>CM044016.1:29430513-29923013 GCA_024085815.1 Flaveria linearis | reverse complement strand
CAATAAATGTTCTATTGGTCGCACGTTTCCGCAATTAAAACTGTATGGTTACCCATCCTTTTATAGGCGGCAAAAGGATGGGTTGATGTCCTTTTTCTGACATCACTGAATATTCAAATTACAACTGACAAAAACATAAAACTACTGAAGATGTCAACAACTGACATCTTCTTACAAAAGTTCCTAAGTGCTGACAAAAGTAAACTACTGAAATCCTACAACGACTGAAGAACAAACTCTTCAGTCGTTTATAACTACTGATACTATAACAACTGAAGAACATGCTCTTCAGTTGTTGTACAACTACTGAAAGTAAATAAACTACTGAAAAGGAAAAACCATCACAACAACTGAAGAAGACTTCTTCAGCTGTTGTGACAAACTCTGAAACTTCAGCACTTGGTCTTCAGACTTTGGTCTTCAGATGTTTCATCAACTGATGACTTCAGTAGTTGTCATCAGCTGATGTCTTCAGTCGTTGTCTTCAGACTTTGTGCATCAGCAGTTGTTCATCAGTTCTTCAGTTCTTCAGACTTTGATCTTCAGCACTTGTCTTCAGTACTTGAAGTCTTCAGTACTTGTGTTTATCAGTACTTTAGACTTCAGTACTTGTCTTCAGTACTTTGGGATCTTCAGCTGTTGTACTTCAGTTCTTTGAACTTCAGCTGTTGATTCTTCAGACTTTGTCAGAACAGCTGATGGGAGTCTTCAGCTGTTGTTGTGATGTCATGTGGGACTTAGAGGTTTTCCTGATCTTGGCTCATTGGTTCTTTTGGTCCAACAAACTCCCCCTGAACCAATGCAGCCAAAACCTCTAATTATTGGATGTCCCACTTATTGGTGGCATAAAGATTGGTCTATTTCCTCCTAGATCAGATTAGGAGTTGACCCAGATTAGCACTGGCCGGAGAGGTAGTCTCAAGTGTTTGTTTGGCTAAGTATGGATGGGAGCTCTGTCTTGGGGAATTGGACACAGAGCTGTTGCCCCATCCATGAGATCTACCTCCCACGTACAAGTCGGTAGGATTCTCGGGTGTATGCCTGAAGAAAGATCAATTGTTCTTCTATGGACAGGTCTTCAGGCATACCATCAAATAATCCCTCCCGACCGTACAGCTCTGAGATGAACTTGACCTGTTTACCATTATTGAGCTCAATTGTTGTGATTTGCCTATAAGCAAACTCATCAGGATGTTTACCCTCCAACAACAGGTTGAGCTCATTTCTCTGGAAATTCTCAAGCTTCTTATAGACCAGACCCTTCCTAACCACCCTATTATCTAGCATTGAAAAGGGTGATTGGCCGGCTCTATAAGCTTTCTCGAATTCCTCTACTATTTCCCAGGGTGGTATTACAAGAGCCACAGAGATCTCTTCATCTACAATTCTCTTTAATTGGCTCTTGTACCTCACAGGCATGTCCTTCTTGACTATCCTGTGAGCCACCCTTGGGTCAGGCCAAGTTCTCACCTTATCCTTTTCATATTGAAAAGTTTGTTTCAAGGTGAATAATCTCAGAGCCTCTTTCTGCATGTTTATTATAGAGGTCGAAGCAGCATAACATTTGTCAATGCTTTTAGCATTTCCTCATCATGTTTCTTTTGCTGCTCCTCCTCTTCTAACTTAACCCTCACAGTGTCCTGCTGTGAGGTGGGAGTGATGGTTTGTGGTTTAGCTTTGGGTAGAGGTATAACTGCTGAAAGTGGCAGACTATCCTCCTCATCCTCCTCATCTTCTTCTTCTTGCAGCCTCAACACCCTTCTCTTCTTCACCAAGGGTGGATCATTGGCTGCGGGTTTTGATGGTGAAGGGGTTGGTTTTGTGGGTTGTGGTTTGGTTGTTGGTGTGGGAATGTTGGCAGGCACTGCTAGTAGCCTAGAAATAAGTGCTGGTTTGGTTAGCTTTACTAGCAGTGTCCTGTTCCCAGCACCGGCTTCAGATAGGGCCTCAGCAACCAGTCCTTTGGTAAAATCACCAGCCGAACAGATCTTGGTGGTTATTGCCAAGAGTCTATCCCTGGTCCATGCCTTAACATCAAGGACTGGTCTACCCAGATACTTCGAAGTGAACCTACTCATAGCCTCAAGTTTTTGTCTTTCTTCTTGGCTATGAGTAGTCCATCGGTATTCAATCTCTTTCCTCTCCATGTTCCTGATCTCTTGATCTAGCAAAGCAGTGTCCTTGTCAAAGCCTTGCCTGAACAGCTGTTCAATGACTTTGTTCATTGAACGGTTATGTTCAGCATCAGCCTCCTTGACAAGGGCTGCTAGATCAGGATCAGCCACCTTCTTTCCCTCTCCCTTATTCTTATCAGTGCTACTGAAATCCTTTTGGATTTCAGCCACTTCTATATGTTCTACCTCCTTCACTTTCCTCTTCCCCTTCTCCCTCACCCTACTACTCTCCTCAGCCAACTCCCTCTCTACCACCACCACTTTCTCTGCCTCTTTCTCCTCCTCTCCCCTCTTCCTCTTGTCTTGCACTGATGTCTCCCCCTTTTTGGTTGCATTGGTTGGGGTTTGACTATCAGCAAGAGCCTTAGATATGGCAACCTCCACCATGGGTTGTATATATGTGGGAAGCCTCTCATCAAGGGTTTGAAGAATTATATCTTTAAGGATTGGTGTGATGAGAGGCAGGGATTTCTGGAGGATAGCATCCAGCTGCTCAGGGGGGTTCTGTCCCTGAGAGCTAGTGCCAGAAGCAGGGGCTGGTGGCTGAGTTTGTGGGAGTGGCTCAGTGTTTGTGAGACCTTCGGGTGAAGGTGCCATCTGTGGGGTAGTGGTGGCAGATGGACTTCTATCCTGAGTCATCTGAGCAAGCAGCTCTTTGAGTCTGCTTATCTCATCCTCAAGGATAGTGTTTTGAGCAACTACATCGTAGAAGAAGCTCAGGTCATCATCAGCATGAGCTAAATCACCTGACCTCCTGACATTGTCAGGATGAACATGTCCTGAGTGTGGCTCAGTAAAGACATGTGCCCCTTGTTCTTGGTACTGGGGACTTCTGGCCTCCGGATTGGATCCATCATCGGCCATTGCCTCTGATGAGGTCTTAGAGATGTTACCAGCTTCACCCTGCTCAGATGTTGATGCAGGGGAAGTGGCAGCCTCACCAGATTGTTCTCTCTCCCTAGCCACACTGGGAGAGTGAACTGATTCTCTGTGCTGTGGGCTCTGATCAGCACTTGTGCCCACCCCCTCTTCGGTTGGAGTCTCCCCAGTGGTAATAGGTTTCTGGGGAGAGGGTGGAGTGCTCAGATCAGTCAGCACTTTGGCTATAACCAATGGGGCTTAGTGGGGCGGTCTCCTCTGTATGTGGGCTAGAAGCAGTATGCACATGGGGAGGACTGTGCTCTTCAATGGCAGCCTCCTCAAGTGAGGAAGACCCCAGTAATGTGGTTGCCCCAAAATTGGTTGCATCAGGCTCCTGTTGAGAGGAAGCCTGTGCGGTTGTGGTGGGTGGAGTCGTGGTACCTGCTGGGAGAATCGAACCAGCAGGCACATCCTGCCTTTGTGTGGCAGGGGCATCCTCAGGGGCTCATCTCCCTGAGTAGCCTTTGTGGGCTTCTTTTTGGCTTTTGGCTTGGTGGGGACTTTGGATTTGGAGGTGGAAGCTGTGGGTTCCAGCTGCGTGGGTTTTCGCAGCCGGCCAGCCTGTTTGAGTGTGGGGTCAGTGTTGTGCCTGGAGTATACCTCAGCTTGAACAGCCATGGCAGGGACCCCAGTGCCAACTAGTCCCTCAGCCTGAAGCTGGTATTCGATCATGGCCATTATGAACCGTGGATATAAGTTCCAACGGTTAGAAAAAGGTTTTGTGGCCATGTCCTTGAGTTCCAAAAATAAAAGATCAGTAAAATTTAAAGGTTGTTTCTCAAGGATAGAAACAATACCTGCTGCCACCTTGTGGACATCTGGTCCCACGAAGAGGTCTTGGGAGCCAGACATACATTCACCATGTGGAAGATCAAGCGTTGAGGATCAGGAAAGTGTTTCTTCAACAAGGTAGAGGCGGAGAGGTTACCCTGATAGTCATGAGATGTGAAGGAGAGATCAAGGGTACCTTTGGGGTAGGAAGTTGGGTGAGTGGCATCATCCAGCTCTAGGGTTTGGCGTAGAGCAGCTGGAGTGATAACCACGGGTTTGCCGTTGACGGAGGACCGGAGGGAGACCTCGGCATTCTGCTCTCCGGTTTGGACAGTGACATTGGTCCAAAACTCCGTCAAGGAGTCAGTGTATAGTGTGGGGTTCAAGAGAAAAGCCGTTTTGTATGGTGAGTCATACATAAGGTCGACGGCTTGGTGAAATTTGGGCCATAATGGCGATTTTGTAAGGTGGGCGACACAGTTGTGTCGAGGTTTCAGTTGCATGTTCGCCATTAATGGTGTATGGGAATTTCAGAGGTTTGTAAGGATTAGGTCAAGTGAGGAGTAAATGCTCTGAAGGTGGGGTATTTATAGGGTAGGGCAAAGGTTGAAAGAAAACTACTGAAGGTTTTGGTGTTAGTGATCAGTTGTTGTAACAGCTGATGACGTGGTTTTAACCTGCAGTGGTTGTAACATCTGAGGACTTGGTGTTAGCCTTCAGTAGTTGAAACTACTGAGACCTTGGTTTTGTCCTTCAGATGTTGTGAACGTCTGAAGAGTTACTGTCAGTCTTCAGTAGTTATAAACTACTGATGACCTAGTATTCTTCTTCAGACGTTGTAACAACTGAAGACTTGGTTTTAGCCTTCAGTAGTTGTGAACTACTGAGATCAGTAGTTGTGAACTACTGAAGACATGGTATTGCTTCAGTTGTTGTAAACAACTGAGGACTTGGTGTTAGCCTTCAGTAGTGGTGAACTACTGATGTCAGTAGTTGTGAACTACTGAAGACATGGTTTTGTCCTTCAGTTGTTTGTGTATGAAACATCAGCTGTTGTTATCAGCTGATGAGAAATTACTCATCAGCTGTTTCCGTCAAATCAGTTGTTTCATACTAGCCTCCACATTTACTCATCAGCTCTTTGGTTGACTTTCAGATGTTTCATTGACCCTTCAGCTCTTGGGAATATGCCTTCAGCTCTTGGGATCAGATGTTCACAAGTGCTGATGAAATTCTTCAGAGCTGGTGAACAAATTTTGTCTTCAGTATTTGTGTAAGATTACACATCAGTACTTGTGAGCAAAATTTGTTCTTCAGTACTTATTTATTGAAAATCATACATCAGTAGTTGTAATCCACTTCACTACATCAGTTGTTTTTTCAATAAATAATGTACATCAGTACTTTGAGTCAGTTTAGTCTTCAGTAGTTGTGAAAGAGCTGAAGACTAAATTACTCATCAGTACTTATATTTGACCTTTGCTCTTCAGTAGTTGTGAACTAAGAGTACCAGCATAGGTCAAATCATTCAAGCTGCAGCATACCAAGCCTTAGTACCAAATTTTGGAATTTGGCACTATCTAAAGGCTTAGTAAAAATGTCTGCAAGCTCATCAGCACTAGGCACAAACTTAGGATCAATCAGACCTTTCTCATAGCAATCCCTGATAAAATGATGTCTGATCTCAATATGCTTGGTCCTAGAGTGCTGGACTGGATTCTTAACAATACAAAGAGCTGAAGCACTATCCATTAATAATGGGTCTTAGTCTCAGTAATGCCATAATCCAGAAGTTGGTTCTGAAGCCAGAGTATTTGAGAGGTACAACTTGCAGCAGCAATATACTCAGCTTCAGCAGTGGATGTAGCAATTGATGTTTGTTTCTTACTCTGCCAAGAAACTAAACAATTGCCTAGGAATTGGCAACCACCAGAAGTGGATTTTCTGGTGACTTTGCATCCTGCATAGTCACTATCAGAGGAAGCAACTAATTTGCATGAATGCCCAGCTGAATACCAAAGTCCTAGTGATTGGGTACCTTGCAGATATCTAAAGATCCTTTTGACTGCAATCAAATGGGATTCTTTAGGTGCAGCCTGAAATCTAGCACAAGCACATGTTGAAAACATGATGTCTGGTCTAGAAGCTGTAAGGTACATCAAGGACCCAATCATACATCTGTAAAGGGTTTCATCAACCGCTTTACCTTTCTGATCAACATCTAGTTGTGTGATGCTGCTCATGGGAGTAGAACAGGGCTTACAGGATTGTAAATCAAACTTATTCAGCAACTCTTTGGTATACTTGGACTGATGGATGAAGATTCCATCATCCAGTTGTTTGATTTGCAAGCCCAGAAAGTACTGTAATTCTCCCATAGCACTCATTTCAAATCTCAGCTTCATAAGCTTTGTAAATTCATCACACAACTTTGGATCAGAGGATGCAAAGATGATATCATCAACATAAATCTGAACAAGGAGCTTATGTTGTCCCACAGTCTTGATGAATAAGGTTTTATCAATGGTGCCTCTAGTGAACTTGTTCTCTAGAAGAAAGGTTGAGAGTGTCTCATACCAGGCTCTAGGTGCTTGCTTCAGCCCATAAAGAGCCTTATCAAGCTTGTACACCCAATCAGGATGTTTATTGTCCTCAAAGCCTGGTGGTTGACACACATAAACCTCTTCTTTGATTTTTCCATATAGGAAGGCACTTTTGACATCCATTTGATAAACCTTGAGACTGTGAAAGGCAGCATAAGCTAAGAACAGTCTAATTGCTTCTAGTCTGGCCACAGGTGCAAAGGTCTCATCATAATCGATTCCTTCCTCCTGTGCAAACCCTTGAACAACCAGTCTGGCCTTGTTCTTGACAATTTGGCCCTTCTCATCTGTTTTGTTCCTGAATACCCACTTGGTGCCTATAGCACACTTACCTTTGGGTAATGGAACAAGCTCCCACACTTGCTGTTTCTTGAATTGAAGTAGCTCAAGCTGCATAGCTTCCACCCATCCATTGTCTCTTAAAGCAATATGATAGTTCTTTGGTTCTTGCTGACTGATGAAGAGAGCATAGAAGCAGAATTGGACAATTGATTCCTGGTTGAAACTCCAGCATGAATATCACCAATGATTTGTGAAGTGGGGTGATTCTTGAGCTCTTGATAAACTATGATATCTGTGCAAGTGTTTGTAGACCCATCAGCAGCAACAGATGGTGATGGAGATTCCTGAAACCATGTAGAGGATGGCAGCTCAAATGAAGTAGAGCAAGCAGAAATCTCATCAGCATTTGTAATGGATGGAGCTGCTGAGGCTACAGGAGCATCAGGTTTAGTGGAATTAGGCAGGTTGTCACTGAACTTGAAGAGGTGAGTACTGACTTCATCATCCTCAGTACCACCAGATGGAGATCTGTTGACAGGCTCAACAGATGGAGGTTGATAAGGAACATATTGCAGTATGTCCAGATCAAACAGCTCCACAGGGTTTTGTGGAATCTTGTCCTTTGGAGATTCATTGAACTTAACATGCAAAGTTTCTTCAACCCCTTTGGTTCTACAGTTGAAGACTCTGTATGCTTTGCAAGTTGATGAATAACCAACAAAGTACCCTGCATCCACCTTACTAGCAAACTTATGGAGTGGGTTGCTAGTGTTGAGAATGAAGCAAGGACACCCAAAGGCTCTAAAGAATGAAATAAGAGGGGCCAAATGATGAAGAACTTCATAGGGAGTCTTCATCAACCTCTTATTTACTAAGGCTCTATTCTGTACATAGCAAGCTGTATTGACAGCTTCAGCCCAAAAGGTCAGTGGCAGCCCTGAGTCAGCCAACATTGACCTTGCTGCTTCAATGAGGGTCCTGTTCTTTCTCTCCACCACTCCATTCTGTTCAGGAGTTCTTGGAATGCTAAACTGCCTTCTAATTCCCTTGGACAGGTAGAAGTCATCAAGTGTGTGGTTTCTAAATTCTGTTCCATTGTCACTCCTCACACACTTGACCTGTAGGGAATGCTGCTTTTCTACTTGTAACACAAAGTTCATTATTGTCTTTGCTGCTTCATCCTTGGAGTGCAAGAAGAAAGTCCATACAAACCTGGAGTAATCATCCACAATTACCAGGCAGTATTTCTTCTTTGCCATGCTCATTACTCTGACAGGACCAAAGAGATCCATGTGCAGAAGTTGTAAGCAGGCAGTGGACTTAGGTTCTTCTATTGAAGGGAATGAAACTTTGTGTTGTTTTCCTTTCAAGCAAGCAGTGCAATCATCTTCACACTTGAACTCCTTCAGAGGCAATCCTCTTACTAAACCATGGCTTATAAGCTGATTCATGTTCTTGAAATTAACATGACCCAGCCTTCTATGCCATAGTGTAGACTCTTGAGGAGATGCCTTGGAGAATAGGCAAGGATGGCCTTTTAGATCCATCTTTTTGGAAAGATCTAAGGCATACACTCTTCCTGTCCTGTTGGCCTTCAGGAGAGTGTGTTCATCCAATGCCTTGTCAATCAAACTCAGAACTTTGGATGACAGAATCCTACAGTTCTGGCTTGTGAAAAGGGCAACATGGCCTTTGTCACACATTTGACTGACACTCAAGAGGTTGTACTTGAGATTCTCCACATGGTTAACATCATCAAACCTTATTTCCCCGTTGGAAACAAAGCCTTTTCCGACGATGTAACCCTTTGCATCATTGCCAAAAGAAACAAATCCCTTCTTTCCTTGAGAGTAGTCATTAAGAAGGGAGCTGCTTCCAGTCATATGCATGGATCCTCCACTGTCTACATACCAGATGCTTCTATGGCATGTTGAAGAACCCTGCAAACACAACCATGTGTTAGTTAGTCTTGGAGACCCAAACCTGCTTGGCTTTGGGTCTGTTCTCAGCTACAGGTGTAGCACTAACAGGTGTGTTGTAAGTGACAGCTTGAGGTGAAGAAGATGGTACAGAAGAGGAACCCTTTGGCTTGGACTTCCTTTTCTGTGGTTTCAACATAGGAGCATCTAAGTGGTTGACTCTTCCCACTAGCTGCTGAACCATCATCACCAATTGTGTCTGATTCTGTGATAGGGCTTTCAGCTCTTCAGACATATTGGAGTTTGCTGATGATGAGTTCCTATGTTGTACCATCTTTTTCTGAGCAACCTCAGCTGTTGCCTGAGTAATCCCTACCTTCTTGGATTTAACTTTGGCCCTAGGGATTTCAGGCTTGGATGTTGCCAGTACAAACTTGGTTTCAAACTCATTCTTTATTTTATTGATGCTCTCAGTAATTTGCTCCTTCTGTTTGAGTTTAGAACCCCTTTTGTACCAGCAATCATCAGTAAGATGATTGAACAAGCCACATATCTCACATGGCTTTTTCTTCATCTTATGCTGATCATCAGCTGAAGAGGATTTAACTGCTGAAGACTTGTTCTTCAGCTGTTTGTCATCAGTACTAGCAGTTTTCTTCCTAGTGCCTGCTTTCCTGGTATCCTCTTTAGCTTTCTTCAAACCTTTCCTACTGTTAGTTTTCTTCTCTTTAGTGCTAACAGTATTTGAGGTTTGAACTTCAGATGTTGTCACTTGCTCTCCAGTACCTTCAGTACTTCTAGTGACAACTTCTGAGTTGATCAGCCTTTTGGTCATGTGATAGTCTATCTCTGATGATGCTGATTCAGAGGATAGTAAGTCACATGATGAGAAGGATTGGTTATTGCTCTCCCCATCAGATTCAACTTCTGCTCTTGAAATGAAGTCTGTGGGAGGAGCAGTGTGATTATAACCAATGCCAAACTTCACATTGGAAGCTGTTTGCTTGCTAAGAAGCATTTCAAAACCCTTGCAAGATTGCACCCATCGATCACACTCAACTTGGGTGGTCGCAAGAGTTTCCTTGAGGTCCTTGTACTTCTCTAGAAGTACATCTTCCCTAGCTTTACTATCTTTGATTTGGCAGTTGAGCTTGTAAATCTCATCATTTTTATCTTTTAGAACAACCTCAAAATCAGCTTTTCTTTTGGAAATAGTGTGCTCAAGCTCAAGATTTTTATCTATTAAAGCTACATTTGCTTCTCTAATAGAAGCAAATGCTGCTATGCATGACTCTGAACAAAGCTTGGCTTTTGCCTCAGTGGATACCTGAGATGAGGCATTGGATGATGACCCTTCAGCAGAATCAAGGGCCATCAGAGCAAGATTTCCAAAAGGTTGATCACCACCATGTTGACCAACACCTTGGAGTAGTGGTTCCTGACCAGATAGCTCTTCTGGTAGACTACTCCAGTCAACAGCAGTTGGGGTGAAAAAGCTTTGTTGTTGAGGTTGTGTGTGGTGATGAGATTGGGAAGAATGAGGCTCTGGAAG
Organism: Flaveria linearis; assembly: GCA_024085815.1. Classification (NCBI taxonomy): domain Eukaryota; kingdom Viridiplantae; phylum Streptophyta; class Magnoliopsida; order Asterales; family Asteraceae; genus Flaveria; species Flaveria linearis. The sequence continues at coordinate 29,912,791 of CM044016.1, read as the reverse complement.
AGCATGAGGTGGTTGAGCCGGGGGTGCTTGAGGTTGACCAGGCTGAGGAATGTAGTAACAGGGGTAAGGATAAGGCATATGACCCTGTGGCACAAAATAAGCAGGTGGTGCCTGTGCTTGAGATGGATGGGGAGAACTGTAGGAAGGTTGCCCTTTGTGCTGTGAGCTATTGCTGGGAAAAGTCACAAAGGGTGCAGATGAGTTAGATCCAGATGATCTACACTCTCTTGCAAAGTGTCCAAGCCTTTGGCACTTGTGACACCTCAACTTGCTCTTGTCAAAACCAACTTTGGTTTTGCCAGAGAGTCCTGGGAATTTCCTACCAGTTCTTTTGTAGAACTTCTGAGATCGGATATTTATCATTGCCATTTGGTTCAAAATATCCATCTCTTCCAGATCATCATCTGGAATGCCCTTCAAATCCTCCATCAGAAAACACAAGTTGTCACCACCTCCTCCTGAACTACCGACACCAACAAAAGCTTGTTCTGAGTTTGTAGAGAAATCAATATGCTCATCATAAGAACTTTCTGATGAAGCATATTCTGACTCATGACTTATCAAGGCAGCATTACCTTGGACAAAGTCATCAGCAACTTTGCCAGAAGATGACAACTTCCTCTTTTGCTCTACCTCTCTCTCAAAAGTGAGTAGTTTCCCATGAAGTTGGGTGAGAGATAGAGTGTCAAGGTCAGCACTAGAGCGTAGGACAATGGTATATGTGTCCCATCTCTCAGGCAATGACCTGAGGAACCTGTTGTTCATCTGGCTTTTGGAGTACTCTTGTTTAACCATCTTCAGCTCAGAGATTAAACAAGAGAACCGCTCAAACTGCTGGGTCAGAGTCTCACCCTTTCTATATGAGAAAGTCTCATATTGTTGGGCAAGGATTTCCCTATTGTTTGCTAAGACCGAATCAGTTCCTCCAAATTGTTCCTTTAGAGCAACCCATAGGTCATGAGCAGACTCATGATGCAAGAGCGCTGAATATATCTCGTTTGGAATGGCCATGGCTAAAATTCCATGGGCTCTAGCATCAATTTCAAATAGCTTTAGATCTTCATCCGAATACTGTTCAGGTTTCTTCGCAACCTGTTCATTAGATTCCGGGACGTTCACCATAGGCTTGTATGGCCCATGCACCACTGACTTCCAACAACCAGCACTGTTGACAGCCAAGTGGTGCAGCATACGTCTTTGCCATATGTTATACTCGTTCCTAACCAGCATCGGAGGCTTGGTTGCGGAACCAGTATTGTGAGGATCATTGGTTGGTGTTGTCATCTCAGGGTTTGGTCAAGAACAAGTTTAAACACGACAATCGTAACTCAAAACCACCAAAAGACCTCAAGATTTTGGCCGGAAACAGCAGAAACTCACTCTCTATGACTAACTCTTGCAAATTGCTAATTCGATCAAACTGAGAGATCAAAAGAGCAGTTTCAAATGATCAATGGTAAGATCGATCAATGATTAACCTGCTCTGATACCATTTGACAGGATCTCAGCCTCTCGTGTTGATCAATTAGATTATTTTTGCAGCGGATTTAGCACATTAATTTGCAAGAACATAAAAGATATTGCAATTAAAGCATTAACATAGAGAGAGAAGAGTTCTGCGAAACAATAAATGTTCTATTGGTCGCACGTTTCCGCAATTAAAACTGTATGGTTACCCATCCTTTTATAGGCGGCAAAAGGATGGGTTGATGTCCTTTTTCTGACATCACTGAATATTCAAATTACAACTGACAAAAACATAAAACTACTGAAGATGTCAACAACTGACATCTTCTTACAAAAGTTCCTAAGTGCTGACAAAAGTAAACTACTGAAATCCTACAACGACTGAAGAACAAACTCTTCAGTCGTTTATAACTACTGATACTATAACAACTGAAGAACATGCTCTTCAGTTGTTGTACAACTACTGAAAGTAAATAAACTACTGAAAAGGAAAAACCATCACAACAACTGAAGAAGACTTCTTCAGCTGTTGTGACAAACTCTGAAACTTCAGCACTTGGTCTTCAGACTTTGGTCTTCAGATGTTTCATCAACTGATGACTTCAGTAGTTGTCATCAGCTGATGTCTTCAGTCGTTGTCTTCAGACTTTGTGCATCAGCAGTTGTTCATCAGTTCTTCAGTTCTTCAGACTTTGATCTTCAGCACTTGTCTTCAGTACTTGAAGTCTTCAGTACTTGTGTTTATCAGTACTTTAGACTTCAGTACTTGTCTTCAGTACTTTGGGATCTTCAGCTGTTGTACTTCAGTTCTTTGAACTTCAGTTGTTGATTCTTTAGACTTTGTCAGAACAGCTGATGGGAGTCTTCAGCTGTTGTTGTGATGTCATGTGGGACTTAGAGGTTTTCCTGATCTTGGCTCATTGGTTCTTTTGGTCCAACAGGTCACCAACGTTAAACAACAACTAGTGTGTGCTTACGATGCGTGTATGCAAGACTTATCGGAACTAACGGAGTTGGGTAACGGAAAATTACCGGATGTCACATATATACATATATATATATATATAGACACACACACACAAATATATATATATATATATATATATATATATATATATATATATATATATATATATATATATATATAGTGTTGCTATACCTTTTTAAATCAATATTATTTAAAAACGTTTATTTGTTTTGCGATAACTTGCGTGAGTATAAATGCATAATTATGAAATAACTTGCATAATTATCATATAACTTCCGTATTTATTAATATAACTTCGATAATAAAGAATATAACTTGTGTAATTATCCCTTTTATAGTCGTAATTATGCTGCGGATGAAATTACTCATCTCCCAAAAGACACATGTCACACATTGGTGTATTCGTACGCTTTGCATGAAAATTGCACTTTGTATATTAACCAATCCGTATATATACATATAGCGGAGAGATCAAATGAAAACCAATATTTTAATGGAAAAGCAGTTTTGACCAATCATATAATTTAGTTCTTATTTATTATTTTTCAACTATAAAGGGCTATTTATCAGAACTACACCTCAAATATTTTTGATAACTATCTTATTTATTCAAAATCCTTATTTGTCTCCCTAAAATCTGTTTTTTTAATTTGAACCATTTTAAATTTCCATTCTCCATTCTATTTAGAATCACTAGATTTCCATCATCCATTCTATTTACAATCAATAATAGGTTTTTCTCTACAAATGAATGACTGATAAGAGAATAATACGAATCATCAGAAGAAAATAGAGATGAATTTTGGTATTTAATCATGATATTCATATTTGGTGGTGCTAAAAATCATCAAAGAAGATGTTAGAGCGATCTACACTTAACTATCACCTCTTTCTTCTCTATCCAATAAAATACAATTGGAAAACCATAATCCGTTGTTTCTCCGTTGTTTCTTTGATTGGAATATGATGCCGACAATGATTTTGATTGAGTTTTTCCTTAAAACAAATATATATTGTTTATGGTAATCTATTCTTTCAATCTTTCTATTTTTTTCTTTCATAAATCTTCTGGGCTAGGGTTTGTTAATCACTTCAAACAAAGGAAACGCGACCAAGAAAAAGGGTATGATGATTATAACGCCCAAAAATTTCAAGAAAAACAGAACAGACTGAAGTTCTCACACGAATTGAACTTCTCGTGCGAGAAGTTTGCGAAACGTAAGCATGTGTATAAATAGTTGAGAACACCCATGTCTAACCCTATTTCATGCCAAAAGTGTTACTGCTAGAGAGAGAAAACAACTGTTTAGAGAGAGAAAGTGTAGAATTGAGGTGTTTAAGGTATCTAATTAGTGTAGTAACTCGTGTTATGTACTAAGAAACGATTATTGATGAATATAACACGTGGTTATATAGTTTTTGTTCGGTAAAATCTTCCGGAAGGTTGTGTTTGTGTTAGAAATTTAGGAGGCGAGCTTCTAGTCCCCTTTTTACACAAGATTTTACTCTTTGGGGCTATTATGCATACTAAAATGCTCGTTTTATGCTTATATGATATTGTTTATGAGCTTAAGCATGTTAGAATAGCCTTAGACGCAATAAGTTATGTAACTGGATAGGAACCCGTAGTTTTCGTGCGAGCAGTTTAGTGTACGGTATGAAAATTGAATTTGCAAAGTTCTCGCACGATAGGATGTTCTCGCGTGACAGGAAGTTCTCGCGCGATATGATAGTTCTTACACGATATGCTAATTTTCGTGCTACTTGTACGTCTTCTCGCAACAGAGATGACTTGATGTGAATGGTATGACTATGGTGTGGTTGTCAAGCAAAAGTGTTAGTTCTCGTGCGAGATGAAGTTTTCGCATGGTTTACTGTATGTGTGTTGTGTTATCTTTTCACGCTAAATGGTTTTCAAAACTATATGTTTATGATGTGCTTTACGTGGTATGACATGAATATGTACATAAAGTATTGTGTAATGAAAGTAGAAGATAACGAGAACAGAAAGCGGAACGTAATGAATGAATGAAAGTCTTAAAAGTAAAATCAAATGAGCTCACAACCATGTGTTGTTAGCTCAACTATGTGGGGCCTAGCTAGCCTATGAATACGGAGGTCTAATCCTTGAGATTGACCAAAAGTACAAAACGGGATCCATGGCTTACCCCGGTACCGGAGTCAGCTTCGTGCATAATGTTTGGGATCTATTTATAGACTTTGGCCTAGTACCAGCTTCCAAGCATGACGAGGGGGTATAGCAGTGAAACATAAAGATAATAGTATGAAATGTGCGATAAAGTACGAAACAAATAATGATGAAAGATAATAACAATTATTATCTAGTTGTATGTATGATGTGTGCTCACGTACGAAAGTAAAGGAAATGTTTTTGTAAGGTTATATAAGAAGGCTGATGCAATCAAAGCATGAAAGGATCTCAGCCTCTAGTTTGATCAATTAGGTTGTATTCGCAGCGGATTTAGCACAAGAATTAAACAAACAAGCCAGAACACAAATGATTTTACATGTAACAGTAAGGTTATAGAGAGAGAGAACAATTCTGTGAAAAGATGTTTTTTATTGAATCACACGCTTTGGCACCGTTTACAATTAGGTCATCTTCCTTTTATAGGAAGAATGACGTCAGCTGATGTCACTTGATAGTGACATCAAACCGTTATTCTAACAAACTACTGAAAACATCTAAACTACTGAAGATGTCAAATAGCTGACATCTTCTTACAAAAAGCTAAGTGCTATTACTTATTACAAGCTACTGATAAGAAAAGAAACTACTGAAAGCTACAACGACTGAAGAACAAACTCTTCAGTCATTTACAAACTACTGAAAGGAAAATTACAACTACTGAAAATAAAAGACTGAAAGGTAAACCATCACAACAACTGAAGAATGCTTCTTCGGCTGTTGTGACAAACTCTAAAGCTTCAGCACTTGTTCTTCATACTTTAACTTCAGATGATTCATCAGCTGATGACATCAGTAGTTGTCATCAGCTGATGTCTTCAGTCTTTGTCTTCAGACTTTGTACATTAGTTGTTGATCTTCAGTATTTCAGTTCTTCAGCTGTTGATCTTCAGTACTTTATCTTCAACACTTGAGGCTTCAGTACTTGAGGTCTTCAGTACTTGAGGTCTTCAGTACTTGATGCTTCAGTTAATGAGTCTTCAGTACTTTAAGTCTTCAGCTGTTGATCTTCAGTTCTTTGATCTTTAGTTGTTGAAGTCTTCAGTCTTTGTCAAACAGCTGATGAAGCTTTCAGCAGTTGTTGTGATGTCTTGTGGGACTTAGAGGTTTTTCTGATCTTGGCTCATTGGTTCTTTTGGTCCAACAATCTCCCCCAGAACCAGTGCATCCAAAACCTCTAAGCAATTTATTGTCCCACTTATTGATGGCAGGAAGATTGGTCTCTTTCCTTCTTGATCAGATTAGAAGATGTCCCAATTAAGCACTGGCCTGGGAAGAGGTCTCTAAGATTTGGTTGGCATAGTATGGATGGGAACCCAGACTTAGGGAACTGAACACAGGGCTGTTATCCCATCCATGAGACCTACTTCCCATATATGAGCCTGTAGGATTCTCTGGTGTAGGCTCTAAGAAATATAACTTGTTCCTCCATGGTAAGATCCTCAGCCTCACCATCAAACAATCCTTCACACCCATACAGCTCTAAGACATACTTGGCCTGTTTACCATTTTTGAGCTCAACTGTTGTTATCTGTCTGTATGCAAATTCATCTGGGTGAACACCCTCAAGTAACATATTGAGCTCATTTTTCCTGAAGTTCTCAAGCCTTTTGTAGACTAACCCCTTCCTACCCACCCTATTCTCCAACAGCTTTTGGGGTGGCTAGTTAGCCTCATAGGCCTTCCTGAAGTCTTCTACAATCTCCCAGGGTGATACTACATGGACCACAATGATCATTTCATCTACAATCCTCTTTACCTGGCCCTTGTATCTTAGTGGAATATCTTTCTTTACAATCCTATGAGCCACCCTGGGATTAGGCCAAGTTCTCACCTTGTCCCTTTGATATTGAAATGTGTTGGCAAGGGTGTATAGTCTCAGAGCTTCTTTCCTCATATTAACTATTGATGAGGAAGCAACATAAGCTTTGTCTATGCTTTTCAGCATCTCATCATCATGAAGCTTCTGTTGTTGTTCTTCTTCTATCTTTACCTTCACAGCTTGCATCTGTGAGGCAAGAGTGATGGGAGTAATGGATAGAGATTTGGGTTTAGGCAAAGATAGGACTGCAGAGAGAGGCAGCCTATCTTCTTCCTCATCATCCTCTTCTTCTTCTTCTTCAAGCCTCAACACCCTTCTCTTCTTCTTCAAGGATGTATCATCGGCAATGGGTTTTGATGGTGAGGGGGTTGGTTTTGTGGGTTGTGTTTGGGTTTGTGAAGAAGCTCAGGTCATCATCAGTTGACACTAAATCACCTGACCTCCTGACTGAGTCCGGATGTACATGCACTGAGTGTGGCTCAGTATTTACATGTGCCCCTTGTTCTTGGTTCTGGGGACTTCCAGCCTCCGGATTGGATCCATCATCGGCAGTTGCCTCTAGTGAGCTCTTATAGATGGTACCAGCTTCTTCCTGCTCATGTGCTGATACAGGGGAAGTGGCAGCCTCACCAGAATATCCCATCTCCCTTGCCATACTGGGAGATTAGACCTGTGATTCTCTGTGTTGTGGGCTCCTATCAACACTTGTTTCCACCCTCTCTTTGGTTGGAGTTTTCCCAGTTATGATTGGTTCCTGGGGAGAGGGTGGAGTATTAAGATGGGTCAACACTTCTGCAATAACTAAAGTAGGGCTTTTAGGGGCGGTTGCAGTAGGAGATGGGGTAGAAGCAGTATGCACATGGGGAGGAGTGTGCGTTTCAATGGCAACCTCCTCAATTGAGATAGGTTCCAGATGTGTGGTAGCCCCAGAAATGGTTGCATCAAGCTCCTGTAAAGAGGATGCTTGTGCGGTTGTGGTTGGTGGAGTCGTGGTGCTTGCTGGGAGAATCTTGCCAGCAACCACTTCCTGCATTTGTTATGCAGGGGCATCCTCAGGGGATTCACCTCCCTGAGTAGCCTTTTTGGGTTTCTTTTTAGGTTTGGGTTTGGTGGGGACTTTGGACTTGGAGGTGGAGGCTGTGGGTTCCAGCTGCGTGGGTTTGCGCAGCTTGGTAGCCTGTTTGAGTGTCTGGTCTGTGTTGTGCCTGGAGTATACCTCAGGCAATACAGCCATGGCAGGGACTCCTGTGCCAACTAGTCCCTCAGCATGAAGCTGGTCCTCTATCATGGCCATTATGAACCGTGGATATAAAATCCAACGGTTGGTAAAAGTTTTTATGGCCATGTCCTTGAGTTCCAAGAAAATAATTTCAGAAAAATTTAGTGGTTGTTTTTCAAGGATAGAATACAATACCTGCTGCCACCTTGTGGACATCTGGTCCCATGAGGATGTCTTCGGGGCTAAAGAAACATTTACCATGTGAAAGATGAGGCGTTCGGGGTCATGGAAATGCTTCTTGAGCAGGGTAGAGGCTGGTAGGTCACCCTGATAGTCATGAGCAGCAAAGGAAAGATCAAGGGTGCCTTTGGGGTAGTCGGTTGGGAAGGTGGCATCATCCAGTTTTAGGGTTTGTCGGATGATTTCTGGAGTGATGACCACCTGTTTGGTGTTGACGAACGACCGGAGAGAGACCTCGGCGTCGTTCTCTCCAGTTTGGATGGTGACGTTCATCCAAAACTATGATAGGGAATGGGCATATATAGTGGGATTTAAGAGAAATGCCGTCTGGAAAGGATAATCGATCATAAGATCGATGGATTGGTGAAACTTTGTCCAGAATGGTGACTTTATGAGGTATGCGACACAGTTGTGTCGTGGCTTTAGTTGCATGGTCGCCATTAATGGTATATGGGAGGTTTCAGAGTTTTTGAAATTTTAGATCAAGTGAGAATGAAAACTCTGAAGGTAAGGTTGGGTATTTATAGGGTTTATGAAACAGCTGAAAGGAAACGACTGAAGGTTTTGGTGTTAGTCATCAGTTGTTTGAAACTACTGATAACATGGTTTTAACCTTCAGAGGTTATAACATCTGAGGACTTAGTGTTATTCTTCAGTAGTTGAAACTACTGAGACCTTAGTTTTGTCCTTCAGATGTTGTGAACGACTAAAGACCTATTAGTTCATCAGTAGTTATAAACTACTAAAGACATGTCTTCAGACGTTGTAAACAACTGAAGACTTGGTGTTAGTCTTCAGTAGTTGTAAACTACTGACATCAGTAGTTGTGAACTACTGAAGACATGGTTTTGCTTCAGTTGTTGTAAACAACTGAGGACTTGGTGTTAGTCATCAGTAGTTATGAAACTACTGATGACATGGTTTTGTCCTTCAGTTGTTTGGTTATGAAACATCATATGTTGAAATCAGCTGAAGAGTAAAATTACTCATCAGCTGTTGTCGTCAATTCAGTTTTTTCATGTTGACCTCAACATTTACTCATTGGCCTTCAGCTCTTGTGAATATTTATTCCTCAGCTCTTGTGAACAAATGTTCATTTGATGAAATAAATTATTATTCAGAGCTTGTGAACAATTTTTTTCTTCAGTGCTTATGTGTAAGTTTACACATCAGTACTTATGAACAAAATTTGTTCTTCAGTACTTATTTGTCTGAAAACTATACATCAGTAGTTATAACTACACCAGTAGTTGTAACTACATCAGTTGTTTGCAACAAATAATATAGTTCAGTACTTTGAAGCATTTTAGTCTTCAGTAGTTGTAAAAAAAATGCTGAAGAGTAAATTACTCATCAGTACTTATTTTTGACTGTTGCATACTAATGCTCATCAATACTTGTGAGCTTAAAGCATTAGTATTAGTCAAATTATTCTAGCTGTAGCATACCAAGCCTTAGTACTAGATTTTGAAATGTGGCACTATCTAGAGGCTTAGTAAATATGTCTGCAAGCTCATCAGCACTAGGCACAAACTTTGGATCAATCAGACCTTTTTCATAATAATCCCTAATAAAATGATGTCTGATCTCAATATGTTTGGTCCTAGAGTGCTGGACTGGATTTTTAACAATACAAAGAGCTAAAGCGCTATCCATTAATAATGGAGTCTTAGTCTCTGTAATGCCATAATCCAAAAGTTGGTTCTGAAGCCAAAGTACCTGAGATGTATAACTTGTAGCAGCAATGTACTCAGCCTCAGCAGTGGATGTAGCAATTGATGTTTGTTTCTTACTCTGCCAAGAAACTAAACAATTGCCTAGGAATTGGCAACCACCAGAAGTAGATTTTCTGGTGACTTTGCATCCTGCATAGTCACTATCAAAGAAAGCAACTAATTTGCAAGAATGCCCAGTTGAATACCAAAGACCTAGTGATTGGGTACCTTGCAGATATCTAAAGATCCTTTTGACTGCAATCAAATGGGATTCTTTAGGTGCAGCCTGAAATCTAGCATAGGCACATGTTGCAAACATGATATCTGGTCTAGAAGCTGTAAGGTACATCAAGGACCCAATCATACATCTGTAAAGGGTTTCATCAACCGCTTTACCTTTCTAATCGACATCCAGTTGTGTGGTGCTACTCATGGGAGTAGAACAGGGCTTACAATTTTGTAAATCAAACTTATTCAACAAATCCTTTGTATACATGGACTGATGAGTGAAGGTTCCATCGGCCCTTTGTTTGATTTGCAATCCTAGAAAGAACTGTAATTCTCCCATAGCACTCATTTCAAACTTTTGCTTCATGAGCTTAGTGAATTCATCACACAACTGGGGATCAAAGGATGCAAAAATTATATCATCTACACAAATTTGAACAAGGAGCTTATACTGTCCCACATTCTTAATAAATAAAGTTTTATCAATGGTGCCTCTAGTAAACTTATTCTCTAGAAGAAAAGTTGATACTATCTCATACCAGGCTCTAGGAGCATGTTTCAGCCCATAAAGAGCCTTATCAAGCTTATACACCCAATCAGGATGTTTATTGTCCTCAAAGCCTGGTGGTTGACACACATAAACTTCTTCTTTTATTTTACCATATAGAAAAGCACTTTTGACATCCATTTGAAAAACTTTAAGATTGTGAAAGGCAGCATAAGCTAAGAACCATCTAATTACCTCCAGTCTGGCTACAGGGGCAAAGGTTTCATCATAATCGATGACTTCTTCTTGTGCAAACCCCTGTACAACCATCCTGGCCTTGTTCTTGACAATTTGGCCCTTTTCATCAGTTTTGTTCCTAAACACCTATTTTGTGCCTATTGCACACTTACCTTGGGGTAAAGGAACAAGCTCCCACACTTGCTGTTTTTTGAACTGAAGAAGCTCAAGCTGCATTGCTTCAACCCATCCATTGTCTCTTAAGGCAACATGATAATTCTTAGGCTCTTACTGACTGATGAAGAGAGCATAGAAGCAGAAGTTGGACAATTGACTTCTTGTTGAAACCCCAGCACTGATATCACCAATGATTTGAGTCATTGGATGATTCTTCAGCTCTTGATAAACAAGGAGATCTGTGTAAGTGTTTGTAGGACCTTCAACAGCAACAGATGTTGATGAATATTCTTGAAACCATGTAGGAGATGGCAGCTCAAATGAAGTAGAGCATGCAGAAATCTCATCAGCATTTATTATGGATGGAGCTACTGAAGCTACAGGAGCATCAGGTTTAGTTGACTCAAGCAGGTTGTCACTAAACCTGAAAAGGTGAGTACTGGCATCTTCATCATCAGTACCACCAGGTGGAGAACTGTTGACAGGAACAACAGCTAGAGGTTGATAAGGAACATATTGCAGTATGTCCCGATCAAATAACTCCAAGGGTTTTGTGGAATCTTGTCCTTTGGAGATTCATTGAACTTCACATGCAAAGTCTCTTCAACCATCTTTGTCCTACAGTTGAAAACTCTATATGCCTTGCAAGTTGATAAATAACCAACAAAATACCGTGCATCCATCTTTGATGCAAACTTCTGGAGTGGATTGCTTGTGTTGAGAATGAAACAAGGACACCCAAAGGCTCTGAAGAATGAAATCAAAGGAGCCAAATGATGAAGTACTTCATAAGGAGTTTTCATCAACGTCTGATTCACTAATACTCTATTCTACATATAGCAAGCTGTGTTGACAGCTTCAGCCCAAAAGGTCAATAGCAATCCTGAGTCAGCCAGCATTGACCTTGCAGCTTCAATGAGGGTCCTATTCTTTCTCTCCACCACTCCATTTTGTTTAGGAGTTCTTGAAATGCTGAACTGCCTTTTGATTCCCTTTGACAGATAGAAGTCATCAAGTGTGTGGTTTCTAAACTCTGTGCCATTGTCACTCCTCACACACTTGACTGGAAGGGAATACTGCTTTTCCACGTATAACACAAAGTTCATTATAGCTTTTGCAGCTTCATCTTTGGAGTGCAAGAAGAAAGTCCATACAAATCTAGAGTAATCATCCACAATTACTAGATAGTATTTCTTCTTTGCCATGCTCATTACTCTAACAGGACCAAAAAGATCCATGTGAAGAAGTTACAAGCAAGCATTGGACTTAGGTTCTTCTATTGGAGGGAATGAGACTTTATGTTGTTTTCCTTTTAAACAAGCAGTGCAGTTGTCTTCACATTTGAACTCCTTCAAAGGTAACCCTCTTACTAATCCATGGCTTGTCAGCTGATTCATGTTTTTGAGATTAACATGGCCCAGTCTTCTATGCCATAGAGTAGATTCTTGAGGAGAGGCCTTGGAGAATAGGCAAGGATGGCCTTTTAGATCTATCTTCTTGGAAAGATCTAAGGCATATACTCTTCCTGTCCTGTTGGCCTTCAGGAGAGTATATTCATCCAACACCTTGTCAATCAAACTCAGAACTTTGGATGATAGAATCCGACAGTTCTGGCTTGTGAAAAGGGCAACATGGCCTTTATCACACATTTGACTGACACTCAAGAGATTGTACTTGAGATTCTCCACATGGTTGACATCATCAAACCTTATTTCCCCATTGGAAACAAAGCCTTTTCCAATGATGTAACCCTTTGCATCATTGCCAAAGAAAACAAATCCCATCTTTCCTTAAGAGTAGCCATTAAGAAGAGAGCTGCTCCCAGTCATGTGCATGGATCCTCCACTGTCTACATACCAGATGCTTCTTTGGCATGTTGAAGAACCCTGCAATCATCATAACAAGTTAGTTAGTTTTGGAGACCCAAACCTTTTTGGTTTTGGGTCTGTTCTCATCAACAGATGTAACACTAACTGGTTTGTTATTTGTGACAGTCTGAGGTGAAAGAGATGGTGTAGAAGAGGAACCCTTTGGCTTGGGTTTCCTTTTCTGTGGTTTCAACACAGGAGCATCTAATTGGTTGACTCTTCCCATTAGATGTTGAACCATCATCACAAGTTGTGTCTGATTTTGTGATAAAGCTTTCAGCTCCTCAGACACAATAGTGCTTGCTGGTGATGGATTCCTGTATTGCACCATCTTCTTTTGAGCAACCTCAGCTGTTGCCTGATTAACCCCATCCTTCTTTTTGGATTTCTGCTTGGACTTGGGGATTTCAGGTTTTGATGTTGCTGGTACAAACTTGGTCTCAAACTCAGTTTTCATTACATTCATTTGCTCTTTAATTTTCTCCTTTTGTTTGAGTTTGGAACCCCTTTTGTACCAACAATCATCAGTAAGATGATTGAACAAGCCACATATTTCACATGACTTCTTCTTCATCTTTGGTTGATCATCTACTAAAGAAGATGAAACTGCTGAAGACTTGTTCTTCAGCTGTTTGCTATCAGTACTTGCAGTTTTCTTCCTTGCTGTACTTGCTTTCCTGACATCCTCTTTAGTAGTCTTCAAACCCATTCTACTAGCAGTTTTCTTCTCTTCAGTACTGACAGTAGTTGGGGTTTGAACTTCAGGTGTTATCACTTGCTCTCCAGTACTTTCAGTACTTCTAGAGATAACACCTGAGTTGATCAACTTTTTGATCATGTGACATTCAGCATTTGAACCATCAGCTATTTTAGTATCAGCTGATTGGTTTTGTGAGAAATGAATGCTGACTTCTACTTCTGATGATGCTGTATCAGATAGTAGGTCACATGATGAGAAGGATTGGTTATTGCTCTCTCTATCAGATTCAACTTCTGCTCTTAAAGTAAAATCTATAGGAGGAGCAGTGTGATTATAACCAATGCCAAACTTCACATTGGAAGCAGATTGCTTACTAAGAAGCATTTCAAAACCCTTGCAGGATTGTACCCATCGATCACACTCTACATGGGTAGCTGCAAGTGTTTCTTTGAGGTCTCTGTACTTCTCTAGAAGTACCTCTTCCCTAGCCTTATCATCTTTGATTTGGCATTTAAGCTTATAAATCTCATTATTTTTGTGATTAATCACAGCCTCAAATTCAGCTTTTCTTTTGGAAATGGCTTGCTCTAGCTCAAGGTTTTTATCAATTAAAGCCATATTTGCCTCTCTAATAGAAGCAAATGCTGCTATGCATGAATCAGAACATATCTTGGCTTTAGCCTCAGAAGATACCTGTGATGAAGCATTGGAGGATGACCCATCAGCAGACTCCAGGGCCATGAAAGCAAGGTTCCCAAAAGGATGATCACCACCAAGTTGACCAGCACCAGGAAACAGTTGTTCATGACCAGATAAATCATCTGGTAAACTGCTCCAGTCAACAACTCCTGGGGTGAAGAAGCCGTGTTGTTGAGGTTGGGTTTGATGATGAGATGGAGAAGGTTGAGGCTCAGGGAGTGCATGTGGTTGCTGAGCAGTGGGTGCTTGAACTTGACTTGGCTGAGGCATGTAGTAGCAGGGGTATGGGTATGGCATATGACCCTGAGGCACAAAGTATGCAGGTGATGCCTGAGCTGGTGATGGATGACCAGAACTGGTAGTATGTTGCCCTCTGTGCTGTGAGCTATTTCTTGGAAAAGTCACAAAGGGTGCATAAGAGTTAGATCTAGATGATCTACACTCTCTAGCAAAGTGTCCAAGCCTATGGCACTTGTGACACCTCAACTTGCTCTTGTCAAAACCAACTTTGGTTTTGCAAGAGAGACCAGGAAATTTCCTACCAGTTCTCTTGTAGAACTTTTGAGATCTGATATTTATCATCGCCATTTGACTCAAAATATCCATCTCTTCAAGATCATCATCTGGAATGCCCTTCAAGTCCTCCATCAGAAAGCACAGGTTATCACTGCTACCTCCTGAACTACCATCAACACCAACAAAAGCATGTTCAGAATTGGTAGAGAAATCAATATGCTCATCATAGGAACTCTTTGATGCAGCATATTCTGACTCTTGACCTATCAATGCAGCATTACCTGATACAAAGTCATCAGTGAGCTTGCCAGATATGGACAACTTCCTTTTCTGCTCTATCTCTCTCTCAAATGTAAGTAGTTTCCTATGAAGTTGGGTGAGAGATAGAGTATCCAGATTTGCACAGGAGCGTAGGACAATGGTATAAGTGTCCTATCTCTCAGGCAGTGATCTGAGGAAATGGTTGTTCATCTCACTATTGGAATACTCTTGTTTAACCATTTTCAACTCAGAAATAAGACAAGAGAATCGCTCAAACTGTTGAGTCAGTGTCTCACCCTTCTTATGAGAGAATGTCTCATATTGTTGGGCGAGGATTTCTCTAGTATTTGCTAAGACCTCATTGGTTCCTCCGAATTGTTCCTTCAGAGCAACCCAGAGATCATGAGCAGTTTCATGATGCAAAAGCCTGAATAGATTTCATTTGGAATTGCCATAGCCAGAATTCCATGGGCTTTTGCATCAATTTCGAACAGTTGCCCTGAATAGATTTCATTTGGAATTGCCATAGCCAGAATTCCATGGGCTTTTGCATCAATTTCGAACAGCTTAAGATCTTCATCCGAATATTGATCAGGTTTCTTCTCAACCCTCACATTTGATTCAGGAACGCTCACCATAGGCTTGTGTGGTCCATGTACCACTGAATTCCAACAACCAGAGCTGTTGACAAACAAGTGATGGAGCATACGACGTTGCCATATGTTATACTCATTCCTCATAAGCATCGGAGGCTTTCTTGATGAACAAGTATTATGAGGATCAATAGTTGGTGTCGCTATTTCAGATTTCATGCAAATTCAAGGTAAACAAAACAAATCTAGCTCAAAACACGAGAACCTCAAGTTTAATGGCCAAAAGCAGCAGAAACTCAATCTCTATAACCGATTCTTGCAAATTTGCTAATTTGATCAAACGTAGATAGCAAAAGAGCAGTTTCAATGATCAATTGTTAAATCAATCAATGATTAACCTGCTCTGATACCATTTGAAAGGATCTCAGCCTCTAGTTTGATCATTTAGGTTGTATTCGCAGCGGATTTAGCACAAGAATTAAACAAGCAAGCAAGAACACAAATGATTTTGCATGTAATAGTAAGGTTATAGAGAGAGAGAACAATTTTGCGAAATGATGTTTTCTATTGAATCACACGCTTCGACACCGTTTACAATTAGTTCATCTTCCTTTTATAGGAAGAATGACGTCAGCTGATGTCACTTGATAGTGACATCAAACCGTTATTCTAACAAACTACTGAAAACATCTAAACTACTGAAGATGTCAAACAGCTGACATCTTCTTACAAAAAGCTAAGTGTTACTACTTATTACAAACTACTGATAAGAAAAGAAACTACTGAAAGCTACAACGACTGAAGAACAAACTCTTCAGTCATTTACAAACTACTGAAAGGAAAATTACAACTACTGAAAATAAAAGACTGAAAGGTAAACCATCACAACAACTGAAGAATGCTTCTTCAGTTGTTGTGACAAACTCTGAAGCTTCAGCACTTGTTCTTCAGACTTTAACTTCAGATGATTCATCAGCTGATGACTTCAGTAGTTATAATCAGCTGATGTCTTCAGTCTTTGTCTTCAGACTTTGTACATTAGTTATTGATCTTCAGTACTTCAGTTCTTCAACTCTAATATCTCACCAACTAGCATAAGTTGGTGAAAAGGTCCACGCTTTTGCAACTATATATTAAGGTCTAAAGTCTATAACCTTCTACTTTATCTACTTTTATCCTTGTTGTAATATATTAGAATGTGAGCTATGGCATGTCATAGTCACTAATCAAAAGGCAATCTGCCTTTTGACTCTACATTGATTGTGTTGTCTATCAATGTTTCCAACTGGCTTTCAAAATATAGCCGTTGTAGGATGTAGTATAAAGTATCTTAGGGTCTTGTATCTTATTTTATGCATTTTAACACTTGTAAAAGAATATATATTGTTCTTGAGTTCTGTCTCCTTGTTTACTTATGTTCTTTACATCTCATACTCAAACCTGGTTTTCTAGTTGATCTTTTAAGTGTTCTAACACTCTCTTCCTTGTGAGACTGATTATATTGACCTCACTTAACCGGTCCTGCAATTGGTATCAGATCTTTCCAGGCACTTGATTGTAAGATCTCACCATCTTAAATCTCCTCAGTTCTCACAAAACACTTAACATCTTAAATCGCAGCTTCTAAGTCCGATATGGAAACTGGTACCATGGTAAAGTCCCCACTGATCACTCCTGATGATTTTGGTACTTGGTTCTTAAGAATGGAAGGCTTCATTAAGTCACAAGACAGCAGGATGTAGGAGTCTGTTACCTCAGGACCTTATAATTCTAGAACCTCTTCAGCTGCTATTGGAGGTGGCATGATACCAAAAAAGTGGCTGACTACTCTGAAGAAGATAGAAAAAGAATAGATGTAGATCAAAAGGCCATGACTACTCTCCAAACTGCTCTTCCAAAATATCATCTACAGAGGCTTCAAGAAGTGCAAGACTGCGAAGTAACTATGGGATGCACTGAAGCTGATGTATGATGGGTCAAATAAAGCCAAAGAAAACAAGAAAGACCTCCTGAAGCAGTAGTTTGAGAATTTCACCTCAGAACAGGTGAAACCATGACTCAACAATACTTCAGGTATGTTGAGATTATGGACACTCTAGTGGATGTTGAAGTAATGGTGGAAACTAGGGATATTATGAGGAAGTTCATGTCCTCTCTTCCAAGACAAAGGACACACTACTGTGTGGTCATTAAGAGGACTGAAAATCTCAAGACTCTTATTCTCACTAAGTTATATGGCATACTTAACGGCTACCAGATGGAGATGGAGATGAACATGCAAAATCCATCTTACAACTCTAGGAGTCAACAGAGTTCTACCCTGCATATGGTTGAAAGGGATTATAGAGAACCACAACACCATATTAGGTTTTACCCTGACAAATCACCAAAGGGCCCTTTCATCACCTTCCCAGAGACAGTAAGGGAAAGATTTAAGGTTTTATATAAAGGCTGATGCAACCAAAGCAACCAAAGACTTCCTGCATGCATGCACTCAGTACCAAGTAGAAGTTGCTCCGGAAGTTTTATACTTAGAACAAGAATTATTATAAGTATAAAATCTTTTGAAGCCAAAGTTGCCCCGGAAGCTTTATACTCTGCACAAGAATTATTTTAAGTATATAATCTTCCAAAGCCAAAGACCAAATCTTCCGAAGCCAAAGATGAAGTCTTCCGTAGCTTCAAGACAAAGTCTTCCAAATCCGAATGAATTGAAGACTAATTTCTTCCAAATACATAGAAGAACATGCTTTTCTCGGATATACTTTTGTATAAAGCGGACCCACTTTTTATTGCGACTCTAAAGACTCACCAACTTGCATGAGTTGGTGAAAGGGTCCATGCTTTTGCAACTGTACATTAAGGTCTTCGTCTATAACTTTTCTACTTTACATACTTTTATCCTTTTTGTAATATATTAGGATGTGAGCTATGGCATGTCATAGTCACTAGTCAAAAGGTAATCTACCTTTTGACTCTATATTGATTTTGTTATCTTTCAATGTTTCAACTGGCTTTCCAAGTATGGTGTGAAGTCGCTGGATCGGTAAACATCCGAGCACGTTCTTGACGGAAGGATAACAACCAAAAGATAAACAATAGCACGAACAATAATCGAATGATTTTATTGATAAAACATAACAATTTTAAGCTCGTTACAACTTAAGAATCAAGACTTTTGGCAAGGGGAGATCGAGCATGATCTCCCCTCTTATCCGGCAGCGCCTGGGCGCCGGGCACACTATCAAAACCCTTAGGTTTCTACACATTGAAACTGGTATATATATAGGCCTCGGCCCATATTAGATACGACTGGGCCCATTCGTGCGAGTGGACCATGCGTATGGTTCAATCGTACGACTGGACCATGCGTATGGTTCAATCGTACGACTGGACCATTCTTATGGTACAGTCTTACGAATGCCCCAATCGCATCTCTCAGTCGCACGACTGGTCCATTAGCATGGATCAGTCGTACGACTGAGTCTCATTCGCATATGCTCCTGCGAATGACCCAGTTTCATGTGTTTACAAGGTGTATAACATTAAGCCTAGACTATTCGTCAAGAGACGGACACACTATATATGACTATATATGCTCCAACAAATTCCCGCTTGGACGTTGCTTACGAATAGTAGATAACACCTCTTACAATCTTCAGTCAATCTTTGCTCTGGTTTCTAATAGAATCAAACGAACAACCATATTAGCCAACATTGCCGATCTATCAGGTTACTACCATATCCCTGAAAATGAATTTAGGCACAATAGCTTCCGTTTACTTTGTAGAACACCATCATAGCAGCAAGATTCCCCATGTGACTGATTTTTCCAGATAATGACATGACCAGTTTTCCATTGCTTCAATCTTCACACAGTCTAACCTGTTTAACATTAACAACTGTAGAAATTGCCCCTCACATTCAGCATATCCCAATATATATACATTGTGCTCTCTTGTCGTCTTCATACGATGTATTGGGCAAAAGGTTGAAGGTTCCAATCCACAGCTGACAATATCAAACAAATCAGTATGCACGAAGATTCATCATCAGAAACTTGCTCACATCATCACTTTCTGATTGCGTCTTCAATTTCTCTATACATGGATTCCCCCTAAGAATGAGAATCCTCTCTGTGCGGATAAATATAACTTGATTGGCCCATAAATAGTCAGATGCTCCTGACTACCCCACAAATTCAGCACCGACAGCTGACATCTTCTCTTCTCTCTTTCGTGTTCTAGCAACATTCACTGATTCTGGAAGTCCAACGAATAATGGGGTATCCATCGAACTTGTTTGACATAAGAAACTTAGGGTGAATGTGCTTTGCTCATCCTCAACTCTTGCATAGACTCTCCAGGAAAATCTTCACTATTGACCCGAAAGCTTCCCGACTGATAAAAATGGTTTAGGGAAAAATTCGTGCAAGAAGCTGTTCCAGACTCTTTTTTTTTTGGTCTGGTACATAGCTCATTTGTGCGACTTGAACAGATGAATGAAGACATACGTACGAATGGGTGATTCGTGCGAATGGATACTTCGAATGGGTCAGTCGTACGAATGAAGTACACGAAAGGGTCAGTCGTGCGAATGAATGTTCATTCGTACGAATGGACATACGACTGGGTTAGTCGTACGAATGGACCATACGAATGGTTCAATCGTGCGATTGAGGCCCAGTCGCATGGCCCAATCGCATGAAAGGGTCTGAACGCAGAAAACCAGATCTGCAGCCGCCACAAGGCTGAAAAACCCTAATCCGATGATTTGGACGAGACACAGCACAATAATTGTACCACCGGATTCGTTTTTATGATCTGAAGAAGATTCCGAGTCCGCTTTTAACAAATAAACATCACGTGCAATGAGATTTGAGCAAAACAAGATGAACACGAAGAACACGAAGTGGGTTTAACATCAAAGAACCTGAAATAGATCCAGAGATCAAGAGCTCGGGTTGCTAGAGTGATTGTTAGATCATTCCAGCAGTAACTGGCTCTGATACCAATTGTGAAGTTGCTGGATCGGTAAACATCCGAGCACGTTCTTGACGGAAGGATAACAACCAAAAGATAAACAATAGCACGAACAATAATCAAATTATTTTATTGATAAAACATAACGATTTTAAGCTCGTTACAACTTAAGAATCAAGACTTTTGGCAAGGGGAGATCGAGCATGATCTCCCCTCTCATCTGGCAGCGCCTGGGTGCCGTGTAACGCCCCGAAATTTCCCGAAACGAGCCATTTAATAATAATGGGCTTTTAAGGGTTAATTTAAGAAATAAAGGGGTAAATTAGTGGGCTATGGATCAAATTATCCTTAATGGGCTAGACTTGGTGGGTTTAAGGGCCCTAATCAGCCCTTAAACATGCATAATCAGTCCCATTCCATCACATTACAACCCTAGCCACCAAATTCGTAGAGAGAGAAAGTAGAGAGAGAAAGTGAAGAAATTCAAGATTTGGAGCTTGAAGGTTTGAAGGATTGAAGTTCTGGTGGATTGGAGCATCAAAACACAAGGAAAGAGCAACAAAACGAGGTAAGAATCGGCCCCTAAGGCCTTCTATAGATCAAACCCGGATTCTAGGGTTTTGGGGTTTTGAAAAGTTTAAAGAAACACATAAAGGTCGAATTTTTACGTATGAAAATGTGTAAAAAGCTTAGATTTGGTTTCATGGAAGGTAAACCAAGGATTTGGACGTAAAAAGTTAAGATTTTGGGTTAAAATGGGCTGGATCTGAGTTTCTGTTCATCCAGCGAAACTGGGCCCCGATCAAGTGAATTTAAGCATTCAACCAGCGAAACTGCACATTAGTTCAGCAAGACTAGGAGAAATTCCAGCGAAACTACAGTTTCGCTGGGGCGAAACTATAGTTTCGCCAGTAATCTCGCTAAGACCCAGACTGACCTATAGACTTTGCGAGACTAGGGAATTCCAACGAAAGTTGGGCGCTCAAGGCAGCGAATCTGCCTAGCGAAACTAGCAGAAATGCTGCCCAGCGAAACTGGCAGCGAAACTGCAGTTTCGCTGTAGCGAAACTATAGGCGAAACTATGAAGAAAATGACGTTTTTGCATGTTAACTTTCGTGCAGCTAGAGTATTCAGGCTATAGCCTAAGTGACTTAGAATTTAAGCTACTTGGACGAGTTCAGGTGAGTTCTAGATCCCCTATTTTATATATGCTTTAAATGTTTTGGGGCAGTATGCATACTAAGATATATACTTTTTTTGTAATCAGTTCTTTTAGAGTAAAGTTTTACTTACTATCTTATATGGGAAACGGGATTTTCTAACGAATTAATAACGTGTTTTCCTTATCGAGATATAACCTTGTAGTGTTGGATTGCCTTCGAGATGTGTTGTGTTATATTATATATATATAACTTAAATAAGAAAGTAAAACGTAAAGAAAGGTTATGTGGCCCATAACGTGTACCTGGATAAAGTAAAGTCTTGCAAGTAAAGTCCTGCAGGCAAGGGATAAAGTAGAGACTTGTAAGCAATGGCTAAAGGAGGGTTGCATTTGTTGTACCCTCACCCGGATAAAGTAATTCTCGAACAGGCAGGTCTGTAAGCCCTGAATTGGCATGACAATAATGGCCCAATCGAGTACGACTGTAAGTCCTTAATTGGCGTGTCGGTAAAGTCCTAGGCGAGCCTAGGCACCGATTGTGACAGAGAATTGACGGATAAAGAAGAGTAATAAATAACGAGAAATGAAAAGAAATGATAAAGTATCGATAAAGTGATAGACTGTATGTATTGATGCTTGATAGACGAGAACTATTTTCAACTGATAAAGCTAATATCTCTTACGGAAGTTATTTAGCAAAGAAAAACCTAGAATTCACTCAGCGAAGCTGAATTTTGTATGCATATCAGTTGACAGGTAAGAGTTAGAGCTACGGAATAGAGGCATGGGACTGAAGCTTCTTGGCACTAGAAGACTGGCATCCCGGATGAAGAAAAGCTAAACAAAGGACTCTTAAATAGTTTTGAGGATTAAAGACAATGTTTATATTTTACTTGTAATGAATTGAAATGACAGTATTTTTCCGCTGCAACATATATTTTATACCTATATGAGTAAATGATTGTCTTAACAAATGTTATGCTGTGAATGGCCAACTGTGAGGTTCCCCTGAGAAAGGTGGGCCTTACAAGTTGGTATCAGAGCCAATGTTTAAGAGATTTGGGAAAATTGTTTTTGTAAACCTAAAGTTAAACAGATAATGGGACCAAGTGTTAAGGATGCCAGTCCAAGAAGCTCCATGCTAAGAGGTAACAAAGTATGTTGTAGGTATTATTCCGAGGGATAGTGCCTTCTTACTTAAGTAAGAGCCGAGGTAGAGTATGATAAAGTTATCTGTGACACCTATCTGAATTTATGTGACTTATACGTGCATAGAATAGGTATAGTAGGTTCTAGTGTTGGTGTGGTTCAAGATAGGAAAGTTTATGGCACGAGAAGTTCTGTAAGTAGTTAATCACAACTGGCCACTGTTATTAAAAATTTACAAAACTTGTCGTGAACTGAACTTGCCTTGAAAGACCATATTAACATTCTGAATCTTATAGGAAGTAGAAAGAATGGCACCAAAGAAAGAAGTTCCAACAATGGTCACCCGGAGAAGCACTAGAGGAAGGCCCCCGACTAGGGCAAAGGAAACTGCAAGTGCAACTGTGAAGCCAACAAAAGGGTCACCCAGGAAGCCGGCTGAGAAACCGGTTAAGGAGGAGGAGGTTGAGTTAGAAATGGGAGCCGAGGGGCTTACTATGGACCAGGCAAAACTGAAGGAGACAGTGAAGGAAGCTATTGCCCAAGAGGTGCACCAGGTCCTCTCTGGAGTGATGCCCGCTCTGCTTGCGGAATTTGTGGAGCAGGTTAAGGGCTACAGTAAGAAGAGTACAGCTTCCGAGAAGGTGGATAAAAAGGAGCGGTCAAGACTGAGGAGTTGAGCGACGAGGGAGATCGTCTGGGTAACCATGACGGTCCCGAGGTGGAAGAGAGGGCGAAGGGGTGCAGCTACGGGGATTTTTCAGAGGTGTAAGCCCTCGACGTTTGATGGTACTGGTAACGCTGCCACTGCCCAGCGTTGGATCAGGGAAATGGAGGCCTTACTGAAGATCAGTGAGTGTCGTGAAAACCAAAAGGTGAAGTTTGCTTCCCATTCCCTTTTGGATCCAACACTGTGTTGGTGGGATAACATTGCTGAGTCTTACGGAGAGGAGGCTATTGAGAGGATGAAATGGCCGGAGATGAAGAGGTTGGTGATAGAGGAGTACTGCCCGGAAAGAGAGCTTGACAAGATTGAGCAAGAGTTCGTGAGTTTGGAGGCTAGAAATAACACTCACCAGGAATACACTACAAAATTCAATGAAATGGCACGTCTGGTACCTGACTTGGTGACTCCCGAATCCAAGAGAATCAAGAGGTACATACAAGGGTTGCCTCTGGACATTCGTAGGGACATGGTCACGACCCGACCTGGTACTTTTAGATCAGCAGTGGACCTCAGTGGAAGGTTGTACGATCATTGCAGGCCGGTGATAGTGGGTGAGACGAAGAAGGCTTGGAATAACAATGGGAAGAGATATGGAAGTGGTGGCCACCAACCGGGGAACAAGAAAGCAAGAGTGGATGCAAAACAGATGGTTGTGAAGGGGGTCGAGGAAGTTAAGAACTGTGGGAAGTGTGGGAGGAGGCATCCCGGAGAGTGCCGATTGGGTAGCCATGGGTGCTACCGGTGTAGGAAAACGGGACACGTGGCTAGAGAGTGCCCAGAAGTAAACGAGTGCTTTAACTGCCATGAGTCGGGGCACTACAGAAGGGATTGTAAGAAAACTAAGCCAGGAAACTCGGGAACGAGCAGGGGTGATGACAAGGGGGATAATGGAAAGCCCAAGGTCAAGGCAAGGGCTTTCACCATGAACAAGAAGGAAGCAAGGAAGGACCCGGACGTAGTGTCAAGTACGTTCCTTGTCAATGATGGTTGCGCCTCCATATTATTTGATTGTGGTGCAAGTAAGAGTTTCGTATCTGTATCCTTCCGTGCTACACTAGATGTCCAAACTAAGGAAATATATGATGCCTTCGAAGTAGAAACAGCCGATGGTAAGTCCATTAGAATAGTCAGGATGATAGAGGATTGCCACATTAAACTAGGAGGCCATTACTTTCCCGTACGATTGTTTGTTATGCCCTTAGGAGGTTTCGATGTCGTACTATGGATGGATTGGCTAGCTGCCCACGATGCTAACATAGTATGCCAACAGAAGATGATCCGATTAACGGCTCCAGATGGTAGTTCGGTTACGATCTACGGTGATAACGATTGTAAGGTTCCAAGGATCATTTCCATGATCAAGGCGGAGAAATGTATGAGGCGAGGGTGCGGAGCTTATCTAGCGTATGTCAAGGATGTTAAAGATAAAGCGAAAGAGTTGCCCGATGTACCAGTGGTGTGGGACTTTCCTGACGTATTCCCGGAGGATCTGCCCGGAGTACCACCAGATAGAGACATAGAGTTTCAGATTGACTTACTGTCAGGAGCCCAACCCATTGCCAAAGCACCCTACCGCCTAGCTCCGTCCGAGATGAAGGAGCTCATGTCACAACTGCAGAAACTCCTTGATAAGGGATTCATTAGGCCCAGCATTTCCCCATGGGGTGCCCCCATGCTGTTTGTGAAAAAGAAGGATGGCAGCATGAGGATGTGTATAGATTACAGGGAGTTGAATAAGCTAACCGTGAAGAATCGATACCCGCTACCCCGAATACATGATCTGTTTGATCAATTGCAAAGGGCAAGCTGGTTCTCCCGAATAGATCTCTGATCCGGATATCATCAACTGAAGGTAAGGGAGCATGATATCCCAAAGACGGCCTTCCGAACGCGCTATGGCCACTATGAGTTTCTGGTTATGTCTTTCGGGCTAACCAATGCTCCTGCGGCATTCATGGACTTAATGAATCGCGTGTGTCGGCCGATGTTGGACCGATCAATGATAGTATTCATTGATGATATTTTGATATACTCAAAGAATGAAGGAGACCACGCTTGTCATATTAAGGAGGTGTTAGAGACTTTACGAAAGGATAAACTGTATGCGAAGTTCTCTAAATGTGCCTTCTGGCTAAGGGAGGTGCAGTTTTTAGGGCACATTATAAATTCCGAAGGAGTCATGGTTGATCCAGCAAAGGTCGAGGCAGTTACGCAATGGAATTCCCCAAAGATGCCATCCGAAATCCGTAGTTTCTTGGGATTAGCTGGCTACTATAGGAGGTTCATCAAGGATTTCTCAAAGATAGCTTCCCCATTAACAAGGTTAACGAGGAAGAACGTGGTATTCGACTGGGGGAAAGAACAGGAAGATGCGTTTCTGGAATTGAAGGATAGACTGACCAAAGCTCCTATACTAACCCTACCGGAGGGAGATGAAGACCTAACGGTATACTCCGATGCTTCTTACTACGGGTTAGGCTGTGTGTTGATGCAAAGAGGAAAGGTTATAGCTTACGCATCCAGACAGCTAAAGGACACGAAGGTTAATTACCCGGTGCACGACTTGGAACTTGCCGCAGTAGTGTTCGCATTGAAGATCTGGAGAAACTATTTGTATGGAACTAAGTGCGCCATATTTACCGACCACAAAAGTTTGAAATATTTCTTTGAACAGAAGGACCTAAATATGAGACAAAGGAGGTGGTTGGAGTTGATAAAGGATTACGACTGTGAAATCCATTATCACCCGGGTAAGGCGAACGTGGTAGCCGATGCCCTGAGCCGAAAGGAAGGATATGAACCGATCTGGGTGAAGGTGTGCCAAGTAGTAGTGACCCCAGATGTTATGAGGATGATAAGCAAAGCTCAAATGGACGCTTTAAAAGAGCAGCAAATCAATAAGGAAAGGATGGTGGGAAAACTGGATGAATTGATAGAGAACACCTTGGGTGTTAAGACCTTCCATGGCAGGATATGGGTTCCGAAGCATGGTGACTTGCGGGAAAAGATTATGGATGAAGCGCACAAGACCCGCTACTCAATACATCCAGGCGCAAATAAGATGTACCACGACTTGAAGAAAGATTTTTGGTGGCCTGGGATGAAGAGGGATGTGGTTGCGTATGTAAATAAATGTCTCATGTGCCTACAGGTGAAGGCTAAGCACCAAAGACCTTATGGTTATGTTCAGCCATTAGAAGTGCCAGAGTGGAAGTGGGAACATGTTACCATGGACTTTATCACCAAACTACCCCGCACGACGAAAGGCCGTGACGCGATATGGGTGGTTGTGGATAGACTGACTAAAAGTGCGCATTTCCTGCCAATCAAGGAAGCAATTAGTTCAGAAAAGCTTGCTGAACTATTTATCTGAGAAATTGTGGCGCGACATGGTATGCCCGTATCGATTGTTTCAGATAGGGATACGCAGTTCACCTCAAAGTTTTGGAAAAAGTTCAATGAAGAGATGGGTGCGAGATTGCATGTTAGTACCGCATACCACCCGCAGACCGATAGGCAAACGGAGAGAACGATCCAGACACTGGAGGATATGCTTCAGGCATGCGTTATCGAATTTGGCGGTAACTAGGATGATCATTTGCCACTAGCAGAGTTCTCCTATAACAACAGCTACCACGCCAGTATTAAGATGCCCCCATATGAGTTATTGTACGGTCGACGGTGCAGAACTCCTATTTGTTGGGGTGATGTCGGTCAGAAGGAACTAGGGAGCTTGGAAGTCGTGGAAGCCACCACGGAAAAGTTGGAGAAAATCAAGGCGTATATGAAGGCTGCCAAGGATAGACAAAAGTCATACGCCGACAGAAGAAGGAGACCAATAGAGTTCAGCGTGGGCGACAGGGTAATGCTGAAAGCGTCACCATGGAAGGGAATCATCCGATTTACGAAGAGGGGGAACTGAGTCGCAGGTTCATCGGACAATTCGAGGTACTAGCACGAGTTAGGGATGTAGCTTACAGGCTAGACCTTCCAGAAGAATTAAGTGGGATTCACCCTACCTTTCATGTGTCGCACTTAAGAAAATGTTTAGCACCAAATGAGGCAGTCGTACCTCTAGATGACATCGAGGTGGACGAGAAGCTGAACTATGTAGAACAACCAGTGGCTATACTGAACCGGAAGGAGAAACAATTGAGAAATAAAGTAGTCAAACAAGTCAAGGTGCAATGGAAACACCGAAAGGGGTCGGATGCCACCTGGGAATCCGAGGAGGAAATGAGGCGGAAATACCCCGATCTGTTTAATGATGAGTCAGGTTTCGAAGACGAAACCTAAATAAGGGGGAGACTTGTAACGCCCCGAAATTTCCAGAAACGAGCCATTTAATAATAATGGGCTTTTAAGGGTTAATTTAAGAAATAAAGGGGTAAATTAGTGGGCTATGAATCAAATTAGCCTTAATGGGCTAGACTTAGTGGGTTTAAGGGCCCTAATCAGCCCTTAAACATGCATAATCAGTCCCATTCCATCACATTACAACCCTAGCCACCAAATTCGTAGAGAGAGAAAGTAGAGAGAGAAAGTAGAGAGAGAAAGTGAAGAAATTCAAGATTTGGAGCTTGAAGGTTTGAAGGATTGAAGTTCTGGTGGATTGGAGCATCAAAACACAAGGAAAGAGCAACAAAACGAGGTAAGAATCGGCCCCTAAGGCCTTCTGTAGATCAAACCCGGATTCTAGGGTTTTGGGGTTTTGAAAAGTTTAAAGAAACACATAAAGGTCGAATTTTTACGTATGAAAACGTGTAAAAAGCTTAGATTTGGTTTCATGGAAGGTAAACCAAGGATTTGGACGTAAAAAGTTAAGATTTTGGGTTAAAAATGGGCTGGATCTGAGTTTCTGTTCATCCAGCGAAACTGGGCCCCGATCAAGTAAATTTAAGCATTCAACCAGCGAAACTGCACATTAGTTCAGCAAGACTAGGAGAAATTCCAGCGAAACTACAGTTTCGCTAATCTCGCTAAGACCCAGACTGACCTATAGACTTTGCGAGACTAGGGAATTCCAACGAAAGTTGGGCGATCAAGGCAGCGAATCTGCCTAGCGAAACTAGCAGAAATGCTGCCCAGCGAAACTGCAGTTTCGCTATAGCGAAACTGCAGTTTCGCTGTAGCGAAACTATGGGCGAAACTATGAAGAAAATGACGTTTTTGCATGTTAACTTTCGTGCAGCTAGAGTATTTAGGCTATAGCCTAAGTGACTTAGAATTTAAGCTACTTGGACGAGTTCAGGTGAGTTCTAGATCCCCTATTTTATACATGCTTTAAATGTTTTGGGGCGGTATGCATACTAAGATATATACTTTTTTGTAATCAGTTCTTTTAGAGTAAAGTTTTACTTACTATCTTATATGGGAAACGGGATTTTCTAACGAATTGATAACGTGTTTTCCTTATCGAGATATAACCTTATAGTGATGGATTGCCTTCGAGATGTGTTGTGTTATATATATATATATATAACTTAAATAAGAAAGTGAAACGTAAAGAAAGGTTATGTGGCCCATAACGTGTACCTGGATAAAGTAAAGTCTTGCAAGTAAAGTCCTGCAGGCAAGGGATAAAGTAGAGACTTGTAAGTAATGGCTAAAGGAGGGTTGCATTCGTTGTACCCTCACCCGGATAAAGTAATGCTCGAACAGGCAGGTCTGTAAGCCCTGAATTGGCATGACAATAATGGCCCGATCGAGTACGACTGTAAGTCCTTAACTGGCATGTCGGTAAAGTCCTAGGCGAGCCTAGGCACCGATTGTGACAGAGAATTGACGGATAAAGAAGAGTAATAAATAACGAGAAATGAAAAGAAATGATAAAGTATCGATAAAGTGATAGCCTGTATGTATTGATGCTTGATAGACGAGAACTATTTTCAACTGATAAAGCTAATATCTCTTACGGAAGTTATTTAGCAAAGAAAAACCTAGAATTCACTCAGCGAAGCTGACTTTTGTATGCATATCAGTTGACAGGTAAGAGTTAGAGCTACGGAATAGAGGCATGGGACTGAAGCTTCTTGGCACTAGAAGACTGGCATCCCGGATGAAGAAAAGCTAAACAAAGGACTCTTAAATAGTTTTGAGGATTAAAGATAATGTTTATATTTTACTTGTAATTAATTGAAATGACAGTATTTTTCCGCTGCAACATATATTTTATACCTATATGAGTAAATGATTGTCTTAACAAATGTTATGCTGTGAATGGCCAACTGTAAGGTTCCCCTGAGAAAGGTGGGCCTTACACGCCGGGCACACTATCAAAACCCTTATGTTTATACACATTGAAACTGGTATATATATAGGCCTCGGCCCATATTAGATGCGACTGGGCCCATTCGTGCGATTGGACCATGCGTATGGTTCAATCATACTACTGGACCATGCGTATGGTTCAATCGTACGACTGGACCATTCTTATGGTACAGTCTTACGAATGCCCCAATCGCATCTCTCAGTCGCACGACTGGTCCATTAGCATGGCTCAGTCGTACGACTGAGTCTCATTCGCATATGCTCCTGCGAATGACCCAGTTTCATGTGTTTACAAGGTGTATAACATTAAGCCTAGACTATTCGTCAAGCGACGGACACACTATATATGACTATATATGCTCCAACATATGGCCGGTTGTAGGATGTAGTATAAAGTATCTCAGCGTCTTCTATTATTTGAGCTTATGCATTATAACTCTTGTAAGAGAACTTGAGATTAATATATAACATTCTTGAAAACCATATTTTTTGTTCTTGAGTTCTGCCTCACTGTTACTTGTGTTCTTTGCATCTTGTTCTTAAATCCGGTTGCCTATTTGATATGTTAAGTGTTCTAACGCTCTCCTCATTATGAGACTGATTGTACTGACCATTCCTTAAATGGTACTGTAAAAGCTACATCCAAGGAAGTCCATTGCAAGAGACAAGCTCATCATAAGCCTTTGTGTCTCATGATGAAAGCACAGACAACTTCCTCTTCACTCTTGAAGTTCTGGATTGTATCGATCCGGATGACCTAGAGCATATGGAGATAGTCCAACAGATGGCTCTTCTCACTCATAGAGCCAAGAAATTTTACAAGAGGACAGGGAGGAAGTTTCAGAGCAATGAGTTCAGTGGAAAGTTGAGGTTGGACAAAAGCAAAGTGAAGTGTTAAAACTATAACCAGATGGGACACTTTGCTAGGTAGTGCATGGCACATAGGACTAATAGTAGCCAAGCACAACCCAAGCCAAACTACACTAAGGGAGCTCTACACATTAGAAGCCTAAGCAGAAAGCTGCAGTTGCTGTTGAAGAAGGAGACTTTGATTGGAGATTCCAGGTTGAAGATGCATCTCCAAACCAAGCACTGATGACATATCATGATGAAGTTAATGTATTAGAACATCTTTGTACCCCAGAATACATTGCTAAAGTAAATAGATATAGGTCCTATAACTTAGAGATGAGATCTAATTTTAAGTCCTTAAACATCTTAAAAGTTGATTTCAAAAGAGTTGAAAATGAGTATAAATAAAAAATAGAAGACTTATAGGAAACTATTTAAACTCTCAAACATGAAAATACCAACTACAGGAGTCAAATCAAGGATCTCATTACTAAGTTAACTAAGTGCTAGGCTGAGCTTATGATTAGCAAAGCCAAGGCAGAGAAACATATTCTTGAAGAGGAGACCTTCAAGAACATAATATCCTCATCCCTGCATGCCAAAGTGTGTTATTAGAACAAATAGGGACTGGGATCTAGTGAAATAGCACCTGCATACACTCTTTTGTCTATAAGATCTTCTAGGTGTGAAACTTGTCAAGATGAGCTTCCATCTATAAACCCAAGTGATAAAGAGGATGAAGAGGAGATAGTGAAGGATAGGTCTGAGAAGAGTGAAGAAGATCATCATAACAAGGGTCACTATTCTCCTGAGGAGAGGAAGAAGCCAGGAATGACAAAGTCAAAAAGGAACAACTTGATCCGAGCAGCTAAAAGGAGATCAAAGAAAGCTCAAGTGATCAAGGCCACCTTCAACTCCAAGCAGAAATGAAAGGATCTCAGATCTAGTTTGATCAATTAGGTTATGATTTGCAGCGGAATAGTATAAGAATTAGATGAAACTTAAGCAAGAACAAGATGAATATTCAATAAAACAGTAACAGTTATAGAGAGATAAAGTTTCTACAAAAGAGAATGTTCTAATTCACTCATAAGCTTCGGTAATCACAAATTAGGTCAACTTTCCTTTTATAGAGGAAAGGTGACGTCAGCAGATGTCACCTGATAGTGACATCTAACCGTTTTACATAAATAACTGAAAATAACTAAAACTACTGAAGATGTCCACAACAGCTGAGGACATGCTCTTACAATAGAAGCTAAGTATTAACTAATATTACAACAACTTAAAACAAACTATTGAACTACTGATTACAAACTACTGAAATGATAAAGACAACTACTGAAAAGTAAACCATCACAACTACTGAAGAGTACTACTTTAGCTGTTGTGACAACCTCTGAAGACGTGGTCTTCAGACTTTGTCTTCAGCTAATGTCTTCAGACTTTGTCTTTAGTACTTGTCTTCAGACTTTGTCTTCAGTACTTGTCTTCAGATTTTATCTTCAGTACTTGTCTTCAGACTTTGTCTTTAGCTGATGCAGTCTTCTTCAGTTGTTATGATGTCTGTGGGACTTAAAGGTTTTTCTGATCTGGCTCATTGGTTATTTTGGTCCAACAAACTCCCCCTGAACCAATGCAGCCAAAACCTTTAAGTTTATTGGAGTCCCACTTATTAGGTAAAAAGATTTTCTTTTTCTTCTGGATCAGGTCAGAAGTGACCATTTTAAGCACAAGCTTGGGAAGAGGTTTCAGTAGATCTGATTGGCAAGGGATGGATGGGAACTCTGTCTTGGGGAATTGGACACAGAGTTGTTACCCCATCCATGAAACCTACTTCCCTACAATGAGTCTGAAAGACTCTCTTACATAGGCCTCCAGGAAGATAATTTGTTCTTCCAAAGTGAGTTCTTCAGCTTCTCCTTCAAAGAAGAACTCTGGCCCATAATACTCAGACAGATATTTGACCTGTTTCCCATTCTTTGGCTCCACAGCTGTTATTTCTTTATAAGCAAACTCATCAGGGTGATTACGCTCAAGTAACAACTGGAGCTCATTGCTTCTGACTTCTTTAAGCCTCTTATAAATTAACCCCTTGTTCACCATTTTGTTTTCTAGTAACTTTTGGGGGGAAAGATTAGCTTTGTAGGCTCTCTTGAAGTCTTCTAGGATTTCCTAGGGTGACACTACAATGGCTAGCATG
Source organism: Flaveria linearis (assembly GCA_024085815.1). Lineage (NCBI taxonomy): Eukaryota > Viridiplantae > Streptophyta > Magnoliopsida > Asterales > Asteraceae > Flaveria > Flaveria linearis. Next base: position 29,880,022 of record CM044016.1, on the reverse strand, counting down.
ATCACTGCATCTACAATCTTCTTTACTTGGCCATTGTATCTAATTGGAATGTTCTTCTTGTGAATTCTATGACTCACCATGGGATCAGGCCAAATTCTAACTCTCTCCTTCTGATATTAAAAGGTAAATCTGAGAGCATACAACCTCTGAACATGTTTCCTCATAGATTGTATTGATGTAGTCTGAGGAAGGTCTTTATCAACCATACTCAACAGCTGCTCATCATGTTGTTTGTGCAGTTCTTCTTCTTCAAGCTTTACTTTGACAGTTTGCATCTGGATGGCGGGAGTGATCACTGTTGGTTGGCTCTTGGCAATATTCTTTGATACTTTAGGCATCTTTACTTTTGATTTAACAACAGTTAAAATGGGCAGCCTATCATCTTCATCATCATCTTCTTCTTCTTCTTGAAGCCTCAACACCCTTCTCTTCCTCTTGGGTGCATCATTAGCAGTTTATGTTGGTTTCCTGGGTAAAGGAGTTGGTTTTATGGGTTGTGATGTTGGTTGTTTTGGTGTGGGAGATTGTACAGGCTGCTCTAGTATTTTTGTTGTAAGAGAAGCTTTGGAACACTTTGGTAGATCAGTCCTGCTCCCAGCCCCAGCTTCATCCAGGGCTTCTATGATCAATCCCTTTGTAAATACTTCAGACAAACAGATTTGGTTGGTTATCTCCAAAATACTATCCCTGGTCCATGATTTCACCTTAAGGATTGTCCTCCCTAAATACTTTGAAATGAACCTGACCATAGCTTCTAAGCTTTCATTCTCCTTCTCAGTATAGCCAGCCCATCGGTGCTCAATCTCTTGTATCTCCAACTTCCTAATCTTAATGTCAAGCTTAGTAGTGTCAAACCCTTGTCTGAATAGCTGATCAATGATTTTATCCATTGATCTGCTATGTTGGTCATCAGCTTCTTTGATTAGGTATTCTAATTTCTTCTCATGAGAAGTCTTCTCATCACCCTTCATCTTCTTGTATGTGACATGAAAATCTTTTTCTTTTTCCTTCTCCTTCTCCTTTTCTTTTTCTTTCTCCTCCTCCTTTTCTTTTTCTTTCTCCTCCTCCTTTTCTTTATCCTCCTCCTTTTCTTTCTCCTCCTTTTCAACTCTCTTTCTCTTGACTACTTTCACTGACTTAGACTCCCCCTTTTTAGTTGCATTGAGTTTAGGGGTTTGAATGTTAGAAAGTCTCTTAGTGACTACATCATCAACTAGGGTTTGTATATTTGAGAAGAGCCTCTCATCAAGGGTTTGATGCACAATGTCAGTGATGATGGAGTGATGAGAGGCAGGGAAGATTTAAAGACAGCAACCATTTGCTAAGAGGGGTTCTGTCCCTGAGAAATAGTGCCAGAAGCAGAGACTGGTGGTTGGTTTATTGAGAGTGGATCAGTGTATGGGAGACCTTCAGAAGAAGGTGCCATCTGCGGGTTAATGTGGGCAGATGGACTTGATTCTTGAGACATTTTGACAAGCAGTTCTTGTAGTCTGCTTACCCCAGCCTCAAGAATGGTGTTGTGGGATAGAACATTAAAGAAAAAGCCCAGGTCATCATCAGTGGTTACTGAATCATCTGACCTCATGATTTCATCGGCAGTATTCACATGTGCCCCTTGATCTTGGTACTGGGGACTTCCTGCCACTGGATTATGCCCTTCATCGGCAGTTGCCTCTAGTGAGGTCTTAGAAATGATACCAACTTCAGCCTGTTCATGTGCTGAAGCAGGAGAAGTGGCAGCCTCACCAAAAGTTCTAATCTCCTCCTCCACATGGGGAGAATGAACTATGTAATCCATGTGCTGTGGGTTATCAGCAACACTAGAATCCTCCCCCTCAGCTGATGAGGTTTTCCTAGTGGTAATAGGTTTCTGGGGAGGGGTGGAGTGTTTAACTGAGTCAGCACTTCTGCAATTATAAAAGTTGGGCTTTGTAGGGTGGTTGCAATAGGAGATAGTTGTGAAGCAGATTGCACCTGGGGTGAATGGTGCTCTTCAATGGCAACCTTCTCCAATGAGAGAGGTTCCAGTAATGTGGCATACCCTGAAATGGTAGCTTCAAGATCCTGTTGAGAGGATTCCTGAGCGGTTATGGTTGGTGGAGTCTTTATAACTACTGGTGGATTACTACCAGCAGTTTCTTCCTGCCTTGGTGCTGCAGGGGCATCCTCAGGGGACTCAACTCCCTGAGTAGCCTTTTTAGGCTTTTTGGATTTTGGCTTGGAGGGGACTTTGGATCTGAAGGATGAGACTGTGGGTTCCCGCTGCTTGGGTTTTAGCAGCTTGGCAGCCTCTTTAAGTTATGTGTTCGAGTTGTGCCTGGAGTATACTTCAGGCAAAACTACCACAGCAGGGACTCCAAGGCCAACAAGGCCGTCAGATTTTAATTGATTTTCAATAATGGCCATAAGAAACCTTGGATATAATATCCATCTGTTAGCCACAGGTTTCAATGCCAGATCTTTTAATTCTAAAAATATAATTTTAGAAAAATTTAAACTTTGGCGTTCAAGGATAGAATACAATACCTGCTGCCACCTTGAAGACATTTGATCCCATGAGGAGGTTTTGGGAGCAAGGCAGACATTGACCATGTGGAAGATTAGGCGTTCAGGGTCATGGAAGTGCTTCTTCAAAATTATGGTAGCACTTAGGTCGTCTTCATACTCATTGTTGGTAAAGGATAAATCAGTGCTACCCTTGGGGTATTCGGTGATGAAGTCGACATAATTCAGATTTAGGGTTTGCCGAATGATATCAACAGTGACAAGCACTTTCTTCTGATTGACAAATGACTGGAGAGTGATCTCGCCATCATTCTCACTAATTGTGAGTGTGACGTTTGTCCAGAATTGCTGTAGGGTTTCGACGTATATGGTTGGGTTCAGAAGAAAGGCTGTGTGATATTGGGATTCAACTATCAGATCGATGGCGTCATCAAACTTGTTCCAGAAGGCTGATTTGGTGAGGTAGGCTACACAGTTATGGCGTGGTTTTAGTTGCATGGTCGCCATTAATGCAAGAGGGAAGGTCTTGAGAATTTTGAATAATAACATTCGGGGAATGAAAAGTTCTGAGGTTAGGGTTTGGAATTTATAGGTTATGAAACGACTGATGGAAAACAACTGGAGGTGTTGGTGTTAGTCATCAGTTGTTTGAAACAACTGAAGACATGGTTTTAACCTTCAGATGTTGTAAACGACTGAAGACTTGGTGTTAGTCATCAGTAGTTGGAAACTACTGAAGACTTGTTTTTGGCTTTAGTTGTTTTGTAATGAAACAACAGTTTTTTGAAATAGCTGAAGAGTAAAGTTACTCATCAGTTGTTGTCGTCAATTCACAGGTTTCAGTTGTTTCATTCTGACCTCAACATTTACTCATCAGACTTTGTCTGATTTTCAGACATTTCATTGGTCATCAGTTCTTTTGAATATTTATTCATCAGCTCTTCTGCACATTTGTGCAGAAGATCTTTTGAAATAAATATTCTTCAGAACTTGTGAACAAATTGTCTTCAGTACTTATGCTCAAGATTACATATCAGTACTTGTGGACAAATTTGTTCTTCAATACTTATCTGTTGGAAATAGGCATAAATAATTCCAACCACATCAGTAGTTGTAACTATATCAGTTCTTTTCAATAAATAATGTGCTTCAGCACTTTTAAGTATTTTAGTCTTCAGTCTTTTTAACATTTCAGTAGTTAAAAAATATTGAAGACAAAATAATTTATCAGTACTTATTTTTGACATTTGTATACTAATACTCATCAGTACTTGTGATCTGAGAGTATCAATATTAGTCAATTCATTCTAGCTGCAGCATACCAAGCCTTAGCACAAGATTTTGAAAAGTTGCATTGTCCAAAAGCTTAGTAAATATATCTGCAAGCTCATCAGCACTAGGAACAAACTTTGGATCAATCAGACCTTTTTCATAACAATCTCTGATGAAATGATGTCTGATCTCAATGTGTTTGGTCTTAGAATGCTGGACAAGATTCTTAACAATACAAAGAGCTGAAGCACTGTCCATCAGTAATGGAGTTTTAGTCTCTGTAATGCCATAATCCAGTAATTGATTCTGAAGCCAGAGTACATGAGATGTACAACTTGCAGCAGCAATGTACTCTGCTTCAGCAGTAGATGTAGCAACTGAAGTTTGTTTCTTACTCTGCTAAGAAACCAAACAATTGCCTAGAAATTAGCATGCACTAGATGTTGATTTTCTGGTTACTTTACACCCTGCATAGTCACTATCAGAGAAAGCAACCAATTTACAAGAGTGCCCAGTGGAATACCAAAGTCCTAGAGATTGAGTTCCTTGCAAGTATCCAAAGATCCTTTTGACTGCAATCAAATGGGATTCTTTAGGTGCAGCTTGAAATCTAGCACAGACATAAGTTGCAAACATAATGTCTGGTCTAGAAGCTGTAAGGTACATAAAGGAACCAATCATACATCTGTAAATGGTTTCATCAACTGCTTTAACTTTCTGATCGGCATCCAGTTATGTGGTGGTGCTCATAGGAGTAGAACAGGGCATACAGTTTTGTAAATTAAACTTTTTCAAAAGATCCTTTGTATATTTTGACTGATGAATGAAATTTCTATCAGCTCTTTGTGTGATTTGCAAACCCAGAAAGAACTGTAATTCTTCCATGGCACTCATTTCAAACTTTTGTTGTATCAATTTTGTAAATGCATCATACAACTGTGGATCAAAGGATGCAAAAATGATGTCATCTACATAAATTTGAACAAGTAGCTTATGTTCTCCTACTTTCTTTATGAATAAAGTTTTATCTATGGAGCCTCTAGTGAAATTATTTTGAAGAAGAAAATTAGACAGTGTTTCATACTAGGCTCTAGGAGCTTGTTTTAACCCATACAGAGCCTTATCAAGCTTATACACCTAATCTGGATGTTTATTATCCTCGAAACCTGGTGGTTGACACACATAAACCTCTTCTTTTATTTTACCATATAAAAATGCACTTTTGACATCCATTTGAAAAACTTTAAGATTATGGAAAGCAGCATAAGCTAAGAACAATCTGATATCCTCCAGTCTGGCTACAGGGGCAAAGGTTTCATCATAATCAATACCTTCTTCTGGTGAAAACTCCTGTACAACCAGTCTGGCCTTGTTCTTGACAATTTGACCTTTTTCATCAATTTTATTCCTAAACACCCATGTTGTGCCTATTGCACACTTACCTTGGGGTAGAGGAACCAACTCCCACACTTGCTGCTTTTTAAACTGAAGAAGTTCAAGTTGCATGGCTTCAACCCATCCATTGTCTCTTAATGCAACATGATAGTTCTTTGACTCTTGCTGACTGATGAAGAGAGCATAGAAGTAGAAATTGGATAATTGACTAAACTCCAGCATTGATATCACCAATGATACAAGACATTGGGTGATTCTTCAACTCTTGATAGATAATAAGATCTATGCAAGTGTTTGCAGGAGATTCAGAAGCAACAGATGGAGATTCAGCAGCAACAGATCTTGATTCAGACTCTTGAAACCATGAAGGAGATGGTAATTCAAACGAAGTAGATGATGCAGAGATCTCATCAGCATTTGTTATGGATGGAGCTGCTGACCCTACAGGAATATCAGGTTTAGATAACTCATGCAGTTGAGCACTAAACTTGAAAAGGTGAGTACTGGCATCATCATCATCAGCACCACCAGATGAAGAACTGTTTGTAGGAGGTGATGGATTGTCAGGAACTGCACCAGCCGGAGATTGATAAGGAACATATTGCAGTATGTCCAAATCAGATAGCTCCACAGGGTTTATGGGATTTTGTCCTTTGGAGATTCATTAAACTTCACATGCAAGGTCTCTTCAATCGCCTTTGTTCTGCAGTTAAAAACTCGGTATGCCTTGCAAGTGGATGAATACCCAACAAAGTACCCTGCATCCACCTTTGATTCAAATTTCTGAAGTGGATTATTTGTGTTAAGAATGTAACAGGGACACCCAAATGCTCTAAAGAATAAAATCAGAGGGGCCAAATGATGTAACACTTCATAAGGAGTCTTCATGAACCGCTGATTTACTAAAACTCTATTTTGCACATAGCAAGCTGTGTTGATAACTTCTGCCCAAAAGATAAGTGGCAAACCAGAATCAGCCAACATTGACCTGGCGGCTTCAATGAGTGTCCTGTTCTTTCTTTCCACCACTCCATTTTGTTCAGGAGTTCTTGGAATGCTATACTGCCTCTTGATTCCCTTAGACAAGTAGAATTCATCAAGTGTGTGGTTTCTAAATTCTGTGCCATTATCACTCCTCACACACTTGACTAGAAGGGAGTATTGTTTTTTCACATACAACACAAAGTATATTATGGTTTTTACAGCTTCATCTTTTGAATGCAAGAAGAAAGTCCATACAAATCTGGAGTAATCATCCACAATTACCAGACAGTATTTCTTCTTTGCCATGCTCATCACTCTTACTGGACCAAAAAGATCCATATGCAGTAATTGCAAGCAGGCAGTAGACTTTGGCTCTTCTATTGGAGGAAATGATACCTTGTGTTGCTTCCCTTTTAAACAAGCAGAGCAGTTGTCATCATATTTGAACTCCTTCACTGGTAAACCTCTCACTAAACCATGAAGGATCAGCTGGTTCATGTTTTTAAGATTCACATGACCAAGCCTTCTATGCCATAGCTTAGATTCCTGAGGAGAGGCCTTGGAGAACAGGCAAGGATGGACTTTTAGATCAATTTTCTTTGATAGATCTAAAGCATATACTCTTCCTGTCCTGTTGGCCTTCAGGACAGTATGTTTATCAAGTACCTTGTCAATCAAACTCAAAACTTTGGATGACAGAATCCTACAGTTCTTGCTAGTGAAAAGGGAAACATGACCTTTATCACACATTTGACTGACACTCAAGAGATTATACTTGAGATTCTCCACATGGTTGACATCATCAAACCTTATTTCACCATTTGAAACAAAGCCTTTACCGATGATGTAACCTTTAGCATCATTACCAAATGAAACAAATCCCTTCTTTCTTTGAGAGTAGTCATTAAGAAGAGAGCTGCTCCCTGTCATATGCATGGATCCTCCACTGTCCACATACCAGATGCTTCTTTGGCATGCTGAAGAACCCTACACTTGTCAAAAGAAACTAGTTAGTTTTTTAGACCCAAACCATTTTGGTTTTGGGTCTGTTCTCATCAACAGATTTTACACTAACTGGTTTGTTATGATTAATAGCCTATGGGAGTGAAGATGGTAGGGAAAAGGATTCCTTTAATTTTGGCTTGGTTTTCCTTTTCTGTGGTTTGATCACAGGTACATCTATTTGGTTGACTCTTCCCAAAAGATGTTGAACCATCATAACAAGTTGTGTCTGATTGTTTGCTAAAGCCTTCAGTTCATCAGACACATCAGTTCTTGTGTTTGATTGGTTCCTGTGTTTCACCATTTCTTCACTTTTGATAGACACAAACTTGGTCTGGTGTTTTGGTATTCCATGAGGAATCCATTGACCACCTTCAGCTGTTTCCTGATAAACCCCTTCCTTCTTTTTGGATTTCTTCAAGGAATTTAGGTTTTCAGGTTGAGATGCCTCTAGTACAAATTTGGTTTCAAATTCATTTTTCATTTTATTAATTTTCTTGTTGGTGTTCTTATCTTTATTGAAGTTTGCACCCTTTCTGTACCAGCAGTCATCAGTGAGATGATTGAATAAGCCACATATTTCACATGGCTTTTTCTTCATCTTCAGTTGATCATCTACTGAAGAAGATGATACTACTGAAGGTTTATTCTTCAGTACTTTCTTCCTTTCAGTACTTATGTTAAGTACTAACGGATTCTTAACTACTGAAGATTTGTTCTTCAGAAGTTTTCTATTAGTACTTTTGGACTTCCTGATAGACTCTTCAGCAGTTGTCAAACCATTTTTGTTCTCAGTGGGTTTGGTTTGTTCTTAAGGTGTTGTGACTTGCCCTTCAGTACTTTAAGTACTTTGTGAGACAACACCTGAAGAGATCAGCTTTCTCCTGATCATGTGTTTGTCAGGATTGGGACCATCAGCTGATTGATTTACTGAGGTGCTAATACTGACTTCATCCTCTGATTTTGGTTCATTACCAGAGGGTGAGACACATGATGATGTGGATTGGTCATTGCTTTCTCCTTTAGATTCTACTTCTAGTTTGGGAGTAAAATCTGTAGGAGGAACAGTGTGATTATAACCAATCCCAAACTTCACATTTGAAGCTGTTTGTTTGTTGAGAAGCATTTCAAACCCCTTGCATGATGTTACCCAACATTCACACTCTACTTGGGTATCTGCAATTGTTTCTTTGAGATCCTTGTTTTTCTTTAAGATAACCTCTACCTTTGCCTTTTCATCAATGATTTGACATTTTAATTTGTAAATCTCATCTTCTTTTTCATTTAAAACAGACTCAAACTCATCTTTTCTTTGGGAAATCATTTTCTCTTGCTCATGATCTTTATTAATTAAAGGCATATTCGCTTCTCTAATTGAGGCAAAGGTAGCTATGCATGACTCAGAACACAACTTGGCCTTAGCCTCTGAAGATACCTGTGGTACCTGTGATGTAGAAGCATTTGAGCATGAACCATCAGTAGACTCCAGGGCCATAAGAGCAAGATTTCCAAAAGGGTTTTCACCACCATGTTGACCAGCACCTGGAAACAGTTGTTCATGATAACCAGAAAGATCATCTGGTAAACTGCTCCAGTCAACAACTCCAGGGGTGAAAAAGCTTTGTTGTGGTTGAGATTGAGATTGTTGATTTGATTGAGATAGTTGAGGTTCAGGTAGGGCAGGTGTTTATTGTGCTGTGGGTACTTGATCCTGATTGGACCGAGGCATGTAAAAACAGGGGTAAGGATATGGCATAGGACCTTGAGGGACAAACTATGCAGGAGATGATTGAACTTGTGAAGGATGACCAGAACTGGTGGAATGTTGCCCTTTGCTTTGTGATCTATTGCTTGGGAATGTAACAAAGGGTGCAGATGTATTAGATCCAGATGATCTACACTCCTTGCAAAATGTCCAAGTCTATGGCACTTGTGACACCTCAACTTGCTCTTGTCAAAATCCAACCTTGGTTTTGCCAGAGAGACCTGGGAATTTTCGACCAGTCCTTTTGTAAAACTTTTGAGATCTGATGTTGATCATTGCCATTTGACTCAAAATATCCATCTCTTCAAGATTATCATCTGGAATTCCTTTTAAATCATCCATCAAAAAGCACAAATTATCACTACTACCACCTGAATTACTTTCAACACCAACAAAAACATGTTCTCCACTGTTTGTAGAGAAATCTATATGCTCATCATATGAACCTTCTGATGCAGCATACTCTGACTCCTGACCGACCAGTGCAGTATTTCCTGGTACAAAGTTATCAGTGAGCTTCCCAGATGAAGACAATTTCCTTTTCTGTTCTATCTCTCGTATAAGTGTCAATAGTTTCCCATGAAGTTGGGTGAGAGATAGAGTGTCCAGTTTTGCACTCGAGCGTAGGACAATGGTATATGTGTCCCATCTCTCAGGCAGGGATCTGAGGAATCTGTTGTTCATCTAGCTGTTTGAATATTCCTGTTTAACTATTTTCAACTCAGATATCAAATAGGAAAATCGCTCAAACTGCTGAGTCAGAGACTCACCCTTTCTATGAGAGAATGTCTCATATTGCTGGGCAAGGATTTCTCTAGTGTTTGTCAAAACCTCATCAGTTCTTCCAAATTGTTCATTCAGAGTAACCCAGAGGTCATGAGCAGTTTCATGATGTATAAGCCCTAAATAGATTTCATTTGGCAGTGCCATGGCCAGAATTCCATGAGCTTTAGCATCAATTTCAAACAGTTTTAGATCCTCATCCGAATACTTCTCTGGTTTCTTTGGAACCATCTCATTCTTTTCTAGAAGACTCACCATAGGCTTGTAAGGTCCATGAACCACAGATTTCTAACATCCTGTGCTATTGATAGATAGGTGATAGAGCATTCGGCATTGCCATATGTTATACTCACTCCTAACAAGCATCAGAGGCTTTGTTGAGGAGCCAGTATTGTGAGGATCATTTGCTAGTGTAGCCATTTTCACATATTCAAACAAATTCAATGTACTTTTAACAAATTTAGCTCAAAAACTCAACAACTATGTTTTAAACACGTAGAACCTCAAATTAATTCACCAGAAGCAACAGAAAATCAAACTCTATAACCAATCCTTGCAAATTTGCTAATTCGATCAAACTTAGATATCAAAAGAGCAGTTTCAATGATCAATTGTTAAATCGATCAATGATTAACCAGCTCTGATACCATTTGAAAGGATCTCAGATCTAGTTTGATCAATTAGGTTATGATTTGCAGTGCAATAGTATAAGAATTAGACGAAATTTAAGCAAGAACAAGATGAATATTCAATAAAACAGTAACAGTTATAGAGAGAGAAAGTTTTCTGCAAAAGAGAATGTTCTCATTCACTCATAAGCTTCGGTAATTACAAATTAAGTCAACTTTCCTTTTATAGAGGAAAGGTGACGTTAGCAGATGTCACCTGATAGTGACATCTAACCATTTTACATAAACAACTGAAAATAACTAAAACTACTGAAGATGTCCACAACAGCTGAAGACATCTTCTTACAATAGAAGCTAAGTATTAACTAATATTACAACAACTGAAAACAAACTATTGAACTACTGATTACAAACTACTGAAATATAAAGACAAGTACTGAAAAGTAAACCATCACAACTAGTGAAGAGTACTACTTCAACTGTTATGACAACCTCTGAAGACTTGCTCTTCAGACTTTGTCTTCAGTTGATGTCTTCAGACTTTGTCTTCAGTACTTGTCTTCAGACTTTGTCTTCAGTACTTGTCTTCAGACATTGTCTTCAGTACTTGTCTTCAGACTTTGTCTTCAGCTGATGTAGTCTTCTTTAGTTGTTATGATGTCTGTGGGACTTAAAGGTTTTTCTTATCTGGCTCATTGGTTCTTTTGGTCCGACAAGAAACAAGTTTTTATCTCTACAGGGTTGAAAGTGATGAAGACTATGGATTCAACTATGAACTCTAGTACTAAGAGTTCAAGTTCATATCCAACTCATCCCTATGAAGGAATGAAGGCCGATCAGTTGTCTATCACTGCCACATAACATGAACCATCCACCTCCAAAAATAACACTCACCCTAAGAAGCTTGCTACAGCATTTGAAAAAGATGGGAATAGGGATTGAAAGTGATCAAACTCAGTCTTTCATTCACAAGAAGACTCTCAGAAGGAAGCAAACTGATTGCATTATGTGTGGTAGAACTTGTCATCTTGCTAAGGATTGTCTCTATAATACCAAAAGTACTGTCAGCATAACTAAGAAGTAGAGTTTTGAGAGGAGCAAGAAGAAGAAAGCTTGTTTTCTAACTTTTTAGTCGTAGCCTCAATCACCTTGACACCTTCTAACTCCTTCTGCCCAATGTCTCCCCAACATACAGGCGTCCTACACCTCCTACCATATAGCATCTCATAAGGTGGCATGCCAATGCTGGAATGATAACTTTTGTTATATGAGAATTCAGCTGATGGTAAATGATCATCCCAACTTCCTCCAAAATTGATCACGTATGCTCGAAGCATATCCTCGAGTGTCTGGATCGTCATCTTAGACTGACCGTCCGTCTGAGGATGATAAGCCGTGCTAATGTGTAGCCTCATCCCCATCGCATCATGAAATATTTTCCAAAACTTTGATGTGAACCGGGTGTCACGATCTGATTCGATAGACACCGACATACCATGACGAGTTACAATCTCTTTGATGAACAGATCCGCCAGCTTCTCGGATGAGTACGACTCACGGATCGGTAGGAGGTGAGCACTCTTTGTTAGACGATCAACTATCACCCAGATAGTATCGTACCCCTTCGCCGTACGTGGTAGCTTTGTTATGAAGTCCATGGTGATGTGCTCCCAATTCCACTCGGGCATATCCAACGGTTCGATTTTCCTGTAAGGCTTTTGGTGTTCTGCCTTCACTTGCAAACAAGTAAGGCACTCACTCACAAACTCCACTACATCGCACTTCATACCCGACCACCAATAATCTTTATTCATATCTTGATACATCTTTATGGCACCGGGATGAATCAAGTATCGAGTTTTATGAGATTCATCCATGATTCCCTCCTGTAGGTCTCTGTAACGAGGGATCCATATTTGTCCGTTTCGGGTCCTAACACCGAGACTGTTCTTACCCAATCTGCGACTAGTCCTCTCATTCATTTGTAAGTAAGGCGATCTTCTTTCAACGCCTCATCTGGAATGTCCTTCACTTGTGTCATCACATCAGCGGTCATAACCAACTGATAAGCCTTCACCTGAATCGGCTCGGGTCTCTCCTTTCGGCTAAGGGCATCAGCTACAACATTGTCCTTACCTGGATGATAATGGATCTCATAGTCATAATCTTTGATGAGCTCTAACCATCTCCTTTGCCTCATGTTAAGATCCTTTTGCTCAAAAAATACTTTAAGCTCTTGTGGTATGTGAAGATGGTGCACTTCGTCCCGTATAGGTAGTGCCTCCAAATCTTCAATGAGAAGACCACAACTGCTAGCTCCAAGTCGTGAGTAGGAAAGTTGACTTCGTGGGTTTTCAGCTGTCGGGACGCGTAGGCTATTACCCTTCCACGTTGCACCAGCACGCAACTTAGTCCCAAATAAGAAGCATCTGAATATACCACTAAGTCCTCACTCCCTTCAGGTAACATCAAGACAGGAGCTTGAATCAATCTCGTCTTCAACTCCTCGAAAGCACCCTCCTGTTCTCGACCCCACACAAATTTCACGTCTTTGCGGGTCAATTTAGTCAAAGTTGAGGCTATCTTGGAAAAGTCTTGTATATATCTTCTGTAGTAGCCCGCCAAACCCAAGAAACTACAATCTTGGATGGCGTCTTTGGAGACTTCCATTGCATCACCTCCTCAACCTTTGCCCGGTCCACCATGATTCCTTCAGCATTAACAACATGACCTAAAAATTGTACCTCGTGCAACTAAAAAGCACACTTAGAGAATTTAGCATATAACTTCTCTCTTTTAAATGTCTCCAACACCTCGCGTATGTGGCTGGCATGTTCTTCCTCACTTCTCGAATAAATCAGGATATCATCAATAAACACAATCACTGATTTATCTAACATTGGCCGACGCACTCGGTTCATCAAATCCATAAAGGCAGCTGGCGCGTTAGTTAGACCAAAAGACATTATAAGAAAGTCGTAGTGTCCATAACGCATGCGAAAAGCTGTCTTAGGAATATCTCGCTCCTTTACCTTTAACTGATGGTAACCAGATCGAAGATCTATCCTCGAGAACCTACTGGCACCTTGAAGCTGATCAAACAAGTCATCAATCCTTGGTAACAGATATCGATTCTTCACCATCAACTTATTCAGCTCCCGGTAGTCAATGCACATCCGTATACTAACGTCTTTCTTCTTTAGAAATAAGATCGGAGCACCCCATGGAGAGATACTCGGTCAAATGAACCCTTTATACATCAACTCCTACTGTTGAACCATGAGAATCCTTCATCTCGGTCGAAGCTAATCGATACGGTGCTTTGGCAACGGGTTGAGCACCAGGTATCAGATCAATCTGGAACTCAATTTCGTGATCCGGTGGCACTCCGGGTAAATCTTCTGGGAACACATCCGAGAAATCACATACAATTAGTACATCAGACAGTTGTGGTACAGACGCGTCCACATCCTGCACGTAAGCTAGGTAGGCATTACATCCACGCCTCATGCACTTCTCCGCCACCGCCATTGAAATCACCTTTTGCACCGTAGTAACACAATTACCGTATATCATCACTGAACTTCCTTCAAGCACAACTAATCGAATCATCTTCTTGCGACACACAATGTTCGTCTCGTTGGTTGCTAACCAATCCATCCCTAGCACTACATCAAATCCGCCTAGGGGCATCACATGTAAATTAGCAAAAAACCTATGGCCTTCTAGTTCTATAACACAGTCTCCAATCATATCAGTAATCCTAGTAGACTTACCAATCGCAGTTTCTACAGCAAATGGCTCATCAATACTCCTACTACTAACAGACAATTTAGCATAGAAAGTAGTAAAGATGAGACTTTTACTAGCACCAAAATCAAATAATACAAAGGCACAAGTTTGGTTTACTAGAAACATACCTGACACGACATTGCGGTCCACTTTGGCCTCCTCCCAGGTCATCGAGAAAGCTCTAGCACTTGCCCTCTGCCCTCCTTCTTCAGCCTTCTTCTTCTCCCCAGAACTCTTGGCCCTTGGCCTCTTGCAGTCCTTGCTCACATGGCCCTCCTCACTACAGTTATAACACCTCAACGCCTTGTAATCCCTTGCAATGTGACCAGGCTTTCTGCATTTTAAACATACGTTTAATCCCAAATAGCACTCCCCAGTATGCTCCTTTCCAAATCTATCATACTTCCTCAGCCCCGAACCTGATGACGCCCTACTATCATCCACCTTCACTCTTTTGTTGTTTGGAGCAAAACAACCACGTCCAAACCGCTTCCTGTTCTAGTTCTTATCACCACCACCTGTCTTTAACGCCTCGACCACAATCACCTCTCGTTTATCATACAACCTACCTGCCAGGTCTACAGCCGACCGAAAGGTACCCGGTCGGGCAGTAATCAAATGCCTACGTATATCCGGCAACCCCTGGACATATCTCTTAATCTTTCTTGATATAGGGGTCACCTGATCAGGCACCAGCCTTGCCATCTCATTAAATTTAGTAGTGTACTGTTGGTGTGTCATAGTACGTGCTTCCAGTTGCAGGAACTCCCTCTTCAACTTGTCCAACTCCCTGTGAGGACAGAACTCCTCAATCACCAACTTTTTCAGTTCTGGCCACCTCATCTTTTCAATGGCACTGTTGCCCTCGGCCTGGACAATATTGTCCCACCAGCATAAGGCCGAGTCACCAACGAATGGGTGGTAAACTTCACCTTTTGATATTCTCGGCACTCGCTGATGTCAAGCACCGCCTCCATCTCCATCACACATCGGTGAGCAGCAACATCACCGTTCCCATCAAATGTTAGGGGCTTGCATATTTGAAATGCCCCGTAATTACAGCCTCGTGTAGTTTCCTGCACCTCTTCTTCATCCTCCTCTTCACTAGATACAACCGTCTCAGCCTCCGATTGTTCCCTTTCTCCTTTCCGAGTGGGCTTCCTCTTTTCCTTCCTCCCTTTCTTTTCATCCTTCCTCATAGCTTTGATCACATCAGTCACTACAGACGACAGAATCGTCTGCATGACTTGATGGACTTCCTCTACCACTGCCTCTTTCATTGAGGCCCTTAAGTTAGCTCTCTCATCACCACCCTCCTGATGATACATCTCAGGCTATTCACGGGTCCTCTCAGTAGTCTTAGCCCTATTCCTCGTAACTCGTGGTTTGGCACCACATCCACCACGTGCTCCACCCCTAGAAGCCATAGAAATCTACCTCCATCCATCCACTAATCACTATAAGATTCAAACACTAACACGGTCATTCAAGGTAATAGCTCAGTTTATGTTGAGTATAGTAAGTCCCAAATTATAGTGGCCAGTTGTGATTAGCCACTTACTTTACTTTTCACACCCCAAGCATTTCATATCCTGACTACACCAGTATCTAAATCTACTAAGAACACATAAGTAAAATAGCACACGCATATAATTGAAGATCAAGATAGGTTGGACTCACCATTAGATTAGTGTTTGTTTATCTTTCTTTGTAATAGGATCTATGTTAGTTCCCTTTGTATGTTTGTTTAGTTTAAATTTATATGTTTTGCTGTCTAGCGAAACTGTGAGCGAAACTATAGTTTTGCTCACAGTCATCTAGATGTTCTCCCGGCAAAACTGTTAGTTTCTGCCGGGCGAAATTACAGTTTCGCCAGTACAGTTTCGCCACCAGCGAAACTATATGCGAAACTATGACAGCTATATATAGATTTCTTGTTGCTAATTGTTAGCCATCCTTGCAAAAACCCTAATCATGTATTACAATTGCAAGATGCTATTGTAAGCTTGTTCTTCTTGAATACATTGAGCTTGTTTCATTTCATTCAATATTGTTAATCATTAAACCCTTATTTGAAAGCTTTTTGGTGTTATTTTGATCTTCATCTCTTAGTGTTTGTTGTGTGTGTTTGGTATTGAACGATTCAAGCATTCTTCTGCACTGAAAACTGATCAAATGGACAAACAATATGGTATCAGTGCCTTAGTGCTCTTGATTGTTTGAGGTTTTTGGTTATTTTTATTCAATACCATCTTCTCTCAATTTCTACATCAAAAAAGAGTGTTTTTGGCATGAGAATTGATTGTATATTGCTTGTTTCTGATTGAGGAAGCTTTGTGAATCACTCCTTTTCAAATTCATTGAGATTTGGGTGATTTTCGACTGTTTTTGGGGTTTAAGAGGGTTTTCTGTTCTTCCAGCGAAATTACAATATCTTTCAGCGAAACTGTAATTTCTTTTAGCGAAATTGATATTTTCTCTTATTTGACATTTGTGCGAACTTGCTGCTGAAAGTGATTTGAACGAAAGTTCAAGCTTGTTTCCTGCGAAATTCCTAGCGAAACTAAGCTCTAGATAGTCTCTGGCTAGCGAAAGTGCTGCCGAAACTAATCTCTTGATTGCCAAAACTTTCAAAACTAAGCTTGCCGAAATTACACTTTCGCCCAGCCGAAACTAGCTCTCAGCGAATCTATTACAGCGAAATTACGTTTTCTCCAGCGAAACTATTATGTCCAAAATGACTACTCTCACCCTGGCTGATTTAGAGAGTGTTGCCCCTATTAGACCTCCTAGACTCATCAACGGGGATAACTTTGAAGATTGGAAAAGGTGTCTTAAGGTTTTTTCCTTCTACACCGATCACAATCAATGGGATTCAATCATCACTGGACCACACAAGCCAACCGTTACTGTCGGTGGAACTGTATCTCCAAACACGGACTCCTCCACATTCACCGATAAGGATCAAAAACTGATTGACCGAGATCAGGAAGCGTTCGGAGCCTTGACATTATCCCTTGCACCTGATATTTACAATCGCTTTGCTGAACACAAAGATGCAAAATCTTTATACGATGCCTTGTGTGAGTTTTACGATGGAAATGAGGATCTAAGGAAAGATAAGAAGGCTTAAGCTCAAAAGGAGTTCAATTCATTTGTGGGATACAAGAATGAAGATCTTACTGACATTACTAATCGCTTTCTTTCAGTTTCAAGTACCTTAAAGAAGTATCACGATCAGTTGGGAAACCATGAGCAAGTGAATAAACTCCTAGATTCTCTTCCACCCCAGTGGAGTTTACAAGTGAGAATGTTGAAACAAGAAAGAAACTTTGCTGATTATAAGCTGATGGACGTGATTAACAAGCTGAAGTCTTTTGATTTGGATCTAAAAAGGAGGGAGTTTAATCAATCCATCATACCAACATCCGGTTATTCACAGAATGCTGCATTACTATCTTCCGCTGCAAGCTCCCCAATGCAGGCATCGCGTCAAGGAGCAGTGACCTTGTGTGATTTTTCTGGAAGTGGCATTAACCCGGGGAAAGAGCAAGGGAATTTAAAAGCATCTACTGAAACTTCTGTTCCAGCTGAGACTATGGCACTTTTTGGGATGTTTGTTCAAAGTTATGAAGCACTTGTTGCAGGTGATCTGAAAGGTAAAGGAATGACAATGGAGGACATGTATCAAGTGGATCCAGTTGATCTTGAAGAAACCGATATTCGGTGGCAAATGGTAATGTTGACGCTTAGAGCTTGGAGATTTATGGAAAGGACCGGTAGAAAGAACTTTGGAGGTCAAAGCTCCAACTCCAAATTGGGTTTTGATAAGTCTAAGCTTAGATGTTTCAATTGCAAGCAATTGGGACACTTTAAACGTGAATGTCTATTGCCAATCGTCACTGATCCTAATAACTCTGGAATTCCAAGATTGGCTGCTGGTGGGGGTAAAGATGAGTCAAGTCACAAGAAAGAAACTGCTCTAATTTCTAACTTTGACTTGAGTGCAGAAGCTGAAGAGACAAAAGAAGAAGTTAATCAAGCGTTAGTAGCTGAGATTCAGGAAGAGGAAATGAAGATGAACGGTGAGGAAGAATTTGATCCATTTAAGGAGTTTAATGATGGAGTTGAAGCGAAGGAGTATGAGAAAGAAGAAAATATGAAGGAGTACGGAAAGCAAGGAACTCAATCCACAGTGCTAGAAAGGAATGATGACAATGCTGCTACCACCGTAGAGGAAAACAAGTCGAGTACTCCGGTGTGTCAATGTGATAAAGCTCTTGCAGCTGAGAAGGTGGTGATTGGACTTCCATATCAGGTAATTCAAGATATGTGTTCATCTGCATGTAAAATCAAATTATTTGGGGTTTATAAGGCTAATCGTTTATTGATTGATAATGAAAAAGATTTGAAAAGAATGAATGAAGAACTTAAAATGAATGAGTCAAAATACTTTGTTAAATTAAATGAAGCGCTAATAGAAATTGATCATTTAAAAAGAATTGTTTTAGAAAGAAACGTTGAGGTGAACGGTTTGACTGAAAGGGTTGCCCTAGCTGAGTTTGAAACAAGCAAACTTCAGTCAAAACTTGATAAATGGACCATATCAGGAATGAAACATGATGATTTATGTAAATCTCAACGTGGGGCTAGGATTAAAACAGGTTTAGGATATGAAAATGCTAAGGTTTATCCTCCTCCTAGTACATACTGTTACTCTCCGATGCCCATTCCCCATCCTTCTAATGATTTGATCAAAGTAGATTCTAACAGTATGTCTGCAGGTTTAGAAGGTGTGAATCCGACTAGAGGGCTTGGATGCTCTAGCCTTAGTACACCTGAACCTCAGCATTCTGTTTTAGATCATAACTCTAGTTTAAATTTTGTCTTTGTTTCTAGTGACGCTGTAAAAGACTCTGTTTCGTTCTGTTCTAGTAATGTTTCTGTTTGGTCTTTAAATGCTGTGGATCATGATTCTGATTCATCTATTGATTGTGTTGATGCATTGTCGGATAATACTGTGAAAAGCGATGAGGAAACAAAAACTAACTCTTTTGAACAATTCTTTTCTCATCCCATTCCATCATTTATACCTACAAAATTTTCTGTGCTTAATGACAGGATTGCATCTTCATCTGAGGCAAGTACTAGTGGTACTAGTACCACATGTATTTCAAATAACACTTCATTGTCATCAGCACACAATCATTCTTTTTCAAATAAAATCAGCTCTGTTAACATGAATGAAGTATACAGTGATGATGATTCAAAATTATCTGAATATGATGAAGAAATATGCATTGATAAAATCTCTACCTCATTACATAATGAATCTAGATTAAAATCACATTGTTTTCAATGTGGTAAAGATGATCATGTTGTTAAGCACTGTCCTTAGTTATATCATAGACATGTTAATAGAAGTTCTTTTGGGAGTAAATTGAATCAATTAGTTAATAAGTTCTTTTGCAAGAAATCTCCTTCGGCGATACCTAAAGTTGTTCAAACTTGGGTGCCCATTACTCCTGGTTAATTCTCTCTTGATATTATTGCAGGAGTCATCCACTAAGCGTGTAAATAGCGTGTGGCATGTTGATAGTGGATGCTCCAGACACATGACGGGGCTTAAAGATTTATTGACCAACTACCGCATAATTGATGGTGGTTATGTTGCTTTCGCCGGAGACAAGAAAGGAGGAAAAATGATAGGACAAGGAGAAGTTTGTAATGGTTCGCTCACCTTGGAAAAAGTCAATTACGCACCCGAGCTTGCATTCAATCTGTTGAGCGTCTCTCAGATTTGTGATAAAAGCATTCCGGTCTTATTCAAGTCCAATGAATGTCTCTTTTTAAAATCTGAGATTGATATTCCAGATAATTTGGTACTCATGCGGGCTCCCAGAAAGAATGATACATATCTCCTTGACATGAATTCAGAGGACTCATCATCCGCAGTCACATGCCTCTTGTCTAAAGCTTCCACCTCTGAGTCTTTCTTATGGCATCGTAGATTGGGCCATGTTAATTTCAAATTAATAAACAAATTAGTTAAAAACAATCTCGTTTGGGGATTACATTTAAAAGACTTTTCTGTGGTTGAGAAATGTATGGCATGTGCAAAAGGAAAGCAACATAAGAAACCACACAAACCTAAATTTGAAAATAGCATCTCAAATCCCCTGGAGTTGCTACATACTGATTTGTTTGGCCCAATAAGTGTTGAATCTATTGCTAAGAAATCCTTTTGTCTTGTGATTACAGATGACTATTCAAGATATTCATGGGTAAGATTTCTTGCTTACAAAGGAGAGACTACTGAGGAGTTGCAAAAGTGTATTCTCTCGAATGAATCGATAAGCAAGAGGAAGGTTATGGCTATTCGAAGTGACAACGGTACTGAATTCAAAAATCAAATTTTTGACTTCTTTTGTGCAACCAAAGGAATATTAAGACAGTTCAGTGCTGCGAGAACTCCTCAACAGAATGGTGTCACGGAACGAAAGAATCGCACCCTCATTGAAGCTGCACGTACAATGTTAATAGAATCTTCCTTACCCATCATATTTTGGGCTGAGGCTGTGAATTGTGCTTCTTATGTTCTTAACAGGGTGTTGATAGTCAAGGATAAGATGAAAACTCCGTATGAACTATTTCACAAGAGAAAGCCTTTGATTGATTTCTTTCGCCCATTCGGTTGCTCGTGCACTCTCCTGAATACTCAAGCACAGAAGACAAAATTTGGTGCTGTGTCGGATGAATGTTATTTCGTAGGCTATTCTTCTTCCCAAATGGCTTATCGGGTATATAACAAGAGGACACGTATCGTTCAAGAGTCCTTCTATGTCGATTGGCAGGAATCTAATTCCTCTGATGTTCCTTCAGAACCAGCTTGGTTCTTTGACTCAGATACGGTGTTCAAATCATTCAATCTTCCAGTTTTCGATGATGATGTGTCTATCTCCAATACAACAACAAACATCATTCCTCCTGCTCACACACCAGCTGAACCTATTGTGCCTCACGTCACTACATCACTTGATGATACGTCAGTCAATGTTGCATCTTCCTCATCTTCGTTTGACCTTCCACCTCCACCCATATCAACATCACCTTCTTCATCTCCTTTACCGTACTCTACTTCACCATCCAGCTCATCATTTAACCATCCACCTACTGACATCCCTTCCATGACTGCTGATTTCAAGACTTTGAAAGATCGTCCACATGACAACATAATTAGTTCCATTTCTGATGGAGTTCGGACGCGGAGTCAATCTGGATTGATTAATGTTTGCTTGTTCTCTTGTTTTATATCTCAAACCGTTCCTAAGAACATACATGCAGCTCTCCAAGATCCCTGCTGGGTTGAGTCAATGCAGTTGGAATTGCAACAGTTCAGAAAACTCAAGGTGTGGACCCTGGTCGATCTTCCACCAAATAAATATCCTATTGGAACAAAATGGGTGTTCAAGAACAAACCTGATGATCGGGGCATAGTGGTGCGAAACAAATCCAGATTAGTGGTTCAAGGATTTGCTCAAGAAGAAGGAATTGACTACACAGAAGTTTTCACACCTGTCGCCCGTCTTGAAGCAATTAAAATATTCTTGGCGCACGCTGCTCACAAGCAATTTAAAGTCTATCAGATGGATGTCAAATGCGTATTTCTCTATGGTGACATTGATGAAGAGATATATGTGTGTCAACCCCAGGCTTTAAAGATCCAGACTTTCCTGACAAAGTATACAAGCTTGACAAGTCACTTTATGGACTTCATCAAGCTCCTCGGATCTGGTATAAGACACTGACCCAGTATCTCTTAAGCAATGGTTTTACGCGAGGCACCATTGACATGACCTTGTTCAAAAGAGAGGTAAACGGTGAGATGTTGATTGTGCAAGTCTACGTTGATGACATTATTTTTGGCTCTACCAATCCTCAATTATGTTGGGAGTTTGAGGAGGTTATGCGAAACAGATTTGAACTGAGCATGATGGGAGAAATGTGTTTCTTTCACGGGCTGCAATTTGAACAAAAGCCAGAGGGAATTCTCATTCATCAAGAAAAGTATATTAAGGAAATTATGAAGAAATTCAAAATGGACGACGCTTCTTCTGAGATGACTCCCTTCACGGCTCAAACATGTCTCACTCCTGATGAAAACGGAAAACCAATCGATCCTCATTCTATAGATCCATGATTGGCTCTCTCTTGTACCTTACAGCAAGTCGTCCTGACATCACCTTTGCTGTTGGATATTGTGCTCGATACCAATCAGCTCCTAAAGAATCCCATGCAAAGGCAGTCAAACGAATTTTTCGTTATCTAAAGGGTTCTTCTCGTTTGGGACTTTGGTATCCTTATGGTGGGAATTTTGATTTGCATGCTTATTCTGATAGCGATTCCAACGGCTGCAAGCTAAACAGAAAGTCAGTTACTGGAGGCTGTCAGTATTTGGGGAATTGCCTTGTTTCTTGGCAAAGCAAGAAACAGACCATGGTTTCTCTCTCAACAGGAGAAGCTGAATATATTGCTGCCTCTAGTTGTTGTTCACAAGTGTTATGGATTCAGCATCAAATGATGGATTATGGGATCAACTTTCTTCATACTCCATTGTTTCGTGATAACGAAGCAGCCATTGGGATTGCCAAGAATCCAATTCATCATTCTCGGACCAAGCATATTGAGACACGGATTCATGCCATCCGTGATGCTCAAGAAAAGGGTTTCATTAATATTATTCCTATTGATACAAAACATCAAAAAGCAGATCTTTTCACAAAAACCTTTGATAAACAACGTTTTTATGAATTGATTTCTATGCTAGGATTAATATCGTTCTGAAAATCTTTTCTGAGCAACACAACTGTTTAATCTGTAAATATGTGCATATTTTCTTTATGGTCTTGATTGTTGTTTGCCTTGTGTCCCATAGATCTTTACTTTTTATTCTTATTTTTCTTTTACTTTAGTTGTTAGGAAATTTTCTATTTGGTAAACTGTCAAATGAAAATTTCGGGGGAGATTCATACTAATAATAAGTTTTAATTTTTATTCTCTCAGGAATTCAAGAAAATGAAGTTAGAACAAGGGGACCTCTTACGTTGGGATATGCATGATAGACTCATCCCAAAAACGAAGTAAACAAGTGATCATGCAACCAAATTAAAGATCATAACTCAGTAATAAGGATTATCCTCATGATATTTGGTCTGCACAAAGATACAAGTCTTGTCTAAAACTTGGTTGAGAGTTGCTAATTGATGTCAAAGATTATCGATGTGAAGCTTATGGTGTTACCCACTGGGATGGTGACTCGGTGATAACACTCTCTAAGTCAAACATTAAATAATCTCAAATAGCCTATTACTGTATATATAGATTATCAATGTGAAGCTTATGGTGTTTCCCACTGGGATAGTGACTCGGTGATAACGCCCTCTAAGTCAAACATTAAATAATCTCAAATAGTCCATTACTGTATATTCATTCATACTTTACATAAGAAAAGATGTGTGTTTATCTCCTCTGCTATGCGAAAGCATTGACCTGGAGTGATGATCTTCTCTGCTATGCGAAAGCATTGACCTGAAGCTCTCATCAACACGCCTAGATGATCTTCTCTACTATGCGAAAGCATTGATCTAAAGCTCTCATCATTTAGTTGTAGGTTGAGTCTGCATCTGTACATTATATTGTCCCATATGTATATATGCCAGTCATTGTGGCTGCATTAAGTAGTTTCAGTATAGTGATCATGCAAAATCAATGATTATGCTCAATAAACCTTGAGAACGAGACTAGTTCTTTATCAAATATCAGTGGGGACCAAGTTGTTGAGCTACTAAGACAATCCAGAACATGATAAACAGTTGCAGATCATGAGTTGAAAAGAACAGGTAATGGGTTTAAGCGGACAAACATATCAGCAATCTCGCTAAGTCATGATCCTCCGAAAAACTTCGAGAAAAACATGATATATGAGTATTTTAGTCTAATTTTATTTTTATATATGAGTATTGATATCGTGGGGCAATAAAGTTTTCAAAAGGCAATTTTTTTATTATTATTAATTATATTTTTAAATTTAAATTTATTTTTAATTTTAATTTTTTTATTTTTTTTTAATTAGAGTTTCTTAAAAATATATGTGAAACTACAATTTCGCATAGCGAAATTGCAGCTCTGTTTAGGGAAATAGCAGATTCGCTAACACTTCTGTGTTGAGACGAATCTACTGTTTCGCTAGGCAAAAATTATAGTTTCACCTTGCAGAAACTATAGTTTCGCCTCGCCGAAACTATAGTTTCGCTTAGTCGAAACTATATTTTTATTCCTCTGCGAAACTCCTATGTACATAAACATAGTTTTGAATCAAATCACTCACTTTCGCAAATATCTAATTTCGTCGAAACTAAGTACTGTTTAGGGTTTTTCATAGACTTTCGTCTCAAATCTCCGTCTCTGTCTTGTTTTGTTGCATTTTCACTTGATTTTGGACTTCTAATGTGAGTTTCGAACTCAGAACATTAGTTTTCATAGGCTAATCTTTCCCACATTTGACTGGATTGGATTATGACGATTGGGTAGTCTCGCAGTTCATTCTGCGAAACTACCCCATCTTCCAGCGAAACTGAACGAAAGTTCCTATGATATAGCGAAACTGTGTGGTTATGCTGCCCTAGCGAACCTAACAGTTTCGTCAAGAAAAAATCAGTTTCGCCTAGCGAAACTGTTGTTTCGCCCAGTCGAATCTATCTTCATGTCTTGCCGAAACTATATGTTTTGTCTGTCGGAATTGTATTTCTTCATTGTCTACTTTAATATAAATGGAGCGAAACTATAATTTCGTCTCCGCGAAATTATAGTTTCGTCTATGCGAAACTGTTTCATTTAATATATAAAAAAAAATATATATATATATATATATATATATATATATATATATGTAACGCCCGGAAAGTTCGATTTGGAGTGTCATGCGACTGGAGCGTCCAATAGCATGGGAGTCATGCGATTGAAGCTCAACCGCACGACTGGAGCTCAATCGTACGACTGGAAAGTTCAATCGCATAGAGCTTGGACGACTGAAGGTCCAATCGCATGAAGCTCGGGCGACTGGACGAGGGGTATTTAAGGGAGAGGGCAGCCCCTACCCTCTCCCCATACTTGCAAAATCAGAGAGAAAGGAGAGAAAGAGGAAAAGAGAAGAAGAAAGTTGGTTCAAGCGAGTTCGTGAGCCAAGATTGACGTATAGCGGGTCAAATCAAAGCTCTAACCGAGGAGGCTGCTAAGGTGAGTTCTAAGACCCCTCTTTTACACGTTTTTGAATGATTTTGGGGCTGGAACACATCTGAAACCCTATTTTTCGAGTTTTGGGTGTTTAACCCGTGTATGTACGTATGTGTATGTGTATGGTACGTTTAGGGCTTGATCCCGGACTAGGATAGGCTTGTATGAGGTCGAGGCATGTTTCCCTATGGATTAGAGGGGCTAATTTGAGCTCAAACGAGGTCTGGAAGGGTTTGAGGGCCGAAAACCCTCGGCTGCAGTCGGGATGAACTCCATTCTGCATCAGCTAGGCCCAGTCGCCCGAATGAGGGGAGACTGGAGCTCAGTCGCCCGAATGAGGGGAGACTGGAGGTCAGTTGCCCGAATGAGGGGAGACTGGAGCTCAGTCGCCCGAATGAGGGGAGACTGGAGCTCAGTCGCCCGAATGAGGGGAGACTGAAGCTCAGTCGCCCGAATGAGGGGAGACTGGAGCTCAGTCGCCCGAATGAGGGGAGACTGGAGCTCAGTCGCCCGAATGAGGGGAGACTGGAGCTCAGTCGCCCGAATGAGGGGAGACTGGAGCTCAGTCGCCCGAATGAGGGGAGACTGGAGCCCAGTCACCTGAATGGGGGGAGACTGGAGCCCAGTCACCTGAATGGGGGGAGACTGGAGGCCAGTCACCTGAATGGGGGGAGACTGAAGGCAAGTCACCTGAATGGGGGGAGACTGAAGGCCAGTCACCTGAATAGAGGGAGACTGAAGATCCAGTGACCGGAATGAAGGTCTAGTCACCCGAATGAAGGTCTCGTCACCCGAATGAAGGTCTAGTCACCCGAATGAAGGGCCTGTCGCATGGAGGCTAGGCGACTGAAGGGTGTCCATACGCCCGAATGTCCGTGGTATTGTCCAACTTTCGAAGAGTGCGAACTTAGACTCGGACCCTCGGGGTTGTAGATGATGAGTTGGGCATGGATGATGCAAGACGATGTATGACGATAAGTGACGACGATGACGTGCATGATGTTATGTGTGATGTATACCTGGCGGTGCGTGTGATGCATAGTATGTTGGATGTGTGTTATTAGTGTATGATGATGCCTGTATGGTGATGATGTATGTTAGGATTATGTGTATGTTCCTTATTATGCATATATGTCTCCCTTTGGCTTTACGTTGAGCGCTAATGAATGCAATGAAAGTATTATATAACGTAAAGTGAAAGATAATGAAAGAGGAACGTAATGAATGAATGCATGCATTAATGAATGAATAAACAAACACATGAAATAATGAATGAATGAAAGGCTTGCAAGTAAGTGTATGAGGTGAGCGACTCTGCGTCGCAACAGACTCGAAAGAGGTCCTTGTCGCGTACTCTGGTATTGCAGGAGACAGGATCCAGATGAACGAGAGTAAAATTGTCTTGCAAGCAGAAGGAAAGGAGGTTCACGGCTCATTGAGAGTTGTTAGCTCAAAGGTGTGTGTATTATAGCGTGCGATTTTGGCCTACGTCATGTGGATTATGTAGCGTGCGATGTTGGGCTAACCCATGAGATGGCGTGCGATTCTGGCTAAACCCCGAGAGCCCTCACACACATAGCGGGAGTCGGTCTAGGTGACCTGTCCGTTGGTGCGATTAGTGCGATATGTACGGTGTAACTCATAAGGGGACATAGACACAGTGGGAGTTCAGTTTTGGTAGCTGCTCCGATACGTACGATGTGGTATTTACTGTGTGCTATGTAGTGTGTGATTTTGGCCTACCTCATGTGGATTATACAGCATGCGATGTTGGGCTAACCCATGAGATGGCGTGCGATGTTGGCTAAACCCTAAGAGATTTCACACGCAGGGAGAGTTGGTCTTAGTGACAACTCTATTGGTGCGAATTGCACGAGATGAGATAGTGAGGTGAGCAACTTCGTGTTGCAACAGACTCGGGCGAGTAACGAAAAGTAAAGAGCAAAGAAATAAATGAATGAACGAACGATGACGAAGATAGTAATAACAATTATTATCTGTATGTATGTATGATGTATGAACGACCTCAGTGATGACGTATGAAACGGGATCCCTGTCACTCGACTTCAGTGATCATGGCTGCGTGCCATGAAGAGGGTAAAGTGTGACCGGATCTCGATAGAAGCAAAAGATAGAGAATGAATGAAAGTTAAAGAGAGATAATGAACGAATGACAGACAAAGAACGAATGAAAGTTAAAGAGAAAGAATGAACGATAAAAGAAGATAATAATGATATTATCTATGTGTACGTACGATGTGTGATAGCGTAAAAGTAAAGAAACGGTTTTAAAGGAAAGAAAAGTATGTTTTTTTATAAAAAAAACTAGAACTCACTCAGCAACGCTGACTTTGATGTGTTTCCAGTTGGCAGGTATGTTGCTGAGGATGGCACAGGGCGACTACTCAGTTGTTGAGGCTGGCATCCATATTTTGACATGTCATTGTATTTTGAGAAGAAAACGAATGTTGTAAAGTTATGAAATGACATGTTTTAGTTATTAATGAAAATTTAAATTCCGCTGCAAAGTAAATGTACGTTTGAAATGTTTTTATGTGCGATGAATGACCAACTATGAGGTGCCCGGGAACGGAGCCTTACAATATATATTATTATTAATTTGTAAGTTTATTTTAATTATATATGTATATATCTATATTTTCACTTTTTATTACCATTTGTTTATTTTCATTACGTTTGTAAATACTTAAATTCTAATTTTATTTCTAACCTGGTTTGTTTGTCTGTTAGATCTAAATGGCGAATCTCAAGTTCGATGTTCGGAACAATATTACAGCTATTCTAGATGATTCTCAACCTAAAGCAGCAGGATTTAGGGATTGTATCAGATGGCTGCAAAGATCCCCGATAGCATACGCCATCTCTCATTCTACTACTATCTATGATTTACACATTCGAGATTTCTGGCGAACTGCTGAGTACAACACAAGGGGAGATTCTGAGAGTATTATAGCTAAAGTTCTGGATCATCAAGTGACCATTACAGAAGAGGTTATATCACGAGTGCTGAGATTAGAAGAAGACACTAGAGGTGACATTGATTTGACTGATCAGGAGGTGTTTGATGCTTTCTTGTCTATGGGATATGAAGGTCCTTCTTTTGGGACTAGAAAGGAAATCAAAAAATCCTTTCTATCCAAGGAGTGGAGATACATTGCCCACATTTTCATAATGTGCTTAGATCACCGAAAAGGTGGATCAGATGGGCTGAACTTAGACTGGGCGAAAGCTATGGTTATATGCTGCAGAGGGGAGAAGGCTAACATAGCAAATCTTATATTTAGCTGCATGGCTGAAAACATAATGGCCCTGAAGAAGGATAAATGGCTGCTTTATCCCAGATTTCTTCAGATGATCATAGACGATCAAGTCCCCAACATCCAAAGACACGGAGAAGTCAAGAATCTAGTGTCGATGAATACCCAAATCTTTGCCGAATGCTGTGCTATCAGGCACGACTTCAGTGGTCGGATCACTCATTTGTGGGAAAACATGTATACTCCTGATTGATAGGATTACATCAGGAGGGTGATCCAATCTGAAGCCAGACGAACAGAGGAGATTAGACCAAGTCAGTCGGAGGCGGTAAAGAAAAGAAAAAGATATGCTAAGGAGAAAGATTATGACTTTGAGAAAGAAGTGACTGAGATGGCGACTAAAGCCAGAATTAAGAAAGAAAAGAGGTCCAAGAAGACGGTTGATACCGGGGAGCAAGAGAGGAGGACAAAACAGAAGCATCAAACATTCTCTGAGCCCCCACAAACTGAAAGACACACCAGTTTAGACGAGGATGTAATCAGAAACCTCAACACCTCTCTCACAAATGAATTAAGCATGATTAAGACCCAGCTGATGAATCAAGAGATGAGGGAGAAACGAGAAGATGAAGTGTTAGAGGGTATGCAGAGAATGTTGGTTGATCAGAATAATTTAATCAAAAGGTTATTGAACGAGGTAAATGAAATAAAAGATGCTGTCGGCCTGCCTAATCAGGTAACTCAACATGAGTTAGATGATCTGACTGACACATCTAAGTATCCATTTCTGAATGTGGGTACTTCATCGAGGGCAGGAAAGGGCACCTCAGGGGCAGCAACTGAAGAAGCAGGAGGCTCTGGCAAGAGAGCTGAAGAACCTGAAGTGGAGAATATACAGACAGATGATGATGTGTTTGAAGCTGGATTTGTTGATTTGGGAATAAATCTCGGGGATTTTACTGGAGAAGAGCAGATGGGAAAACAAGCTGAAACTGCTGAGCAACCCATTGCGAAGGGTCTGGTGGATGAGGAGGTAGAAGAGGAGCAGTTAATTGATTATGACTCAGAGCCTGAGTTTTATGAAGTGGACGAAAGGCCCATGACCTATGTAATCCAGAAGAGTGAGAATGAAAACGACGTGATTGAAATGGAAAAGAACAATTGGTTTGTGAGGGAGAAGGAACCTGAAGAATTAACCCCTTTATTTCAAAATCTCGAAGGTCTGAAGAAGAAAGAGGCAGATAAGAGGATTATGAGCTGGAAGTACAATCCCGACCTCAAAATGTTCATGATCAAGAGGAGAGGGGGAGGAATTATGTATTTACACAAGAGGAAGGCGTTTAAGACCTTGCCTAAGTGGGATTTAAGAAGATTGGCATCATTGCCCCTTCTTGAAGCTCATCTGAGTGAACGAGCCAAGCTTGTAGAGAAAGAAATTCAAAATGGGCTCAACGATAATTTCAAAGCTTTTGGGTTTATGAAAGCAGAAAGAAAAAGGTCGAAGAAAGACAAAGACTGGGTTACGGGAAAAGGGAAAATTGTATTAAGTGTGAAGCCCCCAAAGACTGTCCAAAGGGTAAGATTGGCAGATCCCTCCCCTTCTCGTCTTCAAGGGTTTGAGAAATGGTTCTACGATAATCAGATGGGGGAGGCTGTTATTAAAGTGAAGGGTGGCGTCAAATATCGAATCTTTGACCCTATGGAACTTTTTGGATTCTCAGACGAAGATCTGCTCATTCTATGTGAGAATCATATTAAAGCAGGAGCGGGAGAAGATACAAGGAAGGAGGCTAGTTTGTTTATGATTGTTGCAAACAAAGTTAGAGGAGTGAGGGCTGAGGTGAATGAGCTAGCTAAAAGGATTAAAGCTTAAGATGATTTAAACATTGATATCCAGGATCTGACAAAACAATTTGCAGAAGCTAGTGCTCATCCAGATGGAGCTAATAGAGCAGGAGGTAACCAAGGCAAATCAAGTGCTCAAGTTCAAGATAAGAAATCTGTAGGAGCTGAACCAGAAACATCAGGTGCAGGTACGGGAGATGCTGGAGCTGACTAGAGATATCAAGACAAGCAGAATGGATGAGATCCAACCTAGGGGGAGTTTTGAAGATCAAGATAGGTTGGAATCACCTTTAGATTAGTGTTTGTTTATCTATCTTTGTAATAGGATCTATGTTAGTTTCCTTTGTATGTTTGTTTAGTTTAAATTTATATCTTTTGTTGTCTAGCGAAACTATGAGCGAAACTATAGTTTCGCTCACAGTCATCTGGATGTTCTCCCGGTGAAACTGTTAGTTTCTGCCGGGCGAAATTACAATTTCGCCAGTACAGTTTCACCACCAGCGAAACAATATGCGAAACTATGACAGCTATATATAGATTTCTTTTTGCTAATTGTTAGCCATCCTTGCAAAAACCCTAATCGTGTATTACTGTTGCAAGAGGCTATTGTAAGCTTGTTCTTCTTGAATACATTGAGCTTGTTTCATTTCATTCAATATTGTTCATCATTAAAACCTTATTTGAGAGCTTTTGGTGTTATTTTGATCTTCATCTCTTAGTGTTTGTTGTGTGTGTTTGGTATTGAACGATTCAAGCATTCTTCTGCACTGAAAACCGATCAAATGGACCAACAATAATACTAGTAAACTTTAAGAAAAGAAATACCTTATGGCACGTAGCTACTCGGGCTGACATCCCTTTCCTTTAGTCCCATTCTCAGTTTAAGATTAGGTTTTTTGAAAATTTTTACCCAATTCACTTAAACTTTAGCTCTGATACCAACTTGTAAGGCCCCTCCCCGGGTACTTCACAGTTGGGTTATCATTGCATTATTATGTAAGACAATATATAATTTATAAAATACACAGCGGAAGTAAATTAACAAAAACCATTCATTTCATTAATAATTACTATTGTTAAGCAATACAACATTGTTCGCCAGTTATAAAAAGATTGTCTAATTGCATTACAAAACAACAATATCATCAAAATATGAATGGATGTCAGCCTTGTCCCGCCAAGTACCTACACTCCTCGTGCCATCCTCACCAACAATTACCTGCCAACTGAAAGTGCATAAAAGTCAGCGTTGCTGAGTGAGTTCTAGTTTTAAAATACCTTATATAGCTTATATATATAAAATACCTTTTTTTAATAAAATACTTTCTTTACTTTCATATATGAGCATTCATCATACATACAACAAGGTACAACTTCATTCATTATCATATGCATTCATTCATTTCGTATTATTTTCATTACCTTTCACTTTCATCCGGACCAATGTGCAATACCCCGAACATTATGCATGAAGCTGATGCTGGGCCTGTGGTCTATAAATAGACCACAAACATTGTGCCGAAGCTGACCCAGTCACCTAGGGTATGCTACAAGGGCCCCGTCAATCTCAATGATTGACCCTGTGTGCATCCTTCGAGTTAGATAAACCGCACACAGTTGAGCTAACTACAACATTGTCGTGCACCTCCATTCATTTTCTTGCAAGACTTTCATTCTTTCGTTTATGTTCCGTTTTTCTTCATCATTAATATTTCACTTTTATTAATGATAATACTTTATGTTTATGATCATAAACACACCACATAAAGTCACACAATAATAAATAATAGGGAACATAAAAATAGCTCATAATCATGTATAATATAAATAATTATAATCCTGAAGTCAAACTAGGGTCAAAACCTAATCATTCTGTTTTTATCTAAAATTCCAAAAATTTTCCAACTACTGGGTGTTTTAACACTATGCAGGCGCATGAGGCCTGTTTAGGCGTTTTTCAACTATACGGGCGCATGAGCTATTTAGGCGTTTCAACATTTAGCCGCATAAGCCACTTTGGGCGCATGGGTACTATTTGGGCGCATGGGGTATACTTAGGAGTCTAAGCCTAAAACTTAGGCGCATGAGCCACTATTCATGGTATGGACTTACACTTAGAATTTCTAAGGCATTAGTTACGTGCATATGGTACTGTTTGGGTGCATCAGCCACACTTAAACTTTTGAATTTAATTTCCCAACCGCATGAGACCTATTTAGGTGATTGACCACACTTAAAGTTTTCTAATTTCTTAGGCGCATGCGCCCTGTTTGGGTGCATGACCACTTACACATATGTTTCTGAGTGATTTTTCAGTCCCAGACATCACCTTAACATATCCTAAGCTTCTCACTACCATTCTAAACATCAAACAAGCATGAACAACCATAAAACATCAACATACAAACATAAATACTTACGGGCATACATAACACTTTTGTAAAAATCATTTATATACATTTTCAGCCCCAAAATAATTTATAAAATATGTAAAAGACGGGGTCTAGAACTCACCTTTTACAGCTTTCCAAGCACCTCTCCTTCAAACCCGAACCCTCAAGGATTTCTAACATCTAAACATGTCAAAACACATAACCCGAACACTCATAAACACATAGTAACATGAAAAGTTCGGTTTCATGATCAAACACCAAGTAAAACCGAACCAATTATTTGAAATTTACTTACCTAGGCCAAGATTTGCTGCTCTCTCTCTAGAACCAAAGAATACTATAATCTTCTTCTTCTTTCTTCTTTTGATCGACAAAAAGCTGATGGGATAGACATATATGGGCGGCCATTCCCCATAATATATTACAATATTAAATTTTATACTTTTTTGCACTTTCACCCCCTCTACTTTCGCTCTTCCTCCCTTTTGTAAAAATACTTTTGTTCTCTTTACTTTTTACATTTCTTTTCTTTTATTTTAGACAAAATTTCCGGGCATTACATCACTTTGAAGCTTCTGGAAGGAAGATATTTTCCTTTCAAAGTTGTCTTCTTCTCAGAGGTTTTCTTCTTCTTCATGTGGATAGTTCTTTTGGGATTGTTTGTGCAATCCTTAGCCAAATGAGAAGTACTACCACATCTGATACATTCAATTGGCATTCTTCTAAGAGTCTTCTTTTTAGTAGAAGGCTCAGCTTCATCACTTTCAACTTCCATCTTCATCTTCATAGATGATGCAACAGGCTTCTTAGGGTGAGGATTGCTTTCAGAATTGGTGGTTTATGCTGTGCAATAGTGGTACACATTTGATTGGCCTTTTTTTCTTCATAGAGATGAGTTAGACATGTACTAGGACTCCTAGTACCAGAGTCCATAGTTGAGTCTCCAGTCTTCACCGCTTCAAATCCATCAGAGATAAAGACTTGTTTCTGCTTGGATTTGAAAGTGGCCTTGATCTCTTGAGCCTTCTTTGACTTTCTCTTAGCAGCCGTGATCAAGATTTTCTCTTAGACTTGGTCATCCCTTGTTCTTTCCTATATTCAGAAGAATAGTGACCCTTTTAAGCATAATTTCTTCACTCACCTTAGATCCATCCTTCACTATCTCCTCTTTATCTTCATCCTCTTCTCGAATAGGTCATGAAAGGAAGTTCATCTTGACAAGTTTCATACCTTGGAAATCTTACAGATAGTAGAGTGTATGAAGGAGCTATCTTAGTAGATCCTAGACCATGCTTATTTAGATCACATATCTTTTTATACAAGAATAAGAATATAACGTTCTTAAAGGTCTCTTTTTCAAGAACACATTTTTCTGCTCTGGCTTTGCTGATCACAAGCTCGGCCTGGCATTTAGTTAACTTGGTAATGAGATCTTTAATTTGAGTCCTATAACTTATGTGCTCATGCTTAAGAGTTAAAATTGTTTTCTCTAGATCTTCTATCTTAAGTTTATAATCATTTCTAGCTCTTTTAAAATTAGCTTTTAAAATATTTAAGAACTCAAGGTCGGATCTTCATTTACAAGTTATAAGACCTGTATTTATTTACTGTAGCAATACATTCAGAAGTACAAAGATGTTCCAATACCTTAACGTCTTCATGATCAGCCATCAGTGCTTGGTTTGGAGAGACATCTTCAACTTGAAAGCTCCAATTAAAGCCTTCTTCTTCAACATCAACTACAGCTTGCTGCTTGGGCTTATCAGTTTGTGGAGCTCCATCAGTGTAGTTTGATCTAGATTGTGCTTGGCCACTATTTGTTCTCGGTTCCTTGCACTCTCTAGCAAAGTGTCCTATTTGTTATAGTTTTAACACTTCCATTGCTTTTAACCACTCCAAACTTTCCCTTGGTTGCATTGTTAGGAATCTTTCTACCTTTACTCTTGTAGAACTTCTTGGCCCTGTGAGTGAGAAGAGCCATTTGCTGGACTATCTCCATGTACTCTAGATCATTTGGATGGATACAGTCTAAGTATTCAAGAGTGAATAGAGAGTTGCCACTGCTTTTGTCAGTAGAAATAAAGGCTTGAGAAGAGCTTGTCTCTTAGAATGGGCCTCCGTATAGTAGCCTTCCCTTGGTGTCTCTAGGATGGTAATGAAAAGACCATTTTATGAGTTTTCAGGGTCGTAGATGAGATGATATTGTGGTTCTATTAAGTTACTTTTAATCACATAAAGGGCTAAACTCTGCTGATTGTTGGAAGAGTTGCTAGATGGATTTTGCATGTTCATTTCCATCTGGTACCCATTCAGGATGCCATACAACTCTGTGAGAGTAAGGGTGTTGAGGTTTTTAGTTCTTTTAATGACCACACAATAGTGTGTCTGTTGTCTAGGAAGAGGGGACATGAACCTCCTTACAATGTCCCTGTTCTTAAGGTTTACTCCATCATCCATTAGATTATCCATAATTCTAACATACTTGAAGTATTATTGAGTCATGGTTTCACCTGCCTTGTAGTTGAAGTTTTCAAATTGTTGCTTCAAGAGGTCTTTCTTGTTTTCTTTTTCTTCATTAGACCCCTCTTACATAAGCTTC
The DNA here is from genome assembly GCA_024085815.1 of Flaveria linearis. NCBI lineage: Eukaryota > Viridiplantae > Streptophyta > Magnoliopsida > Asterales > Asteraceae > Flaveria > Flaveria linearis. The sequence continues at coordinate 29,844,488 of CM044016.1, read as the reverse complement.
AATGCATCCCAAAGTTGCTTTGCAGTCTTGCACTTCTTGAAGCCTTTATAGATAGAGTTAGGAAGACCAGTTTGGAGAGCGGTTATGGACTTTTGATCTACATCAATTTTCTTACAGTCTTCCTCTGAGTACTTAATCACTTTCTTTGGAATCCTATCACCACCACCAGTAGCTAAAGTGGTGCTTGGAATATGAGGTTCTGAGATAATAGATCGCCACATCCTTCTATCTTAAGACTTGATAAATCCTTACATTCTTTGGCACCAAGTATCAAAGTCATCAGAAGTGACCACTGGAGATTTTGTCATAGTACAGTTTCCATATCAGCCTTGGTAAGAGCTGCCATTTGAGTTGTAAAGTGTCTTTGTGAAATTGAAGGGATCTAAGATAGTGAGATCTTACAATCAAGAGCGTAAAATGTTTTGATACCAATGGTAAGACCGTTGAAGGGGGTCAATGCAATAGTTTCATAGTGAGGAGAGACTTATAACAATTACCAGATCAAATAGTGAACCGGGTTTATGATGATACTAAGAACACAAGTAAAGAAGACAGAACGGGAACGGGAACGGGAACGGGAACGGGAACGGGAACGGGAACGGGAACGGGAACGGGAACGGGAACGGGAACGGGAACGGGAACGGGAACGGGAACGGGAACGGGAACCGGAACGGGAACGGGAACGGGAACGGGAACGGGAACGGGAACGGGAGCAAGATAATATTGGTTTTAAAGAATGATGTATATTGCTCTTAAGTTCTTTTACAAGTGTTATAAACCATACATTAAGAAGACAAGTACTTGAGATACTTTATACTACATTCTATGACCGACCATACTTTGAAAGCCAATTGGAAACATTAATCTGGACAACAAGATCAATGTAAAGTCAAAAGTCAAATTGCCTTTTGACTTGTGACTATAACATACCATAGCTTACATTCTTTAGTTGTATAAGCCTTTAAGTGTAATACTTAGAAAAGTTAAGGTGACTAAATCTAAATTGTAAGGCCCCGTTGCCGGGCATCTCACAGTTGGTCATTCATCGCACATAAAACATATAATTATTTAAAACATCACAGCGGAAATTAAACAAAACCATTTCTTATATTTTAATGACGACTTTAGCAACGTAATACAATATTGTTAACTATTATAAAATATCATAAATTTCATACCATCACAAAAATGTCATTTTTATACGAATGGATGCCTTTCCAAAAATACCAAGCAGCTGCCCCGTGTCATCTTCAGCAACTCTTACCTGCCAACTGGAAAAAGTCAGCGTTGCTGAGTGAGTTCTAGTTTTATAATTTAAAACACTTTACTTTTGTTAAAACATTTATTTATTTTCATACGTGATCATGCATCATACGTACAGATAGAGAATATTACTATTATCTTTCATTAACTTTCATCTTTCATCATCATATTTATAGCATGTTTTCATTTCATGCTTTTAGTTAATATTCTCTTACTTTCGTTCTTATTCTTTCGTAACGTACTCATTATCATTCTTTTACTTCCGTACTTTGTTTACTTTCTTTCTTTCATTCTTTAGTACTTTACATCATTCTTTTACATTCACATGGATAGGTGAACAATACCCCGAACATTATGCACGAAGCTGATGCTGGACCTGTGGTAACTAAACCACGAACATTGCGCACGAATCTGATCCAGTCGCCTAGGGCAAGTCATCTCTCCCGTTCATTCAAACCAATTGGTCCTACCCCGAACATTGTGCACGAAGCTGATGCTGGACCTGTGTTAATTAAACCACAAACATTGTGTACGAAGCTGATCCAGTCACCTAGGGTATACCAAAGAGCCTTGTCAATCTCAATGATTGACCCAGTGTGCATCCTTTAGGGTAGCTAACCCGCATCACAGTTGAGCTAACGACAACATGGTCAAGCACCTCCTTTCATTTGCTTGCAAGCCATTCGTTCGTTCATTACGTTTTACTTTTCGTCGTTGTTATCTTTCATTTTGTTACGTTATTCTTTACGTTCATTTATTCATTTGTCATACTACGTAAAGTAATAACATAATATCTAACGTATTTCATAACATAAAATAAATACGTTTTCATACCATTAAAGATAACACATCATACCTATCATACATCATACATATATTCCATAACCCTAAAACATCTCATAATTATGCTTAAATTGGGTAATCATTACCCATAAGTCAACTTAGTCAAAACCCTAGACTTTCTGTTTTTTCCTGAAATTTCAGAAAATTATTCTAAAGGTCTAGACGCATGGGCACTATTTGGGCGCTTCTGCCCTGTCCAGACGTTTTGCCACTATGTAGACGTCTGGACTTAACTTAGTCACTTTTTCACTTAGACGCATGGGACTGTTTAGGCGCATGGGTCCTATTCAGATGTTTGGGCCTATACTTGATCGATCTGGTCGATATTCTAGACGGTTGGGCACTATTCAGCCGCATGGGCCTGACTTAGACGCATGGGCACTTAGGTGGTTGGGCACTGTTCAGACGTTTGGGCCTATACTTAGCCATTTTTTACTTAGACGTATGGAACTATTTAGGCGGTTGGGCACTATTCAGGCGGTTGGGCTTTTTGGGAGGTTAGGCATACTTAGAAAATTCAACCGTTGGACGCATGGTCCACTGTTTAGACGGTTGAGCAACTAACTTTTACTAATCAGCCTATTTTCAGTCCAAAATTCACACTAACATGTTCTAAGCTTAGTTCTTACATTCTAAGCAACAAAATACATACTTAGTCATATTCATAGCATTGTTTACACCCAAAACATACACCCACCCACATACACTTTTACACACACACATACGGGTAGAAATTTATTTCAATAAAAACATACACACATGCATTTTTCAGTCCCAAAATTGTTATAAACATGTTAAAAAGTGGGTTCTAGAACTCACCTGAGTTGTTTTCGGGCTTGAACCTTTCTGTTGAATTTTCTCAGTCATGCTTAACACCTAAAACCCACACACATACACAACCTGAACATACAATCATATTTATAAGCATACAACCGAGTCTAGAATCGTCTAAAACATCACAAAATCGAGATTTTTTACCAAAAACTTTGAATTTTCCTTCTTCTTCTACAACTTACGAGAATTCTCTGCTCTTCCTCTCTCTCTCTAGCAAAAATCCGAATGATAAGGTGTGAGAAGCAACATGGGCGGCCATGTTGCTTTATTCACCAACTTTTCCAAAGTTATGTCCTTTTGGGAACTTTTAACCCCCCAACTTGGGTTTTATAGCTTTTCTTTCTTTTCCTTTACTTTTATTCCTTCATAGCTTTCTAAAATAACCAGGCGTTACATAAATCTTACATAACTTGAAGGATTAAATATAATATTGTAAAAATGATAAAATGAGTAGGTATCAACTTGGGAAAAAAACAAAAGGGGAGAAAGTATTATGATTAGTTTTAAAAAAACCTAAGAGGTTTAAATGTAAAATAATAAAAAATAAGATAAAACAAGGTAGGTTTTTGATTAGTTTGGACAAAGTAATCATTGTCGTAACATTGATAAGACTTACACCTTTACTACTCATAATTTTTTCTATTCTTTATATATAGTCATCCGACGGGTGTTATCGTGCCGCCTATTTTCCGACTTGTCTTAAATGTTGATATATTTGGGTATTATTAATATAGGTATGAAAATACATTGTGATTATATACTTAAGTGTTTAAATAAAATAATACTTAAATTAAATGGTATTAAGTTATAAAAATATAAATAATAAATATAATTTTTTATTAATTTAAATATTATTAATAAGATAATACTAAAATAAATATTTAAAATAATGTATTAATTTGAAGAAGTTTATTAAATATGAATAAACTAGGAACTATCGTATATCATATTGTACCTTTTGTTTAAAAACTTACATTGGATGTCTTAAATTTTGAGTAAAATTACAACCTGAACATACAATCATATTTATAAGCATACAACCGAGTCTAGAATCGTCAAAAACATCACAAAATCGAGATTTTTACCAAAAATTTTGAATTTTCCTTCTTCTTCTACAACTTACGAGAATTCTCTGCTCTTCCTCTCTCTCTCTAGCAAAAATCCGAATGATAAGGTGTGAGAAGCAACATGGGCGGCCATGTTGCTTTATTCACCAACTTTTCCAAAGTTATGTCCTTTTGGGCACTTTTAACCCCCCAACTTGGGTTTTATAGCTTTTCTTTCTTTTCCTTTACTTTTATTCCTTCATAGCTTTCTAAAATAACCAGGCGTTACATAAATCTTACATAACTTGAAGGATTAAATATAATATTGTAAAAATGATAAAATGAGTAGGTATCAACTTGGGAAAAAAACAAAAGGGAAGAAAGTATTATGATTAGTTTTAAAAAAACCTAAGAGGTTTAAATGTAAAATAATAAAAAATAAATAAAACAAGGTAGGTTTTTTATTAGTTTGGACAAAGTAATCATTGTCGTAACATTGATAAGACTTACACCTTTACTACTCATAATTTTTTCTATTCGTTATATATAGTCATCCGACGGGTGTTATCGTGCCGTCTATTTTCCGACTTGTCTTAAATGTTGATATATTTGGGTATTATTAATATAGGTATGAAAATACATTGTGATTATATACTTAAGTGTTTAAATAAAATAATACTTAAATTAAATGGTATTAAGTTATAAAAATATAAATAATAAATATAATTTTTTATTAATTTAAATATTATTAATAAGATAATACTAAAATAAATATTTAAAATAACGTATTAATTTGAAGAAGTTTATTAAATATGAATAAACTAGGAACTATCGTATATCATATTGTACCTTTTGTTTAAAAACTTACATTGGATGTCTTAAATTTTGAGTAAAATTACACGCGTGTTCTCAATAATGCTTTATATAATATAGATATAGATTATTATTATCATCATCATTATTATAAAAGTAGTTAGCAAATATAATGTTAAGTATTAAAATAAGATAATACTTTATAAGTTTGATAAGTATTATTAATAAAAGTTTTAGTAATTATATAGTTAAGTTTTTAAACAACGGGCGCGGGCGCGGGCGGGGCGCGGGCGGGGGCGCGGGCGGGGGCGCGGGCGGGGGCGCGGGCGGGGGCGCGGGCGGGGGCGCGGGCGGGGGCGCGGGCGGGGGCGCGGGCGGGGGCGCGGGCGGGGGCGCGGGCGGGGGCGCGGGCGGGGGCGCGGGCGGGGGCGCGGGCGGGGGCGCGGGCGGGGGCGCGGGCGGGGGCGCGGGCGGGGGCGCGGGCGGGGGCGCGGGCGGGGGCGCGGGCGGGGGCGCGGGCGGGGGCGCGGGCGGGGGCGCGGGCGGGGGCGCGGGCGGGGGCGCGGGCGGGGGCGCGGGCGGGGGCGCGGGCGGGGGCGCGGGCGCGGGCGCGGGCGCGGGCGGGGGCGCGGGCGCGGGCGCGGGGGGGGCGCGGGCGCGGGCGCGGGCGCGGGCGCGGGCGCGGGCGCGGGCGTATGTACATATATATATATACATACATATATACATAGATACATACATATATATATACATATATACATACATATATATACATACATATATATGTATATATATATATATACATACATATATACACATACATACATACATATATATGTATATATATGAATATACATATATATATGCATATATATATACATATATATATACATATATATATACATATATATATATGTATGTATATATGTATGTGTATATATATGTATGTATATAGTTGAGTTCTATTAAAAACTAATAGAAATCATGAAAACCAATAATAAACCATCTAAACCAACCATATGTTGGCAAGGTAGTGTTTGATTAATAAAAAAATTTTATAAGGTTAAAGGCATTATAGTCTTTTGACATATGTTTCCATCCATTACTATTGGACCTTTATTAATAATATTAAGATATGAAACCCAATACTTAGTGATGTGATTATTGTTTTTAACAAATTATTAATTGCACTTAGTTGTTGAAATTTTCAATTCTTCATTTAAAGTGATCGATTCCTTTTTATACTTTTAAAAGTTTTCCCTCCAAAACATCTATAATATATACATACATTCATTTCTTCATGTCCAACACATACACTACCAAAGGAATTGCAAGGGAAAATTTCAGAAAAATGGATGAACCTTGTCAGAGCAAAGAAAAGAGGAAAGTAACATACGCAGGGTCAATGTATAAGTACATTGGTCATCTTGTTTTTGCAATGTTGGTTAACTGTTTGTTGAATAAAAAATAAGCTTTGTATGTTTTTGTTAAAAATAAGGAGGGATGCACATGTCTAAACTCAAAAACTATGAGAAGGTTTGTTTTGTTTTTCTTAAAAATGTTTGTTTTGGAAAGAAAATATAAAAACACTCATGTTAATTGCCATTGAATCAAAGAGAAGGTTTGTGTGTTTTTCCTAACAATATTTTTTATTGAGAAATAAGGAGGGTACTGTCTTTGCTAACGAGTCGGGGGTCTCTTCGGAAGCGGTCTCTCTATCTCTCAGGATAGAGGAAAGACTTGCCACCACATATCCGTCTCAGACCCTTCTTTTCAGCGGGATACACTGGGTATGTTTGTTTGTTTGTTTGTTTATTTTTTATTGAGAAAAGAAGGTTGTACATTTTTTCGTAGCAATGTTTGTTTTTAGTATGAAAATATTAAAATACTTGTGTAAACGACAGAAAATATAGAAACAAAATATTTATTTTAGGTGTTTTTGAAGTACTAAAAATACTTAAAACTTATAAATGTATGTTTTTTGTTATCTAATTTATTAAAAAGGCTGAAACCTTTTAAAAACTCAGAACTTTTCACAATGTCTAAGATATGTTTTACTAGACAATAGCTTTTTGAAATCTTTAGCACGTATTATATGTAAACTCATAATTGTTATGTGATTATGACTTTGTGCAGTAATAAAAGGACCGAAAAACTTTAACACATGTACATATATGGTATAAACATGTGTTAAAGCTAGTTCTTAATACTTTAACACATGTGTAAATATTTATTCAACACAAGTTACCCTCACGTGTGTTTACTCAGCATTAAAAATATAGAAAAATAAACATCAGATTTATTAACTAATATAAATTGATTTTACTTGAAACTTTTAAGCAACATCCACATACTTAAAACAAAGGCGTAACAAAGAGATGTTTTAATGTATAGAAAATTAGTAAGACTTTAACACATGTGTTAACTATATTACGCACACTTGCCCCATGTGTAAAAAGATTGTTTTAGAAAACTATAATTAAGGACAGGTTCTTAATCCTATTATGTGAGACAGACGAAAAACAAAAATTGTGAAATCCCACATAGGTATTTTTTTGTGTGGTAATGATGAAAATCAGCAAAACAGAATATTGATACGATGGGCTCCATCCTCACTGAAAAATAGTATTCTAGATGGCATAAAATTACTGTTTGTCAAGTTCGTTATAAGTTGAAATGTATTAAAGGTTCTGCATGTGTTGTCGTGTATGGGTTTATATACTGTCATAACCATGAATTAACATCTTCTTACTATTCTGACTTGATGCGTAGCATGTGTATGGTAACACGTGTATGTTTGTTTTAACATATGTGTTAAATAACAGAATTTTTATTTCAAATAATATTAAAAGTTCTATAATTATTTCTATCATTAGTGTAACTAGAAATGATCCCACGCGCGATGCGTTGGTAAGTGCACTACGACATACGCGGGTAAGTGCAATACGAACTTGAATACGAAAACCCAAATACAAAAAACATACTAACGGCTATCATTTCGACTTTGAACTCGAAGACATCAAGCAAACGAAATAAAGAAATAACGTCGACATAACATGATAAACTTAACAAACGTGTCGAATTAACATACATATTTTATGATGCAATTAATATAAATAAGTATTAAGAATAATTTTTAATTACTATAATAACATGAAAATCAAATAGGACCAAATATAAAAACCACTAAACTTTATGGCTAAAATACAAAAACAAAAAAAAAATTAATTACTAAAATAACATAAAAATAAAAAAGGACCAAATATAAAAACCACAAAACTTTTATGGCTAAAACATAAAAACCAAAAAGCCCATGTAACCAAAACTTTGCTATTATATAGATAGATAATAGGTTAATATTTCAATTCCCTTTTAATTATTATAATAACAGATTAGTAAGGATTAGCTATATCACTCAAATTTTAAATCTCGTCTCCATAAGTTGGTTTGGAATTTGTTTATGGGAGAGGATATGCTACAAAGGCTATATTTCCTAAAAAGGGTGAGAAGTAATTCTGGTCATTAGATCAACTCATTAAAATAGATCAATGGTTCAAAAAACGCGCTGGTAAAAATGGAAATAAGTGGAAAAATGCTAACAAGCGGAGGGGCAAAAAAGTAATTTGACATAATGGTTGTTTGACGCAATGGTTGTTTGACGCAATGGTTGTTTGACATAATGGTTGTTTGACACAATGGTTGTTTGACACAATGGTTGTTTGACATAATGGTTGTTTAACACAATGGTTATTTGACACAATAGTTGTTTGACACAATGGTTGTTTGAAACAATGGTTGTTTGAAACAATGGTAATTTAACACAATCGTAGTTTGACACAATGGTAGTTTGACACAATGGTAATTTGAAACAATAGTAATTTGGTATGTTGGCATGTTATTATATTTTGCTATGTGTTGGCATGTTAATATTTGTTGCTATATGTTGCTTTACATTACACAATAGTATTTTTGTAACTTGTTTTTATCGTCAAAATCAAACGTAAACAAAACTCTTCAAACATGACACAATGAGTATTATGACACGATGAATATAATGACATAATGAATATAATGACACAATGAGTATATCACACAATAAATCTTATGACACAATAAATCCTATTCTTGAATAGGCATAGAATCAACTGTTGAGCTGTTTGAAACTTGTTTATCCTTAATGCTTTGAAGATATAAACTGCAATTGCTTATAATGTGACCAGGTTATTTACAAAACCCACAATTTATCAACTTTTTTCCTGCTTGTTCGATGGCTAACTCACAAGCTGACTTCATTCTTTTCGGCCTACCTTTTGTCTTTTGCTTAACAGGTACACTGAATTTTGCTTCATTTCGTTCGCTCCCTCCAGGTAACTCTGCAAAAACACAACTCGTCTTTGTTCGTAACCAATTGATTAACAATAATTGTTTTATTCAGACACAATAATAATACAAAAGACACAATGACGATCAAAAAGACACAATGATGATATCTAAGACACAATGATGATGTCAATCAATAACAAAATTCATATAACAAACACAACATAAAAGACACAACATATAGAGACTCATATGATATTTATAAAATAAGTTCAACAACATATTGATAATGTCCTGAGTAATCTAACAGTATAGACACAATAACTATTTTATTCAGACACAATGACAATACAAAAGACACAATGACGGACAAAAAGACACAATGATGATACCTATGACACAATGATGATACTTATGACACAATGATGATGTCAATCAATAACAAAATTCACAGAAATCAGACAGTATAGACACAATGATGATCCAAATGACAAAATTATTAACATACTATTTCAATTACAGTATATAATCGTCTTCATACGTACCAAACTGATGAAATCAAATAGATCAACATAACTCAACGATCTTCAACAGAAACAATATAAATCAATCTTCAACAAATGAACTCGATCGTTTGAATCTTCAACGATTGAAATTGATGTAAGATGAAACGTCAACCGTTTGAATCGATAAATTGAGAATTTTGTTGAAGGCTTGTGTTCAAATAAATTAGATGTAAGCAATCTTCAACAGAATTTTGTTGAAGGCTTGGGTTCAATAAATTAGACTTCCTAAAATACCCCTCCTTCCATTTTTAAAAATATGCCACATGTCACTCACCGATTGCTTCTCACACTTTTTACATAATGTTCCCTTTGTATTTGAACTTTTCTCTTTGTTTATTACTCCAACTAATTTGGAGAGAGATAGATGACTCTTATGGACACATATAAGATGAACAAAAATGTTTAGTTAAATGACATGTATGCTATAAAACATTAACCAAAAGCACTTTGATGAAAATGAAAATGTTTGGACAAATAAAAGCATTTTATGTGAAAATGTTTGGTTAGATTACTCAAAACTGGTTAAATGAATATGTTTGGACACATAAAAGCATTTTTATAAAAATAAAAATTATCATATGTGTTAACTTTATTATACATATGTGTACATTCACACATAGTTAAATATGTAATTTTCGCCAAATAACTGTTACAAATGTGTAACTACTACACATGAGTATATGTGTACATGTGTTAAAGTATCATATGTAAAGTACTACTAAGCATGTTTATATGTGTTAAAGTACTACTTACCATCACATTTAGTTTAAGGAAATAGTGAATAGATAAATCGAAATATTAAAAAAATGCTAGTACATATTATCATATGTAACTTGTAAATCCATTTAAAAATAAAATAAAATGTGTATACATGTGTAAATTTAAATACACACATATGTACATTCACACATATTTTAAAAAGTTTTTTGCTTAAACAAGTACGAGTCATTGATTTAGTAAGTAAATGGTTAAGTTATACAAATGATAACTTTTAAATAATTTAAAATATTCACATGTAAAACTTTAGTTTTTGATGAAAACTTAAAATGTGGAAATATATAATTTTCACAAAATAAATTTAACACGAGTATACAACGCATTACACATGTGTTAAAAAGTTTCTGAAGCATAAAAATGTTATGAAATAACACCAAGCATCATATTATAAAGTTGTAATTGGTAAAATAGGTTCCATAAACATATTTACATCATCCCAAAATCATGATTATCGTATGTCTAACAAAACCATCACTTCTGAATATAAACCAACATGAAAAGTTAACAACACGTTAAAACATAATCAAAGTATTACACGGGATGATGTTTGTTACCTTTGATTTTGTTTGTTAGTTCAAAAAACTTGGAAAAATCATAGAGGATTGTAGAGGAAGACGATGAACATAATGATGAACGTATGTTTGATCTTCGATTACTTAGATTTTTGTAAAGGATTTTCTTAGGATTTTGTTGAAGTTGTAGAGGATTTTGTAAATAATTTTATGAATGTATAAATGTAAAATGAAAAATTACTTTGAAGATAATGATTTCTTTAAAAGGTGATGATGATGCTGATGATATTGATATAGTTTCTGAATTATGTATGCAAATTTCTAATCAAAATGATGTAGTTAGTAGATAAAACAAGTTCATAAAAATACCTTAATCCCTTGTGTGTATTTAATATACTAGTAGGGACCCGCGCGATGCGGCGGCGACAATAATTTATATGTGGTACTCGTTTTGTTGTTAGTTTATCAATCCTCTCATGATATATCGTTTTATACATCTGTTACTTTTCTTAGGAGTTGTATAAATGAAGTTGTATAAAACTCAACTTGACTGAGTCTAAGGTAACTCACACACATCTGTCTTCTTATATTTATTTTTTGCGAAACCACACATGTCATGAAACTTGGATAGCAAAAAGTAACCAATCTAGCTTAACTAATAATTTACCACCTTTGAGCTGATAATCTTTTGAACGAAAATTGCCTAAAAATACTTTTAAGAACATATCTCTATTGAGAATAATCTTATGGCCATTTTACGCCTATTTTAATTACTTTAACTTAGAAGATAAGGACAAACAGAGTCTATATCAAATTTAATAATATGCAGCACTTGAATCATGGATATCAAAAAATCAATACGATGCAGATTAGCAAATAATAAAGTCGTAATGTATGCAAGTTTAATGTTTCGGAAATATAAGTTTTAAAGAAAAGTAGACTAATTGTGTATGGATATTAAATCTGTGAAAAATTAGATTGAAATATACACATCTCATAATATTAAAAAAAAAACAAACATGAACGTATTACAACAGAATTTAACTATGAGCATACATGTGCTGCATAACCTTGTTCAATTGCTTTGCCTACTGCAACCTCTTGCTATGCTGTTAGTTTTCATCTTGTGAGCACCTCTTCAGCTGCAACAATATTCAATCATCAACCTACACCACACAGGAGGTAATATACACAAAGAAGATAATACATGTACATACATGTATCAAAATAAAAATTGCATATGGAGGATCATTGATCGAAGGCTAAGAAAATAAGAAACTATAACATGTAAAATAATAGAAATTGCAACTTACATCTTCATTTGTTGCTCTCTTTTGTTTCAAGTTCCTCTAACATTTCCTTTATTGAAGCTCTTAGCTTGAGTTTCAAAGTGTTCCTTGAGTAAACATGACTATGAATCTACGATCTTGATTACAAATAACATCCAAACCTAATCACAGTTAGCAAAATTTGAAACTATTACACATAGATACACATATAGATATAAAAGTTATGAATTTTAGATGATATATTTGTACAATCATAAAAAAGCTTCATCAACATAACACCATGATGAAAAACCAATGATATATTTCTACCAAATTTTCTAATTTCATCTGTAATTGTTCTCTGCAGATCGAATGTACGTCGATTGTCACAACGGTCAAGTGATAAACATATAATTATTCAAATTTCATATCTTTAAACTTTACCATATGGGTAGATGAAATTTTGTTTTGACCAAGATTCTTGTTTATAAACAAGCATGCCCATAAGTAACCAGCTCTACCGTACAATAGTTCATCGGGAAGATCTTTAGGAAGCTTGATCTGAAAAGAAAAATCAAGATAATTGACTCAAGAAAATGTATAAATATGAAAAAAGTACAAGAAATTAAATAAAATTAAGCACCTGTCTAAATCTTGTCAAATAGTAATCACACAAACTATCATCATTAGCTTGTTTAGCCACAACTGCACCAAGAGCATATACACCAGCAAGCCCACACATGAACGTCACACGACTGCAAATTACGTGAGATTATTAAAAATAATCCTACGATTCATGGTCGTGTGTAGGTAATCTTTTTCATGTGGTTGGGTATAGGGAAACTAACTAAACACTTAAAAGATGAGAATTTGCTAAAACATATCACAAAATCATATAGTTATCAATCTATCATTGTTCACTACTTCAAACAAAGAACGTCACACATTTCATCAAACGGTTTCTGTGTATTCAAAAATAAAAAATCAATGAAATTTCAAGATTTGTTTTTGGCCATTTCAAAAACCTCCAAAAAGAATCTAAAAAATAGCATGCATCTGTTGTACAGTTGGTCCAAAATCTAATCTTTTTCGCATCTCCAAAACTACAAATGAACTATTTATGTCTACCGATTTATCTCCATTCACAGTGACGATTTCAACAACATGAACAACTATGATACATTCTACGAATCAGGTGTCTCCTACATACAACATAAATTTCTAGTTAATCAGGATGCTTGTGATCATCAGACCATTGATGATGTGTTTCGTAGGCATCATGTTGTTAATATCAATGGCTTTTATAACACCATGTATTAGATTTATCAAAAGCAAAACCTGTTATTCTTTGACATCATTAAAAAAGGAAGCTGGTATTGCAGATGGAGATGACAATTGCGATACACATTTGAACTGTGGCAGAAAAATCAAAATATATATAGTTAAGTAAAAGATAATAAAGCATGTCACAAATCACAAGAACGTTATATGTACCTTATGTTGCTTATATTTTCTCTAATAGCCACGAAAGTTCCTGCTCTTCTACCCGACTGCAAATCATGTAAAATTTGAACACATTCTTTCTAGTCAGATGGCATATATCCAGAGAGATGCTCCAAAGCTGAATTCTGTAAACACGATCGGATATTATTATTAGGATAAAGAATTTCAAACCTTTTTTAAATCAAAAAGCAAAAGCACAAAAAACAGGTGGAGCTTACTTCATAATCCTCTTGAGCAACAATATTGGTAATTCTTCTGTGAATCGACAAGCCAAAAAGGTACCCGCGATTAGTTAATGAACACATAATCTTAAATAGATATTATATTTTTACTATTCAATGGAATCTAACCAGATCCATTTTGACCCATACAAAAAATTATTACTTGACATGTAACCCAGTCTAACCCATTTTGACCCGTATAGTAATTATTTGTTTTGTCATATAACCCAACCTGACTTATTTTGACCCTATAAAATCTGTTTGTTTGGACTGTAATTTTTAGGCTGGTAGCGTAATCTGTTTCGACCCATACAAACATATGTTACATACAATTGATACATATTATAATGCTTTTAACAAAAACAAAGTGCACACCACATTTGCCATGTTGAATTTTATCAACCACCATACTCGAGAATTGTTTTGAATACAAGCTCTTCGTTTGTGGGGCCAATGGTCTCTTTTGCACAATGAACACATGGTTCATAATTAAATCATCTCTCTTCTTTCAAACCAAGGCGCATGTATGTACTAAACCTTCTAAAATTCGTCTTCAACCAATTGTAAACATCAAATCAAGAACCAATATCCCATCTTCTAATTCAACAGGGAATAATTTAGGTGCTCACCTTAGGTGATGGTAAAATAAGATTCCAACCAAAGTGCCTGAATAACCTCCGATCTAAATAAATACAACAACCCAATCAGTTAACCAATACTTAAATTTGATCAATTTTTATTTTCTAGAGTGGTAGAGAAGTACACCGACGACCTTAACGAGCATTCAACCATATGATTCAGTAAAGAATGACCCTAATTGAAGAGACCAACTCATATCCAGTAACATCATTAAACTTCTTTTTATCTGGTGGCCGAATGATGTCCTTAATTTTGACAATTTACACTCCAAATTCCAACCTCGAATTTCCCCTAATTTCAAGATATTTGTAGTTTTATGTATTCTTTTCAAATTTTCTTTCAATGTGCCACTATGTCACAGGTGGGGAAGTTCACTATTTTAGGAAAAAGAGATGTTTAACCTATGAGATATATTTGGTTTCTCTCTAAAAGAGATGTTTAACCATAATTAGCTAGAACATATCTATAATTCTTTAGTCATCTGGTACAATTTAACCCAAGATATTTTCACAATAACAAATTTTCAAAAATCTGATGCAGCATTTAACTTAATTGAGCTGCAAACCTTGTGAATAAAAGATATTGGTCCGAACATCCACGCTTAAAAAGGATAAAAACTAAGATGAAATACATACCACGGTCCACGGTTTGTACTTCTCCAAGAACCATGGTATAATTGGAAGGAGTATTTTCTGAGAGACAATATTTTCCATACATATAGGCCAAATATTTTCAACCAAATGGTTCAACCATCGTACCGATTCAGAATCAGATAGTACCTACACAAAACAAAAGGGGATCAGCGAATTTCGCCTTTACACGCTAAAGATTCAATTATTCAACTTGATCGCCATGAATAAGCTAAAAATTGAAGCACAATTAAAAGAATATGATAAAGATAGTCAAAATGTGAAAGAATCTAAAAGAAACCAACATCAATTTACTGAATCAACTATGGCTAAAGATTCAATATTCAACTTTTTATTTCAATTTGATCATTAGAAAAGTTAAAAAAGATTCACCCTTTTTTGATTGGCTTGTCTCCTTTCTTCAAATCGCACCTTTCTTTTGAATCTTTCTGCAAAATTCTCATGAACCTTCAACAAGAATAAAACAATCAAAACCCTAAAAACACACATTAAAATCTTGCAGACACAAACAGAGTTCTACAACCAACAAAAATCTTACTTACCAAATAAAGATAGATAAAAGAGACAAAGTAAACAAACGGATGACAATAACTGAATGAAGAGAGCAACCATATCACCAACAACACAATGCCCACATGATGGATGATCGAAACCTCTGTTATATCCATTGAGCAAGATTCCAACAGTTGACTTTTAACCTTTCTTGTTCTTCAAATTGAACCATTTAAATCAAGAAAACCGAAGATTTGAAGCACACCCACTTCATCAAACTCTGCAAGATTTTGTTGGAACCTAAAATCAGGGATTTTTAAATGTTGGATTCAAGAACGATCAAGAACAATCCTAGTGTTCTAAATATGTATCTATGACATTAGCCCAAAAATAAGTACCTCAAATCCACCACCAAAATCATGAACCTCTTCAAAATGGTTTTCGAAAACCCTCGTTACGGTCTGAATCTTCGAAGCCATTACCCGGCTATTGATGTTTGAAGAGATTTAATAGTTAAATCGAAGAAAAGAAGCCCACAAACCTACTCGAAAACCAGAGTAAGTGCTTTCTTCTGAATATTGAAAGCTCACCGTCTCTCTATCTTCTTCCGATTACGGGTGAGAAACCTAACAACGAAGAAGAGGTAGCAATGGTAGTGATGCGAACGGAAGGGTTTCACAAAGAGAAGGAACCGTATTTGAATTTTGAAATAAGGTTGATTCTTGTTTGAACGTGGTTGTGGATCTGGGAAAGCAAGCTTCATGACTTGTAACATGTGCTATAAGAGTTGTAAACTCTTAAAATTAAGAGTTTTTGCTTAAATTACCATTTTGTCCCTCCCATATGTATATTAATATAGTATAGATAAAAGGGCCCACTAAAGCACTCCTTCAGGATTCTCTGACTTATCCTTAGGTCTGGAAGTGGATGCCTTTGACTTCTTCTTGGATACATTCTTCATGGCCATCCTTTTCTTCCTATTTGGTTTCTTTAGCTAAACGGGTTGGTCTTGAGTACCATGTTGTTCGGTTGTGTCTCTCTCAGTTGGGTCCCCTTCCCTTATAAGTTTAGAAGGAAAGGGAGAACCCTACTATGGAATAGAAGATGAAGTTGGATGAGATGCAACTGAAGGTCCAGGTTGTGTTGTCTGAGTTGGTTCAACCTTAACCACAACTTTAGAAGGAGCTTGGCTTGGTGGATAATGCAAGTTCACAATCTCTCCCTTTTTAATCTTATGCTTGATCATTTTAATATGCTTATTCATAGTGGGCAGAGACATTGGACCAAGCCTCCTTCCGGGGAATCCATATAGCTTCAAGAAACTCATCATCCTCTAGCTATCTGCAGACTTCTTTTGACTATTTTGGATGATGGCTCTTGACTTTACAGCTTCTTCCCTCATCCTTCTCTTAGAAGCCTTTTACTCTTTGATGAATTATTATTCCAGCTACTTAAGATATTCAAACTCAATATACTCATATGAAAGGGGAAGAATTGTAGATGCCTGATAGAGGCCTGTGGCACTCAGGTAGTTGATCATGTTTTGTCTATCAGCCTCCTTATCTACTTGAGGTTGTTCAGTTGCCATGGCCTCTCTATCAGGGCTTTCATGGATCGGGGAGAGGGTAGGAGCATGTTTTTAAAGCCTCTTCTACCTTATTTCCTCTTTAACTTTGAGGAACAACTCTAAATCCTCTGCTTCCTTCCCCTCCTTTGTTAGCTCTAAGTCTGTCGGTTCATTCAATTCTTCTAAGGGAAGAGAGATGAGTTCATCTATATTGTAATTTCCGGTCCCCAAGTAGTTTAATCTAGCAACCCTCAACTCATCATCCTGATGTTTGGCTTGGGGTTGCCCGGATTACTGCTTCTATGAAATTTGAAGACCCACTTGAACTCTCTTCCCTTAGCTTCCTCTTCCTCTCTCTTTCCTCCTCCTTAATCTCCTTAGGATTTATTTTCCTCTTCCTTTTCTCACTAACAAGCCTTGGTGACTCAGGGTGGAGAGAGATTTAGCCTTCATTGCTTGGTTCAGTAGTCAAGCTCTAGTCATAGAGATGTTGTGAAACACCTTCTCCAGCTGGTGCCTCACTCAGGTTAGAGGATGTTGACGTAGTTATTTCTGTGACAATGCTCGTAGGTTCTATCACTAGGCCTTCAGTCAAGGCTTCCCCTTTGAAGCTAATCTTTGGGTCCAACTTAACATCCAGCTGACAGTGACATTACCTATTTGCATTTGTATTCTTCTTTGTTTGAATTCTTTAACAATCCTCTCTTGAGTCTTCTCAGCCATTTTGTCAGCTTGCCTATGTTGACTTGGGTTGACAAGTGGCATATTGACTAGAGGGACATTGTTATAGTAGTTCAAGGTCTGAAAATTAAAGACCCTTGTTGCCCTTGAAATCGATGCAGCCAGTGCTCTTCTATCAGCATCATACCTCCACCCTAGTATTTCATTTTCAGCTCCATAGGGTGGGGGATGACATTGCCCTTGGTGTACCCTCCTCAAACAAGCTTTGTATAAGGGAGTCCATATCAATGTGAACTTGAGGTGGTTACTGAGTATGGACAATTACAAGTGAGGGTGGTGACTCCTTAATTTCCATACACTATGAAGGACTCCCAGGTTCTGAGATTGCTTGGACTTCCTCTCTTTTTTTGGTAACAGCACCCTCTTGCATAAGTAAGCTAGGAGTTAAGTCTATCACATCCTCAGGATCTTGTGTTTCTAGTTGAATCCTCCTGAATGATCTCTAGCTAGTTGTTCCTTGAGATTAGAAATCTTAAGTTGCCGATCATTGACCATTCATAGCAAGGTAGTCATTTAAGATTCCAAGTGACTGACCTTAGAGACTAAATAAGTGCATGTTTTGGTCAGTTTTTGCGCCTTTAGTATGAGGTTCCCCTCATCTTCAGTAAAAGAATCACTAAGGGATGAGAGAATTTGACCTAGGTCTTCTTCCTCATCACCAGTCTATTGTTCTTGGCAGCTGGATTTCCCCTGCACATTGACAGCTTCAATTGAAGTGTCAATGGACTGGATTGCCATGGTTGAGATCTTAATGATGTAATCACTTACAGAAGTGAAGGCCTATTCCATATGGATCTCCTAAACAAGTTCAAAAAGATCCACCTCAGTAGTAGGTGGATGATGTAGGCAAGATATGGGAGAAGCAGGAGCACTCACCTCTCTTTGAGCAGGGAAAGAGAAGAGAGACTCAAGGTACTCACTAAGTTCCATATCATCATCATCATAAAAGTCTAGGATGGGTATTAGCTGGTTTATATCAAGAGGCTGGGGATGGTAACTTACCCCTAATGGTTGTTTATTAGAGTGTTGAGACTCTGAGTGAAAGCTTAAGGTTTCTTGGGTTATGAGCTCATCAGTCTAAACATGAGGAACCTCATGACTGATTATTGGTGATATGGGAGTGGTTTGCTCCTCAGGAGAAGTAGGAGCTCTAGTGTCCACTTCCTCCTGTATGGGTGGTGATATAGGGGCTTACATAAGTTGAATAACTTATGAAGGGGTTTGTTTGGAATTTCTTTAATAGGTGATTGTTATTTATGGCTGTGTGGGTTGTGTTGAAGTGGAAGGTGTGGGTTCAACACTAGCTGGTGCTGCTAGGTTGTCATCTTGAGCAATGAGCTCCAACATTTTTGGGATTAGGGTTGTTTCTTCCGTAGAGAAGCCCACAGTAGGCTTTCTCATAATTTTAAAGATATCAGGCTTCATCTGTCCCACATTCAGAATATTACCTTTTCATATCAACTATGAGCCCAGTTCATAGTTGAGAACATGCTAGACATATCTATGGAACATGTAATACTCTAAGGAGTCCCAATTTTCAAGCATATTAGTGTACACAAATTGTGAATACCTAAACTTGAGCCTATGAATCATCCTATGGACTATAAAAGAGAGGTTTTCTGGAATTTAGTTCAATCCTGCATGTTTGTTAGACAAGCTGTGGATGATGACATGGAGGAGGTACTTCTATTGTGAGGAAACCTTCAATTTTCTGAAGGTTCTGACTGAGAAGTCACCTTCATAGCCCATCTATTCAAAAGATTAGCTAACAGTAGATTTAGGAAAGGACAATTCACCTTCTACATCATCTAGCTAAAGATGAGTTTTATGGAAGCTGGAGTGATGAATGTATGGTTTATTTGTAAGGCTGATACAACCCAAACACCCAAAGACTCTCCTGCATGCATGCATAAGTGTGCTGAAGTGGAATGCTTCAGAAGTTTCACACACTGCCTTAGAAATTACACTAAGTGTGAAATCTTCCGAAGCCAAGACCAATATCTTTCGAAGCCAAAGATGAGCTTCAAAGACAAAGTCTTCCGAAGCCAACTACTGAAGACCATTTTCTTCTGAAGACTTTTTGATCACATGCTTTATCAGATGTACCTTTTACATAAAGTTGGACTCCTTTCCACTACAACTCTGATAAGACACCAACTTTACAGTAGTTGGTGAAAGGTCCATGATTTTGGTAACTATACATTGAGGTCTTGAGTCAGTAACTTTCCACTTTATGTACTTTATCCTTTTTGTAATATATTAGGATGTGAGCTATGGCATGTCATAGTCACTAGTCAAAAGGAAACCTACCTTTTGACTCTATATTGATTTTGTTGTCTAGATCATGTATCCAGCTGGACTTTAAAGTATGGCCGGCTGTAGGTTGTAGTATAAGTATCTCTGGTCCTTGTATCTTATGAATAACTTTGAAAACACTTGTAAGGAACTAGAGAGCAATATACATCAACCTTGAAAACCAATTACTTATGTTATTCTTGTTCTGTCTTATATACACTTGTGTTTATTAGTTCTCAAAACTGACTTTTCTAGTTCCCCATTTGAATTGTTAAGTGTAGTTGCACACTATTCTCTTTGTGCTGTTGTGTTGTATGTGCATACCCTTCAATGGTCCTGTAATTGGTATCAAAGCATTTTAGGCTCTTGATATAAGATTTGACCATCTTAAGATCCCTCTCACACACAAAATGCTTAACATTTCAAATGGCAGCTATCTCTAAAGCTGATATGGAAACTGGAACCATGACAAAGTCCCCACTGATCACTCTTGATGACTTTGACAATTGGTGCCAAAGAATGGAAGGTTTTATCAAGTGTCTAGACTCAAGAATGTGGTAATCTGTTGTCACTGGACCTTACATTCCTAGCACCTCTTTAGCTACTACTAGAGGTGGTATGATCCCCAAGGATGTGGCTGACTACTCGGATGAAGATAGAAAGAGAGTAGAAATTGATCAAAAGGCCATGACAGCCCTTCAAAATGCTCTTCCAAACTCTGTATAAAGAGGTTTCAAGAAATTCAAAATAGCTAAGCAGTTGTAGGATGCATTGAAACTAATGTATGAGGGTTCCACTGAAGCCAAGTTGAACAAGAAGGATCTCTTGAAGCAGCAGTTTGAAAATTTCACCTTCAAAACAGGTGAGCGCATGACTCAATAATACTTCAGGTATGTTGAGATTATGGATACTCTAGTGGATGTTGGAGTAAATCTTATGAACAGGGATATTGTAAGGAAGTTTATGTCCTCTCTTCCTAGACAACGGACACATTATTGTGTTGTAATCAAGAGGACTAAGAACCTTAAGACTCTCACTTTGATAGAGTTGTATAGTATTCTTAGTGGATACCAGATGGAGATAAACATGCAAGGTTCATCTAGTAACGCTAGTAATCAAATGGCTTCATCCCTTCATTCGACTGAAAGGTATAGCATAGAACCCCAATATCATCTCATATGCTACCCTGACATCTCACAAAAGGGTCTTTTCATCACCTTCCCGGAGACACCAAGGGAGAACTATACTCAAGGAAGCCCATTCCAAGAGACAAGTTCTTTTCAAGCCTTTATGTCTTCGGATGAAAGTTGTGGCAGCTTCCTATTCTCCCTTGAAGACCTGGAATGTATCCATCCAAAGGATCTGGAGTACATGGAGATAGTCCAGCAAATGGCTCTTCTCACTCATAGAGCCAAGAGGTTCTACAAGCGGACAGGAAGGAAGTTTCCTAGCAATATAGCCAGTGGAAAGTTTGGGTTGGATAAAAACAAAGTTAAGTGTTACAACTGTAATTTGATGGGTCACTTTGCTAGGGAATGCAAGGCACCAAGAACAAATGGTGGACAAGCACAATCCAAACCAAACTACACTGATAAAACTACCCAAAATGAGAAGCCAAAGCAGCAAGCTGCAATTGCTGTTGAAGAAGGAGGCTTTGACTGGAGCTTTCAGGTGGAAGATGTATCTCCAAACCAAGCATTAATGGCTGACCATGATGAAACCAAGGTATTGGAACATCTCTGTACTCCTGAATGTATTGCTAAAGTCAATAGATATAGGTCCTATAACTTAGAAATAAGATCTGATCTTGAGTCCTTAAGCATCTTGAAACCTGATTTTAGAAAGGCTAAAAATGATTATAAGCTAAAGATAGCGGACTTAGAGAAAACCATTTCAGTCCTAAAACATGAGCATACAAATTATAGGACTCAGATCAAGGATCTCGTAACCAAGTTAGCTGAATGCCAAGCTGAGCTTGTGATCAGTAAAGCCAGGGCAGAAAAATGTGTTCTTGAAGAAGAGACCTTCAAGAACATCATATCCTCATCCTTGCATGGAAAAGTTTGCTATCAAAACAAGAAGGGACTGGGATCTAGTGAGATAGCTCCTCCATAGACAATCTTGTCTGTAAGATCACCTAGGTGTGGAAGTTGTGAAGATGAGCTTCCTCTCATAGACCCCTTGAGTGAAGAGGATGAAGAAGTGATAGTGAAGAATTCCTCTGAGAAGAGTGAAGAGGAGGACTCTAAGAAGGGTCACTGTCCTTCTGAGGAGAGCAGGAAGCCTGTGATGACCAAGTATATAAGGAAAAAGTTGATCAGAAAGAGCAAGAGAAAGGCTAAGAGGGCTCAAGAGATCAAAGCCATTTTTAACTCTAGGTAGAAACAAGTCTTTATCTCTACAGGGTTTGACATGGTTAAGATTTAAGGCATCAACCTGAACTCTTCTACCAAGACTTTTGGTTCATGTTCAAATCATTTCAGCATCAGGAAGAAGGCTGATCAGTTATGTACCACTGCTACACAGCCTGAACCATCCAATTCCAAGAATAGTCCTCAGCCTAAAAGGACTATCTTAGCATCTACAAAGATGAAGTTGGAGAAGAGAAATGATCAAAGTCAGCTTTGTTCTCAGAAAAAAACTCTTGGGAGGAAAAAGATGAAATATGTTATATGTGAGAGTACTTCTGATAGGATCAAATGTATAGATTTTTGATGATATTAGCTAATACTTTAACGAAAAACACAAGCAGAGTAATCAAATCAAAGCACAATATCAACAAAATTCAACGAGTTTATTGTTATAAAGCAAAGACAATTACAATGTGTGTAAGTAGCAGATTCGTCTATCTAAACTACACATGTCTAAGTTATATATACTCTCAATAAACAGAAAAAGGAACTAACTAATTATAAGACTAGTCCCTATACTATTACAAAAGGATAAAAACAAAATGTTAATCTTTAAAGAAGTACTAACAATACTCCCCCTAAGATTGACGTTGTCTTCGGTCTTCAAAATCTTCAGACTTCAGTCTTTTTCTTCTTTTATCTTCTTATCTTCATCTGATCTTCAGTCTATATCTGCTCCATTCTTCTAATCTTCTCTTTTACTGCACCTTCATCTTTAATCTTCAAAGAAGTCTTCTGGTTCTTCTTTGACTTTGAACATCGACTTCTTTTTGAATAACTCTTGTTCCTTCAAAGCATTTGCAATCGCTGACTTGAATTTACCTGCAAGAATTCCTCGTTCAGGTCGTGAATCATTAGTCTTTATCTCCATTTGGCTGATTCTTTCTAAAGTCTCTTTTGATAGTCAAGTGATGTCGATATTGGCGTATAACTCGATAGGTTTTGAGCTTTCGTTTGAGTATACTTCCAATACACCTTTCCTCGAGATACGCATGAACTCTATATCCTTTATGTCTTTCTTCACAATATTGGCATATGCAAGGGCTTTTCGCAGAGATATTCTTTCCATAGCAGCATTCATCATATTGATGATGGAAAGAAAATATTTCTTATCCTGCTCAGTGACATCTAGAGACACTTTTAGGACCGAGTACGTACGGAGTACTAACTGATTCAATGTGTAACCAAATCAAATAGAGCAGAATTCTATTTGATTGGCGATCCAATCAGGGAAACCATTAATCTGATCAAACCTAACGATTAGAATACGTTAAGAATAGACTAGGAATGATCGGAAACGATCTATGAACTTAGAAGGGACGATCTGGACGAACTTGGACGGCTAGGGTTGTGAATTCCCGAAGTGTTCAATTTTCCACGAATTAAGTGGTATTTATAGGTTAGTGTTTCTCATTCGGGTGACTGAACCATTCTTATGGTTTAGTCGTGCGATTGAGCCATGCGGTTGGTCCATTCGCACGACTGAGTGTTCAGCCCTACGACTGAGCCAATCTTATGTTACAATCACACGACTGATCCAGTCTCTTGGTTCAGTCGTGCGACTGAGACATTCGCATGAAGTTGTTCATGCGTATGGTCCATTCGCATGGGTCATTCGCATGAGAACTTCATATAACTAAGTTTGAATACATTTCTTAAACATTACATTACCAAGATTAATTCAAACAATCACAAACCTATATAGTTAATTCGATATGCGTTAAACAACTCATTAATGAAATATTAAACATTATAATCACAACCAAAACTTTTGCATTTCATTAAGTACCCAGCGATTACATACGTGTAAGACAATACAGACATATTACATTGTGATCAGAAACTAGGTACACATGTATCTACAAACTCCCCTTGGACCTAGATTCATCTATTGTCTTACATTCTTCATAACCTCTTCATATTTCTTGTACTTCTCCTCTCTTGTAACTCCTGCATGTATTTCAAATGCAAAGCAGAGTCTTATCACGTTTAGGAATTGGAGAGCTTGTACAATATCTTGTGCATCATAGAACAGTGGCCACTTATATAGAGTGTAGACATCTTCAGCCGACAAGTTGGTAAGCCACATTGGGTCAAATACCCTGATAGTATCCATTTTGCCCTCTTTATTCAGAACTATGACTGCCTCCCCTGTTCTCCAATCATAGTACCACCACTTAAAGTATGGAGTGAAGTCCTGTGGCATTTCCCTTAGAGGGATTCTCGTCATCGTGCGCGGAGGACTCCACTTCCGTACTATCTTTGGCTTTCCAGTTATGGGATCAACTTCAGATCGTCTGATATACCTCGTAGGATGTTGAGGTTTGAAGTTGACCCATCTGGTTTGGTACTCTCTCTTCAGTGCAGCCTCAAACCAGCCTGACATCTTTCTCGGATCAGCATATAGCAACTTCAATTTAGCTAGCTGGTTGAGCTCAAAACCAGGTAGAGACTTTAGATCATGTGGGAATCTAAAGTACTCAATACCTTTCTCTCTCTTTACTGCATACACATTGAGATCATCAAAATGAGCCCACGCGATATTCTTGCCTGACACCTTGTGATGTTTCTTCACTTTATAGAGTTTGGTGTAGACATTCGGTTTAGGAGCAGAGCGTTGGGCTCTGATCTCCTCAAAACATGCAGCCCACTCTGCCTTTCTGATATCAACATCTATGTCTGAGGCTTGGGTTGTTTCTTCAACCTTCTCGGACTCTTGCTCCATCTTATCCAACATCTCAAATATATCACTGATCAGAGAATCACCTAGATTGGGGACCACATTACCCTCTGTATCAGCATATTCTGCATAGTGTGCTGCAGTGACATCTTCGATTTCTATCTCATCTATGCCGTTTAGCTCATCGTCACTGGTTACCTCAAATGTTAGAGCGTCTTTTGTTAGGACCGTTTACGTACGGAGTACTAACTAATTCTTCGTTATACCGGATCAAATAGTGCGGAATCCTATTTGATTGGTGATCCAATCAGGGAGAACGTAATCAAGATCAAACCTAACGATTAGAAAACGTTAAGAACGGACTAGGATTGATCTCAGACGTTCTATGAAGTTGGAATTGACGAACAGGACGCTCTGGGTCGACTAGGGTTGCAAGTATTCGAAGTGTTCTATTTTTCCACGAATTAAGTGGTATTTATAGGTTACAACTATCATTCGTACGACTGAGCTAAGCGACTGGCTCAGTCATGCGACTGAGTCATACGATTGGTTCATTCGGATGACTGACTCAGTCTTATGACTCAATCGTACTAGTGACTCATTCATCTGGTTTAGTCGTGCGATTGGCCTATTCGCATGGTCCAGTCGGACGACTGAATCAGATTACTTAGTTAAACGCATTCTTGAACCTTTGATGGTTCAAACCTATGTCTAACAACTGTAAATCTATATAACATTGTCATATATGCGTGTACTAATAATTGATATGAATAGATATAACATGTAAACAACAAATAAACATAAATACAAGAGATTCTCATTATAATGATCAAACGTTACATATGTGATACAAGTTGAAGTTCTATTACATTGTAGCTCACTAGACAAGAACTGGGGACATGTGTACCAACAAACTCCCCCTTGGACCTAGTTCTATCTAGACTTTGACTTCTTTCTTGAATTCTTCAAATCTTTTCTTCCTATCCTCTCTAGAAACCCCAGAGTGAATATCGAGTGTGAAGCATAAACTTATGACGTGTTGGAACTGAAGTACTTGCACGATATCTTGAGTGTCAAAAAATAGTGGCCACTTGTATAAGATGTATACATCTGAAGCAGACAAGTTAGTTAGCCACATAGGGTCAAATACCCTAACTGTCTTGACCTTCCCTTCTTTCTCCAAAACTATGACTGCCTCACCAGTACGCCAGTCATAGTACCACCATTTAAAATGGGGTGCAAAATCCTGTGGCATTTCCCTCAAAGGAATACGTGACATTGTGCGCGGAGGGTGCCATCGCAAGACCACCTTTGGTCTTCCTGAGGTGGAATCAACCTGGTCTTATGAATTAACCTTCTGGGCTGTTGAGGTCTAAAGTTTACCCACCTCGTATGATACTCCTTCTTTAGTGCCTGCTCAAACCACCCTGACATCTTTCCTGGAACAGCATACAGGAGGTTCAAGTTGGCTAGACGGTTAAGCTCAAATCCAGGGAGAGCTTTCAGATCGTGTGGGAATCTGAAATATTCAATTCCCTTCTCCCTCTTGATAGCATACACCTTGAGATCCTCAAGGTATGCCCAGCTGATAATTTTGCTAGACACCTTCTGATGTTTCTTTATCTTGTAAAGCTTGGTGTAGGCATTTGACTTGTTTGGCGCACGCTATTTCTTCATCTCCTCCAGGCAGGCAATCCATTCAGCCTTTTTGACTGCCATATCAGCATCATTTGCCTGAGGAGCTGCTGCTGTAGCAGCTTTAGCAGCTGTCATCTCTTCAACCTTGTTGAAGATACTGCTGTCAAAAGTTTCCCCCAGATCTGGGAGAACTTCGCCTTCAGCATTAGTATACTGAGGATACTCATCAGCAGTGATGTCCTTAATCTCCACTTCATCGACGTCTTGTAATTCATCATCACTGACTATGTCGACCTCTGGAGCGTCTTTCACCAGCTCGTCAGGATTCAGACTAAACAGTTCAGCAATCTGTTCATCTGTTAAATCATGTATTATCTCCCCCTCTTCAGCAGTGTAACTGACAGATCGTTGTACGATCCCTTATAGATCGAGGATCATCGTCAATTTTGAATCAATGTGACGAAGGGGCACAACATCGTGCTCATCAACTTGTTTAGCTGAACCTGTTCAACAACCAAATACAGTACAAGTAAGTATATATTAAGCACATAACAGATGTTGATTTAACCTTTTAATTTTATATACATAGAACAGAATTTGATACAAGATTTCAAGTACAAAGTTTAAATAATAAATAAACATCTAATCTTGAACTTTGCTTTGAATCTGAGCTGGTTCTTCTGTAGAGTGAGAGGTAGACGGAGCAGAAGAAGAGGCCCTCTGATCTTGTTTTCTTTTAGTTCTTTGTTCTTGCTCAGGATCAGAGGGAGATGTAGCTGCGTCTCCTTCATCGGCATCATCGTCTTTGTCCTGTGAATCTTCGTCACCTTCATCATCAGCATCTTCATCATCATCCTCGTCATCATCATCCTCATCATCATCATCATCACCTTCATCACCATCTCCTTCTCCAATCTTTAGAGTCTCACTTTGAGTCCCTTTGAGCTTTAGTAGGATAGACTTGTTTGCAGCCTTTAACTCCTCCAACTTCCTATCCGTCTCAATCTCATGCTCTAATAGACCAGTGATCTGATCAGTCTATGCCGCGATCAGCTGAGCTTTAGATGAAGTCAACTCCCGTAACTGATGAATCTCAGCTGTCTGGGAGGAACACTGCTCTCTTAACTGCTGAATCTGAGCAGTCTTGGCCTCATCCGAAGCCATCAGCTTGACCACCATGCTGTTTAGTGCAGCAAGCTGCTCTACCACAGACACTGGTGGTATGAATGAGCTGGATGGAGCAGATGAGGGTCCGGTTTGGTAAGTAGTGGTGGTTGTGGTGAATATGGGAGGCGATGGGAAAGATGTAGTAGGGGGTACAGTGGTGGTGGTGGTGGAGGATGTGGGAGTGTGAGATGTAGGAATGGTGGAGGTGGCTTGAGGTGTTTGGGATGGAGTGGATGTGATGGCTGTGGTAGTGAGTGGTGTAGAGGTAGTGGGTGTGGTGGTGGTAGTGAGCAGAGTAAGCCTTCGGCATTTGTGCCTCTTCCCTTGGGCCTGAGCCATTCGCTTTATCCTGGATCCTTTGGATCCTGATACTCCCCCTTGGCTACTGATCGGATCCGGGGCATATGAGGGATCTGATGTCGTTGCAGCATCCCCGGACTCCACTGGGTGTCCACCTACTGCCCTCAAACCTCTTCCTGTGGCAATAACTTTGCTACCCACAGTCCTTGTTAGAGGCTCTTCAACTGACTCCTCCTCTTCTTGCATATGGAAATCAGGGTGAATTGGAGCTGGTGCTGGTCCTCCCTGACCATCTCCTCCCTGATAAGTACCGTCATCGTCGTCGTCGGAGTCATCGGAGGGAAAAGCAATCGGCTCAACATCCGAGTCACTATCATCGTGACGCCACTTTCTCCTAGCTGGCGCCACGTAATCCTCACGGGCCAATTGCCCAAACAAGCTCCTCATCGGGGGCTTGAGCTGCTTGCCCCGGTATACCTTCATCCTTCCCAATGTAGTGTCGTCCATGATCTCCAGGACGACAGCATCATCTTGAGCTTTCGGGAGCTGGGGGAGCTTCTGGTCTATAATCATCTGGATGAACCTTGGGTACATGCAGAAGCTTTCCTTCCCCTTGGTTTCGATGTTCTCCACCAAATAGGTGAAGATCATCCGTGAAAAGCTGAATGGAAGGTTCAGCACCAGCGCAACATATGCGCCTTGCATTTGCTCAGACAGCTCATCAAAGCCTCCCTTCCTCGAGACAATGCAACGTAGAAGCACATGGGCAAGATACTTGAATTGGGGGCACAAGTTGCTTTTGTTAAGCATACCGAGTTGATGTCCCCCGAGTACTTTGCCCTCATAAAACAAGCTCGGACAATAAGGGGATGCAGTCTAGTTGGATGTTCTGCATCATCCCCAAGCTCCAGTACCATTCGTATATCCTCCTCAGATAGCTCGATATCTTGTCCAAAGATAGAGCTTCTAATAGTATATGGCTCCCTGGATCTGTCGACCACAGTATGTTCCCAAAACGACTGCTGTATCGACCTGTATGGTGTACACTGTGCAGAGATCGTTCGAAATATCCTCGATCTCCTCAAAAATGTGATAATGCCAGAAAACTCGGCGACATTCCTGGAGGTCAAGTCCACATGAGCACAAATGTTGTGCTTCGTGCTCATAATCCATCGACTTGCCATCTGTCACACAATATAAGTAACCGTTAGTGCATGCAGAAGATAGCAAATTTAAAGTCAATAAGCTTTACCCCTTGGTTAAATCGGGCGACTGAGCAAACGAATGAACATAGTCGTGCGACTGAGTAGGACGACTGAGCTTTATATGGGTGAATTGGTTCATACGGGCGACTAAGTCAAGCGAATGGACATAGTCGTACGATTGAACCATTCATTCATCTCAGTCGTGCGACTGAGACTAGTCGTCTTCTCAGTCGGGCGATTGAACTTCATCAGTGTGTCCAGTCGCCTACTCGACAGTTTGTCCATTCAAATTCTTGTTTTGAGCTAAATTTGATTTTAAACGTCGAACTTAGGCTCATTACACTCAGAAACGACCGATTAAGCGTATTTTAACTTCTGTTTGAACGTTTAGATTAGTTTTGATGGTCTATTTGTTCGTTAAGTTCTCGGTTACTGTTGGGTCAGAATTTGAGTGATTCTAGATGTCATTTATCAGTTTTATCGATGAAACTCCACGAGTATTACCTGTAGAAGCACAAATGAAGGTTAGAACACACAAAAAGAAGGTAAATATAAATCAAATGAAATTTTGGCAGCCGTTTGTTAGGTCGTGCGTATAGAGTGGGGCGATTTGGGTGAATGAGCGACAGAGGTCGATTCGACCTGTATTTATACTAGGGCAACTCTAGTCGTACGACTGAGCCTAGTCACCTGGCTTAGTCGTGTGACTGAAGCTAGTCGCTTAATTGAGTCGTACGACTGAACTTGAGTCGTACGGTTCACCCAATCGTCCATTTCCAATCATACGATTAAACTTCATTCGCACATCTGACCTAGTCGGTCACTTTCAATCGGGCGATTGGATTCATTCGCATTGTCCAATGGTACGATTGTACTCATTCGTAAGCTCCATTCGTACGACTGGTTCATACTGATGATTCAGTCGTGCGACTGGGCCATACTTGTGACATTTTGACCATTTTCCCACCGACAATTAGCTTCACTTAACAATAGATAAACATTATGAGTAGGTTGATCATCTCAGACATGACTATTTAAAATAAAAACTACATTTTGATCACCTCAGAAGTAATCCATTTATCCACCTGATCATCTCAGACATGACCCATTTATCCACCCGATCACCTCAGACGTGATCCATTTATCCACCCGATCACCTCAGAAGTAATCCATTTATCCACCAGATCATCTCAGCCATGACCCATTTATCCAACTTATCACCTCAAACATGATACTTTTATCCTTTCAGAAACAATTTGTTTAAATAAACATTAAGCTCATTTGGTGACATTAACAGATAACACTATACACAGTCCGACTTTGACACACTTATACTAATAAATTGAAAGAAATTTTAAACTACAAACAAAACGAACATCTTTTTGTGATTTTTGTTAGGGCAAGTTTGTGTAGCCTATTAGCATTGACATTATATTAAGGACAAACTCATATGGAATTAGACAGGCATAAACAACATTACTTGGAACCGTTGATTTGTATTTAATTTTATTCACTTTCATAAATTTCATATCAAAGTTTTCTCACTCATCTAAGACTTCTAAGATCTAACTGGGAATCATGCTTGATATGATAAGTAACATACTTTGATTATCAACTTCAGTCGGTGCATACACGACGATTGTCAGTATACTTGTCCACTTAAATTCATACACAGACTTTAGACACGCATTGGTGAAGAATTAAGTTATATTATTTCAACTAACATTTGTGTATCCCAAGCTTATATGGTTATCAGTATTCCTTAGAGGACTTTGGAGCGGTCTATAGGTATTTTGACAAGAAGAGACTATTCTTAGAGCTTTCAAAGAGAAACCAAGCCTCAGGTCAGTGCCATCGCACAGCAGAGAGGCGGCAAACAACAATGAATTCTAGAATATGTAGGTTATGCTTATCCTCAGGTCAGTGCCATCACACAGCAGAGAGGCACACAACCTATCTCCTTGTTAGAGCATTTCTTATTTTCTTTTTCACATAACGCACTAACAACATTTTGTTATCAGCATGATTGCGCTTGTATTCATTTTTTCTTTTGCTCTTTTTGTAGTCACTTGCACACCTTTGGTGGCGTTTATTTGCTCGTTATCCCTTATCGGAAATAGCTGATTGTGTTAACCAGTGATAAGATGGGAACCCACAGTTGATTGAACCATTTAGTTTAAATTGAGTTTACCAATGACGTCTACTCATCTAATGTGTTGAATCTACCGACACATCGTATAGTGAGCTAGCACCTCCCTAGATCAACTTTCTCCGTGTAATTACAATACCAACCAAGCGTACTATCATTTTCCCATTTTGTTAGACTTAGACTTCTCGGATTTATAATTTTCCTGTGATTTAATTAATGTTGCAAAACCAAAAATCCTTTTGGTGTTTCAAGTAACCCGATGCCTGTGTACTATCACTTTCCATTTTATTGAGTCACATTTCCTGTCTTTTTGTCTATGCCTTTTCAGCTTTACTTACCTTCCCCCCTTTTTTTTAAGTAAATAAATACTGAATTTAACCTAATCTCCCCCTAAAATTCTAAAACAGAAAATCTTTTTGTGTTTTTGGATTTTATACGACAAGGAAATTAAAAAATTAAAATAAAAGAAATACGAAAAAATTTCAAAAAAAACGGTGTCGGACTATGTATCTGTTTCTTCTAATATAAGATCACTTTTCATTTTAACCCCGTTGACCTCTAGCAGATTGAAAAATCTAGGTTTATCAAATGGTTTGGTGTAGAGGTCAGCGCGTTGAAAATCCGTGTTTATTTTGACTACATCAATTAAGTGTTTTTCATAGCAGTCGCGTATGAAGTGATACTTTATGCCTAAGTGTTTGGTCTTAGGATGTTGGACCGGATTTTTAGTTACTGCAATTGCAGCAGAATTATCAACAAATATGGGAGTAGAAGTGAAGTGCAAACTGTAATCCCGCATTTGCTGTTGTATCCAAATGATTTAAGAGTAGCAGCTGGCGGCAGCAACGTATTCGGCTTCACAGGTAGATAGAGCGACTGACGTCTGCTTCTTGCACTGCCAAGTTACCAATCTTCTCCCAAAAAATTGACATCCTGCTGACGTAGACTTGTAATTCATTTTGCAGCCTCCATAATCCGAGTCACTATACGCCGTTAGCTCAAAGTCATCATCATGAGGATACCACAACCCCATTGTTGGAGTACCCTTTAGATAACGAAAATCCTCTTGACTCCAATCAGATGATTTACTTTGGGTTTCGCTTGATATCGGGAACACAGACATGTGGCATACATGATATCTGGACGCGAGGCAGTGAGATACATGAGAGATCCGATTATCCTACGATACATGGTGGCATCCACCAAATCCCCATTCTCATCAGGAGCCATATCATGATTTGTGGCAAGTGGGGTACCGACAGCAGAGACATTTTCCATATCAAAGCGCTTAAGAATGTCACCTACATACTTAGTCTGATGCAAAAAGATGCCGGTAGGGTTTTGATCCACCTGTAATCCTAGGAAGAACTTCATTTCTCCCATGGCACTCATCTCAAACTCAGCCTTCATCACAGATTCAAACTCTTTACATAACTCTTCGTTTCGTGAACCGAAGATTATGTCATCCACATATATTTGCACCAGAAGCAAATCACCATCCTCTTCTTTGATGAACAATGTACAGTCAATCACACCCCTACGAAAGCCGTGCTTCAACAGATGGGTGGAAAGCTTTTCATACCAAGCTCGAGGAGCCTGATGTAGCCCATACAGAGCCTTGTCTAACTTGTTGACTCTGTCCCGATGATAAGGATCTTCGAATCCTTTGGGTTGACTGACATATACCTCTTCACGGATTTCCCCATGCAAGAATGCACTCTTAACATCTAGTTGATAGACTTTGATTTTCATGTAAGAGGCGTAGGCTAGAAAGATGCGAATAGCTTCCATTCTAGCTACTGGAGAAAAGACTTCATTGTAGTCGATTCCTTCGACTTGTCTGAAGCCCTGAACGACCAACCGTGCCTTGTTTCTGATAACAACACCCTGGTCATCCTTCTTGCATTTTAGTACCCATTTGGTACCAATTACTTTGACTCCTTTGGGTCGGTCAACAAGAGTCCACACTCCAAGTTTCTTGAACTGTAGCAACTCTTCTTGCATAGCATTTACCCATGCTTCATCCTTAAGGGCATCACTTACGCGTTTAAGTTCAATTTGAGAGACAAAACATCTGTAAGCTCCATCATTCACGTAGCCCTTTTCCATTACTTCAGCGTAATCAGCAGTGTACAATCGACTTCTAGTCTGCACGCTGGAGTGGAGATCACCAATGATAGCATCTGGCGGATGACTCGTACTGATCCTAGTCAAAGGGGTTGTAGGAACAACAACTTTAGAGTCCAAAGTTGTGACTGGAGGTTCAGTATCTATATTTCCAGATGGAGGTTCAGCAGCTGAAGAGCTTCCTTCTTGATCAACATTTGGTGCATTGCTGGTTTCAGTTGCTTCTTCTTCATCAGAAGAGTCCTCACTATCATCCTGATCAGCTGTGGCAGATCCCGATGAACCACTCGCAGGTGTTGCATTGCTAGTATCTAGATTTGGTGAGTTGAGAACATCGTGCATCATCTGAGTAGCAATATCATCATCTGAATCTATCTGAGGAAGATTGAATGATCTGAAAAAGGCATCGTAGTCAAAGAATGACGATGGACCTTTTCCAGCAGGGGGGATAGTGAAACGTTGAACATCAAAATTGCACCATACTTCTACCTGACCAGTAGAGTTGTTGTAAACTCGTTTGTCGGGTATACTGTATCCCAGAAAGATCCCCTGATCTGCCTTTTATTAAACTTGCCTTCTTGAGTTTTCTTCAGAAGAGTACAAGGAGCACCGAAAGGTTCCAAATACTCCAAGTTTGGTTTACGCTTCTTTAGTAACTCATAGCAAGTCTTCTCATGCCTTTTCACTACTGACACACGATTGAGTGTGTAGCAGGCATTTGCTACCGCTTCGTTCCAGAACTGCCCTGGCAGTTTTGAGTCTGCCAACATAGTCCTGGCGGTCTCGATCAGGCTCCTGTTCTTTCCCTCAGCAACTCCATTCATCTGTGGTGTGTATGCGGAGGTGAATTGATGAACAATTCCCTTTTCTTTGCAGAAAGCATCCATCCACTGATTCTTAAACTCGGTTCCATTATCTGAGCGAATCTTTCTCACCTTCAGTTTGTAGAGTGATTCTAGAGTGGTGACCAGCACTTAGAATGACTCAAAGGTTTCTGACTTTGCTTTCAGAAACATCACCCAAGAGAATCGTGAGTAGTCATCAGTGACTACGAAGCAGTACTAGTCTCATGCGATACTCTTCGTGCTAACTGGACCAAATAAATCCATGTGCAGTAGCTCTAGGGGCATCTCGATAGAATTGACATTCTTGGTCTTATGAGATTTCCTGGTTTGCTTTCCTTTCTTGCATGAGACACAGAAATCAGGAAGCTTGAAGTTCTTAACAGGAACTCCATCAACTAAGTTGTTATGAATCAGATGATTCATCTTCTTATGATTAATGCGTGCCATTCTTCTGTTCCATGAAACGGAGTCCTTCTCTGTAGCTTTGGATAAGAAACATTGAACAGTAGAAGCACTAGTAGAAGCATTAGACATATCTAGAACGTACAAGTCATTATATCTAGATGCGGACATTAATACCTGCTCCTCTGGAATATCCATTTCTTTCTTCAGAATGTAACATTTGCGATTGTCAAACATGACTTTGAAACCCTTGTCACAAATCTGAGACACAGAAAGCAGATTGTTTTCTAATTGCTGAACAAAGTTGACTTTGTCGAACCTTACCTTTTCATTACCTACTTCGCCCTGAGCGGTAATGTATCCTCCTTTGTTTCCAGCAAAGGAAACATGCCCCCTTTAATTTGTTTGACATTGAAAAGGAGAGACTTATTTCCCGTCATGTGCCTGGAAGCTCCGCTATCTACGATCCATGTATTTGTAGACGCACTATAGCAGACAACGTGCACATAAGAGAAAATAATCAGTTAAGGAGGGGGACCCAAGCCTTGACTGGCTTGGGTTTCCCAGAGGAATCAACCATCATGAATTCGACCCACTGTCCTTTATCAGTGGGTGGAATCTCAACATTCAGCTTGTCCTTGTTTTCAGACTCATCAATCGTTTTGGCTTTCCACAAACCATCCCTGTGAAAGGATTGTTTGTGGTAAACCTTAGACTGATTAACAGTTTGAGCATATGGTTTAGATTCAGAAACAAGTTTTGCCGCTGGCATCACAGACTTGTTAGTGACTTGTCTGTGTTGCCTTTGGCGTGGAGGAGACGAAAATGACCTAGAAGGTGTTTTAGACCGAATAGGTGTTTTCGATCTAACAGGAGTCTTAGATCGCGGTTTTGAATCTAAATTAACTTTGTTGTTCAGCTCAACCTTAATTCTTGGAGTCTGATAGCGAGGACAATTTGTTGAAATATGACCGCGCTGTCCACAAGTATAGAAGGATCTCCATTCATCGGGGCTAGGAGATCTCTTGTGTGGCGGTGAGTAAACTTCAGATACTTTCTTTTTGTTCTCACTGTTAAGGCTTTCACCTCCCTTGACAAATTTAACTTGTTTAACATTATGCGTGTTTTGTCTTGGGAGAAGATGGGATTCTTGTTTCACTGATTTAGATTGAGTGGGTTTGGAATTCTTAGGTTGTGTGGTAGTCGATTTTTGACCCAACCCAAGGTTTGCTTCAACATTTTCTTCCACCCGGTTTCCAGTGATTTTTGCGTTAGTTGTGCCTGATGTAGATGCTTTCTGATCAGTGGCCGGAGGGGCAGATTTAACTGCTGTGTCCGGATCGCTGACCAGAGGAGTTTTCACCACATGATCCTTTATTGGGTTAGTATTAATTGGACGTTGTTTGGTGTTCAATAGGATCTCATGTGGTGGAGGCACAACCTTATATCCCAAACCTTCCCCGTTGTTGCGTTCTTTAACCAAGTTTTTCAAAATATGTGAGGAACTAGCTAGACTGTGGAGTTTTTGTTTCAAAGACTCGTTTTCAACTTGTAAAACCGCTCGTTCCTTTTTAGTTTCTTCGATTTTTTTAAGTAAAACTTGATATCATTTTCTTGGTTAAAAGCAACAACCTCAGTTTCTTTTAACTGTTTCTTTAATGCTTCAACCTGTTCTTTATAGCTGTTTTCATTTTGTTTTAAGATTCTATTTACCTCAGTGCACATTTTTAAATCATTTACTAAGTTATCATTGTGATCTAATAACCTAGAAAATTTTAGGTCAATGCTTTCCCTAAATTTATCACATTCAGCACAAACATGTCTAGCAAAGAGTTCATCTTTCGATTCTACCTGCGCAGATGTAGATGTTCCAGCCATGAAAGCATTTTGAGGCTCAGATTGTGCTTCAGATTCAGCATTCAACTCATTTTTAATAAGTTGATCAACAGCAGTTGTAACTTCATCCAATTCAGCAGTATCAGGTTCAGCCGAGTTCTCCCCCTCACTGGCTGAGTCTTCATTTAGATCATCAACGGATGCTATGTTGGCTTGACTATCAGATAAGAAACGAAAGGACCAGTCCTGTCTTTCATCACGTTGCGCCACCATAGCCTTTGAGTCACTGCTGGTTGAAGCTGGCCTCTTCTCTTTCTCTTGCTTTGTGAAGGAGGAGAATGGGTTTCCATTTCCAGTCTTCATCGGTTTGACACATTCCCGCTTGAAGTGTCCTTTCCCCCCACAGTTGAAACAGGTGACTTTTACTTGTCGAATCCGAAAGTAGTATCTTTTGTAGCCACCAGATTTTGACCTGTTTTCTTCACAAATTTCTTTGCTCGTCGCACAGCACTTGCGAGAGCCCACATAATATCCATCCTCTCCAACTCATTCTCATCCACCTGCTCATAATCTTCATCAGCCAAGTGGCAGTTACTTATCTTCCCAGCAACCAAACAATCATAGGAATGGACCACAGCAGCAAGCAGGTCCATGTGTTCCTTGGCCACTTCCACAGTTACCTTACCCAAGTTCTCTGTTACTAACTTTGTCGATTGAGCTTCAGTGACACTGTGTTGAACCCCTGATGAGACCATTGACTCACCAATAGATGATGAGCTTTGTCCAGATGCAGATGTATTAGTAACAAATGCAGTTTGCAGAGGAGCATTTGAAGACTTGGCAATAGGAGTTGGAGTCACATTATAGAGTGTTGGATCTTGAGCATAAGAACCCTTCTTTGCCTTGTACCTGTGTCTGACTTCTTCCTCTCGTAGTTTCAGGATAAAGTCATTTATATCCAATGTCTCAAGAACTGAATTGTGTCTCAAGGTGGAACTAAACGGATCCTATTTTTACGGAAGACCATCAGCCAAACTAGAGACCTTTTCTTCCTTAGACGTGGTTACCCCATGAGTGTGAAGTTCACTCATCAGATGATAGAAGCGGTCAATAATGTCGTCCAAGCTCTCATTCCCAATAGCAGAAAAATTATCAAACTCTTTTTTAAGTGCTTTGGCCTTCAATGACTTTAGAGTTGAGCTCCCTTCATATCTTTTCTCGAGAGCTTTCTAGAATTTCTTACTTTGTTTCTGATCAGAATACTGATGGAAGATCTCTTTAGGAATAGACTGGGTGAGCATCACGTAGGCCTTCTTTTCAGCATTATAGGCAGTCTTTTGAGCATCAGTCATTCCACTCAACGTTAATGGCAAACCATCAGCACCAACTGGCATGGTGTAACAAGTTTCAATAGAATTCCAAAGATTAGTGTCCACACCATTGAGATGAATCTCAAACCTCTGCTTCCACTGCGGGAACTCATCGATAGACAGAAGCTTAGGTGGCTTATTGTGGTTGCCAATCTCATTCTCCAGAAGTAGTAAATTCTGGATCCTTGAGTCTTTCCCTGCTGAGAACGCGAAATTTTCGGAGTCCATAATGAATGTTGACTTAAACTTGAAAACAAACTGTTAATGCGATTGGGGAGTACGACTAGGATGCGATTGACACTAACAGTATGCGATTGAACTCAAACGTGCGATTGAGCAGGCGACTGAGACACTCGGGTGACTGAACAGACCGACTGACTCAACTGGGCGACTGAACTGTGCGACTGACTCAACTGGGTGACTGAACTGTGCGACTGACTCAATCGGTCGATTGGACTAGACGACTGACACAATCGGGCGAATCAACAGGCGACTGGACTTCAGTCGTACGATTGAGATAATCGTGCGACTGAGACTGCTGAAATCAAGGTTTTTTGCAACTTTTGACCTAAAACGCAATTTTTGACACCCTAGACGGCTGAAAGTCGAAAAATATTGATTTTTCAGAACATGCAAACATAAAGACTCAATTTTTAGTAGAAAGATTGGATCTTTTCGCGTAAAAACGTTGACTTTACCAAAAACTTGATTGAATCCACGAAGAATCAAGAGCCTATGCTCTGATACCACTTGTTAGGAGCGTGTATGTACGGAGTACTAACTAGTTCTTCGTTATACCGGATCAAATAGTGCAGAATCCTATTTGATTGGTGATCCAATCAGGGAGAACGTAATCAAGGTCAAACCTAACGATTAGAAAACGTTAAGAACGGACTAGGATTGATATCAAACGTTCTATGAAGTTGGAATTGACGAACAGGACGATTTGGGTCGACTAGGGTTGCAAGTATTCGAAGTGTTCTATTTTTCCACGAATTAAGTGGTATTTATAGGTTACAGCTATCATTCGTACGACTGCGCTAGGCGACTGGCTCAGTCGTGCGACTGAGTCATATGATTGGTTCATTCGGACGATTGAGTCAGTCTTATGACTCAATCGTACGATTGACTCAATCATCTGGTTTAGTCGTGCGATTGGCCCATTCGCATGGTCCAGTCGGACGACTGAATCAGATTACTTAGTTAAACGCATTCTTGAACCTTTGATGGTTCAAACCTATGTCTAACAACTGTAAATCTATATAACATTGTCATATATGCGTGCACTAATAATTGATATGAATAGATATAACATGTAAACAACCAATAAACATAAATACAAGAGATTCTTATTATAATGATCAAACGTTACATATGTGTTACAAGAAGAAGTTCTATTACATTGTAGCTCACTAGACTAGAACTGGGGACATGTGTAGCAACATCTTTAACAATTTCATCGGGATTGAACTTGAACATTTCAGCCAGCTGCTCGTCAGTAAGATCATGAATTATTTCCCCTTCTTTGGGGGTATAACTCACTGATCTCCTGACAATCCCTTGCAGATCAAGAATCATGGTTAATTGAGTCTTGACCTGCTGAAGGGGAGTAGCATCGTATTCGTCCCTCTAAAAATTTGGATCTGCTTGAATTAGACATGTAACACATCAAACATTAGTTAATTATCATAGCAGAAACACATTAACCAATATATAAACATTTTATACATTAATGTGATACAAAATTCAGTTACACATGATTTTAAATAACATAAACGACTAGACATTACTCTTGTCTTGTATCATGTGCTCCTCTGCTGACGGGGCGGATGTGGAGGCACCTCGATCTTGTGCTTTCTTTGTCCTCCTTTCACTCGCAGATGTGGCACCCACAGTGGATGTATCATCATTATCATCAACATCAGCATCAGAATCATTACTAGCATCAGTACCCTCTCCTTGATCATCACCATCATCATCATCTCCATCATCTCCATCTCCCTCTCGGATCTTTAGGGGCTCCTCCTTAGACCCTTTCAGCCTCAGCATTATGGTCTTGTTGGCCGTCTCCAACCCCTCTATCCTTTTTGTTGACTGGACATTTTGCTCCTAGAGTTAGGAGATCTGCTCAGCTTGCTGAGCAATCTGTTGAGCTTGAGAAGTGTTTTGCTCCTCAAGCTGACGAAGTCGAGCTGCCGTTTCCTCATCTGCAGCTAACAGCTTCAGCACCATTCTGTTAGGTGCTGCAAGCTATTCCTCCACTCTAATAGGAGGGAGGGGTGATCCTGTGGGGAAGTAGGATGGGCCGGCTTGATGACTGGGAGTGGTGGTGGTGGTAATGGTGAAGATTAGGTTTTGTATTGATGAAGTTGGTGGTGGATCAGGTGTGGGAGTGGTGTGTGAGGTGGTAGAGGTGGTGGATGGAGGTGTAGTAACAGTGGTGGTGGTAGTGGTAGATGGTGTGGCTGAGGTAGTGGCTGTGCTGGTGGATGATGTCAGGGTGAATCTTAACCTCTTCCCCTTCTTGCCGTAGGGGAGTGCCATAGTCTTCCTCCTTTTGCTTCTAGATATAGAGGCTCCCCCTAGGCTACTGAGCGGGTCCGGGGCATATGAGGGATCTGAATCAGTAGCAGCCTCCCCGGACTCCACTAGGCGTCCACCAACCGCCCTCATGCCTCTCTCTGTGGCAATCACCTTGCTGCCCACAGTCCTCGTCAGAGGCTCCTTATCACTTTCTTCCTCCTCATCGGACGGACAGAAATCCTCGTGAAAACTGGCAGTGGTGGCATCTAGGTGCGTAGGTGGTGAATGAGTGAACTGTCTAGTGGAGCCTTTTGAAGTAGCAGGCCCTGAGTCTCCGCCCGTATCACCATCATCATCGGAGTCGTCAGATGGAAGAGCAATTTGCTCAACATCTGAGTCACTCTCCTCGTGGCGCCACTTTTGCCTCCCAGGCGCCACGTACTCAGCATTTGCCAAATGCCCGATCAGTCTCTTCACTTGGGGTTTGACCTGCTTTCCTCTATATACTCTTATACGACCCAGTGTCGTATCATCCATGATTTTCAACTGCACCGCGTCGTGGCTCTCCTTGGGCAGTGTTGGCATCTTCTCATCAAAGATCATTTGGAGAAATCTAGGGTACATGCAGAATCCTTCTTTACCCTTAGCCTCTAGATTCTTTATCAGATATGAGAATATCATGTTCGAGAAGCTGAAGGGGTGGTTCAGAACCAGTGACACGTAGGCATTTTGAATCTGGTCTGATAGGTCATCAAACCCACCCCTCCTCGAAGCTATGCACTTGAGGATGACATGTTCTAAGTACTTGTACTGGGGACACAGGTGGCTCTTGTTCAGTACACCTGCATTGATATCCCCAGCGTACTTCATCCTCAAGAAGCACCCTCTAACTGTCAGTGGGTGAAGTCTGGTGGGGCGGTCTGCATCATCACCCAAACCAAGTACTCGTCTGATGTCTTCAGCAGTAATCTCTATATCGATACCAAAGATGGAACTTTTGATGTTGTAGGGCTCCCGTGAGCGGTCAACCAATGCACCCTCCCAGAAGGCCTGCTAAATAGACCTGTAGGGATTGCATGGTGTGGAAATCGCCCTGTAGATCCTGGAGCGCTGGAGAAAATCAATGACCCCTGTAAACTCGGCACCATTCCGAGTTGTAGCATCTAAGTGTGCACATATGTTGTGCTTAGGGTTGATGGTCCACTTGTCAGCCATCAATCTGTAACACAAGACATATAGACATTAGATCCCATACAACACAAATAGCTCTAGTTAACTGGTAGAACTCAGTCTGGTCAATCATGCGATTGAGCCATGGGACTGAGTTCAGTCGGTTGACCTTTCATGCGATAGAACACATTCGGGTGATTGAATCATACGACTGAGTTCAATCGGATGACTGAGCATGCGATTGGTTCATTCGACTGACTGACCTCATTTGTATCGGTCGTTCAGCCGATTGGCTCAATCGTCCACTCAGTCGTGCGATTGGAGTTCATCCTGGTGTCCAGTCGCTCATTCGACTGTGTGTCCATTCAAAATCATGTTTTGAGCAATACGTGATGTTAAACGTTGAAATTAGGCTCATTACACTAAGAGTAGGCCGACTAAATATATTTACCATTAATTTGATCTTAATGTTCAGTTTAGATGGTTTATTGGTCCGTTTAAGTCTCGGTTACTATTAGGTCAAATGTGAGTGATTCTTGATGTTTATCCCCGGTTTAAACGTTGATGCACCTTGATTATTACCTGTATAACCGATATCCAACGTTAGAAAGCAGTAATCTCAGGTAAATAAGAATCTTATAAAATTTGGTAGAGATTCGACGTATCATATGAGTGAAGGGTGATTTGGGTGAATGGAGCGACTGATGGCCAATTCACCTTGTATTTATACTAGGGCAACCTCCAGTCGTGCGACTGAACCTAGTCGCATAAGTGAGTCGTGCCACTGAGCGTCAGTCGTACGATTCACCCAATCGCTTACCTCCAATCGTACGATTGAGGTTCATTCAGACGTCTGACACAGTCTGTCACCTCCAATCGTGCGATTGGGCTCAATCGCATGGTCCAATCATACGATTTTCTCATTCGTATGCTCCAATCGTACGACTGGTCCATACTTATGGTTCAGTCGTGCGAATGGGCCATACTTGTGACATTTTGACCATTTTACTGTCCGACCCTCAGTTCGATTTAACAATAGATAAACATTGTGAGCAGTTGATCATCTCAGATATGATCACTTTTAGATTGAAACCTGTTGATCACCTCAGACGTGATCCATTTATCCACCAGATCACCTCAGACGTGACCCATTTAACCACCTGATCATCTCAGACATGATCCATTTATCTTTTCAGAAACAATTTGTTTTAGATTAAACTTTAAGCTCATTTTGTGACATTAACTGCAATAAGTAACATAGCACAGTCCGACACTGACACACTTTACGAATACAATAAAAGACTAAGCTAAGTAAAACAATAAACATGTTTTTGTGATTTTCTTAGGGTTAGGTAGAATAGTCTATTTGTATGAACATCATTTTCAGGATAGATTCTTATGAAATCATACAGGCATAAACTCAATTACTTGGAACTTTTTATACATTTATTGAAATGGAAACTAGCATATTTACATATCACAGTATCTTTTTCCTCTGAGACTTCTAAATTCTAACTGGGAATCATGCTTGATCTGATACGTAACACACGTTGATTATCAACATCAGGCGGTGCATCCACGATGATTGTCAGTATGCTTGTCCACTTAAATCCATACACAGACTTTTGACACGTATTGGTGATGCATTAGGTTACCTTTTTTCAACCAACATTTGTGGATC
Organism: Flaveria linearis; assembly: GCA_024085815.1. Taxonomy (NCBI): domain Eukaryota; kingdom Viridiplantae; phylum Streptophyta; class Magnoliopsida; order Asterales; family Asteraceae; genus Flaveria; species Flaveria linearis. The sequence goes on along the minus strand of CM044016.1, from coordinate 29,800,634 downwards.
CCAAGCTTATAAGGTAATCAACATTCCTTAGAGGACTTTTGAGCGGTCTATGGGTATTTTGACAAGAAGAGACTATTCTTAGAACTTTCAAAGAGAAGCCAAGCCTCAGGTCAGTGCCATCGCACAGTAGAGAGGCGGTAAATAACAATGATTTCTAGAATATCTAGGTTATACTTATCCTCAGGTCAGTGCCATCGCACATCAGAGAGGCACACAACCTATCTCCTTGTTTGAGCATTTCTTATTTTCTTTCGCACCTACCGCACTAACAACATATGTTATCAGCTTGATTGCGTTTATTTTCATTTTTTTCGTGCTTTGCTCCTTTTGTGGTCGTCCCACACATATAGTGGAGTTTATTTGCTCGTCATTCCTTATTGGAAATAATTGATTGTGTTAACCAGTGATAAGATGACAACCCGCAGTCAGCTGAACCATTTAGTTTAAATTGAGTGCACCAATGATGTCTACTAGTCTATTGTGTTGAATCTACTGACACATCGTATAGTGAGCTAGCACCTCCCTAGATCAACTTTCTCCGTGTAATTACAGTAACACCTAAGCGAACTATCATTTTCCCATTTTGTTAGACATAGAATTCTCTGACTAACAATATTCTGTGATTTAAATTAAACTAAGATTGCAGAAATTTGAAATCTTTTTGGTGTTCCAAGTTACTAGACACCTGTGTACTATCACTTTCCGTTTGTGTAGAATCACAGTCTTATCTTTGTTGTTTTTGCCTTTTAGCTTATCTGCCCTTCCCCTTTTTTTGAGTACATAAATACTGAAAGCAAACTAATCTCCCCTAAAATTCTAAAACAGAAAATCTTTTTGTGTTTTTGGATTTTTATAAGAACGGGAAATTAAAAGAAGTGAAATAAAATAAAATAAAATAACTGAACTAGTGTCGGACTATGAATCTGGTTCTTCCGAGATAATGTCATTTTTCTTTTTCACGCCGTTGACCTCTAACAGATAGAAAAATCTGGGTTTATCAAACGGTTTAGTATAGAGGTCAGCACGTTGAAAATCCGTGTATATATTTACCACATCGATTAATTATTTTTCATAGCAGTCGCGTATGAAGTGATACTTTATGCCAATGTGTTTAGTTTTAGGGTGTTGAACCGGATTTTTAGTTACAGCTATGGCAGCAGAGTTATCAAGATAGATAGAGTTGTTTGAGAATTGCAAACCGTAGTCCCGCATTTGCTGTTAGATCCAGATAATCTGAGAGCAGCATCTTGCAGCAGCAACGTATTCAGCTTCGCAGGTTGATAAGGCAACCGAGGTCTGCTTCTTGCATTGCCACGTGACTAAACGCCTTCCAAAAAACTGACACCCTGCTGATGTAGACTTGAAATTCATCTTGCAGCCGCCATAATTAGAATCACTATACGCCGTTAGCTCGAAGTCATCGTTATGAGAATACCACAACCCCAGTGTTGGAGTACCCTTCAGATAACGAAAGATTCTTTTCACCCCGATCAGATGATTTACTTTCGGTTTTGCTTGATATCTAGAGGAGAGGCAGTGAGATACATTAGAGATCCGATCATCCCACGATACATAGTGGCATCCACCAATTCCCCATTCTCATCAGGAGCCACATCATGATTTGCGGCGAGTGGGGTACAGGCAGCAGTGACATTTTCCATATCAAAGCGACTAAGAATGTCTCCGACATACTTAGTCTGATGCAGAAATATACCGGTGGGTGTCTGGTCCACCTGTAGTCCTAGGAAGAACTTCATTTCTCCCATGACACTCATTTCAAATTCTACCTTCATCACAGATTCAAATTCTTTACATAGATCTTCGTTTCGCGAACCGAAGATTATGTCATCCACATAAATTTGCACCATCAGTAAATATCCGTCTCTTTCTTTGATGAACATCGTGCAGTCAATCACGCCCCTGCAAAACCCGCGTTTCAGCAGGTGGGTGGAGAGCTTTTCATACCAGGCTCGAGGAGCCTGATGTAGCCCATACAGAGCCTTGTCCAACTTGTAGACTCTATCCCGATGAGAAGGATCTTCGAATCCCTCAGGTGCGAATGGAGTTCAGTCATGCAATTGAGTTAATCGTGCGACGGAGACTGCTGAAATCGAAATTTTCACACATTTTGACCTAAAAACGCAATTTTTTACACCCTAGACGGCTGCAACTCGAAAAAAACTCAATTTTCAGAACATGCACACGTAAAAACTTGATTTTGAGCGGAAAGAACGGATCTTTTTGCTTAAAAACGTTGACTTTTTCAAAAACAAGATTGAATCCACGAAGAATCAAGAGCCAAAGCTCTGATACCACTTGTTAGGACCGAGTATGTATGGAGTACTAACTGATTCAACGTGTAACCGAATCAACTAGCGCGAAATTCTATTTGATTGGCGATCCAATCAGGGAAACCATTAATCCGATCAAACCTAACGATTAGAATACATTAAGAATAGACTAGGATTGATCTGAAACGATCTATGAACTTGGAAGGGACTATCTTGATGAACTTGGACGACTAGGGTTGTGAATTCTCGAAGTGTTCAATTTTTTCACGAATTAGGTGGTATTTATAGGTTAGTGTTTCTCATTCGGGCGACTGAACCTTTCGTATGGTTCAGTCATGTGATTGAGCCATGCGGTTGATCCATTCGCACGACTGAGTGTTCAGTCGTGCGACTGAGCCAATCTTATGCTACAATCACACTACTGATCCAGTCTCCTGGTTCAGTCGTGTGACTAAGACATTTGCATGAAGTTGTTCATGCGTATGGTCCATTCGCATGGGCCATTCGTATGAGAACTTCACATAACTAAGTTTGAATACATTTCTTAAACATTACATTACCAAGATTAATTCAAACAATCACAAACCTATATAGTTAATTCGATATGCATTAAACAACTCATTAACGAAATATTAAACATTATAAGCACAACCAATACTTTTGCATTTCATTAAGTACCCAGCGATTACATACGTGTAAGACAATACAGACATATTATATTAAGATCAGAAACTAGGTACATATGTATCTACAGACACCTTCCCAAAATTTTGAACTGATAGAAATGAAATATAAATTGGATGAAGTAATTTGAGCTCAAAAGTACCAAACAGTGTAATCATGTCCTCATCCAAGTGTTCGAGATTACGGACCAGTTTAAGCTCAGGAGTCTCTATGTTATAGAACCATCTAATAATCGGTTTGGACTTTTGGGTTCCATCTATCACTTTTAATCCCGGAGTAGTAACCTTTTCAAAATATTGGTCATAAAATTCAATCATAAAGTGTTCTTCTTCAGACTGTAACCCCCTTATCTTTTTATTCTTCTTTAGCATAGAAAAGTATTCCTTATCTTCCTGATCACATCGAGTTTGAAGGAAATTACGTGTTCTAGCTAATCCTCTCCTCAAAAGTTCTACAAACATATCTCCTCGTTTGGATCCAGACGGATTAATCAGAGGTAGTTTGTTTAATTCTTTCAAATCCTACACCGAAAGTTTAATGATGCTAGAGTAAAAGTGATAGACATCACAAACAACATTTACTCTTTTAATAAAAAATGCATCAAAAATATCATCATACTTCCATGCAATGATCTTGACTTGGTTTGTAAAATCAGGAGCAATCATTGCATTCAACAATTCAGCAACTGATTGTCCTTTTTGTAAGACATTTCTTACCAAGTCACCTGTAGATCTGGCATATCAAAAATTTGTTTCTGTTCAGTGGAAGCTTTATAAATTTGCTTTTCTAAACTAGAGAACATCTTAATCAGCTCTTGTCTACTCTCATGAGCACTAGACTTTTGTGCCATTTGTCTGATCTCTTGAGGCTTTAAAATTCTTGTCCTCTTTGTGATATCCAAATACTAAGGATTGTCAGTATCTAGAATAATCATTTTGTTAGATTGCTTCTTAGTTTGCTGGAAGCCTTTGACAAGATCTCTCAATGATACAGATTGAAGCAGTTTTAATATCTTCCATGGTTAATTTCGAGCCTGCAACCAAGACCTTAAAGATGGAATACTCATTTCTTCTGGGTCTGGATGGTGCAGCTCTGATCTGGGTACTTCTTCAATATTTATGCTCTCCTAAGCTTGATTCCATTCTCCATGTTCTATGACAATCTCATTTGGATCAATTAGGGTAATTGATTCAACAACTATACATTTCTCATATTCATCATTGATTTGAGAAACCGTCAACCCATCCAAAAATACCCTATTGTATTTCATCCTCACAAGAAAGTTATATCTATCTTCAAAATCTTGATGAATTTCATCATGTTCTTGAATTTGCTCAAATGGAGAGAGAGTTGTTTCATATTGAGCTTCATCTATGTCTTCATCATCTTGTACCTCATTGTACCAGTCATCACCATATTCTTCTTCAATGTCTTCTAAAGCACCAATTTTCTCTTGAATAATTTGCTCTTGTTCTCCAAGCATCTCTTCCTCACAAACATTTTCAATCCTTTGTAATTTGGTAGAAGACTCCGTTATAACTGTATCTTCTATGTCATCTATTTTTCTCTTACCTTTCTCCATTTCAGAAATCTTTTCGACATCAGTTGGAATCATTTCAGAAATAACCATGATTTCTGGAGAGTTTGGTTTTTGAGATTCCTTTGACTTACTCAACTCTTCTTTCAATCTTTCATTCTCTTCTAATAGATTCTTATATTTCTCTTTAAGAAGGTCATAATCTCTTATCATCACTTCAAAATTCTTGATTAAATCTTCTATATCTTTAGCAAAAACCATAAGCTTTTCATCCTTGTTTTGATTTTCTTCCTTTAACTTCTCATTTTCTTCTTTCAACTTATTCATTTCATTTTCAAGAGATATGTTCATCTCTTTCAGCTTTTCATTTTCAGCTTTCAAATCATTAATTATTCTGTCTTGAGCAAGATTTTCATCTCTTAGTTTTTCAAGCTCATCCACATCCAAGATGTCTTCAGTTTGTACAGACACATTTTGTGCTATTATAACTGGTATATCTACAGTTTCTTCTTGAGCCGCACCTTGAAAAACAGGCTCTGAAAGCATTGCTTCCATAAAATCAAAGTCAAATGTTTGATTTTGATAATCTGCATCATGCACAGTAGTTTCAGTATGCATATTTACATCAATTTCTTCATCTTATGCTTCATTCATAGTTTCCTCATGCTAACTGAGTGATGTGCTTCAGTAGCACCATCATTATCATCACTATCATCTTCTTCTTCTGATGAGCTCTCAGTAGCATCATCATCCTCATTATCATCATCTTCTTCATCAGTATCATCAACCATCTCATACACAATATCTTCTATTAGATTATTTGGATCTATAGGCTCATCTTCAGTCAAGTGAAAGTGTTATTGATTGATGTCCACATTATCCATTGCAATATTCCTTATGTAAACCAATAGTGGAATGTTTGGGGCACCTGTGATAACTACAAGTCTTTTGTAAACTACTTTAGACATGTGCACCAATTTCAATTTATCACCTTCCACACAATCAATATATAGATCAGGATTATCTTCATTAATCAGCAGTTGAAGGAACCTAGGATACATCAAGTACTTATGTCTCCTTCCTGTTTATAAGTTAAAGATGAATTCATTCATGATCCATTTAGCCATATTAAGTCTCCTGTTGGTGGCTAAAGCAATGATTGGAGATGCAATGTCCACAGGGAATGAATCCCAACCAGCACTCCTCTTGGACATGCACTGCTGAAAGATATAACATAGTAATTTCGAGTGGTTATACACCCTTGCCCTATAGAATTGCTTCTTTGGGAAGTGATCAGGGTGACCCATTTGTAAGAATACATCCCTACATTCGTTGAATGTGTACTCAGCTAAATCTTCAGCTTCATTCTCTCCAAGTCTAAGAGCTATCCTTATGGCTTGCTCTGAGACTTCAAGCATTCTATCATGAGTGATAAATGCTCTCACCACTTTATTCCCAGCCTCATCTCTTTCAACTTCGGCTGTTCTCCAGAATCTTTTAATTAGTCTTGCATGAATCATAGGCCTTGCACATATTGCATAGACATATTTAGTTCTCAGCAAGAATCTAATCATTTCTTCATATCCAGTGGCTTCTCTACTATCTTCATCTAAGAATACAACCACATTATGCTTTGGCTCAAACTTTAGATCTGCCATCTGCACAAACAAACACACAAATTTAGTTATGATGATGAATTTGAAATGATTTGATTATGTTAAACTTTGAATTGATAAACATGAATTATTATGTTTTAAAGCACTTAGGTTTTATTTAACATCAAATGTAAGTAATCATTTTCTTTATTTAACATCAAATGTAAGTAATCATTTTCTAAATTTAATTAAAATTCTGTCAAAATCATATTGATTACACTTTGTTGTATTATTGATTTAAAACATATTAGTTCAATTAACATTGATTAAAGTTAATTTTCAATTAAGTTCTTATGAATTTATCAATCGAATTTTTTTTTATTTTTCAAATTTGAACTGTTCATCTTCTTCATTTGAACGAAGATGAACACCCTAAATTCGATGTTCATGAAAACATCAGTTCCATATGTCAAACTGTTCGTATTTCAGTATACATCAATAATATGTGATCAATTTCAGTTCTTTTATTCAGTTTGATTACTCATTTTCGTAACTTTTCAAATTTTAGGGTTCAAACATCTGAACAGACTAGAACCGTCTGACCTAGTTTGAGTCTAAAACTTAAAATTTAATGATTATTCAATGAACTTACACTTGAAAATCACTAATATACACTTTCAAAAAAGAATGTTTCAAGAACAATTGACGGTTTTGAGTGAAATGGATGAAAATGAATTGACAGAGTTTAAGTGTTTGAGATTGTGGGTCGTGAATGAATGGAAAAATAAGAAGTGTTCTTTATATACTAAGTGTAAAATTTAAGATGGATGGGCACTGTTTAGATGTTTGGGGTTAGACGCATGACAACTGTTCAACCGCTTAGGAACTATTCAGACGGTTCTGAACTGTTTAGCCAGATGAGAACTATTCAGCCGGTTGAGCACTATTCAGCCGTATGTATCTATAGAAACATCCAATACTTGATCATTTTACACAAACCGTCTGGTACTATGTAGACGCATAGGAATGATGAGTCGTCTAACACTTAACAATTTTACTGATTTCTCAGATGGTTGACAACTGTTCAGACGTATGGTTTTATGAGAACCGTTCGACACTTTTAGAAATTTACCTAAGTTCTCAGAGGGTTGGCAACTGTTCAGAAGTATGGGTTTATGAGAACCGTCTAAACACTTGTACAAATTCTGAAAACTCCTCATACGCCTAAAAAGGACTTATGGTCATTGTTTAGACGCATGATGTTCAAAACACTTGCATTTTTCATATCTTTCATCCGAACACTGTTTAGAGTTATTAGCACTGTTCATGTACTAATATTTAAACAATTTTTAGGATTTTGAATTTTTCCCACAAAAATTACATTTTCGACCCTCAATTTTCACTTATATCATTTTAACCCCTTTTATTTTATTTTAAATTTTTAAAATAATTTCCCTTCATTTTAGTCTTAAAATGAACAAATTATCTTGCTTTCAACATTTGTAAGAAGCTTTTCCATATGAACATTTATATAGGTTCATTTTATCATCAGCAAAATTTTATATTATCAACCACACACATACTTTAAACATATATCATCATCCTTTCAATTAAACATTTTTATATGGATTTTCTGAGAAAAAATCTTATATTTATTACTCCCCCTAAACTTTTAAGTATTAAAAACTGAGAAGTTTCCCAAGGTAACACAATAAGATCACACATATCAATGTTAAATTGCCCGCACACAGAATAAAAGCATAAAATCAAAATTAAATCAGAATCAAAATCTAACATTTAGAATAGAATCATTGTCTGTAGTTAGATCATATCAGTAAAGATCAGCGCATTAGAATAAAATAAAATATGAATAGTCATAGAGGATGAATAAATCCTGATCAAGTGTGTTCCATGTCAGTGATATCACAGCAAAGGAGACACAAGTTCTAAGGATAGAAAATGAGTGTTTTTGATAAAAAGATCAGCTCACTTACTTTTTCAATTCTTGGATTGGTTAGGGTAGAGTTCGATATGACATGATGTGACTCATACAAAGACTTAGAGAGATCAACTATCATCAAGACATGTAGGTAAGCACACATTCATAACTTATTACCTGACAAATATGCACAACCAGAGCTCATGTTACTTAATATAATAGAGAATGATCATGGATAACCATTTGATCAACTCTAACCATCCATTTGAATGGGTTGTGCACATTGGCATCTTTTGCATCAAAGGAGAATATCCAGATCTGTAATGACTTACAACAGAGGATATCTCAGCACTTCAGGTCTATGATGACTCATAACAGAGAAGTAAGATGATGCTTGTAACAGATCTCATGATTAGAAATATCACCATCAGGTGTGAGTGTTGTAACTTAACAAGCAATCAATCTGATAAGCTAATACAACTCAAAAGTACTCACATGAATACACATACAAGCATAGAGATTTAGTTTAATCATAAGAATTTACTTTTTCAGTATACTAGCATGATATTGTCTACACATCATATCTGATCATGTCAGACTTTTTAGGCGAGTGAAGTATGTAACTGGTCTCACTAATGTACTATCATTTCTCATATGTTGCAAAACAGATTCATTTCTAAAAATGAAATGACAAATAAAGAAAAACTCTATTTTGGGAGTTTTTGTTTTATATTGTTTTTATCTTTAATTTATAAGTTTTCTACTTTTGTATTTTATTTTTCTATAAAAGAAAACATACAGACACAAAATACAATCAGGAAAATAAATTTGAAAGGGTCACTTATGAGGACCTTCTGGTTTTGGGATGATTCTGAGCATGATAAAATTCAAAGAACTGAGAGAAAAACTTAGAAACCAGGTTTAGACATGGTTAATAAAGCCAATTGACCCCACTAAGTACTCAAACCGTCCTGGTAAGAAGGCTTTAGTAAATAGATCTGCCAACTATTTTTCAGTTACAATTTGAATCAAAATGATTAAACCTTTTTCAGAGTTATCTCTGAGAAAATGATATCGAATTTCGATATGTTTTGTTTTAGAATGTTGAACTAGATTAGTTATAATGAACATAGCAGTAGTGTTATCAATGTAAATGGGTGTTTTAAGAAAATTGAATCCATAATCCAGCAGTTGGTTTTGCAACCAAAGGATTTGAGAGCATCCTACTGATGTAGCTATGTACTCAGCTTCTATAGTTGAAACAGAGACATACGTTTGCTTCTTTCATTGCCGTGAGACTAATCGGGGACCTAGAAACTAACAACCACCCATTGTAGATTTTCTATCTTGGTAGCATCCACCATAATCACTATCTGTATATCCATGTAGCTCAAAGTTACCCTCATAAGGATACCAAAGCCCTAAAGCTGATTTACCTTTGAGATAACTGAATATCCTTTTGACAACAATTAAATGGGATTCTTTCAGGTCTGATTGATACCTAGCAGAGACACAAATAGAATACATTATGTCAGGTCTTGATGCAGTAAGATATATCAAAGAACCAATCATAGATCTATATAAAGTTTGGTCTACTGATTTTCCTTTTGGATCAGGCTCAATCTTAGTGTTTACGTCAGCTGGAGTTCTTTTGGACTGATAATCTTGCAGTTTAAATTTCTTCAAGAGTTTGTCAATAAACTTCTCTTGATTGATGAATATACCATCTGCAGTTATTGAACTTGTAGTCCAAGGAAGAAATTGATTTCTCCCATAGAACTCATCTGGAAACTAGACTTCATGATTTCTTCAAATTCATTGCACAGTTTTGGACTAGTAGAACCAAATATGATACATCAACATACACTTGCACACATAAGAGATCATCATTATCCTTCTTTATGAATAAAGTTGGATCGATTTTCCCTCTTGTGTATCCATGTTGGATCAAGTGTTGTGACAATGTCTCATACTAGATTCTAGGTGCTTGATGAAGTCCATACAAAGCTTTGCTAAGCTTGTACACTCGATGTGGAAATTCTGCATCCTCAAAGCCTGGAGGTTGCTTCACGTACACATCATCAGTGATTGGACCGTACAAGAATGCACCTTTTACATCCATTTGATACACCTTGAATTGCATGAACGATGCATAAGCCAGGAAGACACGAATGGATTCGATTCTTGCAACTGGAGCAAATACTTTATCATAGTCAATTCCTTCTTCTTGTGTGTATCCTTGTACAACTAGTCTCGCCTTGTTTCTTATAATTATCCCTCTATCATCAGTTTTATTTCTAAACAACCATTTAGTTCCTATTGCATTCTCTCCTTCAGGTAATTCCACTAAATTCCACACTTCTTGTGTGCGGAATTGAAGTAATTTTTCTTCCATTGCTTCAATCCAACCATTGTCCTTTAACGCTTCGGTAACGTTTTTAGGAACAATTTGAGAATGAAAACAAGAGTATAAGCATAGGTTTGCTTGTTCTAATTTACTCCTTGTTGTTCTCTCATTCAATGGACCAATAATTTATGATGTTGGATGATTCTTATGAATACGAGATGTCCGAATCTCATTGCATTGAACATTAACATCCAGATTAGTTTGATTTATGTTGGAGAGCTGATGCAGCATGTTAGAAGAATGTGGATTAAAATTTGGAACTTAAAACAGTGAGTTGATAAAGTAATTGAAGTTACCAGTATCAACTACATCACCAGAGATAGATGATGTCCCTGACTCAGGTTGCTCAAACTCATTACCATCACGAGGAAGTTGTTGAGAATCAACTGAGTTTTTAGGAACTTGTTGTTGCCTAGAAATATGCTGATCATTATTCTCTGCATTTAAGTTAGGGTCTCTCACAAATGAGAAAAATGGATAGTTTGGGCTTGAATCATCCATATCATCAGAGCCTGAATCATCATTAAAGGATCCAAGATCTCCTACTTGTTTCCTGTTGATAGAAGAAGATTCAAACAAATTAGAATTGAATGAGTTTGACAATTAGTCTAAATCAAATAACCACGCTGGACCATTGGCAACTGATGGAAAAGAATTTTCAAGGAATTTAACAATGAACGTTTCAATGATAACATTTGTCTTAGAGTTATAAACTCTATAAGCTTTAGAAGCTGATGAATATCCAAGAAAAAATCCATCATCAGATTTTGCATCAAATTTGCCTAGCTGATCATTTGAATTTAGAATCAAAACAGGACAACCAAATGATTTGAGAAAATTTATGTATGGTTTCCTATCAAACATCAACTCATAAGGAGTTTTCTGTTTGTCTTTCACCAATAAAGTACGATTCTGAATGAAACATGCAGCAGATATGGCTTCATCCCATAATATGATTGGAATCATAGCATCTGCTAACATTGTACGAGCTGCTTCAATCAATGTTCAATATTTCCTTTCTGCAACTCCGTTTTGTTGTGGAGTTCTAGGAGCGCTGAATTGATGAGCTATCCCTCTTTCTGCACAAAATAATTCAACCTTAGCATATTTAAACTCTATTCCATAATCACTTCTTATTATTTTGATTTTTAAATCAATTTGATTTTCTACTTTAGTGATAAACTCTTTTACAAGTTCAGCCACTTCAGATTTTGCATGCAAAAAGAAAACCCAAGAAATTCTTATATAGTCAACTATGATGACTAAACAATAAATCCATGTGTAACGTCTGTAGAGGCTTTGAAGTAGAGTTTATCCGTTTAGACGTATAAGACGCTCTATGTTGTTTTCCTTTCAAACATGCTTTGCAAAGATCTGATGTAGTAAACTTCTTTGTTGGAATTCCTACTACATGAGTTCCTGCTGCATCTTTGTTCATGTTTTTGAAGTTGGATGACCGAGAAGTCTATGACAATGCAGGCTTTCATCATTTGACGCGTGAGCAATGAGACAGGTTGTTTCCGTTAAGGGTCAACATGAGACATATTTAACTTGTAGACATCTCTATCTCGAACAACTATAACAACAACCCACTCCTTACTGATCTTAAATCCTGGTTTTAAAATATAACAATGAGTGTCATCGAATAAAGCAGAATAAGATTTATTGCACATTTGAAAAACACTCAAAAGATTAAGTTCATCTGTTCACAAAAGTTGACTTTATCAAAACTTATTACTCCATTTGATACCATTCCTTTACTGGTTATCTTTCCACCTGCGTCCCCACCAAAACCACTTGAGTACCATCTTTTGTCTTAAAGTCATGAAGTAATGCTTGATTGCCTATCATATGCCAGCTACACCCACTGTCAACATACCATGTGTTTAGTGGTCTCTGCGGGCGTAACTGCATTCAAAGAAATTTAAGATGAGTTAGTAACCCAAGCCGAGATGGTCTTGGGCTTTCCAAATTTGTCTACAATGGTAAACTGCTTAAAATGGAGTTTGTTTACATCAGGTTTGTTTTGATATTTTGGATTTTCAATTCCTTTATGAAAGACATTTGAAACATTTGAATGGTTTTTCCTGTTAAATGTTTCATTTTTTAGTCTCACAGAATATGGAATAAATTTTCTTTGATTGTATTGCTGTGATTTGACATTATACTGATTATCATAATCAGAATTGATTCTTTTGAATGATCTCAAACCCAACGAAAGTTGTTTTTTTTGATATTGAAGACTAATATTATGATTTCTTTGAAATTGTGGATTAACATATCATTGATTATCAAAATCCTTCCTTGGTGAGTTCTTTCTAAAGTAGCAATCCTCAGTATTATGATTTCTTTAATCACACAATGCATAATATTTGTTAAAGTAACAATCAGTAGTTGTGTGATTTGTCATATCACATACGTGACAGTACTTGTTAAAGTAACATTCAGATATGTAATGATTGTACATATCACATATATCATAATACTTTTATGGTGAATTAAACAACCGCTTGTTAACTTTTGATGTTGATGCTTTATTTAATTCATTTTTATATTTTGGCATCAAAAAGTTAAACTGTTGTTTTTGATTTGTCAATTTTTGCTTTTATGACAAATGATTTTTCATCTTTTGTTCATGAAATTCCTTCATTAATTCCTTAGGAACAAATCTTTTTGTAACAGTGGAAGTCTTAGAATCTGAAACCGTTTTCAGATCAGAGTGAGATTTGTTTATAGGACTTATCTTGTTTTGTAGAAGAGAGTTCATATTTAATAAACCAGCTAACACAAATTTTATCGGTTTGAGTTTAGTTGCTTGATTTGTTGGTTTGCCAGATTTTCTGAACTTTTGCTTTGTTCAGTTGTAGGTTTTGATGATTTCTTTCTTCTTCTTTTATTCTTTGTTTTTGATGAACTTGGTTAAGATGAAGATTCTTTTTCATTAACGTTTTGTTTTAGATTAACAGAGTATGAATCTTCTGAAGTTCCTTCCTGATGTTTAGCTTTATCTTTACTTTGAACTTTCTCTTCTTCTAATACAGAATGAATTTGATCAGAAGTGTTTTGTTTTGTCTTTCTAGGTTCATAAGATTTTATCTTGATTAGATGACCATTTTTGATTTTTTCTTGATCATTTTCAACAAAAACTTTTACATTAGCTTTTTCTTCTTCAGAATTCTTATTTTTGTTCTGAAAGGCTTTGAGTTTAGCCTTATTCTCAGGAGAATGGTCATGTGTATTAAAGTTCTCTGGTAAAGTGTTTGTTATTGATTCAGGCATAGGTTCATGAGTGAATCCTAGTCCTGCTTTCTGTTTATCTTTTCTCTTACTTACATGTTTTTCAACTATTATTTTGAACTTTTAACTTTAACCAGATCCATTTGTGTAGCAGCATGTGCTATCTTTTCCTGTTCAAGATTTTTGGTCATCTCTTCCAATTGTTTTGACATAATTTCTAATTCCTTTATCGTTTTGTTCCATGATGTTTGAAAATAGATGATCTTTTGATCTGCTATTTTATGGTTAGATTTTAATTTATTATGCATTGACTCTTCTTGTTTCAATTTCTCACAAATTTTATATGAATAGCTTTGATAGTTTTTAACATGTTCGAAACATGATTGAGTGCATAGTTTTTCTCTTACTTCAGATGGTATTTTAGGAAATTTAGGAGATGAGGTTTCAGATTTTGAGGATGAAGTGTCAACCTTGGATTGATCAAATTGTGCCATTAGAGATACTTCATCTGTATCCTCCTTAGGATCAGATTTGTCACTCCAATCATAGTCATCTTCTTCATTCTCACCTTTCACGTTTGGATCACTATTCTCTGACCAGTCCTCACTATTCTCTGACCAGTCCTCCCCCTGAATTTCTGTAACAAGAGACAAACTTAAAGTTAGATCATTAGTGAACTGTTTAGCATATGCACTCAAATCATAACCATCTTTAATGCTGACTACAAGAGCTTTCTCGCTTAGCAGCTGATTTAGATTCCTCTTTAAGCTCAAGCATAGGAAGACTTTGATAAGGCTTTTGGAAAGTCCTCTAAGCTTGTTGAAACCTTTTATTGCCAGAACTTGATTGAGCATTTCCTTAATTGTTCCTTGGAGCTTTGCATTCTCTGGAGAAATGTCCATAACTATTGCAGTTAAAACACCTTGACTTTGACTTGTGAAAACCAACAGTCTTGTTAGTACTAGGCTTGTACTTCCTATTGACATATGTGTGTTTTTGTGTTCTATATGCAATCATCACCATTTGCCAATTTAAGTCCATCTCTTCAACATGTTTAGGATCCATCTCCAATAAATCCTGCAAAACAAGATCTAATTGAGTAAAATGGCTACCTTGATATGCTTGAAAACTAGCCATGAATGCAGTGAAAGCAGTTTTAGACTCTTCATCATCTAATAGGATGTTTCTGACATCTTTAACTTTGCTAGATTTAGCAGAGTTAGTTGATGGAGTCTCTGTTTGAACATTTGAACTCTGAGATTTAGTAGGAGATTGAGGATGAGACTGTGTGGTGTAAGCAGGAGCACTAGTGAATGATGAGTCAGTGACGAATCCTGCTCAAACAAATAAGTCTCCCTCTTCTTTTGGAGCATTGTCACCTTTTGCCATGAATGCATTTTCAACAGAGTTGGCAGGAGATGCAACAAATTGATACTGTGACATTGATGCTGCTCTATCATTATTCCTTAAGCTTTCATCAATTTCAACAGACTCCATCTTGGCAATTAGTAGATCTAAATCCATAGGGAACTTCTCAGTGTGCTTTAGCAAAGTTACTGTTTGTTTCCATGATGAGGGTAAAGCATTGAGTAATCTGAGATTTAGATCTTCAAGATCAGGCTTGATGCTAGCTGTTGGCATCTCAGTTGTAAGCTGAACAAATCTGTTCATCATCTGGTTTACTATTTCACCAGACAAATGTTGAAACAGTTCTAACTGCCTTTTCAGCTTTTGTTTCTTAAGATTTTAGCTCTTTTTTCCTCCTTCACAGATGGTCTTTAAGGTTTGTACATGGTATATCCAGTCTGATATCCATCTAGCCTTGCAAGAACTTCCAAAGGTAGTCCTTTACACATCAAGGAGTATGCTTTGATATCACTCTTGACCCTTTTCAGATCATCTCCTTGCAAACCATCTTCAGGGTAGGGTTCTTGAGAATCTTTAGTATATACAAAACCCCTGTCAGGCCCATCAGTGGTTATTGGAATGTATGGTCCTTTTTTAATTGATTTCCAAAGAACAGTGTCAATGGAATTCAAATGGTGTTTTAATCTAAGTGGCCAAATTTTAAAATCACCTCTTTGTTTAAGTTTAGGAACTCTATTTTCTGAGTTTTCTGATTTCACCATCTTTATATTTTTGTTGGTTTTATAAATTTTTTGATTTTTAATTTCTTTTTAAAAATTTCTAAGTATTAAGTGAAGATGCGCCTGAAAAGTAAAGAAACGTCTCAACAGTTGAGAAACTTCTGAGTTTGAACAAGAACCGTCTAAGGGATTGCCTTAGAAAAATTTCCAAAAACCGCCTAAAGTAGAAACGTCTGAACAGTTGCTATACGTATGAACAGTTGTCAGATGTCTGGGAGTTACAACCGTCCAAACAGTTCTGATGCGTCTCAACAGGTATGATGCGTCTGGAATTACTTGGCTCAAATAGTAGTAAAACTTCTCAATAGTTGTAAACCGTCTGCTTGAAAACCACCTACAAAGTGGCGAACCGTCTGCACAATGGTCAAACGTCTAAACATTTGGGCAATTTTCAGTGATTTTCAACCTTCATGCGTCACATTCATCATGTTCTTATGAATGTAACGAACTCAATTTTTCTAAAATCAATCAAAACTTGATGAATTGGATTGAAATCTTCCAATTAAGTAGGTTTAATGCTGATTAACAATCTTCTTTCTTCAATTTCTTTGATTATCAATAACAAATTAGTGAATCTTCTAAATTTTCAGTTCGACAAAGATGAGTATTTTTCGAACCAAATTTCGACTAATTCTCTGAATTATGATGAATTTTACTGCTAATTTTGGTTCAATTCATGTTTTTAATGATCAAACACAACTGAATTCCATAATATTTCAATTGAATTGCTAATCAGTCACAGAATGAAGTGAAATTTGAGTTTTCAAAGTTTGACAAAACTCAATTCACTCAACTAACAACTCTGATATCAATTGATAGGATCAAATGTATAGATCTGTGATGATATTAGCTAACAATTCAATAAAAAACTTTTTACAAGCAAAGTAATCAAATCAAAGTATAATATCAACAAAATTCAACGTGTTTATTGATATAAAGCAAAGACAATTACAATGTGTGTAAGTAGCAAATTCGTCTGTCTAAACTACACATGTCAAAGCTATATATACTACCAATAAACAGAAAAAGGAACTAACTAATTACAAGACTAGTCCCTATACTATTATAGAATGATAAAAAGACACATAAAGACAAAATGTTAATCTTTAAAGAAGTACTAACAACTTCTCATCTTGCTAAGGATTGTCCATACAATCCAAGAGTTACTCTTCATGTGACCAAGAAAGAGACTTCCAAGAGTTCTAAGAAGAATTCAGCTTCGAAAGGAAAATCTGTTTCCTTCGAAAGCTCCAAAGTAAAGAACAAGGCAAGTGGAAAATTGCCTTCGGAAGAAAATTTGGTCTAGGAAAAACGGAACACTTCCGAAGCACTAAAGTCTACTGAACTGTTAGCATGAACTTCCGAAGGTCCAGTCATAAAAACTTTCAAAGTCTCAAAAGCTTCCGAAGTATTGAAGGTCAGGTTCAAACTTTCAAAGGTGGTGTGGAAGTCAAAGAAAGACCAAGTGACTGAAAATTCTCCATCAACAACAACAAAAGATCCTCAAAGCACAACTATAGGATCTATTACTATTTCATTACCTTCCACTTCTTTTGATGAGACCAAGACCAATAAGGCTTGGGTTTCCAAATGTATCTAATCATTTTCTTTGTGCAGGAACAGCTCAAGACAAACAAAAATATCTAGATCATTGATAGTGGCTGTTCCAGGCACATGACAGGCAATAGGTCACTACTCCAAAACTTTGAAAGAATTGATGGAGGACCAGTTGCTTTTGGAGGAGATGAAGGAGGTTACATTTCTAGAAGGGGCAAGGTCACAAATGGTAAGCTCAACATTGAGAAGGTAAACTTTGTCAAGGAGCTTGGGTTCAATTTTTAGAGTGTATCCCAATTTTATGATCAGAGTCATAACATGCTCTTTACTAAGCATGAGTGCATTGTTCTCAAGCCTGGGGTGATTATTCCTTATGATCATATCCTGCTCTAAGCCCGCAGGAGAGGGAACCTGTATAAGATGCACTTGCAAGAAACATCTCGCTCAGGAGAAGTTTCATGCTTTCTATCTAAAACTAATAGTGATGAGTCTTTTCTCTGGCATAACAGAATGTGTCATGTAAACTTTAAAAACATGACTAAGCTGATTAAGAATGATTTGGTAACTAGATTGCCAAAGAAAGAGTTTACAAGTGATGATCATTGTGTTACATGCCTGAAAGGGAAGCAACATAAGGTATCTTACAAGCCTAAGGAAAGAAACTCCAGCACTACACCCCTACACTTGTTACATATGGATCTCTTTGGCCCCACCAGTGTAATGAGTCTAGGAAGGACGTCTTACTGTCTGGTGATCACAGATGACTTTACAAGATTCACTTGGGTTTTCTTTCTTAGAACTAAGGATGAGACCCCTGAGATTTTGAAGTATTTCATCTGAAAGATTGAGTATCAATGTGATCAGATGGTTAAAACCATAAGATGTGATCAAGGAACTAAATTTAAGAACCAAATCCTTGATACACATTGTGATGTAAAGGGTATTACAAGACAATACAGTGCTCCCAGGACTCCTCAGCAAAATGGTGTTGCTGAGAGGAGAAACATGACACTGATTGAAGCTGCAAGAACCATGTTATCTGACTCTAAGATGCCCATCGCCTTCTGGGCAGAGGCAGTCAACACTACCTGCTATGTGCAAAACAAAGTTTTAGTGGTTAAGACTCATGATAAGACTCATTATAAACTTTGGCACAAGAGGAAACCTTTCATTGGTTTTCTTAGGTCATTTGGATGTCCATGCAACATCTTGAATACCAAAGATCAAATTGCAAAGTTTTCTGAGAAATTAGATAATGGACACCTTATTGGATATTTTTCTCATGCTAAAGCTTATAGAGTATACAATCTCAGAACTAGAGTAGTTAAGGAGTCAGCCATTGTGACTTTCAGTGAGCACACTCCCAGTGTGAAAGGTTCTAGTCCGGATTGGCTATTTGATCTTGATTTAGTTACCAACTATTTTAACAAATCTTATGAGAATGTTTCAGGATCTACAGATATTTTACCTCTAGGTGATTCTGATCTAAGATTTGAGATAAGACGACCTTTAAGTTACACATCTTCAGCTCCAGTTGTAACTACTTTAGCAAATGAAGTTTCTGTCAGCACAACAATGACAAATTCAGTTGATACATCTGAGATGCCTTCAAGTTCCAGCTCAAAAGTTCAACAACCAAACAAAGAAACTTCAAATGCCGAAGAAAATGATGGTGGTGGTGACAGTGATCAAGAATTTCTTGATGCTGATAACCACTCTATAGATAAGCATATCAATGATGTCACACACTCATTGGATCAAGTTTCTCTTGATAAGTGTGTTGATTTGGTGGAAGAAGCATCAATGCTAGATCCAAATTTATCTAATTTAGATCTTTCTCAGCAACTTGCTGTGATCCCTCAGCTAAGGATCCACAAGTCTCATCCTACCACAAATATCATTGGAGATGTTAAAACTAGGGTAAGAACAAGAGGACAAACCCATGAAGCAAATGTTTGTCTTCACTCTTGTTTCTTATCCCAGATAGAGCCTATGAAAATTGATGAGGCTTTGAAGGATGGAAGTTGGGTTGAAGCCATGCAAGAGGAGCTGCTTCAATTCAAAAGATAGAGGGTTTGGAACCTATGTCCTCTTCCTAATAGGAAGAAATCTATAGGAACCAAATGGGTGTTTAGGAATAAGAAAGATGATGGAGGTATTGTCATAAAAAACAAAGCTAGACTAGTTGTTCAAGGATACACACAAGAAGAAGGAATTGACTACACTGATGTCTTTGCTCCTGTAGCAAGACTAGATGCTGTTAGGATATTCTTGGCATTTACTGCATCCAAAAACTTTAAGGTCTATTAACTTCATGTCAAGTGTGCTTTTCTGTATGGGGTGATTGATGAAGAGGTGTATGTCAAACAACCACCTGGTGTTGCAGATCCTGATCATCCTGATTATGTCTGCAAGCTTGATAAAACTCTTTATGGGCTACACCAAGCATCAAGAAAGTGGTATGAGACTCTATCTCAGTATCTCTACAAGCATGGATACAGAAGGGGTACTATAGATGGAACTCTCTTCATCAAAGGACAGGGAATGACTTAATGCTAGTTCAAGTGTATGTAGATGATATCATTTTTTGTTCAACTAATCTAAGGCTCTGCAAAGACTTTTAAAAGCTAATGAAGGACAGATTTGAAATGAGTGCCATGGGGGAACTCAATTTCTTTCTAGGAATTCAAGTGAAGCAAGTTAAAGATGGAATCTTCATAAATCAGTCAAAGTATGTTCAGGACATACTCAAAAGATTCAACATGACTGATTGTAAGATTGCTAAGACACCCATAGTAAGAAATCACTCCCTTGGGCCTGATCTTGAGGGGGAGTGTGTGGATAAACACCTTTATAGGGCTATGATTGGGTCCCTTATGTATCTTATAGCTAGCAGGCCAGATATCATGTTTGCCATATGTATTCATGCAAGATATCAAGCCAACCCCAAAATGTCTCACCTCCTCACTGTTAAGAGAATTCTAATATGCCTCAAAGGTGCCTCAACACTTGGTCTTTGGTATCCCAAGAATTCTGACTTTAATCTGTATGCATATACCGATAATGATTATGGTGGTTGCAATATGATTGCAAAGTCTACATCTGGGGATGTCAGTTCCTTGGTGGAAGGGTTGTCTCATGGCAATGCAAGAAACAATCCCGTGTCTCTGCATCAACTGCTGAAGCTGAATACATTGCTGCTGTAAGCTGCTGTGCTCAAGTGCTTTGGATTCAGAATCAGATGCTTGACTATGGTTTAAACTTCAAGGTGACTCCCATTCACATAGACAACAATAGTGCTATCTCCATCATAGAGAATCCTGTGCAGCACTCAAGGACAAAACACATAAATATCAGGTATCATTTAATTAGAGATAACTTTAAAAAGGGATTAATTAAACTAGTTAAAATTAACACAAATAAACAATATGCTGATCTGTTTACAAAAGCCTTTGATGAACAGAGATTTAAGTATCTTATATCAGCTATTGGGATGATTAATTTTGAGTAGCTTTTTCTTAAAACTAATTCATTTTATTTCTTAAAATCTATGTGTCCTAAGTTGACTAGTTTATCACCTTCATAAGCTCATATTTTCTATTTAGATTTTTGACAAATCTTGATCCTTCGGAAGATATTATTTTATCTTCGGAAGAAAATATACCTTTAACACAAATAACTGTCTAAGTAAATTTTGCCTTTGGAAGAAATTTCTGAAATTTCTTCTGAAGCCTAAAAACTCTCTTAGGAACATATGTTTTCAAGGACCATTCTCTTCCAAAGGAAATTAACTCTCGGAAGCTTTGTTCTGTTGAACAAAACATCCAAGTCTAAATTCTCTTCAAAAGCAAATTTGTCAAAACTCTTCGTAAATTCTTCCGAAGTCATTTTGGCTTCGGAAGCTTTTTCATTAAAACTTCCAAAGACAATCTACCTTTGGAAGCTTTTCGATTTCCAAGAAAACCACTTTTTGAGCAAAAAGAAAACTACTTTTTCAGAGGTGAAACCGACATCCGGATTTCAAAGTTTATCCTCTTTCATTAACTTTGTCTCAAATCCTTTTCACATATAAACCCAATCGGTTCCCCCTTTTTCTATCATCTTCATCTTTCCTCCAAACCTAAATTCCAAATTTCTCTTTGAAACTACCCTCGATTTATCTTTCTTTCACCTTTAAGCTTTCTCATAATGGCCAACCATAACAGAAGAAATGACCCAGATTTCTCCATGTACTTAAACATGCAACACAATCAGGTTGCTTTGTTAAACTCTGAGAAAGATTCACATTTCTTAGAGGTGTGCCAATTCTTGGCTTTGTCAAATTACTTCACCTACCTTACCATTGATCCTACTGTGTATGAGGATCATTTGCTTGAATTTTAGAAGACCTGCCAAGAGGTCATTATGGATGGGAAGAAGGCACTGTCTGCCACAGAGCAGGGGAGAACAATCTTCATCACTTCGGCCATCATCAACAATCATCTTCAGCTGGATGATGAAGAAAGTGAGGTGTTCTTCCCAAAAGAAGCTGTTAATCATTCTTTTGAACAGATGGGCTATGAGAGAGATTTCGCTGTAAAGACCTTCCTGAAGATCTCTCCTTCATAGTGCATGGAAATACCTACTCTCAATTTGTTATCCACAGCTTGTCAAACAAGCATGGAGGGTGGGACCAGATTCCTGAAGATCTCTCCTTCATAGTGCATGGAAATACCTACTCTCAATTTCTTTATACTAATCTACTTGAAAACTTGGACTCCTTAGAGTATTACATGTTTCCTAGATATGTTCAATACATTCTTAACTGTGAACTGGGCTTGCAGTTAAGGGAAACATGTAATATTCTTAAATTAGGACAAATGAAGCCCGGCGTCTTTAAAATTTTAAGGAAGCCAACTGTTGGCTTCTCAGGGGTAGAAACAGCCCTTGTCCCAAAAATGTAAGAGCTCATTGCTTAAGGTGATAACCTAGTAACACAGGGTAGTTTTGAACCCACACCTTCTATATCTTAACCACCAAAACAAACACAAATCACCCTCACCTACCAAACGAAACTCAAACGAACCACTGCTCAAGCTATTGAGTCTGTGCAGTCCCCCATATACTTACCTATGCAGGAGGAAGTGGATATTGGAGCTCCCACTTCTCCTAAGGAGCAAACCACTAACATTACTTCTAAGCTCAGTGCTATGGTTCCTAATGCTTAGCCTGATGAGCTCACAAGCCCAAATGCCTTAAGCCTTCACTCTGAGTCTGAACATTCAAGTGAACAACCTTCAGGGGACAGCTACCATCTCCAGCCTTTAGACTTAAACCAACCCATTCCTAATCTTGACTTCTATACTGATGAAGACTTAGGTGTCACTGAATACCATGAGCCTCCCTACTACTCCACTCCTCAAAGAGAGATGAGTGCTCTTGAGTCACCTAGGTCTAGCCCACATCAGTCACTCATCACTGAGGTGGATACTTCTGAACCTGTTCAGGATATCCATATGGAAGAGGCTCTCACTTCAGCAAGTGATTACATCATTTAGACCTCAAACATGGCAACTCAGCTCATTGACACTTCAACTGAAGCTATCACTAAGCAGAGGAAATCCAACAGCCAAGAACACCATGCTAGTGATGAGAGAGACGACCTTGGTCCAATTCTCTCATCCCCTAATGATTCTTTTGATGAAGATGAGAGGAATCTGAGACTAAAGGTGTAAAAGCTATTAAAAACATGCACTTATCTAGTCTCCAAGGTTAGTTATCTTGAATCTACAGTGACTTCCTTGCAAAACAGGGTCAATGATCAGCAACTTGAGATATCTTATCTTAAGGAAAAACTAGGTAGGAGACCTTTAAGGGGAGCTCAACCAGGAACACAAGAACCTGTGAATGTGATTGACCTAACTCCTAGCTCACCTATGCAAGAGGGTGATGCTACCAAAAAGGGGGAGAAAGCCATTATAGTTACAGAACCTGGGAGTTCTTCAGGGAGTATGGACATTGAGGACTAACCATCCTCACTTGCAATTGTGCATACTCAGCAACTTCCTTAAGTTCACATTGATATGGACAGTATAGACTCTATTATTAGGAGTCCTTTTGAGAAAGGCATTCCTAGGGCAATGTCATCTCCACCAACTTCAAATCACATTATTGGGTGGTGGTATGATGCTGATAGAAGAGCTCTCATTCTTCAAAGAGTTCAAGGGCAGCAAGAAGTCTTCAACTTTCAGACCTTGAACTACTATGAAAGTCTTGACCTTGTCAACATGCCACTTGTCAACCAAAACCAATCTACATAAGCTGATAGGTTGGCTCAAAGGATTCAAGACACGATCATTGCAGAGTTCAACTTCAGAAGAAGACTATGGAAATCAGGCAATACCATCGATCAACTAGATGTTGAGGCGGACCCTAAGATTAGTTTCACAGGGTAAACATTGACTGAAGGCCTAGTGGTAGAACCTAAGAGTTCTGTCTCAACATCAGCTACTATAGAGATTCATTCCCTTGATGAGACACCTGCTGGTGAAGGTGCATCTCAACCTCTCTCTGGCTAGAGCTTGGAAGCTACACCAAGAAATGAAGGCCAAAGCTCTCTCCACCCTGAGTCATAAAGGTCTGTGAGTGACAAAGGGAAAAGAAAATTGACTTCTGAGGAGATTGAGGAGGAGGAGAGAGAGAGGAAAAGGAAGCGAAGGGAAGAAAGTTCCTTTACTGGGTCTGCAAGACTCATGGAAACTACTATCAGGGTTGCCCCCAGACCAAATACTCAGGATGATGAGTTAAGGACAGTCAGGATCAACTACTTGCAGATCAGGAACTATGACATTGATAACATCATTTCCCTCCCCTTAGATGAATTAAATGAACTGGCTGACATGGAATTTGTCAAAAGAGAGAAAAGAGAAAGTGGATGCAGAATTACTTCTTAAAATCATAGAAGAAGACAGAAAAGACTCCATAAGCATGTGCCTACTCTCTCCCTAGTTCAAGAAAGTCATGAACAAGAGGATGTGGTTCAACAAGAACATCTGGTAGAGAAAGAGAAGGAAAGGATCAGCATGATAAACTACCTAAGTGCCACAGGCCTCTACCAGGCTAATACACTTCTTCCCTTACC
This sequence comes from Flaveria linearis, assembly GCA_024085815.1. Lineage (NCBI taxonomy): Eukaryota > Viridiplantae > Streptophyta > Magnoliopsida > Asterales > Asteraceae > Flaveria > Flaveria linearis. The sequence goes on along the minus strand of CM044016.1, from coordinate 29,776,120 downwards.
CTTTGATTACATTGAGTTTGAGTACCTCAAACAACTTGAACTTGATATAGTCAAAGAAAGAAAGATCACCCAAAGAAAGTTAAGGGAAGAGGCTGCAAAGTCAAGAGCCATCATCTAGAAAACCATGAAGAAGTCTGCTAATAGTCAGAAGATGGTAAGCTTCTTGAAGCTATATGGATTCTCCGAAAGGAGACTTGGTCCTATGTCTCTGTCCACCATGGATAAGCACATCAGGGTAATCTAGTAGAAGATTCAAAGAGTTGAACTTGCTGACTTACACTCCCTACCAAGTCAGGTCCCTTAGGAAGTGGAGATAAAGGTTGAACCATTTAAGATAACACAACCTGAATCTCCTGCTAAACCTCAACAAGCTTCCACTTCTGATCCACAGTAGGGATCTGTCCCCTCTCAATCTGAACCTGTGAGAGAGGAAGACCCAACTAAGAAAGACAAAGAAGATCAATCAGGTGCTGCAGGCTAGCCTTCTCAGTTAGAAAGTTCAAAAAAGAGAAAAAGGATGGCTTCCAAACCAAAGTAAAAGAAAAGGAAGAAAGAAGCATCCATCTCTAGACCTCAGGATGAATCAGCACATCCTAAGAATGTGCAACAAGAGGATGGTCCACCAACTCCAATTCAAGCAACTCCTCTAGCATCAGGAAGACCCATCTTGTCTTGGACATACACTACAAATCCGGAAAGATGGCATGTCATTAGAGATCAAGGTGTTGAAAGTATCTACACATGGAAGGATATGTTCAATCTGTCTCTGCATGATCTCTTTGACATGAGAAGACACTATGAGAGTCTGAGTGATCCTGATCATCTTATAAAGAAAGGGATGGTCATCATCATAATGAGGACTGTTAAAATCTGAATTCTTTAAGTGTTTTGGTAGCTTCAGCCTAGGGGGAGTTTTAAGGATTATTTGTAAGGCTGATGCAACACAAACAACCAAAGTCTCTCCTGCATGCATGCATAAGTGTACTGAAGTGGAATGCTTTGGATGTTTCACACACTGCCTTAGAAATTACTCTAAGTGTGAAATCTTCCGAAGCCAAGACAAATATCTTCCGAAGCCAAAGATGAAGTCTTCTGAAGCTTCAAAGACAAAGTCTTCTAAAGCCAACTCTTGAAGACAAATTTCTTCCAAAGACTTTTTGATCACATGCTTTATCTGATGTACCTTTTACATAAAACTGGACTCCGTTCCACTGCAACTCTGGTAAGACACTAACTTTACAGTAGTTGGTGAAAGGTCCATGCTTTTGGTAACTGTACATTGAGGTCATGAGTATGTAACTTTCCACTTTATGTACTTTATCCTTTTTGTATTATATTAGGATGTGAGCTATGGCATGTCATAGTCACTAGTCAAAATGCAATCTTCCTTTTGACTCTACATTGATTTTGTTGTCTAGATCATGTATCCAGCTGGCCTTCAAAGTATGGCCGGCTGTAGGTTGTAGTACAAGTGTCTCTGTTCCTTGTATCTTATGAATAACTTTGAAAACACTTGTAAGGGACTAGAGAGCAATATACATCAACCTTGAAAACCAATTACTTGTGTTGTTCTTGTTCTATCTCATATATACTTGTGTTTCTTAGTTCTCAAAACTGACTGTTCTAGTTCCCCATTTGAATTGTTAAGTGTTGTTGCACACTCTCCTCTTTTTGTAAAAATTTCCGAGGCCAAATTTTGAATTCGGTAGATATTCCTTGCCTTTTTAAAAACTTGCTTAGGAAGAAAATTTTCTTAAGTAAATTTTCTTCTGAGGCATATCTGGTCTCAGAAGATATTAAAACTTGGGAGTTTATTTTTAAGGGAATAAATCTTCCAAGACATAATTGCTTCCAGAAGAAATTTGTTTTTGGAATAAATCTTTCGAGACATAATTGCTTTCGGAAGAAATTTGTTTTTCAAATACATATAAGTATTTATAAGCACAGTTTGACTTTGGAAGAAATATTAACATCTTCCTCCAAAGGTAAATTTATTATAAGTAATTATCTATTTTAATGACTTAAAATTCTTCCGAAGACAAGTTTAATGTCTTCCAAAAGAAAATATATGTAAGGCCCCGTTCCCGGGCACCTCACAGTTGGTTATTCATCGCACATAACTCATACATTTATTTAAAACATCACAACGGAAATTAATTAAAACTATTTCATGTATATTAATGACACCTTTTGTAAGGTAATATAATACAATTAAGTGTTACAAAATATTATAATTGCATTACATCACAAAAATGTTATTGTTATAGTAATGGATGCCATCCCGAAAATGCCAAGTAGCTTCCCCGTGCCATCCTCAACAACTTTTAGCTATCAACTGGAAAATACATAAAATTCAGCGTTGCTGAGTGAGTTCTACTTTTATAATTGAAAAGCTTTACCTTTGATATAAACTTTCTATAATTTCATACACGATCATGATCATACATACAGATAGAAAGTATTAATATTAGCTTTCATTATCATTCATTTTTTCACCATCATAGTCATAGCATGCTTTCATTTCATGCTTTTCATTAACATTCTCTTACTTTCATTCTCACTCTTTCGTAACGTACTTATTATCATTCTTTTACTTTCGTACTTGTTTTGCTTTCTTTCTTTCTTTTGTACATTATGTCATTCTTTTACGTTCATATGGATTGATGAACAATACTCCGAACATTTTGCACGAAGCTGATGTTGGACATGTGGTAATTAAACCACGAACATTGTGCCCAAAGCTGATCCAGTCACCTAGGGCAAGTCATCTCTCCCATTCATTCAACCAAATGGTATACCCGAACATTGTGCACGAAGCTGATGCTGGACCTATGGTAATTAAACCATGAACATTGTGCCCGAAGCTGATCCAGTCACCTAGGGCATACCAAAGGGCCTTGTCAATCTCAATGATTGACCCTTTGTGCATCCTTTTGGGTAGCTAACCCGCATCACAGTTGAGCTAATGACAACATGGTCTTGCACCTCCTTTCATTTGCTTACATGCCATTCTTTCGTTTATTATGATTTACTTTTCATCTTTGTTATCTTTCACATCGTTACATTATTCAATACGTTATTTCATTCGTTCAACATACTACGTAAAGTCATACATAATATTTAACATATTTTATAACATAAAATAAATACGTCTACATACCATTAAAAGATAACAAATTATACATACCATACATCATTCGTATATTCCATAACCCTAAAACATCCCATAATCATGCTTAAAATGGGTAATCATTGACCATAAGTCAAATTGGGTCAAATCCTAAACTTTCTGTTTTTCCTAAAATTTCAGAAAATATTCTAAGTGTCTACGCGCGTGGGCACTATTTGGGCATTTCTGTCCTGTTCAGGCATTTTGCTACTATGCAGACGTCTGGACTTACACTTGGTCGTTTTTCACTTAGACGCATGGGCCTATTTAGGCGCATGGGCACTATTCAGGCGTTTGGGCCTAACACTTAGTCATTCAGGGGCATTTTCCAGACGTTTGGGTACTATTCAGGCGCATGGGCCTGACTTAGGCGCATGGGCACTTTGGCGGTTGGCTACTGTTTAGGCGGTTGGGGTTTTGGGCGGTTGGGAGCACTTAGAAAATTAGACCATTAGACGCATGGGCCACTGTTTAGGCGCATCGGCAACTAACTTTCACTCAAACTACATTAATCAGTCCCAATTCGTCTTAAATCATGATCTAAGCTTAGCATTAATGTTTTAAGCATCATAACATGTACATACACACATATACATCCCAAATTTACACCTACCCACATACACATTCACAAACACATATACGGGTGAAAACCCATTTTTTATAAAAACATGAACACATGCATTTCCAGCCCCCAAGTTTGTTAAAAACATGTTAAAAAGGGGGTTCTAGAACTCACCTTAGCTGCTTTCAAGTTTGAACCCTTCTGTTGAACTTCTCAGACATTTTTAACATCTAAAATCCACTAAAACACACACACAAACGAACATACACATACATAAGCACATAAGCGAGGCTGATTCTAGCCAAGAACAACTTAATTACGCGAATTCTTACCTTATGCTCGAGTTCTTCTTGTTCTTCCTTCAAAATCCAAGCTCTTCCCTTTCACTCTCTAAAAAAATCCGAATGACAAGGTGTAAGCAGGCAACATGGGCGGCCATGTTGCTTTATTCACCAACTTTCAAAGTTTTGTCCTTTTGGACACTTTGAACCCCTCAACTTTGGGTTACATTATATTTCTACTCTTTATTCGCGTTTATTCTTGCTTTCTCGTCTATAAAAATATCCGGGTGTTACAATATATTTAAGATTTTTAAAATTCTAAGGAATATCATTTGAAAAAGACTTTCCCCCAAAGTAAACTGGGCTTGTGTAGGTGATAGTTTAGACAACTTAGGACACAGAGTTCTTTTTAGAAATAATATTCAATTAAGTTTTAAGAAAATCTATTCAAAATTAATCATCCCAATAGCTAATACAAGATAATTAAATCTTTTTTCATCAAAAGCCTTTGTGAACAAATCAGCATATTGTTCATTTGTGTTAACTTTGACTAGTTTTATCAATCCATTTTCATAATTATCTTTAATTAGATTATACCTGATGTTGATGTGTTTTGTCCTTGACTGCTGCACATGATTCTCTATGATAGAGATAGCATTGTTGTTGTCTATGTGAATGGGAGTGTCTATGAAATTGTATCCATTGTACAACATCTGATTATGAATCCAAAGCACTTAAGCATAGCAGCTAGCACCAACAATGTATTCAGCTTCAACAGTTGATGCGGATACAGAGGATTGTTTCTTGCGTTTCCATAAGACTATCCTTCCAAAAGGGAAATGACATCCCCCAATTGAAGACTTTGCAGTCATGTTACAGCCACCATAGATACTATCTATATAGGCATACAGATTAAAGTCAGAATTCTTTGGATACCAAAGGCCTAACTTAGGGGCACCTTTAAGATATCTAAGAATTTTCTTGACAGCAACAAGGTGTGACATCCTAGGGTTGGCTTGATATCTTGTCCATATGCATGTAGCAAGAATAATATCAGGCCTACGATGAGAGACCCAATCATCTCCCTGTTAAGATGTTCATCTACACACTCCCCCTCAAGATCAGGTCTAAGCGAGTGGTTTCTGGCTATGGGTATCTTTGCAACCGTACAATCAGTCATGTTGAATCTTGTAAGTATGTCACCTGCGTACTTTGACTGACCTATGAAGATGCCATTGTCAACTTGCTTCACTTGAATTCCTAGAAAAAAATTAAGTTCTTCCATGGTACTCATCTCAAATCTATTCTTTATCAGCTTCTCAAAGTCTTTGCAGAGCTTTGGATTGGTTGACCCAAAGATAATGACATCTACATATACTTGAACCAGCAATAAGTCATTTCTTGTCCCTTTGATGAAGAGAGTTCCATCTATACTACCCCTCTTGTATCCATGCTGAAAGAGATACTTAGACAGTTCCTTGGAGCTTGGTGCAGACCACAGAGAGCTTTATTAAGCTTGTAGACATAATCAGGATGATATGGGTCGCAAATCCTGGTGATTGTTTGATATAGAGCTCTTCATCAATCACCCCATATAAGAAAGCACACTTAACATCAAGTTGGTAGACCTTAAGTCCTTGGATGAAGCAAATGATAGGAATATCCTAACAGCTTCAAGTCTTGCTATAGGAGAAAAGACATCAGTGTATTTAATTCCTTCTTCTTGTTTGTACCCTTGAACAAGTAGTTTCTTGAATTGAAGCGGCTCTTCTTGCATTGCTTGAACCCAACTTGGTTCTTTCAAAGCCTCATCAACCTCTTTGGCTCTATCTCGGATAAGAAGCAAGAGTATAGAAAAATATTTTTGTCATGGGTTTGTCCTCTTGTTCTTACCCTTTGATTAACATCTCCAATGATGTTTGTGGTAGGATGTGACTTGTGGATCCTAAGTTGAGGGATCATAACAAGTTGATTTGAGAAATCTAAATTTGTGAAATTTAGATCTGGCAATGAAATGTCTCTTACCACATCAGCACACATATCAAGAGAAGCTTGATCCAATAAGTGTGTGACATCATTGATGTTGTCTTTAATGCAGTGGTTGTCAGCATCAAGAAATTCTTGATCACTTTCACCACTAGCATTTCCTCCTACATTTAAAGCTCCTTCAATTGAGTTTTGTGCCTCTAAGCTAGAATTTGTAGGCACCTTAGATGTATAAGTTTGATTTGTTAATGTTGTGCTGATAGGAACTCCATTTTTAGGTTTAGTTACCATTAGAGCTGACGTGACACTCTTGCTTGGTCTTCCCAGCTCAAATCTTGGGTCAGGATCTCCTGTTCATAAATTATATCTAGATGCTAAAACATTCTCACAAGATTTGTTAAAACAGTTGGTAACTAAATCAAGGTCAAATAGCCTGTCAGGACCAGAATGTTTCATATAGGGAGTGTGGTCATTAAAGATCACATTGGATGATTCTTTAACTACTGTAGTTCTAAGATTGTATAATCAATAAGTCTTAGCTTAAAAAGAGTATCCAATAAAGTGTCCATCATCTGATTTCTCAACAAACTTGGCTACCTATTCTTTGGTATTCATGATGGTGCAATACATCCAAATGATCTGAGAAAACTAATGAACGGTCTCCTTTTTGTGCCACAGTTCATAAGGACTCTTACCATGATTCTTAACTACTAAACTCTATGCTACATATAGCAAGCATTGTTAACTGCCTCTGCCCAGAAGGTGATGGGTAGTTTAGAGCTAGATAACATGGTTCTTACAGCTTCAACAAGTGTCTTGTTTCTCCTCTCAGCAACATCATTTGCTAAGGAGTCCTGGGAGCACTATATTGTCTTGTAATACCCTTTTCATTACAAAATATGTCAAGGATTTGGTTGTTGAATTCAATTCCTTGATCATATCTTATGGTCTTGACCTTGTGATCACTTTGGTTCTCAATTTTTAGAATGAAGTTCTTCAAGATCTCATGAGTCTCATCCTTAGTTCTAGGGAAGAATACCTAAGTGAATCTTATGAAGTCATTTGTAATCACTAAACAATATGAGGTCCTTCCTAGACTCATTACACTGGTGAGGCCAAAGAGATCCATGGGTAATAAGTGTAGGGGAGTAGTGATGGAGTTCTTTTACTTTGGCTTGTGAAATACCAAGTGTTGTTTCCCTTTCAGGCATGCAACACAGTGATCATCACTTGTAAACTCATTCATTGGTATTCTAGTTACCAAATCATTCTTAATTAACTTATTCATAATCTTAAAGTTTACATGGCATATTCTTTTATGCCAAAGGAAAGACTAATCACTATTTTCTTTAGATAGAAAGCAAGAAACTTCTCCTGAATGGTATGTTTCCTACAAATCCATCTTGTACATGTTCCCTTTCTGGGGTGCTCTAAGTAGGATATGCCCTTAAGAAATAACCACCCCGGTTTTAAGAACAATGCAATCATGCTCAGTAAAAAGCATGTTATGTCTCTGGTCATAAAATTAAGATACACTCAGTAAATTGTACCCAAGCTCCTTAACAAAGTTCACCTTTTCAATGCTAATATTGCCATTTGTAACACTGCCCCTTCCTGTAATGTAACCTCTTGCATCTCATCCAAAAGCATCTGGCCCTACATCAATTTTCTAAAAATCTTGAAGCAAAGAGCCATTACCTATCATGTGCCTAGAATAGGAAATGTCAATGATCCATACATTCCATTTGGTCTTCAACTGTTCTTTCATAAAAAGGTGAAACTCAGTTACATTTTAAAACCCAAGCCTCATTGGTCTTAAGCTTTTTAAAATGGACTGATGGCAATACAATAGTAATTAATCCTATGTTAAGACTTTGGGGATCATTTGTAGTTGTTAATGAAGAACTTTCAGTCACATGGTCTTCCTTTATCTTCCACACCATCTTTGTTAATGAAGTTTTAACAACTTCGGAAGTTTTAGAGACAGACGCTTCAATGATTTTGCTTTTGCTGCGGCAAGTTTTAGTGCTTCGGAAGTATTCCTTTCTTCTGAGATAAAAAAATCTTCCAAAGGAAAGTTTTCACTTATCTTCACTCCCATTCTAGAGCTTCCGAAAGAAAAATATTTTTCTTCTGATCAAAGCCTTTATTAAGGCAGCAAAAGATAGACAGAAGTCGTATGCGGACAAAAGTCATAGACCGATCGATTTCAACCTAGGTGATAGAGGTATATAGGACCTTTCAGAATCATTGCTCAAGTAGGAGAGGTGGCCTATAGGGTAGAGCTACCTAATGAGTTAAGTGGAATCCATCCGACATTCCATGTATCTTATCTAAGAAAGTGCTTAGCTGATGAAGATATGATTGTACCATTAGATGATATCGAAGTGGATGAACGGCTCAATTACGTAGAGCAACCAGTGGCAATCATCGACTGGAAGGAGAAGAGATTAAGAAATAAAGTGGTTCCACTGGTGCGTGTGCAGTAGAAATACCGAAAGGGTTCAGAGTTTACATGGAAGACTGAAGAAGAGATAAGACAACACTATCCACAGTTATTCGAAGAAGTGACGGGTTTCAGGGACGGAACCTCTTTAAGGGAGGTGGACTTGTAACGCCCGGAAATTTTGTCTAAAATAAAAGAAAAGAAAGGTAAAAAGAAAAGAGAATAAAAGTATTTTTGCAAAAGGGAGGAAGAGCCAAAGTAGTGGGAGTGAAAGTGTAAAAAAATACAAAATTTAATATTTTAATATACTATAGGGAATGGCCGCCCATATATGTCTATCCCATATGCTTTTTGTCGATCAAAAGAAGAAAGAAGAAGAAGATCAGGTAACACCCGAAACTTTGTCAAAATAAAAGAGAAATAAAAGTATCTTTCATAAAAGGAAAATAAGCTAAAGTAGAAGGGGTTAAAGTGTAAAATAGTACAACAACCCATTATTTTAATATATATAGGGATATGGCCACCCATATTGCACATCCCATCTACTTTCTTTCGATCAAAAGAAGAAAAGAGAAAACTGAAGAACTTTCTCTCGGTTGTTCAAGAAAAACAAGGCTGGTATCTTCTAAGGTAAGTGTTTTTCTGTGTAATTGACTCGGTTTTCTTGGTGGTTTCACCCTTAGAAACCATTATGTATGTGTTTAAGTGTTTGGGTTGTGTTTTGACTTATTTTAGGTGTTTGAATTCGTGTACAAGTAATTTTGGAGGAGTTTTACTTGCTTCAAACATCAGGTGAGTTTCTAGACCCCGTATTTTTACATGTTTTAACTCTTTTAGGACTGAAAATGTATTAAAAATGATTTTATAGTTTCTATGTGTGTAATCGTATGAAATTGTGCATGTAAAGTGATGATTTATGGTTGTTTGAAGTGATACGCATGTTAGTTAAGTGTTAACAAGCTTAGAACAGGATGGCATGATTATTTGGGATTGAAAACATTCGAGTAACATGTTAAATAGTTGGTTCATGCGCCTACTTAAGGCCCATGCGCCTGAAAATGGCTTGAAAATATTTAAGTGTTGCTCATGCGCCCAAACACGGCCCATGCACCTAGCCTTTTTGCCTTAGAAAGTTTCTAAGTCAAGTTAAACGTCCAAATAGGGCCCAACCGCCCAAACAGTGCCCCATATGTTTAGAAAATACCTTAGAATTCCTAAGTATAAGCCCATGCGCCTAAACAGTAGCCCATGTGTCTAAGAGATAGTCTCAGACGCCTAAGTATAATCCAAACGCCCAAATAGTGCCATGTTCCTAAAATGGCTCAGACGCCCAAGTGTTGAAACGCCCAAATAGTACCCATGCGCCTGCATAGTGCTCATGCGCCTAGAACACTTAGAATATTTTTCTGAAATTTTGAGAAAAACATAATCATTAACGTTTGACCCAAGTTTGACTTCAGGGTTTTTAATTGTTATTATATTGCATTATGATGAGTTGTTCTCATGTTCATAATAATTTATTATTGTGTGGCTTATGTGGTATGTCTATGATCATAAATGCAAGTATTATCATTAACAAAGTGAAAGAGTAATAATAAAGAGCAGTGGTACATAATTAAAATAATGAAAGTCTTGTAAGCATATAGGAGGTGCACGACCATGTTGCAATTAGCTCAACTGTGATGCGGGTTAGCTACCCCAAAGGATGCACACAGGGTCAGTCAATTGAGATTGACGGACCTTTGTAGCATACCCTAGGTGAATGGATCAGCCTCGTGTACAGTGATCATAGTCTATTGATAGACGACAAGCCTAACACCAATTTTTTGCGCACATAGTTTAGGGTATTGCTTATTGGTCCACATAAATAGTGAAAGATAAAGTTAAAGAGTACGAAATAAACAAAGGTATATAGTAAAGAAAGAAAGCATTACCTAGTTGTATAGTTTATGCGTGCTCACGTACAAAAGTAACGAAAATATTTTATTGAAAGAGTATTTTCATACATAAATTAGACCAGGTATTTTAATACTTTTAAAACAAGAACTCACTCAACAGCACTGACTTTTATATATTTTCAGTTGGCAGGTAACTATTGCCGAGGATGGCATGAGGGTGAAGCTACTCGGCGGGAAAAGAGTGACATCCATTCATATGTTAAGATATTGTTCTTTTGTGATGCAATTAAACAATCCTTTGTAATTTAAACCCCATTGTATTGCTTAACAACAGTATTTATGAATAATAGAGAATGGGTTTTGCTAACGTAATTCTACTATTTACCTTATGTAATATGTATTAATAGGTATCTATGATGGAATGAATGACCAACTATGAGGTGCCTGGGAACGGGGGCCTTACAAGTTGGTATCAGAGCCACAGTTTAAATGAATTAGGTAAAATATTTTCAAATAACCTAAACTTAAACTGAAAATGGGACGAATAGAGGGATGTGAACCTGAGTAGCTACGTGCCATTAGGCATTTCTTTCCTTAAAGTTAATCAGTATTATTTGCGTGTGCTATTGGACTTATGTGTTCTTAGTAGGTTTAGATGCTGATGTTATCAGGATAGGAAATGCTTGGGGTATGAAGAGTAAAGCATGTGGCTAATCATAATTGGCCACTGTAATTAGGGACTTACTATACTTGACATGAACTAAGCTATTACCTGAAATGACTGTGTTAGTGTTTGAATCTTATAGCGTTTCGGGAATGGCTGGACAAAAATATTCCAAGTCTTCTAGGGGTAGGCTCCTGAGATGGCTCACAAGAACCCTAAGGTTTATGTCCAAAGTGAGGAGAATAAGAATGCTAGCTTGAATGCCTCAGCTAGGGAGGCGATTGCTGATGAGGTACACCAGGTCATGCAGACAGTCTTACCGTCTGTAGTGATCGAAGTTATCAGAGCTGTGAGGAATGAGGAGAGGAAGGAGTGGGAAGATAGGAAAGGGTCAACGGGAAAGGGAAGCAAGGGGGAGGAAGAACGATCGGAGCCTGAGACCGTGTTGTCCAATGAAGAGGGGGATGATTTAGTGAGGGCGACGATCAAGGGGTGCAGTTACAGGGCATTCCAAAGGTACAAGCCCCCGACCATTGATGGCAATAGTAATGCTGCTACCGCTCATCGCTGGGTGAAGGAAATGGAAGCGGTGCTGGAGATTAGTGAGTGTCGCGAAGACCAAAAGATGAAGTTCGCTACTCACTCTTTTGTCGACTCAGCGTTGTGTTGCTGGGACAACATTGTCCAAGCTGAGGGTGCCAGAGCCATCGGGAAGATGCGATGGAAGGAGTTCAAGCAGTTAGTGATCAAGGAATTCTGTCCTCAAAGGGAACTCGACAGGATTGAGAGGGAGTTCCTGCAACTTGAGGCAGGAACCATGACCCACCAACAGTACACCACCAAATTTAACGAAATGGCGAGGCTGGTACCGGATCAGGTGACGCCGGTGTCAAGGAAGATCAAGAGGTACATCCAGGGACTGTCGGCTAATATTCTTAGGCATCTGATCACTGCTCAGCCAGGTACCTTTCGATCGATGGTAGACTTGGCGGGCAGTTTGTACGATGAACAGGAGGAGGCAGTGGTAGAGGTGAAGAAGACTAGTGGTAGTGATAAGAACTGGAACGGGAAGAGGTTTGGACCTGGTGGTTTCGCTCCAAGCAATAAGAAGGTAAAGGTGGATGATCGTAGGGTGTTGTCAAGCCCGGGACTAAAGAAGTGCAGTAAATGTGGAAGGGAGCATACTGGTGAGTGTAGGTTGGGGCTGAATGTATGCTTCAAGTAGGACAAGCCTGGCCACTTCGCTAGAGACTGTAGGGTGCTGAAGTGCTATAACTGTGGCGAGGAGGGCCACATGAGCAAGGACTGCAAGATGCTGAGGGCGGAGAGCTCTGGGGTGAAGAGGAGGCCGGAGGAAGGAGGACATAGGGCAAGTGCTAGAGCTTACGCCATGACCCAGGAGGAGGCCAGAGTGGATCCCGATATCGTGTCAGGTATGTTTCTAGTAAATCATACTTGTGCCTCTGTATTATTTGACTTTGGTGCTAGTAGGAGTTTTATTTCTACTACTTTTTGTGCTAAGTGATCTGCTAGTAGTAGAAGGGTTAGTGAACCATTCGAGGTAGAAACTAATATTGGTAAGTCCACTAGAATTACTGACGTGATAGAGGGCTGTGCCATAGAACTAGAAGGTCATAGGTTTGCTGCTAAATTATATGTGATGCCCCTAGGAGGATTTGATGTAGTACTAGGAATGGACTGGTTAGCAACCTATGAAGCAAACATCGTCTTTCGTAAGAAGATGATTCGACTACTTACGCCCGATGGAAGTTTGGTGATGATTTATGGAGATCCAGAAGGTGATTTCGATGGCGGTGGCGGGGAAGTACATGCGACGTGGATGTAGCGCCTATTTGGCCTACGTGAAGGATGTGGACACGTCAACACCACAACTATCAGATGTACCAGTGATTTGTGACTTTCCTGATGTGTTCCCAGAAGATCTACCCGGCGTGCCACCAGATCACGAGATTGAGTTCCAAATCGATTTGATACCCTGTGCTCAACTCGTTGCCAAAACATCATACCGATTAGCTCCGACTGAGATGAAGGAACTCATGGGCCAATTGCAGGAGTTAATGGATAAGGGATTCATTCGACCGAGTATCTCTGCATGGGGTGCTCCGGTCCTGTTCGTGAAAAAGAAGGACGGTATGTCTATGATCATAAATGAAAGTATTATCATTAACAAAGTGAAAGAGTGATGATAAAGAGAAGTGGAACATAATTAAAATAATGAAAGTCTTGCAAGCATATAGGAGGTGCACGACCTTGTTGTCGTTAGCTCAACTGTGATGTGGGTTAACTACCCCAAAGGATGCATGCAGGGTCAATCAATTGAGGTTGACGGACCTTTGTAGCATACCCTAGGTGACTGGGTCAGCCTCGTGTACAATGATCATAGTCTATTGATAGACTATAGGCCCAACACTAGTTTTTCACGCACATAGTTTAGGGTATTGATCATTGGTCCATATAGATAGTGAAATAAAAAGTTAAAGAATACGAAATGAACAAAGGTATATAGTAAAGAAAGAAAGCATTACCTTGTTGTATAGTTGATGCATGCTCACGGACAAAAGTAAAGAAAGTATTTTATTGAAAGAGTATTTTCGTACATAAATTATACAAGGTATTTTAATACTTTTAAAACTAAAACTCACTCAGCAATGCTGACTTTATACATTTTCAGTTGGCAGGTAACTATTGCTGAGGATGGCACGAGGGTGAAGCTACTCGCTGGAAAAGACTGACATCCATTCATAAGTTAAGATATTGTTTTTGTATAATGCGATTAAATAATCCTTTGTAATTTAAACCCTATTGTATTGCTTAACAACAGTATTTATTAATAATAGAGAATGGCTATTGCTAACGTAATTTCGTTGTTTACCTTATATAATGTGTATTAATAAGTATCTATGATGCAATGAATGACCAACTGTGAGGTGCCCAACACTTAGAAATTTTCTGGAGTTTTGAAGAAAAACAGAATGATTAGGGTTTGACCCTAGTTTGACTTTAGGGTTATAATTGTTTATATTATACATGATTATGAGTTGTTTTTATGTTCCACATTATTTATTATTGTGCGACTTTACGTGGTGTGTTTATGATCATAAACGTAAAGTATTATCATTAATAAAAGTGTAAGATTAATGATGAAGAAAAGTGGAACATAAATGAAAGAATGAAAGTCTTGCAAGCAAATGAATGGAGGTGAACGACCATGTTGTCATTAGCTCAACTGTGTGTGGTTTAGCTAACCCGAAGGATGCACACTGGGTCAATCATTGAGATTGATGGGACCCTTATAGCATACCCTAGGTGACTAGGTCAGCTTCGTGCACAATGTTCATGGTCTATTTATAGACCATAAGCCCATCATCAGCTTCATGCACAATGTTCGGGGTATTGCACACTGGTCCAGATGAAAGTGAAAGGTAATGAAAAGAGTACGAAACGAACGAATGCGTATGTTAATGAATGACGTTATACCTTGTTTTATGTATGATGAATGCTAACATACGAAAGTAAAGAAAGTATTTTATTGAAAAAGGGTATTTTATATATATAAGCTATATAAGGTATTTTAACGCTTTTAAAACTAGAACTCACTGCTGATTTTTATGCATTTTAGTTGACATTTAATTATTGTTGAGGATGGCATAGGGGGTGAAGCTACTCGGCGGGACAAGGATGACATCTATTCATATTTTGATGTTATTTTATTTTGTAATGTAATTAAACAATCTTTTTGAAACTGACAAACAATGTTGTATTGCTTAACAACAGTTTTTATTAATGAAGTGAATGGTTTTTGTTAACTTACTTCCACTGTGTATTTTCTAAATTATGTATTGTCTTACGTAGTAATGCGATGATAACCCAACTGTGAGGTACCCGGGGGCGGGGCCTTACAAGTGAAGAAGAAGACAAGTTAAAACTTGCCTTCGGAAGAATAATTGGTCTCGGATGAAAGGAATGCTTCTAAAGTACTGAAGTCTGCTGTAGTGGATGCAAGATCTTTCGAAGGTCTAGTCACTCTTCCAAAGTCATCAAAACTTCCAAAGTATTGAAGGTCAATTCTAGTCTTTCAAAGATGGTGTGGAACATAAATGAAGACCATGTGACTAAAAGTTCTTCATCAACAATAGCAAATAATCCTTAGAGCTTGCGTATAGGATTAATTAGTTTTACATTGTTTTTAGTTCACTTTGACAAGCCCAAGACCAACAAGGCTTAGGTTTCCAAATGTAACTAACCATCTCCTTTTTTGTGCAAAAACAACTAAAGACCAAAGGAAATATATGGATCATTGATAGTGGTTGTTCGAGACACATGATAGGCAATGGCCCTTTGCTTCAAAATTTTAAGAAATTAATGGATGGCTAGTTACTTTTGGTAGAGATTCAGGTGGTTAAATTACTGGAAAGGGTAGTGTCACAAATAGTAAGCTCATCATTGACAAGGTAAACTTTGTCAACGAGCTTGAGAACAATCTACTGTGTGTATCCTAATTTTATGATTAGAGACACAACAAGCTCTTTACTAAGTATGAGGGCATTGTTCTTAAGCACGGGGTGGCCATTCCTTAAGAGCGTGTCCTACTCAAAGCCCCTAGGAAAGGGAGCATGTACAAGATGGATTCATAGGAAACATCCTCTTTAGGAGAAGTTTCTTGCTTTCTATCTAAAGAAAATAGTGATTAGTCTTTCTGCTTGTACAAAAGAATATGTCATGTAAACTTTAAAAATACGAATAAATTAATTAAGAATGATTAGGTAACTGGGATGCCAAAGAAAGAGTTTACAAGTGATGACCATTGTGTGGTTGTCTGAAAGGAAAGCAACAAAAAGTGTCTCACAAGCCAAAGGAAATGAACTCTATCACTACACCCTACACTTATTACATAGGATCTCCTTGACCCCACCAGTGTAATGAGTCTAGGAAGTACCTCTTATCATTTGGTGATCACAGATGATTTCACAAGATTCATGTAACACCCGAAAATTTCAAGTAAAATAAGACAGGATAATGTTCTCGCGTGAAAAGAGCTTATCACACGAAATGATTTTTCACGCGAAGAGAAGTTCTCGCGCAAGAAGTATGCGAAAAGTATGGCTGGGTTTAAATAGCTAAGAACACCCTGTCTGACCCATACTTACATGAATAATGCTACTGCTAGAAAGAGAGAACGGTTGTTTAGAGAGAGAAAGTGAAGAAACGAAGTGTTTAAATTTCCATTTGGTAAAATCTTCGGGAAGGTCATGTTTGTGCTTGAACTTCATGAGATGAGTTTCTAGTCCCCTTTTACATAAGTTTTACAATTTGGGGCTATTATGCATACTAAATGTTTGTTTATGCTTGAAATGCTGTTGTTTATGATGCTAAGCGTGCATAATGTTAGGGGTATAGCATATGATAGGATATAGATATAAATGAAAGATAAAGATAAAGTACAAAATCTACGATAAAGTACGAAATGAATGATGATGAAAGATAATAATGAGTATTATCTTGTTGTATGCATGATGTATGATCACGTACGAAAGTAAAGGATATCATTGAAACGAAAAGGAAGTATTTTATATTATAAAACCTAAAGTCACTCAGCGTCGCTGAATTTTTATGCATAATAGTTGGCAGGTAATTGTTGATGCTAAGGAGGTGCGGGCATAGATACATAAGCTACTGGAAATTATTCAAGACTGGCATCCATATTCTTGAGAAAGATATTGCGTTAACATGATTTTTGAGATGTATATATATAACAATGTGATAATTTGAGACGACTTTTGTCATTAATGAAAAGTTTAAATTTAGCTGTAAATGTAATGTTTTAAATGTTTTGTGCGATGAATGACTAACTATAAGCGTCCCGGGAACAGGGCCTTACAATTCACTTGGGTATTCTTCCTTAGAACTAAGGATGAAACTCTTGATATCTTGAAAATTTTCATTCTGAAAATTGAGAATCAATATGATCATAATGTCAAAACCACAAGATGTGATTAAGGAACTGAATTCAAGAACCAAATCCTAGATACATTTTGTGATGATAAAGGTATTACAAGACAATATAGTGCTTCCGGTACTCCTCAGTAAAATGGTGTTGCTGAGAGGAGAAACAGGACACTTATTGAATCTGCAAGAACCATTTTATCTGACTCTAAACTATCCATAACCTTCTAGGAAGATGCAGTTAACACTGGCTACTATGTGAAGAACAAAGTTTTAATAGTCAAGACTCATGGTAAGACTCCTTATGAGTTGTGGCATAAAAGGAGACCTTTTTTGGTTTCCTCAGAATATTGGATGTCCTTGCACTATCTTGAATACCAAAGATTAAGTAGCCAAATCTACTGAGAAATCAGATGATGGGTATTTCATTGGATACTCTTCCTAAGCTAAGGATAATAGAGCATACAATCTCAAAACTATAGTAGTTGAGGAATCATCCAATGTAACCTTCAATGAGCACACTTCCTATATGAAAGGTTCTGGTCTAGATTGGCTGTTTGATCTTTGATTTAGTTACCTATTATTTTAAGAAATATTATGAGAATGTTTCAGGATCTACAGGTAGCTTATCAACAGGAGATCCTGACCCAAGATTTCAGTTGAGAAAAGCAAGCAAGAAAACTACTTCAGATTTAGTGGTAACTAACCTTATAGATGGAAATCCTATCAGCACAACCATGACAAATTTAGCTGATACATCTGAGGTGCCAACAAATTCTAGCATAGAGGCACAAAACTTAAATGAAGAAGTTTCCAAAGTAAGAGGAAATAGAGGTGGTAACAATGATCAAGAATTTCTTGATTCTGATAACCACTCCATAGAAGACAACATCAATGATATCATATAATCATTAGATTAAGCTTCTCTTGATAAGTGTGTTGATGTGGTGAGTGACACTCCATTGCAAGATCTGAATTTCATAAATTTATATTTGTATAATCAACTTGTTATGATTCATCAACTAAGAATCCACTAGTCACATCCCATCACAAACATCATTGGAGATGTTGAGACAAGGGTGAGAACAATAGGACAAACCCATGACAAAAATGTTTGTCTATACTCTAGTTTCTTGTCTCACATTGATCCCAAGAAAGTTTATAAAGCCTTGAAGGATGGCAGTTAGGTTGAAGCAATGCAGTAGGAGTTGCTTCAATTCAAAAGGCAAAAGGTTTGTAACTTATGTCCTCTTCCTCAAAGGAAGACCACAATAGGTACCAAGTGGGTTTTAGGAACAAGAAAGATGATAAAGGACTTGTCATCAAAACTTTTTCTTTCTTAGTATATTCTATCGCAAAACTTGAAGTTGTTAGGATATTCCTTTCTTTTGCTACATATAAGAATTTCAAAGTCTACCAACTTGATGTCAAGTTTATATAGGTTGATTGATGAGGAAGTGTAAGTCAAATAACCACCTAGCTTTACAGACCCAGATCATCCTGATTATGTCTACAAGCTTGACATAGTTCTTTATGGGCTACATCCAGCTCCAAGAAAGTGCTATAAGACACTATCTAAGTATCTCTATCAGCATGGCTACAGAGGGGTACTATTGATGGAACACTCTTCATTAAAGTAACAGGGAATGACTTGATTTTGGTTCAAGTTTATGTAGATGACATTATCATTGGGTCACCTAATACAAAGCTCTACAAAGACTTTAAGAAGCTGATGAAGAATAGATTTGAAATGAATGCCATGGGGAAACTCATTTTCTTTCTAGGAATTCAAGTGAAGCAGGTTGACAATGCCATCTTCTTAAATGAGTCAAACTATGTACAATACATACTCACCATATTCAACTTGATTGAATGTAAGGTTGCAAAGACACCCACATCCAAAAACCACTTTTTAGGACCTGATCTTGTGGGGGAGTGTGTAGATGAATATCTTTACAGGGCTATGATTGGGTCTCTTATGTGTATCATAGCCAATAGGCCTGATATTATGTTTGCCACATATATTTGTGCAAGATATCAAGCCAATCCCAAGATGTCACACGTAGTTTCTATCAAGAGGATTTTTAGATTTCTCAAAGGTGCTCTAAATTAGGCCTTTGGTATCCAAAGGAATCTGACTTCAATTTGTATGCTTATATAGATAGTGACTATGGTGGCTGCAATAAAACAACAAAGTCAACATTTGGGGGATATCAATTCCTTAGTGGAAGGATAGTCTCTTCGCAGTGCAAGAAGCAATACCGTGTGTTTGCATCAATTGTTGAAGCTGAATACATTGCTTCTGCAAGCTGCTGTGCTTAAGTGCTTTGGATTCAGAATCAGATGCTGAACTATGGATTCAACTTTAAAGAGACTCCCATCCATATATACAACAACAGTGCTATCTCTATTCTACAAAATCCTATGTAGTACTCAAGAACAAAACACATCAACATTGGGTATCATTTGATAAGAGATAATTTCGAAAAAGAATTGACAAACTTGTCAAAGTTAACATAAATAGACAAAATGTTGATCTATTCACAAATGCTTTTGATGAGCAAAGATTTAAGTATCTAGTGTCAACTAACATCAGCTACGTAAGCTCAGTTTGCTTTGCAAGAAAATTTTAAAATAGTATACCTTAGAATTCTGAAAAATTATAAGATATATTTTCTCTCGAAAGACATTAAGTTGTCTTAGGAAGAACATTATGTCTTCAAATCCAATAACTACTTAGAAGAAATTTAACTTCAGAAGAAATTCTTATATATCTTCCTAAATTTAAATATGCTTCTAAATACTTATATGTTTTTAAAGGACAATTTTCTTCCAAAAGCAATTAAGCTTTGGAAGCTTTATTCTCTTATAAATAAAACTTCTTAGTTTTAATCTCTTTCAAAACCAAATATATCTATCTCTTTCGAAACCAAATATATCTCTAAAGTAAAAATACTCTAAGTATTTTTCTTCTGAAGCAAATTTTCATCAAAGCTAAGGAATATTTTCTAATGTCAAGTTGGCTTCGGAAGCTTTTAAAAAACATCTGAAGACAAACTACCTTCGGAAGATTTTCGACTTACAAGTAAACTACCTTTTTGGCACCTTTTCAGAGGTGGGTCCGACATCTGGATTTCAAAGTTTATATTTTTGTATTAACTTTGTCTCAAATCCAGTTCATATAAATACACTATTAACGGTTCTCCCTCTTTCACTTTCTTTTTCATCTGCAAAAATTCATAACCTAAATTCACCCACAAACCTCATTTGTTCTTACCTTTATTCATCACAAAGTTACTCAAAAATGGCCAACCCTGATCCGTGAAACCAACCTGATTTCTTTATGCAGTTACACAGGAAACTCAATCAGGTTGCTTTATTAACATCTGAAAAAGATCCTGGTTTCTCAGATGTCTATCATTTCTTGGATCTATCTAACTACCTCACCGCCCTTACCATAGATCCTCCATTGTATGAAGACCAACTTTTAGAGTCCTGGAGGACTTGTCAAGAGGTCACTATGGATGGTGAGATGGCACTGTCTGCCACAGTGCAGGGGAGAATAATTTTAATCATTCCAGCCACCATCAATATACATCTGAGGCTGGATGATGAAGAAGGAGAGTTGTTCTTTCTAAAATCTACTATGAACAACTCATGCAAGTAGATGGGCTATGAAGGTGATTCCTCTGTAAGAACCTTCAATAAAGGAAAAGCCTCCTGCTAATGGAAATACCTCCTCCATATAGTCATCCACTCCCTATCCAACACGTATGAAGGCTGGGATCAAATTCCTGAAAACCCTCAATTTGTATATATAAATCTGCTTGCTCACTTGGACTCCTTAGAGTATTACATGTTCTCTAGATATGTTCAACACCTTTTAACTATGAACTGGGCTTATAGTTAAGGGGAACATTTAATATTCTTAAAATTGGACAGATGAAGCCCGATATCTTTAAGACAATGAGAAAGCCTACCGTGGCCTTCTTAGGGGAAAAAAATAACCCGACATGGTCTTAAAAATGTTAGTGCTCATTGTTTAAGGTGATAAGTTAGCCACACAAGCCAATGTTGAACCAAAAACTTTTACGTCTGCACCAGCCTCTAAACATCCTCAGCTACTTAAGAATATCCAAAGAACCCTTACACAAATTACTCAGGTTGTGTAGGGCCCCATATACACACCCATATAGGAAGAAGTTGACACTATAGCTCCCACATCTCTGAGAAGCAAACCACTCCCATTACTTCTTTGATTAGTGCTAAGGTTCGTCATACTCAGCCTGATGAGCTCACAACACCATCCGTAAGCCTTCACCTAGAGTGTCGAAACTCTAGTGAACAACCTTTAGGAGAAAGCTACCATCCCCTGCCTCTAGACCTCAATTAACCAATCCGGAACTTTGAATTCTGTGATGACTAGGATATGGGATCCAGTGAGTACCGCAAGTCTCTCTTCTCCACCCCTGCTTAAGGAGAGACGAGTGCTGTTGAATCACCCATATCCAACCTACACCTGGAATCTATTAAGGAAGTCCATATGGAAGAGGCTCTCACTTTTACAAGTGATTACAGTATTAAGACCTCAACCATGGCAACCCATCCCATTGACACTTTAACTAAAGCTGTCACGGTGCAAGGGAAATCTAGCTGCCAAGATCTCAATGTTGGTGTTGAGAAAGAAGACATTGGTCCTATTCTCTCATCCCCTATGATTATTCTTATGAATATAGGGGAGTATGTAACTAAAGGTGCACAAATTGACCGAAACATTCACCTATTTAGTTTCAAAGGTCAGTCATCTGGAATCTCAGGTAGCTACCTTACAAAAGAGGGTCAATGACCAGCAACTTGACATCACCAATCTCAAGGGCATGCTAGCTGAGAGACGTCTCAAGAGAACTCAACTAGGGCCATAAGTACCTATGGATGTGGTGGACCTTACCCTTAGCTCCCATGTGCAAGAGGGTGATGCTACCAAAAAGGGGGAGAAACTCCTACCTGCAATCACAAAACCTAGGAGTTCCACCCAGATAATGGACATAGAGGATTCACCATCCTCACTTGTAGTTTTCCATACTTAGCAACCTCCTCAGGTCCACATTGATATGGACTCACTCATTCAAAGTTTGTTTGAGGAGGGTATTCCAAGGGCTATGTCTACCCCATCCTATTTTGCTAAGAATGAGTTAATAGGATGGAGGTATGATTCTGATATATTAGTACTCATACTCCTTAGACTTCTGGGGCAACAAGTAGTCTTCAATTTTTAGACATTGAAGTACTAGAAGAGTCTTCCTCTAGTTCACATTCCAATTGCCAACCCAAGTTAAAATAGGCAAGTTGATAGACTAGCTTAGAGGATTCAAGATAGGATGTTTAAAGAGTTCAGACTGAGAACTTTCCTACATAGACAGAGGCTAACAGGCAATGTTATTGCTCAACTGGATGTTGAGGTGGACCCTAAGATTAGATTTGAAAGGGAAACCTTGGCTGAAGGTCTAGTTATAGAACGTGTAAACCTTGAGACATGAACTACTTCAACACCTATTTCCCTCAGTGAGAAACTAGTTGGTGATGGTGTCTCACAACCTTTCTCTAGCAATAGCCAAGGCTAAACCAAGAAATGAAGGTCAAAACTCTCTCCACCCTAGGTCACCTATGCCTGTGAGTAACAAGGCGAAACAAAAATTGACTCCCGAAGAGATTGAGGAGGAGGAAAGAGAGTGGAAGAGGAATCTAAGGGGAGAGAGTTCAAAGAGTCCAGGCTTCATGGAAGCTGTAATTAGGGTTACCCCAAGCCAAACACTCAAGATGATGAGTTAAGGGTGGGCAAAATAAACTACCTGGGGACTAGAAACTACATTATAGATGATCTCATCTCTCTTCCTTAGAAGAGTTAAATGAATTGGCTAACACTAAGTTGTCAAAGGAGAGAAAGTAGGCTAAGGATGCAGAATTGCTCCTTATAATCAAAAAAGAAAGGGGATAAAAAGACTCTACAAACAAGTTACTACTCTCTCTCCTCTTCGAAAAATCCTTGAGAAAGAGGCAGTGGCAACTGAGCAACAACCTCCGCTAGATAGAGAACAAGATAGATAAAACATGATAACCTACCTGAGTGCAAAAGGCCTTTATAAGGCAGCATCACTTCTTCCCTTGTACTATGAGTAAATTGAATTTGAATACCTCAAGCAGCTTGAGCAATAAGTGCTGATAGAGCAAAAATCTGCTAAGAGGAAGATGAGGAAAGAAGCTGCAAAGTCAAGAGCCAGCATTAAAGCAAACTTGAAGAAATCTGACGAGGCAGAAGATAGTGAGCTTCTTGAAGCTATGTGGATTCTCTAGAAGGAGACTTGGTCCAATGTCTCTATCTAACATGGATAAGCACATTAGAGTGATTAAGCAGAAGATCAAAAGAGATGAGCTTATTGACTTGCGTTCTCCACCAAGTCAGGCTGCACCTGACGTTATGGTCAACGTTAAACCATATGAGACAACACAACCTAGACCTAGTTTTGGATCATAACCAACTTCATATTCTGATTCACATTAGGGTCCTGACCTTTCTCTTACTAAACTTGTGAAGGAAAAGGACCTAATTGAGGAAGACATACAAGAACAATCTGGTGCTGCAGGACAGTCTCCTTAGTCAAAGTTCAATAGGAGAAAAAGGATAGTCATAAAAGGTGACAACAAGAAGAAGAAGAAGATCAAGGCATCCACCTCTACACCTCAGGATGGGTTAGAGAATCCTGAGGTTACTCAAGAAGAGGCTCCTCATCAAAGTCCAACCAACATAGAGCCTCTTGCTACTGAGAGACTCATCTTGTCATGGACATTTACTACTATTCCAGATAGATGGTATGTCACTAGAGATCAAGGAGGTCAAGACATCTACTTTTAACAAAACATTCTTGATCTTCCATTGCATGATCTTTATGACATGAGGAGATACATTAAGAGTCTGAGGGATGCTGACCAAATGATGAAAAAGGGAATAGTGTTTATCCTTGTTGATACATGATGTCCCTAGTTTATTGTACTTAAATGTTTATGTCTTTCATTTCTTACACATGTGTAATGCAAGAACCTTATTGTAATGTGATATATATGTTAGGATGTTTATTTACCTTTCATATATCATGTTCTTATAACATTTATTATTACACGCACGATGAACTTTATATATAGGTTTGGGGTTGTTGTGCATAGTTCTGAGTCAATAATGATTCAGAAATGTGTTTGACTTAGTTTGTGGTTATTCATGCTCATGGACCAGACGCACGAATGGACCATGCTTATGGACCAGTCGCATGACTGAATCAGGTGACTAGATCAGTCGCACGACTAAGTCATAAGACTAGCTCAGTCACATGACTGAACCATTCGTAGAGTTCAGTCGTGCGTATGAATCAATTGCATGACTCAGTTACAGACTAAACCATGCTAATGGCTCAATCGTACGACTGGACACTGAAACCTATACATACCACGTAATTCATGGAAAAATAAAACACTTCGAATATTATTATACCCTAGCCATCCAGAGCGTCCCAGTTCATCCATCCAACTTCATAGTTCGTTCCTGATCGATTCCTACTTATTCTTAACGTTTGTTTAATCATTATATCAATCAGGTTTTCATTCTCACTGATTGGATCGCCAATCAAATAGGATTCCCCACTATTTGGTCTGGTTTCATGTTGAATCATTTAGTACTCCATATGTACGCGGTCCTAACAAGTGGTATCAGAGCGTTGGCTCTTCATTCTTTATGGATTCGATTGGTGTTTTTTTTGTTACAATTAATGTTTTCATTCAAAAGATTCGTGTTTTTGATTTAAAAAGTGTTTTTGACGTGTGCATGCTTCAAAAGTTTCAAACTTTCCGACTTACGGCAGATTAGGGTTTGTGGAAAATCGTTTTTGAGTCTGAAATTGTTAAAAGTCCTGAATTTTTCATTCACAGTAGCTTCAGTCGCATGATTGGCTCAACCGCATGACTGACTCCCAATCGCACGATTCAATCGTACGACTGGACTTAGTCGTATTGCTCATTCGCATGATTAAGCTAACCCACATGATTGAACTCATTCACATCCCTTAATCGCACGATTGAACTCAATCACACGATTGAACTCAGTCGCACTCTCCAATCACACGATTAACTCTGTCATATACATAATTTTTCAAGTTTGAAACCATGGACGATTAGAACTCTACATTTACAGTTGGGAAGGACTCACGGATCTAGAATCTATTGCTTCTTGAAAATGAGATTGGAAATCATAACAAACCACTGAATCTATTAACCTTGGATGAATACCCTCAATGGAAACAACTGTTTGAAATTTATCTGAATGGTGTTGATCCTAAATTGTGGACAGCCATTGAGACTTATACCAGTTGGTGCTAATGGGGTAAAGCTGACCTTGGGTGGTATGAATGAAAGACAATAGGTTGCACATAATGCTGAGAAGAAAGCTTATGCGTTATTGACATAGTCAATCCCTAAGGATATCTTCCATCAGTTTTCAGAAAATAAGCAATCTAAGAAGCGGTGGGAGGCTCTTGAAAAGATATATGATGGTAATGCAACCTTCAAGGCGCTGAAGGCTAAAGCTCTCAAGAAGTAATTTTATTACTTCTCATACACGGGAAATGAGAGCTAGGATGATATTATAGATAGGTTTTATCATCTGATGAGTGAGATACATACACATGGTGTTACTACATCAATGGAGGATAAACTAGCAAGCTTTGCTGATGGTCTACCAGATAAATGGGATTACTTTGTTTCTAATCTGAGACAGAATGATACTTTAGCCACTTTAGACATCAATGATTTTATTTTGAAGATGAGGGAGGAGGAGCTATGGCAAAAATACAAGTCAAAGAAGGGGTCATATACTCAGAATCGATCATTGTACAACGTGATTCCCACACCCACTTCGTCAGGAGCACATCTTCAAATAGCATTTGTATCCAACACATCTGCAACTTCTCAAAGTGGTTCTTCAGGAAGTGAATCATCAGGTTCATCTGGAACCCATCATACTATCACCGACTCTAATCCTACTAAACTGAAGACTGAGAATTTAGGAAATGTTACCGTTGAAGTAGTAAAAGAGCATATGGATCTTCTTTCTACTGTTGTACACTCATATGATGGGTTGGTTGCTGGTAAGATAGGAAACTGTCATCTCGCAGATGAAGACTATGAGCAGGGAGGTGAGACAGAGCTGGAAAGAATGGATATCATGTGGGCTTTTGCCAGTGCTATTAGAAGGGCTAAGAAGTTTATGAAAAGACAGGGCAAAATCTAGTTTCCACTAAAGACACAACATTTGGTTTTGATAAAACCAAAGTTGCATGCTTCAACTACGGTGAAAAGGGTCACTTCAAAAGAGAGTGCGTGAAACCTAAGAAGACAGGAAATGGTAACCCTTTTTCATCAATTAACCGTCAGGACAAAGAGAAGAAAGTGGCATCAATGAGTCAGCATTCGAAGGATTTGGTTGCTCAAGGAGATGAAGGACAAGACTGGTCCCTCAGATTTCTGTCTGATGGAGACGCTAACGTGGCACTGGTAGAAGATCTTGTTGATGGGTCAGCGAGTGAAGGAGATAACATAGCTGATTATACTCATTCAGACGTTTAAGAAGCTATGGTTGTCGTGGATCATTTGGTTGAAGATGAATTGACTACTGCTAGCACGGAATCTCCTGTTATCGAGGAATCTAAGTTTGCGTGTATGGCTGACACCTATAGCTCTTCACAAGTAGATTCTATAGATGAACTTTTTGATAAACATGACTGTGGAGAATGTAATAAATTTCGTGAAAGCATAGACAAAAATTTGCTAGGTTGTTAGATCATAATGACAGTCTGGTAAATGATTTGAAATTATGCACTGAAGCTAATAGAGTGTTAAAACAAAATGAAAGCAATTTTAAAGAAAAACTTGATTTGTTAGGAAAGCAACTTAGGGAAACCGAGGTTGTTGCCTTTAATCAAGCAAATGACATTAAGTTCTATTTATCAACAATAGAGTAAAGTAAGAAAGAAAAGCTATTTTTTCAAGTTGTAATTGAATCGTTAAATAAAAAATTTCACAGTCTAGCTAGTTCCTCTCATATTGTTCAGAACTTAGTCAAAGAGAAAAACAGTTAGGAAGGGCTTTGTTATAAAGTAGTGCTGCCACCATATGCGATCCTTTTGAACACAAAATGTCGACCCATAAATAATAACCCTATCAAGGATCATGTGGTGACTACCCTCTAGTCAGTGATCCGGATTCCACAGTTAAAACTGTGCAATCTGAAACTGAACAGAGGGCATCTAGTTCTGGCACTAAAGATGAGGTTCTCCCTAATAATAGGGATGAGAATAGTAATGCTACTCTTGGGTTGGGTTCAAAAGTTCATGTTTCAAAACCAACTCTTTCTAAAACTGTTCATCATCAAAATCTCAACAAAATGAGCGAAAAAGGAAATCAAAAGGTTAAACCAATTAATTTTGTCAAAGAAGGTGAGAAACCTAAAGCTAAGAAGCAAGAGACCAATTCTAGATCACACTCTCACCCACATAAAAGATCTCCCAGACAGTTGAAGGGAGATCGTTTTATGGTTATGGAGAACGAGGACATATTTCTCCAAATTATCCTTACTATTAGAAACCAAGAAGAAGAATTGAAGTTTTTTATGAAAATAAACCAAGGTTCTCTAAAACAAGATCAAATACCCCTCCAAAATACTAAATGCAACACAGACAAGCTCCTGGAAAAGCTGCGTTAACTGAGGTAACACCTAGAGATGAAAGCAAACCAAAGGTTCAGACCATAAACTAGTCGTCTGTTTATCACAAATAGGCCTTACATAAATCTGGTTTGTGGCAAGCAAAATCAACAAGTGTGTCTGAGAGCGAGGACAAGATGAAGAAAAATGTATCTTCATCTTTCGGAGGACAGTGGGTGGAGTTCATAATGCGTGATGCCTCTGGGAAACCCAAGCCAGTAAAGGCTTGGGTCCCACTACTGAATTGATCATTTCTATTTTTGTGCAGGTTGTTCGTTACAGCACTATTACGAACACCGGGATTATTGATAGTGGGGCATCCAGGCATATGACCAGGAATATATCACTCCTTTTCAATGTCAAACAAATCAAAGGGGGAGATGTATCTTTTACGGGAAATAAAGGAGGTTATATCACAGCGCAAGGTGAAGTGAGAAATGAGAAGGTAAAGTTCCATAGAGTCAACTACATTCAACAACTGGAGAACAATTTACTCTCAGTTTCTCAAATCTGTGACAAGGGCTTTAAAGTTGTTTTCGATAATAAGAGATGCTACATTCTAAAGAAGGATTATGTTATCCCTGAGGAGAAAGTTCTAATGTCAACTTCAAGATATAACGACTTGTATGTCTTGAATATGTCAATAGCCTCCACAACTGAGTCTGCTGCTTAGTGTTTCTTGTCTAAAGCCACCGAGAGGGATTCTATTTCTTGGCATAGGAGAATGGTTCACATTAGTCCTAGGAAGATGAATCATTTGGTTCAAAATCATCTGGTTGAAGGAGTTACAGTCAAGAACTTTCAGCTTCCAGATTACTGTATAGCATGCAAGCAAGGGATACAGACTAAGAAATCTCACAAATCTAAGAAAGTTCACTCTATTGAGATTCCGCTGGAGCTTTTTCATATGGATCTGTTTGGCCCTGTCAGTACTAAAAGCATTGTAGGAGATTAGTACTGTTTTGTGGTGACACATGATTACTCAAGATTTTCATGGGTGATGTTTCTTAAAACAAAGTCAGCGACGTTTGAGTCATTCAAATATTTGGTTACTACACCGAATTCAAGAATCAGTCGATGGAGGCCTTTTGCTGAGATAAAGGGATTGTTCATCAATTCTCCTTTGCTTATACTCCACGAATTAACTACATCAAGCCCCTCAAGCCTGGTATGAGAAGCTCTCCACACTCCTGTTGAAACATGGGTTTTGAAGGGGAGTGATTGCCTGTATGTTATTAATCAAAGAAAAGGATGGTGATATACTAATGGTCCAGATATATGTGGACGACATAATCTTTGGTTCCAAAAATGAAGCATTATGTAAAGAATTTGAATCTGTGATAAAAGCAGAATTTGAAATGAGTGCGATGGGAGAGATGAAGTTTTTTCTGGGATTATAGGTGGATCAAACACCCACTAGAATCTTTCTACATCATACCAAATACGTGGGGGACATTCTGAGTCGGTTTGATATGGAAAATGTAAAGATTGTTGGTACCCCTCTTGCCACGAACCACGATGTGGCACCCGATGAAAATGGGATTTGGTAGATGCCACCATGCATCGTGGAATGATCGGATCTCTAATGTATCTCAAAGCTTCTCGTCCTGATATCATGTATGCCACGTTTCTCTGTTCCAGATATCAGTCAATGCTAAAAGTAAATCATCTAAGAGGGGTGAAGCGGATCTTTCGTTATCTGAAGGGTACTCCAACACTCGGGTTGTGGTATCCTCATGATGATGACTTTGAACTTACAGCGTACAATGACTCAGGCTATGGTGGATGCAAGAAGAACTACAAGTCAACATCTACGGGGTGTTAATTTTTTGGAAGGCGGTTAGTCACCTGGCAATGTAAGAAGCAGACGTCTGTTGCTCTATCAACATGTGAAGCTGAATACGTTGCTACTGCAAGTTGCTACTCTGAAATCATCTGGATTCAACGGCAAATACAAGACTGCGGTTTGCAATTTACAAACACTCCTATTTTTATTGATAATTTTGCTGCCATAGCTGTAACTAAAAATCTGGTATAACAACCCAAAACCAACACATGGGCATTAAATATCACTTTATACGTGATTGTTTTGAAAAGCATTTAATCGATGTAATTAAAATTAACACGAATTTTCAGCGCGCCGACCTCTATACAAAAACTTTTGATAAACCGAGATTTTATTATCTATTATAGGTTAATGGCGTCAAAAAGAAAGAGGATGTGATTCCGGAAGAGTCGAGTTCATAGTCCGTCCGTATGTTTAATTTTTTTCTATCAAATTTATTTTATATTATTTTATTTTCTGACTTAAAAATATCAAAAACACAATAAGTTTTTTTTACAATTTTAGGGGGAGAAAAGTTTCAGTATCATTATCTATTACTTAATAAAGGGGGGGGGGGCAGTTAAGCTGGAAAGCAACAAATCAAATCAGAGAAATCGATTTAGTACATTGGAAAATGATAGTACACAGGCATCGAATCATTTGGGACACCAAAAAGATTTTCATTTTTACAATGTTATATTGAAAGTCACAGAAATTTATAAATCTGAGAAGTCAAAGCCTAATAAGCTAAAAAATAATAGTAAGCTAGTCTGTTTCTGTGGCTACATGGAGAAAGTAGATCTAGGGGTTGCAAGTCCATTATATGATGTGTTGTAAGATTCAACACAATAGACTAGTAGACATTATTGGTGAATCACGTAAATTAAATCAATCAATAGGTTGTGCGTTCCCATCTTATCCCTAGTCTACACAATAAATAAAGTTCCAATAAGGGTTGAGGTGCTAAACGAAAGCCACAAATATGTGCTAATGATCAAAAACATGAGCAATGCATGTGAAAAATGCGAAACGCAATCAAGTTAATGACAAATGTTGTTGCTACATTAAATGTAGTATAAACTTGCTCTAACAAGAAGATAGGTTGCGTGCCTCTCTGTTGTGTGATGACACTGACCTGAGGATAAGCATAACCTAAATATTGTAAGAATTCATTGTTGTTTGCGCCTCTCTGCTGTGCGATGGCACTGACCTGACTCTTAGCATCTCTTTGAAAGCTCTTAGAATAGTTTCTTCTTGACAAAAACCCGTAGACCGCTCAAAAATCTCCTGAGGATGGTTGATTATGATATAAGCATGGGATCCACAAATGCCTATTGACTTAATACACCTAAATACTCACCGATGTGTGTCAAAAATTTGTGTATGGATTTATGTTGACAAATATACCGACAATCATCATGGCTGTATCTCTCGATGTTCACAATCAAAGTGTGCTATATAATAGTTCTAGCTTGATTTCCTGTTAGTGCCTTTGACTCCTAGATGAAAGAGATTATATGTATCGTATATACAATGTTCTCTATTATTGATATAAATACAAAGGATCCCAAATGATTGTGTTTTATGCCTGTCTGATTCCATGTGGATCTTTCTAGAAATGATGTTAATGTTTAAATCCATTCTGTTCAGGGGGAGAAATCCTTTAAAGAACGTTAAAATGCATTCACCCCTCCTCTAAATGAAAAATACAAAAATATGTCTTATTTCAGTTTTAGTTTAAGTTTTCCTGCATTACGTACGTTAGTATTATGTCAGTGTCGGACTATGTAACAAGACAAAACTCTGTGAATGTCATATAATGAACTGAATGTTAAAAGCTTGTTTCTGAAAGATAAAAGGATCACATCTGAGGTGATCAACGGTTTTCATTTAAAATGATCATGTCTGAGGTGATCAAATGATTTCTAGTTAAAAGGATTACGTCTGAGGTGATCAAATGGTCTTTAATTAACAGGATCATGTCTGAGGTGATCAAATGGTTTTCAGTTAAAATGATCATGTCTGAGATAATCAATGGTCATAATTTCATTTATCAAAGAAAAGTATGTGAAATATTGGGACAAACAAAGTCAAATTCATAAGTATGGGCCAATCGCACGATTGGACCATAAGTATGAGCCAATCACATGAGTGGACCATAAGTAT
Source organism: Flaveria linearis (assembly GCA_024085815.1). NCBI lineage: Eukaryota > Viridiplantae > Streptophyta > Magnoliopsida > Asterales > Asteraceae > Flaveria > Flaveria linearis. The sequence continues at coordinate 29,744,358 of CM044016.1, read as the reverse complement.
GAGCCAATCGCATGATTGGACCATAAGTACGGGCCAATCGCATGACTGGACCATGAGGATGCCCGAGTCGCACGATTGGCATCCTCAGTATGAACCAATCATATGATTGGTTGAATGCATATAGGTCAGTTGCACGACTGAAACTCGCAACAATATAAAAAGGAGGTTCAGTCGGTCGTAACCCTACACTTACTTTCAAAGTCACTCAAAATAAAGGGCTACCTAAGGACCCCTTTTTGAAATTTTCTCTGTAAACTCATTTGATTTCTCTATTGCTAACTGTTCCATGTTCGTCTACAGGTACAGACAAGATGAAATCATGATACATGGGTACCTTAAATTGATCAAACTGTCCGAATCAAATAAAAACTTTAAGCCAAACTGAATAACTCTAAATTCGACCTTTAAATGAACTTAAAAGTGAAATTAAAAGATAACTGGTGTTATAACAAGTCTTGGCGCTTCTAATGACTGAAATCTTGATATGGATATGGCTGATTTGAAGAACATTCAAATTTTTGGACTCGCACAGTATGTATGCGACTGGACATATTGAGGAACTTTAATCGCACGATTGCACCATACGCATGATTCAACTGCACAATTGAATCAATCGGTAATCCAGACGCACAACTAGCTTAATTGCATGTCATGGCATATGACTAAGCTCAGTCGGATGCTTAATCGTACGACTGAGTTTAGTCGTATGGTCCAATCGAACGATTGAACCAGTAAGATGAGACTTGTTTCAAATTCAAATGTTCATCCTTGTGAACGGGTCTAACATCTCTGTTATCTGTGTTATAGTGAACTGACGGATAGGTGGACTATGAGTACGAAACACAATATTTGTGCTTACCTCAACACTACCTCAAGGAATGCCGCTGAGTTCTTAGGGATTATAGAGTTCCTAAGCCGATCTAGGATCTACTGAGCTATCTCTACTCCCTGTACACCTTACAGACCCCTATAGTAGGCATTTTGGGAGAATGCGGTAGTAGACCGATCAGTTGAGCCTTACAGGATCTGGAGCTCCATTTTTGGCCAGGATATAAATTTAGGTGAAGATCACTTGAGGTGAGTGTTGGATCCGGGAGACGATGTGGATTATCTGACCAAGCTACATCCCATCACAGTTAGGGGATGCTTTCTAAGGATTAAGTACACCGGTGACATCAATGCTGGTGTACTTAATAATAGCAACATTGCCCTCCTTTCAAGTATCTAGCTCATGTGATTCTAAAGTACATAGCCTCTCGATGTGGTTCTTTTGATGAGCTCAACAATTAGATACAAAACGAATTTGTGGCGTTAGTGCTGAATCACACGTTCCATTTCTCCAAGATGTTCTTCAACTATATGAGGGAGAACATAAAGGCCAAGGGAAAGGAAGGCTTCTACATGTATCCTCGATTTATCTAGATGATCATAAACAAGAAACTCCCAAACCTACCAATGAACAGAGATTATGAGGTCTTACTAGAGGTTATGGATGACACGACATTAGGTAGGATGAAAGTGTATAAGTAAAGCAGATGAATCCCCCAGTGAGAAGGTTGTTTAGCCATCTGGCAAATGCTGACTACATAGCTCCAGCTAGGAAGAATAGCGCCATGATGATAGTGACTCCGATGTTAAGCACGTTCTAATTCCAGATGATGAGGAGTATGATGATGATGATGACCAGGATGAGGATCAAGGAGATGGAGATGAGGCCTCAAGTCAATCTAGAGCTGCTGATACATCTACTGTCCAACCACCTTCTTATCAGGGTGTTTCATCAGCTGCTGGTGGATCTGAGCAAGCTGCCATGACAAAAATCAACTCAGTCAAGCATATTTGAATATGAACTTTGTAAGAACAATATTCAATATGAATTTGTTGATTTCTCCAAGGATCTTTGTAAATCTCTCACAAATCAACACACACTAAACATGGTGTTGAAACCCATGATTAATGTGTATGATTTCAGTGCATGTGTGTGTTTGTGTGTGTGTTATGTGTGTTAGAATGCCTAAGAAATTAAAAATGCTTGTTTGATTGATCATCTATTAAAAAAGCTTAGAAAGGATCAGGGTAGAGTGCTATTTATAGCCTATACAGAAAAGCTATATACAATTACTAATCTACGCTTATGTAAATAAAAATTACATAAAAATAATCCCATCTAAATCATCCTCTGTGGGAATCAGTCATTTACTATGGAGAAGCTGTTCATCCGCTGTGGTGAACTTATTCATCCGTTGTTAGAATAGTTCAGCTGTGGTCATCCGTTGTGGAATAGTTCATCTGTTGTGAACTTGTTCATCCGCTGTGAACTTGTTCATCCGCTGTGATGACTTGTTCATCCGCTGTGGGAATAGTCATCCGCTGTGAAGTTCTTCATCCGCTATGGGAGTAGAGACATCATCCGCTATAGAATTTCTTCATCCGTATGATATTTCCATCATCCGCATTGGTTGACTTAGGCAAAAATTCTTTATCTAAAAATCTGAAAAAGAAAATTTAGATGGATGTTAGTGATTGTTATGAATGTTAATGATGTTAATGTGTTTCTAATGTACGAATTGTGTGTTGAAACATATGTTTTGATAATGGCGGGCATCATACTTTCTTGCATTAATTCTTAATGCACTTTGTTGAGTCCAACAGTACTCCCCCAAATTATGATGTTACCATTGATTGATGTTTGCTTTGTTTTTTAATTATGTGTGTGTGTTAATTTTGTTTTGTTTTATATAAGGAGTCCAACAGTACTCCCCCTAAACATTATGTACATTTTGTTTTCTGTGATATGTTAATGATGTTAATATGTGTGTTACTTTTGTATTGTTATGCATGATTGATTGTTTGTTATGAATGATTGATTATTCTTATGTGTATTCATTGATTACAAGTGTAGCACTTGTCTGTGTTGATTAATTTATTGTTTATAAGATTGCATAAGTGTAATCTTACCTGTATGATTGTTTGACTTCTTTGTTTACATCTATGATTGATTGTTTGAATGTTTGTGTTGTTTGTTCATAAGTATGTTTGATTGATTGAAAGTTTGTCATTATAATTACATTTGTGTACTTAAAGTGATTAATTTTGTATGTTTGTTTGTGTATGATTACATGAGTTTATTTCTCCAACACATGTTTGAAATGATTGACTTTAGTTGTATGATTACAAGTGTTAAATTATCATAAGTAATGTGAATGATAGTGTGTGATCATGTATGTATTGGTTTATGAATGTAAGTTTGCATGAATGTCATGTGTTTATTTCTACAACACATGAATGTATTTCTGAATCCATGCTTATGTTATAAAACATATGTATGTATGTTTATATGCTTGTATGATTATCGTATGTATAATAACGTATGTATGCATGATTGTATGATTGAATGATAAACTAACAATCATAGAGAAGGATATGTATTGGTTGTTTGTTCTGCCAGTGATGATAAGAAACCTCAGGAGTGAGATGGTCTAGCTTCTTCTGACTGCTTCTTTGCTTCTTACATAGCCTTGAGAGTATCTTCAATGTCTTTCTCTATGGCTTGGTCAACTTTAGCTTCCTTCAATTGTTCTTTGAGTGTTATGGTCTTTTATGCATTTCTGCAATTGACTATGTGTTCCATAATGTAGTTAATAGCACTCTTTTGATCATCATATTTAAAATCTATTTTCAAATGAACAAGCTGTTCCAAAGTTGACTGATCAAGGCTTTGCACATCAATATTGCTAACCAATGTGGTTTCAACATGATTGCCCTTCAAATTCTCCAAATTGTTGTTTTTACATATTCTCATTCCTGTTATTCCTTCTATGTGTGTGAGGGGTTGTTGATGTGTTTCCAACCTTTGTTTCAATGTAGCATTTACATACACAGTGCCTGAAATTCTTAGCATGTGTATGAAATAGCAGCAATCTGCCTTACATAACATATCTTCAATGGCAGGGAATGTCTTGCTCTTCAAGAATGCGACATAAGATGGATGAAGCAGCTTTATCTCAACTAGATCAAAAAGTCTTATGTCTGCTGCTTCTATTCCCTCAAGCTTTCTCTCCAGCACTACTTCAAATTGAGTTTCATCATAATACCATCTGGTTATTGGATGCTGATATTGGTTGCCATCTATCTTCTTCATGATTAGCTTTAAGTCAGATGGCCTTAAAGGGTAACCAACCCTTTCAAGAAGGTTAGGATCAATTTTAGAAGAAGATTCTTCCCTTTCTTTTGTTTGGTAGATGAAGCTTGTTCTCTTCTGAGCTTTGAGATATGTAGTATAGATGCTTTAGATGATGATTGAGGAGCATCTTACTCAACAGGTTCAGACTTAACTTTTAGAAGCTTTAATGGTGGAGATTCTTTAGAAGCTTTAATGGTGGAGATTCTTTAGAAGCTTTAATGGTGGAGATTCTGGTTTTTCTGTTCGCCCTCAGTTTGTTTTCCTTTGAGTAAATAGGGTAAATAAGATCTCTTTCTTTTCCTTTTATAAGTTCTGAAAGGGGTTTCAGATGATGATGCTTGATCTTTTGATGAATCTTTTAAAGCTTCACTAAATTGTTTGATGAATTCCTTTTGTTTGTCTGTCAGAGGATCATGAGGAATACTACTAGTTTCTTCAGAAATTGGATCAGGAGTGTGAAAGTGTTGTCTCGAGATAGGTGAGTAGTGTATGTTCTCATAAGGATTAGCATCACTGAACAATTGATCCATTGAGTATGATTCTTTAGGAATGATCAGTGCTAATTTTGTTTGTTCAGCTTGTTGTTGACTTGTTTTAGCTTCACTAACTGATTTCTCACACTCACTCAGATCTTCACTAAGATCTGCTGAATGTTCTTCCTCATTCAGCCGAGTGTCATTGTATTCAAACTCTCTATTTAATCTTTGAATTTCTTAATCTTGTGCTTCTATGATCTTTTTCAATACATCAATCTCATGTTCTTTAGCTATTTACTGATTGCCCCAGTAGTCAATCTCAGCTTTAGCAACAAGGAGTTCATTGTCTTTCTCGGCTAATTTATTCTTTGTTTGATTTAGATGTTGCTCAACGACCTTCATAATCAGTTTTTATGCTTTATGATCTGAATCTAGCTTTTCAATCTCCTTATCTTTCTCTTTAAGTCTTTCTTTTAACTTCTTTGTTCTTTCATTTGATCTTTCAATGAGTTTGTTATACGCAGTGAATAGAAAGACTTTAGAGTGCTCAATATCTTCATCTATGAGCTTCTCACTACTAGATTCAACAAACTCAGTAGCAGTAGCTGCTTGTTTACATTCAGGCTCATGAGATGAAGTTCCAACATCTTCATGCTCATTTGTTTGTTGTGCAAGTGATAAATCTATATTTCTTAATATAGAAGAAAGTGTTTGCTGATCAGATAGGTTTGGGCTGTGTGGTGGAGATGAAAAATGTATTTGTTGAGGACTGAATGATTGAGGGCTGAATGTTTATGGGCTTAGATGTTGTTGTGGTGATATTGATTGATCAGGTTGTATGTTTTGAGCTTGGATTACTGGTGGTTGTTCTATTGGTTCAGGCTGTGTAATTGGTGGTGGTTGAATGACAGGGGCTGGTTGAATGCCTTGTTAAAACAACATGAATGGTTCAACTTGTCCTAGAATTCTAAGAAATTCCTCAGGAACAGGGATGCCATGGTCAATCATATGAGGAGGCACAGACACCTCATCCCCTTGGTAGATGTTAGATCTTATCCTGTTGAACACATACTCATTGAGATGAACAGGTTGTAAAATGACTCCTTCTCTTGGGATGTTAGGAAATAAATCATCTATGATCATCAACAAAAATCTTGGAAACATCAGAAATCTATTTCTTAATTCTATGATGTTATAGACAAGGCCATTGAGAATTTGAGCAGAAAAATTAAATTGCCTTCTTGCTATGATGCTAGCTAATGCACATGGTGCCCTTAGGGATGTTGCATCCCATCTTGTCTTTCTATTTGTCATTGTTTTCTGATAAGTGTGCATCAAGAACCTGAACTGTGTATAGATGTTTGCCTTTTTGATCTGCTTTCTTTCTATGATTCCTGTATAGCCTATTTTCCTGAACACATGAAGCACATAGTGTTCATCAAACTCAACTAGGCCTTGAGCATCTTCTTCACCAAATTGCAACACCCTTCTCATCACTTCTTCAGAGATGATGATATATTGGTTATACAAAGTAGATATAACTACTTGCTGATCATCAATCTTACCAAGGTGTGCATTGGTCCAAAACTGGATAATGTGATCTTCATATATGTCTGGTCTAAAGGTCATAGTGACAGGATCTCAGCCTCTAGTTTGATCAATTAGATTGTGTTCGCAGCGGATTTAGCATATTAATTAGCAATTAATGCAAGAACATAAGGAATATTGCATGTAAAGTAAATGTAGAGAGAGAACAATTCTGCATAAAAGGAATAATATTCTGTTTATTTCACATGTTTCGGCGTGGAATACAATCAGGTCACTGCCCTTTTATAGGCAAAAGACCCATACTGTTGTCAGATTCCACTGACATTTAACAATTATTTAACTAACTACTGATAGAACACAACTACTGAAGATGTCACAACAGCTGACATCTTCTTACAAAATTTCCTAAGTGTTCTACCTATTACAAGTACTGAAAAGGAAACTACTGAAAAGCTACAATGACTAAAGAACAAGCTCTTCAGTCGTTTACAACTACTGAACTATGACAGCTGAAGAACAAACTCTTCAGCTGTTGTACAAACTACTGAAAGAAAAATATAAAACTACTAAAAGGAAAAACCATCACAACAACTGAAGAAGACTTCTTCAGCAGTTGTGACAAACTCTGAAGCTTCAGCACTTTGGTCTTCAGACTTTGATCTTCAGTTGATTCATCAGCTGATGACTTCAGTAGTTGTCATCAGCTGATGTCTTCAGTCGTTGTCTTCAGACTTTGTGCATCAGTAGTTGATCTTCAGTTCTTCAGTTCTTCAGACTTTGATCTTCAGCACTTGTCTTCAGTACTTGAAGTCTTCAGTACTTGTGTTTATCAGTACTTTGGACTTCAGTACTTATCTTCAGTACTTTGGGATCTTCAGCTATTGTACTTCAGATCTTTGATCTTCAGCTGTTTATTCTTCAGACTTTGTCAAACTGCTGATGAAGGTCTTCAGCAGTTGTTGTGATGTCATGTGGGACTTAGAGGTTTTCCTGATCTTGACTCATTGGTTCTTTTGGTCCAACAAACCTCCCCTGAACCAATGCAGCAAAACCTCTAATTATTTGTTGTCCCACTTATTGTTGGCATAAAGATTGGTCTATTTCCTTCTGGATCAGATCAGAAGTTGACCCTGATAAGCACTGGCTTGGGAGAAGGTTTCTGATATTTGTTTGGCTAAGTATGGATGGGAGCTTTGTTTTAGGGAATTGGACACAGAGCTGTTGTCCCATCCATGAAACCTACCTCCCACGTACAAGCCTGTAGGATTCTCTGGTGTAGGCTCTGACAAAGGTCATTTGTTCTTCTTTGGACAGGTCTTCAGCCCCACCATCAAATAATCCTTCACGGCCGTACAGCTCCGAGACAAACTTGACCTGTTTGCCATTCTTGAGCTCAACTGTTGTGATTTGCCTATATGCAAATTCATCTGGATGTCTGCCCTCTAGCAACAAGTTGAGCTCATCTTTGTGGAAGTTCTCAAGCCTCTTATAAACTAAGCCTTTCCTAACCACCCTATTCTCCAACATCATTTCGGGTGGTTGCTTAGACTTATAGGCCTTCTCGAACTCATCCACAATTTCCCAGGGTGTTAATACAAGAGCCACTGTAATCACTTCATCTACAATCCTCTTCATCTGGCTCTTGTACCTCACAGGAATGTCTTTCTTTGTAATCCTGTGAGCCACCCTAGGATCAGGCCAAGTCCTCACTCTCTCTTTGTTATATTGGAAGGTTTGTTTGAGAGTGAAGAGTCTCAGAGCTTCTTTCTTCATGTTTATGATAGAGGTAGAGGCAGCATAAGCTTGGTCAATAGACTTAAGCATTTCAGCATCATGAAGCTGCTGCTGCTCCTCTTCCTCTATCTTAACCCTCACAGTGTCCATCTGTGAGGTGGGAGTGATGGTTTGGGGTTTGGCTTTTGGTAGAGGGATGACTGCTACAAGGGGCAGTCTATCCTCCTCATCCTCCTCTTCTTCTTCTTGTTGCAGCCTCAACACCTTTCTCTTCTTCTTCAAGGGTGGATCACTGGCTGCGGGTTTTGATGGTGAAGGAGTTGGTTTTGTGGGTTGTGTTTGGGTTGTTGGTGTGGGAATGTTGGCAGGCACTGCTAGTAACCTAGAAATAAGAGCAGGTTTGGTTTGTTTTACTAGCAGGGTCCTGTTCCCAGCACCGGCTTCTGAGAGGGCCTCAGCGACCAGTCCTTTAGTGAAATCACCAGCCGAACAGATCTTGGTGGTTATTGCCAAGAGTCTGTCCCTGGTCCATGCCTTGACATCAAGGACTTGCCTGCCCAGGTACTTCGAAGTGAACCTACTCATAGCCTCAAGTTTCTTTTTTTCCTCTTGGCTATAAGTAGTCCATCGGTACTCAATCTCTCTTCTCTCCATATTCCTGATCTCCTGATCTAGCAAGGCAGTGTCCTTGTCAAAGCCTTGCCTGAACAGCTGATCAATGACAGAGTCCATTGATTGGCTATGCTCAGCATCAGCCTCCTTGACAAGGGCTGCTAGATCAGAGTCAACACCCTCCCTCACCTTCTCTTTGTTTTGATAAGTGACACTGAAATCCTTTTGGATTCCAGTCACTTCTTTTCAGCTCTCTCCTCCTTCTCCCTCCCCTTCCCCTTAGTCTCCTCAACCTTCTCCGTCTCAATCACCTCCTTTCTTCCTACTTCTAACTCCTCTCCCCTCTTCCTCTTAACTTGCACTGAGGTCTCCCCCTTTTTGGGTGCATTGGTTGGGGTTTGACTCTCAGCAAGTGCTTTAGCAACAGCAACCTCCACCAGAGGTTGGATATGAGTGGGAAGCCTCTCATCAATGGTTTTCATCACAATTTCTGTGATTATGGGTGTGATGAGAGGCAGGGCTTTCTGGAGGATAGCATCTAGCTGCTCAGGGGGGTTCTGACCCTGAGAGCTAGTGCCAGAAGCAGGGGTAGGTGGCTGAGTTTTTGGGAGTGGTTGAGTGTTTTGGAGACCTTCGGGTGAAGGTTCCATCTGTGGGTCAATGGTGGCAGATGGACTTCTATCTTGAGTCATTTGAGCAAGCAGCTCTTTGAGTCTGCTTATCTCATCCTCTAAGATAGTGTTTTGAGCAACTACGTCAAAGAAGAAGCTCAGTATCATCAGTGGGAACTGAATCACCTGACCTCCTGACAATGTCAGGATGTACATGCACTGAGTGTGGCTCAGTAGTTGCACGTGCCCCTTTGTATTGGTACTGGGGACTTCCAGCCTCCGGATTTGATCCATCATCGGCAGTTGTCTCTGGTGTGGTCTTATTGCTTGTACCAGCTTCTCCCTGCTCATGTGCTGATGCAGGGGAAGTGGCAGCCTCACCAGAATGTCCTATCTCCATAGCCACACTGGGAGATTAGACATGTGATTCTCTGTGTTGGGGGCTCCCACCAGCACTTGTATCCACCCTCTCTTCGGTTGGAGTCTCCCCAGTTGTAATAGGTTTCTGGGGAGAGGGTGGAGTGCTCAGGTGACTTTGTGGGGCGGCTTATGTGGGAGATGGGCTTGAAGCAGAGTGCACATGGGGAGGAGTGTGCATTTCAATGGCAGTCTCCTCAAGTGAGAAAGACCCCAGATGTGTGGGTGCCCCAGAAGTGGTTGCATCAGGCTCCTGTTGAGAGGAAACCTGTGCGGTTGTGGTGGGTGGAGTCATGGTAGCTGCTGGGAGAATCGAACCAGCAGCCACATCCTGCCTTTGTGTTGCAGGGGCATCCTCAGGGGACTCATTTCCCTGAGTAGCCTTTTTGGGCTTCTTTTTGGCTCTTGGCTTGGTAGGGAGTTTGGATTTGGAGGTGGAGGCTGTGGGTTCCTGCTGCGTGGGTTTTCGCAGCCGGGCAGCCTGTTTTAGTGTGTGGTCGGTGTTGTGCCTGGAGTATACCTCGGCTAAAACAGCCGTGGCAGGGACCCCAGTGCCAACAAGTCCCTCAGCTTGAAGCTAGTCCTCGATTATGGCCATTATAAACGAGGATACAAGATCCACCGGTTAGAAACTGGTTTTGTGGCCATATCTTTGAGTTCCCAAATATAATATCAGTAAAATTTAGGGGTTGTTTCTCAAAGATAGAAAATAATACCTGTTGCCACCTTATTGACATCTGGTCCCATGAAGAAGTTTTGGGAGCCAGACACACATTCACCATGTGGAAGATTAGTCGTTGGGGATCTGGGAAGTGTTTCTTCAACAAGGTGGTGGCAGAGAGGTCGCCCTGATAGTCGTTGGCTGTGAAGCATAGATCGAGGGCGCCTTTGGGGTAAGAGGTTGGGTAGGTGGCATCCTCCAGCTTTAGGGTTTGGCGCAAAGTAGCTAGAGTGATAACCACTAGGTGGTTGTTGACGGAAGACCGGAGAGAGACCTCGCCATCATTCTCTCCGGTTTGGACGATGATGTTCGTCCAGAACTCCGCCAAGGAGTCGGTGTATATGGTGGGGTTGAGGAGGAATGCCGTTTGGTATGGAGAATCGGTCATCAGATTGACAGCATTGTGAAACTTATGCCATAGTGGCGATTTGGTGAGATGAGCGGCACAGTTGTGTCGAGGTTTGAGTTGCATGGCCGCCATTAATGGTGTATGGGAATTTCAGAGGTTTTTGAAAAGTTAGGTCAAGTGAGAATGAAAAGCTCTGAAGGTTGGGTATTTATAGGGTATGGCAAAGGCTGAAAGAAAACTACTGAAGGTTTTGGTGTTAGTCATCAGTTGTTGTAACGACTGATGACGTGGTTTTAACCTTCAGTGGTTGTAACATCTGAGGACTTGGTGTTAGTCTTCAGTAGGTGAAACTACTGAAACCACGGTTTTGTCCTTCAGATGTTGTAAACGGCTGAACACTTGTTGTCAGTCTTCAGTAGTTATAAACTACTGAAGACCTAGTTTACATCTTCAGACGTTGTAATAACTGAAGACTTGGTGTTAGTCTTCAGTAGTTGTAAACTACTGATATCAGTAGTTGTTAACTACTGAAGACATGGTATTGCTTCAGTTGTTGTAAACAACTGAGGACTTGGTGTTAGTCATCAGTGGTTGTGAAACTACTGAAGACATGGTTTTGTCCTTCAGTTGTTTGGGTATGAAACAGCAGCTGTTGGCATCAGCTGAAGAGTAAAATTACTCATCAGCTGTTTCCGTCAAATTAGTTGTTTCATGCTGACCTCCACATTTACTCATCAGCTCTTTGGCTGACTTTCAGATGTTTCATTGACCTTTCAGCTCTTGTGAATATTATATCTTCAGCTCTTGTGATCAGATGTTCACAAGTGCTGATGAAATACTCCAGAGCTGGTGAACAAATTTTGTCTTCAGTACTTGTGTAAGATTACACATCAGTACTTGTGAACAAAATTTGTTCTTCAGTACTTATTTGTTTGAAAATGATACATCAGTAGTTGTAATCCACCTCACTACATCAGTTGTTTTCAACAAATAATGTACATCAGTACGTTGAAGCATTTTAGTCTTTAGTAGTTGTGAAACTTCTGAAAACTAAATTACTCATCAGTACTTATATTTGACCTTTGCATACTAATGCTCATCAGTACTTGTGAACTGAGAGCATCAGTATTGGTCAAATTATTCTATCTGCAGCATACCAAGCATTAGTACCAAGTTTTGAAATGTGGCACTATCTAAAGGCTTAGTAAATATGTCTGCAAGCTCATCAGCACTAGGCACAAACTTTGGATCAATCAGACCTTTTTCATAGCAATCCCTAATAAAATGATGTCTGATCTCTATATGTTTGGTCCTAGAGTGCTGGACTGGATTTTTAACAATGCAAAGAGCTGAAGCACTATCCATTAATAATAGAGTCTTAGTCTCTGTAATGCCATAATCCAAGAGTTGGTTCTGAAGCCAGAGTATCTGAGATGTACAACTTGCAGCAGCAATGTACTCAGCTTCAGCAGTGGATGTAGCAATTGATGTTTGTTTCTTACTCTGCCAAGAAACTAAACAATTCCTAGGAATTGGCAACCACCAGAAGTGGATTTTCTGGTGACTTTGCATCCTGCATAGTCACTATCAGAGAAAGCAACTAATTTGCAAGAATGCAGTTGAATACCAAAGACCTAGTGATTGGGTACCTTGCAGATATCTAAAGATCCTTTTGACTGCAATCAAATGGGATTCTTTAGGTGCAGCCTGAAATCTAGCACAGGCACATGTTGCAAACATGATGTCTGGTCTAGAAGCTGTAAGGTACATCAAGGACCCAATCATACATCTGTAAAGGGTTTCATCAACCGCTTTACCTTTCTGATCTACATCTAGTTGTGTGATGCTGCTCATGGGAGTAGAACAGGGCTTACAGGTTTGTAAATCAAACTTATTTAACAACTCTTTGGTGTATTTGGACTGATGAATAAAGATACCATCAGCCTGTTGTTTGATTTGCAAACCTAGAAAGAACTGTAATTCCCCCATAGCACTCATTTCAAACTTTTGCTTCATGAGCATTGTAAATTCATCACACAACTTTGGATCAGAGGATGCAAAGATGATATCATCTACATAAATTTGAACAAGGAGCTTATGCTGTCCCACAGTCTTGATGAACAAGGTTTTATCAATGGTGCCTCTAGTGAACTTATTCTGGAGAAGAAAAGTTGATAGTGTCTCATACCAGGCTCTGGGAGCTTGCTTCAGCCCATAAAGAGCCTTATCAAGCTTGTACAACCAATCAGGATGTTTATTGTCCTCAAAGCCTGGTGGTTGACACACATAAACCTCTTCTTTTATTTTCCCATATAAGAAGGCACTTTTGACATCCATTTGATAAACCTTAAGACTGTGAAAGGCAGCATAGGCTAGGAACAGTCTGATTGCTTCCAGTCTTGCCACAGGAGCAAAGGTCTCATCATAATCGATGCCTTCCTCTTGTGCAAATCCTTGGACAACCAGCCTGCCTTGTTCTTAACTATTTGGCCCTTATCATCTGTTTTGTTCCTGAATACCCATTTGGTGCCTATTGCACACTTCCCTTGGGGTAAAGGAACAAGCTCCCACACTTGCTGTTTCTTGAACTGAAGAAGCTCAAGCTGCATAGCTTCAACCCATCCATTGTCTCTTAAAGCAACATGATAGTTCTTTGGCTCTTGCTGACTGATGAAGAGAGCATAGAAGTAGAAATTGGACAATTGACTCCTGGTTGAAACTCCAGCATTGATATCACCAATGATTTGAGATGTGGGGTGATTCTTCAGCTCTTGATAGACTATAATGTCAGTGCAAGTGTTTGTAGGACTTTCAGCAGCAACAAATGGTGATGGAGATTCTTGAAACCATGTAGGAGATGGCAGCTCAAATGAAGTAGAGCATGCAGAAATCTCATCAGCATTTGTTGTGGATGGGGCTGCTGAAGCTACAGGAGCATCAGGTTTAGTGGACTCAGGCAGGTTGTCACTAAACCTGAAGAGGTGAGTACTGACTACATCATCATCAGTACCACCAGGTGGAGAACTGTTAACAGGCTCAACAGCTGGAGGTTGATAAGGAACATATTGCAGTATGTCCAGATCAAACAACTCCACAGGGTTTTGTGGAATCTTGTCCTTTGGAGATTCATTGAACTTAACATGTAGAGTTTCTTCAACCACCTTTGTCCTACAGTTGAAGATTCTGTATGCCTTGCAAGTTGATGAATAACCAACAAAATACCCTGCATCCACCTTACTAGCAAATTTCTGGAGTGGGTTGCTAGTGTTGAGAATAAAACATGGACACCCAAAGGCTCTACAGAATGAAATTAGAGGAGCCAAATGATGAAGAACTTCATAAGGAGTCTTCATCAACCTCTTATTCACTAAAGCTCTATTTTGTATATAGCAAGCTGTATTGACAGCTTCAGCCCAAAAGGTCAATGGCAACCCTGAGTCAGCCAACATTGACCTTGCAGCTTCAATGAGAGTCCTGTTCTTTCTCTCCACCGCTCCATTCTGCTCAGGAGTTCTAGGAATACTAAACTGCCTTTTAATTCCCTTGGACAGGTAGAAGTCATCAAGTGTGTGGTTTCTAAATTCTGTTCCATTGTCACTCCTCACACACTTGACCTGTAGGGAGTACTGCTTTTCTACAAATAACACAAAGTTCATGATTGTCTTGGCTGCTTCATCCTTGGAGTGCAAGAAGAAAGTCCATACAAACCTGGAATAATCATCCATAATTACCAGGCAGTATTTCTTCTTTGCCATGCTCATCACTCTGACAGGACCAAAGAGATCCATGTGCAGGAGCTGCAAGCAGGCAGTGGACTTTGGTTCTTCTATTGAAGGGAATGAAACTTTGTGTTGTTTTCCTTTTAAGCAAGCAGTGCAGTTGTCTTCACACTTGAACTCCTTCAAAGGCAATCCTCTTAATAAACCATGGCTTATCAGCTGATTCATGTTCTTGAAATTAATATGACCCAGCCTTCTATGCCACAGAGTAGACTCTTGGAGAAGCCTTGGAGAATAGGCAAGGATGGCCTTTTAGATCTATCTTTTTGGAAAGATCTAAGGCATACACTCTTCCTGTCCTGTTGGCCTTCAGGAGAGTGTATTCATCCAACACCTTGTCAATCAAATTTAGAACTTTGGATGACAGAATCCGACAGTTCTGGCTTGTGAAAAGGGCAACATGGCCTTTATCACACATTTGACTGACACTCAAGAGGTTGTACTTGAGATTCTCCACATGGTTAACATCATCAAACCTTATTTCCCCATTGGAAACAAAGCCTTTTCCAATGATGTAACCTTTTGCATCATTGCCAAAGGAGACAAATCCCTTCTTTCCTTGAGAGTAGTCATTAAGAAGGGAGCTGCTTCCTGTCATGTGCATAGATCCTCCACTGTCTACATACCAGATGCTTCTTTGGCATGTTGAAGAACCCTGCAATCATAACCACATGTTAGTTAGTTTTAGAGACCAAAACCTGTTTGGTTTTGGGTCTGTTCTCAACTATAAGTGCAGCACTAACAGGTGTGTTATGTGTAACAGCCTGAGGTGAAGAAGATGGTGTAGAAGAGGAACCCTTTGGCTTGGATTTCCTTTTCTGTGGTTTCAACACAGGAGCATCTAAATGGTTGACTCTTCCCATTAGATGCTGAACCATGATCACCAGTTGTGTCTGACTTTGTGATAAAGCTTTCAGCTCTTAGACACACTGAGACTTGGTGATGATGGATTCCTATGTTGCACCATCTTCTTTTGAGCAACCTCAGCTGTTGCCTGAGTAATCCCCATTTCTTTTTAGATTTAGCTTTGGGCTTAGGGATTTCAGGCTTTGATGTTGCTAGTACAAACTTGGTTTCAAACTCATTTTTCATTTTATTTATTAGCTTTTTAACTTCCTCCTTTTGTTTGAGTTTGGAACCCCTTTTGTACCAGCAATCATCAGTAAGATGATTGAACAAGCCACATACTTCACATGGCTTCTTCTTCATCTTATGTTGATCATCAACCAAAGAAGATGAAACTGCTGAAGACTTTTTCTTCAGCTGTTTGTTATCAGTACTAGCAGTTTTCTTCCCTTTAGTACCTGCTTTCCTGACCTCTTCTTTGGTTGTCTTCAAACCTTTTCTACTGTCAGTTTTCTTTTCAGTGCTGGCAGTAGTTGAGGTTTGAACTTCAGGTGTTATCACTTGCTCTCCAGTACTTTCAGTACTTCTAGAGACAACACCTGAGTTGATCAACCTTTTGATCATGTGACAGTCAGCATTTGAACCAACAGCTGTTGTAGCATCAGCTGATTGGTTTTGGTAGGACCTAATGCTGACTTTTATCTCTGATGATGCTGAATCAGAGGATAGTAGGTCACATGATAAGAAGGATTGGTTATTGCTCTCTCCATCAGATTCAACTTCTGCTCTTGAAGTAAAATCTATAGGAGGAGCAGTGTGATTATAACCAATCCCAAACTTCACATTGGAAGCTGATTGCTTCTTAAGAAGCATTTCAAAACCCTTGCATGATTGCACCCATCGATCACACTCTACTTGGGTGTTTGCAAGAGTTCCCTTGAGGTCTCTGTACTTCTCTAGAAGTACATCTTCCCTAGCTTTACCATCTTTGATTTGGCATTTAAGTTTGTAAATCTCATCATTTTTCTCTTTTAGTGCAGCCTCAAAATCAGCTTTTCTTTTAGAAATAGTGTGCTCTAGCTCAAGATTTTTATCTATTAAAGCTACATTTTCTTCTCTAATAGAAGCAAATGCTGCTATGCATGATTCAGAACAAAGCTTGGCTTTGGCCACAGATGATACCTGTGATGAGGCATTGGATGATGACCCCTCAGCAGACTCAAGGGCCATCAGAGCAAGATTTCCAAAAGGACTATCACCACCATGTTGACCAGCACCTTGGAGTAGTTGTTCCTGACCAGATAGATCATCTGGTAGACTACTCCAGTCAACAACTCCTGGGGTGAAGAAGCTGTGTTGTTGAGGTTGTGTTTGATGATGAGATGGGGAAGACTGAGGCTCAAGAAGAGCCTGTGGTGGCTGAGCAGAAAGTGCTTGAGTTTGACTGGACTGAGGCACGTAGTAGCAGGGGTATGAGTATGGCATATACCCCTGAGGCACAAAATAAGCAGGTGATGCCTGTGCTTGTGATGGATTACCAGAACTGGAGGAAGGTTGCCCTCTATGTTGTGAGCTATTGCTTGGAAAAGTCACAAAGGGTGCAGAGGAGTTAGATCCAGATGATCTACACTCTCTAGCAAAGTGTCCAAGCCTTTGGCACTTGTGACACCTCAACTTGCTCTTGTCAAAACCAACTTTGGTTTTGCCAGAGAGACCAGGGAATTTACCAGTTCTTTTATAGAACTTTTGAGATCTGATATTGATCATTGCCATTTGGCTCAAAATATCCATCTCCTCCAGATCATCGTCTGGAATGCCCTTCAAATCATCCATCAAAAAGCACTAATTATCACTGCTGCCTCCTGAACTACTACCTACACTAACAAAAGCTTGTTCTGAGTTGGTAGAGAAATCAATATGCTCATCATAAGAACTTTCTGATGAAGTATATTTAGACTCCTGACTTATCAAGGCGGCATTTCCTTGAACAAAGTCATCAGCGAGCTTGCCAGAGGTGGACAACTTCCTCTTTTGCTCTATCTCTCTCTCAAATGTGAGCAGTTTCCCATGAAGTTGGGTGAGAGATAGAGTTTCCAGATTTGCACTGGAGCGTAGGACAATGGTATAAGTGTCCCATCTCTCAGGCAGTGATCTGAGGAACCTGTTGTTCATTTGGCTGTTGGAGTACTCTTGTTTGACCATATTCAATTTAGAGATCAAACAAGAAAACCGCTCAAACTGCTGAGTCAGAGTCTCACCCTTCCTATATGAGAATGTCTCATATTGTTGGGCGAGGATTTCCCTCTTGTTTGCTAAGACCGAATCAGTTCCTCCAAATTGTTCCTTTAGAGCAACCCATAGGTCATGAGCAGTCTCATGATGCAGAAGCCCTGAGTAAATCTCATTTGGAATAGCCATGGCTAAAATTCCATGGGCTCTAGCATCAATCTCGAACAACTTTAGATCTTCGTCCGAATATTGTTCAGGTTTCTTGGAACCTGTTCATTAGATTCAGGGATGCTCACCATAGGCTTGTATGGTCCATGCACCACTGACTTCCAACAACCAGCACTGTTGACAGACAAGTGGTGAAGCATACGTCGTTGCCATATGATATACTCATTCCTCACAAGCATCGGAGGCTTGGTTGAGGAACCAGTATTGTGAGGATCGTTTGTTGGTGTAGTCATCTCAGTTTTTAGTCAAACTCAAGTTTAAACAAAACAAATTTAGCTCAAAACCACCAGAGAACCTCAAGTTTACGGCCAGAAATAGCAGAATCTCTCTCTTCTACAGCTAATTCTTGCAAATTGCTAATTCGATCAAACGTAGAGATCAAAAGAGTAGTTTCAAACGATCAATTGTGAAATAGATCAATGATTAACCCGCTCTGATACCATTTGACAGGATCTCAGCCTCTAGTTTGATCAATTAGATTGTGTTCGCAGCGGATTTAGCATATTAATTAGCAATTAATGCAAGAACATAAGGAATATTGCATGTAAAGTAAATGTAGAGAGAGAACAATTCTGCATAAAAGGAATAATATTCTGTTTATTTCACATGTTTCGGCGTGGAATACAATCAGGTCACTGCCCTTTTATAGGCAAAAGACCCATACTGTTGTCAGATTCCACTGACATTTAACAGTTATTTAACTAACTACTGATAGAACACAACTACTGAAGATGTCACAACAGCTGACATCTTCTTACAAAATTTCCTAAGTGTTCTACCTATTACAAGTACTAAAAAGGAAACTACTGAAAAGCTACAACGACTGAAGAACAAGCTCTTCAGTCGTTTACAACTACTGAACTATAACAGCTGAAGAACAAACTCTTCAGCTGTTGTACAAACTACTGAAAGAAAAATATAAAACTACTAAAAGGAAAAACCATCACAACAAATTTAGAAGACTTCTTCAGCTGTTGTGACAAACTCTGAAGCTTCAGCACTTAGGTCTTCAGACTTTGATCTTCAGTTGATTCATCAGCTGATGACTTCAGTAGTTGTCATCAGCTGATGTCTTCAGTCGTTGTCTTCAGACTTTGTGCATCAGTAGTTGATCTTCAGTTCTTCAGTTCTTCAGACTTTGATCTTCAGCACTTGTCTTCAGTACTTGAAGTCTTCAGTACTTGTGTTTATCAGTACTTTGGACTTCAGTACTTATCTTCAGTACTTTGGGATCTTCAGCTGTTGTACTTCAGATCTTTGATCTTCAGCTGTTGATTCTTCAGACTTTGTCAAACTGCTGATAAAGGTCTTCAGCAGTTGTTGTGATGTCATGTGGGACTTAGAGGTTTTCCTGATCTTGGCTCATTGGTTCTTTTGGTCCAACACATAGCATGTACCAGGATCAAGAAATACACATATGTTGTGAACTTTTACAAACAATAAATCAGCCATATCTGTAGTAAAAGATTAAGTGTTAGAACAGTGTATGCAAATAAAGTGTAATGATGAAATGATGATCATGTGTATGTTGGCATGTTCTGTATGTTATGAGATGATTGAATGTATGGTTAAACACTTGTGTGTGTATGTTCTTTGCAATTATCTAATTTAACCAGTTTGACTTTTCAAAATTCAACATTTTGTCAAATTTGGTTTTGCAAATCTTGTCTAATTTATATTAGTTTTATACAGAAATTGTTATATTGTGTTTGTTCATCATTAACATGTTGTTTTGTTTAACACATACATAAGTTTGATCTCATATCTGTTTGATCATGAATTACAGTTTCACCTATTAAAGTCAAATCTGATCATTTAATGCACATTGAATGAAGATTCATTTAATATTTGTCTGATGAATGTCATGCCTAATTGACTGATTTTTCATGTTTATTGCATCATTTTGAACCTGATTACAAAGTTAAAACACGTTTTAAACAATTTTCATCATGTTCAAAGATTAAAAGAAGTTTTTGTATAAATTTTGACATGAACTTCATGTTTGATTATGAACCCGATGAACACTTGGTCAAATTTCATCAAATTAGCAGATCATACATAATCAATAATGGTCATCTATCACAGATTCAGTGTTTGATATGGTTTAAAACATCAAATAATTCATGATTATGATCTCGGTTTTATATTCGACCTAGGTCTAACAATGTCAGATTAAAATCATAAAACAAGATGTTTTAATGGTTGTTTGAAGATTAGAATCATGTTGTTATACCTAATCGATTTTTTGTTTTGAAGAACAGAGGTTTAAGGGTTTATCACAGGTTTGGAACTTTTTAATTTTTACTAATTTTCTCACTTTCACTCATGGTGATTGAAAAAATTACAAGTGTGAACTATATATATATACAACAGACAATTTGTGCGTCCGCTATGTATACAGTGCTTGTCCGTTGTGTAAAAATTTGAATGATTTTGATTATCCGTTGTGGGAAAAGTGTACGCTGTGGACACATTGTCCATTGTTTAATTTTGGTTATACGCTGTGGACCCTTCTGTGTGTACTTCTCACAAAGCGGATGAACAATTTTGTTCATGCGCTGTGCATAATACTTGTTCACTGTTCACAAAGCGGATGAACAATTATGTTCATACACTGTGCATTTGACTTGAACTGTTTACACAGCGAATGAACAATTTTGTTCATACGCTGTGCACTTTACTTTGATGTTTAATATGTTCACAGCGGATGACCAAATGTTCATACGTTGTAACACTTGTTTGTTTTGTTTGATATGTTCACAGCGGATGATCAAATGTTCATACACTGTAAACACTTGTTTGTTACTATACCTTCAGCAGATGAATGTTTTGGTTGTCCGCTATATATATAGTTATCAAAATGTTTGATTTTAAAGAATTTTGCTATTTTGTTCACAGTGGATGAACCTTTTCCTCATCTGCTGTATGAACAGTTGGGAAAATTTTCTTTTGAATTTTGTGATTGTTTGATCTGTTTGAAAATTTATATATTCAAACTAATTCTGAATAATTTAAAAATATTTAAATTATATATATTCAAATTAATTTTGAATATTTTTTAAAATCTTTAAATTTATGTTAAAATATTGAATTTTATCACTTCAATATATGGATGATTTGATATCACTCTAAAGTTATATTGTGCAATAAATAAACAAATAAATAAATATGTGTCAACTTGTTGTTTGTTAGTGTTGGCTTGACTTAGGCTTTGTTTATTTTTAAATTTGAATGTTAATGCACAATTTTGCTGCCTTTGATAATTTCAATATTCAATTTCTCCCCCTAAATTTTTGCATATTTATAAAAGTTTGACAAATATTTATATATGTTTAATTTAAATTATCAAAGTCCAAATGTTTGTTTAAGTGTGATTAACTTGTGATGTATCAAGAATTTTATCCTTTGTTCACTCAAAATGCATTTTTAATCATAAACCACATGAATCATGTGCACATACCATGAGATCATACTAGTCTGTAGTTTTTCACTAAGTTGTTTGTTTGATGTTGAAGAATAGACATAGACAAGTACATTGTTGATTGTAGATATATTGATCGACTTAAACTCAAGCATGGTATTAATGGTTAGTTTAAACAGTGAGTGATTATCATGTGATAAGTTGATTGATATGAGTTGTGTGTAACCCACATCTGATTGAATGATATGTATGATTCTCCTCAAGATAAGCTAGAAAGTAATTTCAATACTTAAGACCGAGCTACTTAGGATGATAAATGCTCAATCATTTTCTTTTTTATTGGTTGATCCATTTTTGGATTCTTTTGCACTTCTCTTTAGAAGCTAGTCATAAAGACTTCAATGATTGATCATCCTTATAGGATGTGTTCCTTATTAGAAATCTTTTGTAGATCAAGATTAAAAACGTTCAGGTCTGTTCTTAGCATAACAAAGAATGTCGTGGTGTACTCCAGGTCTAGGATTATCATAACAGAGGAGACAATTGAATTGAGCAATTTATAATCTGTTTCACTTGGTGTATTGAAATTACATTTCAAGCTATCTATGTTAAAGAAATCCATACTTACCATAAACCAAGTAGTGTTGTTCACTACACAATCATGAGAATTTAGTTATGCACTGTTGTATATGATGTTAGGTGTCCCATGCTGAGCCTATCCACATATCAAACAAGGTACTAGCAGTCTTTATTGGTGGAAAAAGACTCAAGTGAAGAGCTATGCTAGTGTACTATCATTTCTCATGAAGTGTATGTGTGATTCAATGTCAGAAATGATTAGTTTGCATGTTATCTTGATTTTGAAAAAGATAAAAGTGGGACATTGTTTTGGACTTTGACAAAATCAAGACTGTTTGATTTTAATGTTTGAAAACATTAATTAGTTGTTTCATAATTGATCATACCAAGTGACTGAACTAGAAATTCAAATCTAGTTGAATCAAATGATTTTGTAAAAGCAGCTATGTATTCTGCTTCAGCTGTTGACACAGAGACATTTGTCTGTTTCTTGCACTGCCAGGAGATCAATCTTGATCCAACAAACTGACAGCCTCCTGTAGTGGATTTTCTGTTGTTATTGCATCCACCATAATCACTGTTTGTGTATGCATATAAAGAGAAGTCTCCATCTTTAGGATACCACAAACCAAGTGCTGGTTTGCCTTTTATGTATCTAAGGATTCTCTTTACAGCATTAATGTGTGATTCTTTTGGATCTGCTTGATATCTAGCACACATGCATACTGCATACATGATATCTGGTCTGCTTGTTGTAAGGTACATCAGAGAACCTATCATTGATCTATAAAATTTCTGATCAACTAATGTTCCTTCTGGATCTGGGCCAAACTTCAGTCCAGTTGCAAATGGTGTTTTCCTTAATGTGCAATCTGCCATGTTAAATTTCTTGAGAATCTGATGTACATACTTGTCTTGGTTGATAAAAATTCCATCTTGTGATTGATGAACTTGTAATCCACGAAAGAAGGTAAGTTATCCCATTGTGCTCATCTGGAATTTTGATTGCATAAGAGTTTCAATCTCTTTGCAAAGTTGTGTGTTTATGGATCCAAAGATGATATCATCCACATAGACTTGAACCACCAACAAGTCTTGTCCTTTCTTATTTAAGAACAATGTCTGGTCTATTTTCCTTTGAGGGAATTGTGGACTCTAGGTTCTTAATGAAGACCATTATGTAGTAGAAACTTTGATAAAGTCTCATACCACTTCCTAGGTGCTTAATGAAGACCATATAGTGCCTTACCTAACTTGTAGACTCTATGAGGGAATTGTGGATCTTCAAACCCTGGTGGTTGAGCAACATATACCTCTCCATCTATCTTTCCATAAAGGAATGCACATTTTACATCCATTTGAAAGACGGTGAAGTTTTTAGATTAGGCATACGCAAGGAACACTCGGATGGCTACCAGTCTAGCTACTGGAGCGAAGACATCATCATAATCAATGCCTTCCTCCTGAGTATGTCCTTAGGCAATAAGCCTTTCTTTGTTTCTAATGACAATCCCTCTGTCATCTGCTTTGTTTCTGAATAGCCATCTTATGCCTATGGCATATTGACCTTCAGGTAGATCAACCAGTGTCCATACCTCTTGCTTTCTAAAATGTTGTAGTTCCTCCTGCACTGCTTCTATCCAACTATTATCTTTAAGTGCTTCGGTGATGTTTTTAGGTACAGTCATGGATATGAAAGAGGAATACAAGCAAATGTTTGTTGTGTCTGATTGACTCTTTGTCAGTCAGGTATTAATGTCACCTATGATGTTTTTTAAAGGGTGATCTTTGTGTATTCTTGTTGTTTCAATCTGATCAACATTAATTGTCAAATCAAGATTGTTGAATGTTTGTTTTGGTGTGGTGGGTTGGTAAAGAGTATTTATGTTTGAGGGACATTCTGGCTATGCAGGTTCATTGAATGTTTGTGGCGAATCATGAAAGAAATCTAAGATTTCATCGTCATGATATGTGTCTAGTAAAGAATGATAATCATCATCTTCTTTAACTGTGTGAGGTTGATGTGACATTGCTTGATTGGGTGGTTTGGTTGTCACAGGTGTTGATGAAGATGGTGTAGATGTGTTTGTTTCATGGGATATTTTGGTTTGTTCCATTGGAGGTGTAACTGTTGTGCTTAAAGGAGATGTGTTTGTTCTCCTTGGAGGATCAGCAGTTAGAGGAACATCAATAGTTGGTTGAGGAGGTACCATAGGATATTCAATATATTCTTTTGTACCTGAAACATCAAAATAAGATGTGTCAAATGATTTTGTTAATGAATCAATGTCAAACAATCAGTCTGATCCAATGACTTTCTTTATAAAAGAGTGTTCATTAAAAATAATATCGGTTGTTTCTTCCATAATATTAAGTCTTGGATTGTATACTCTATAAGCTTTTGAGCTTCCAGAGTATCCAACAAAGATCCGTCATCTGCTTATGGAGCAAATTTGGATAATTGTTCTCTGGTGTTTAAGATTGAAATAGAACATCCAAAAGCTTTAAGAAATCCAATGAAAGATTTTCTTTTAAACAATAATTCATATGGAGTTTTTGTATGTTCTTTGATTATTAATGTTCTGATTTGTATGTAACAAGCAGTGTTGATTGCTTCAGCCCAGAAAAGTAAAACAGACGCCTTTGAGATGAAGAACCGAGACGAGACATTGATGATATATTTGACAAAGAGTTTTGTTATTAATAAATATATTTTGTGTCAATAAAATATATTTGATTTTGTTTTAGTCATTTTTATGTTTTATTTGTAATTTCCGTAATTAGTTTAAATCTAGGGGTTTAATGTGTCATTACTGAATATTATATTCACTATAAATAGATAAGTTGTAATTAGGGTTTATGAGCTTGAATGAGCTATTGATTGGGGTTTCCACTTTGTAAACATCTTATGCAATCCAAATAGATCAAACAAGGGTTTTATTCATTGTTCTTGGTGTTCATCTTTGTTTATCTTATTTTATGGTGTTTGATCCAAAATCTTCATCAAATTCATGATTCAAGTGTTGCAAAAGCATCTTATGTATACATCTTATGTATAAATCATATATAAATTACTTATATTTAATTACATATATAAATATAATTAAAATATAGTTAAATCCGGTCCAACCGGTCCGACCACCAAACCAGTAAGGCGTCCGGTTCGACGTCCGATCCGGTTCTGAAAACATTGGTTGATAATGATAGACTAAGGGGGAGTATTGTTAGGTCTGAAAAGGATAGTCTATATTATCAACACAGTCAAAGTCAACAAAAGTCAACATCACGGCCAAAGTCATCAGAAAAAGTCAAACAGACGTGTTTGAGATGAAGAACCGATATGAGATGTTGAAGATATATTTGACTAGGAGTTTTATTATTAATAAATATATTTTGTGTCAATAAAATATATTAATTTTGTTTTAGTCATTTTTATTTTTTATTTGTAATTTCCCTAATTAGGTTAAGTCTAGTGGCTTAATGTGTCATTAGTGAATATTATATTCACTATAAATAGATAAGTTGTAATTAGGTTTCTGAGCTTGAATGAGCTATTGATTGGGGTTTCCACTTTGTAAACATCTTATGTAATCCAAATAGATCAAACAAGGGTTTTATTCATTGTTCTTGGTTTTCATCTCTGTTCATCTTATTTTATGGTGTTTGATCCAAATTCTTCATCAAATTCATGATTCAAGTGTTTCTTGGGACCAACAATGATGATAATCTATGTTTAATGCCTTGATGATTCATTAATGTGTGCTTTGTTGATCACTCTATCAAACAGATATAACACAATATGTCGATGAATTTGATGTTGCTCCCCTTCAGCAAATTAAGACTCAACTCACAATGATTCTTGATTTGCAAGGGATTGTTAGAAGATCTGTGAGCTATACACCAGAAGAAGGGGAGATAATTCATGATTTATCAGACAACAATAGCTTGCTGTGATGTTCAGACTAAACCCTAATGAGATCGTTAGAGATGCTCCTGAAGTTGATGTTATTGGTGATGAGGAGTTGCAAGGAGTTGATGATATAGAGACAGAGGATGCCATATCAGATCACTATCCTCAGTACACAGATATTGATGGAGATGTTATACCAGACTTGGATGAAACCTTTATCAGTAGAGCATTTGATAAGGTTGCTGTGAAAGTCACAAAGAAAGAAGTGGCAGAAGTTAAAGCTCAAGCTGATGATGTTGATTTGTTACAAAGGAAAGCCAAATGGGTTGCATGTCTAGCTGAGATGAAAACTTAGAGAGAGCCTCCAAAGTAGAATGCCTACACCAAGCTCTATAAGGTTAAAAGACATCAGAAAGTATCTGGAAAAATTATCAGCTGGGCCTATTTTGAGGATTTAAATATTTATGATATCAAAAGGGAGAAAGGGATTGAGTATTACAGCTATCCTCACGATCTAAAAACCCTCCCAGGCTTTGAGCTGAACAGACTTGCTTGCCTAAACCTGCTGTATGCAAACCAAGGAAAAATGTCGGGTTGGTTTGAAAAGGTACTGAAGAAAGAGTACCACACGAGATGGGTCAACTTCAAACCTCAATAACCGAGGAGGTTTCTTCATAAAATAGAAGTTGACTCAATCTCTGGAAGACAGAAGGTGGTGTTGAAGTGGAGACCTCTAAGGAAAATGTCATCAATTCTGTTGAGGGAAATGCTACAGGACTTCACACCTTATTTTAAGTGGTGGTATTACGATTGGAGGACGGGTGAAATGGTTATTGTGCTTAACCGAGATGGTAAGATTGAGACTATCAGGGTATTTGACCCAATGTGGCTTACTAACTTGTCGGTGGATGATGTTTATATTTTTTACAAGTGGCCAGTATTCTATGATACACAAGATATTATACAAGCTCTCTAGTTCCAGCACGTTATCAGACTCTGTTTTGCATTCGAGATTCATGCTGGAGTCACAAAAGAGGAGAAGTACAAGAAGTTTGAAAAGCATGTGAAGAGTGTTAGACAATAGAGTAAACTAGGTCCAAGGGGTAGTTTGTTGATACATGATGTCCCTAGTTTATTGTAATTAAACGTTTATGTCTTTCATTTCTTACACATGTGTAATGCAAGAACCTTATTGTGATATATATCTTTGGATGTTTATTTACCTTTGATTATATCATATTCTTATAACATGTATTATTACATGCACGATGAACTTTATATATAGGTTTCGGGTTTTTGTGCATAGTTCAGAGTCAATAATGATTCAGAAATGTGTTTGACTTAGTCTTCTGGTTATTCATGCTAATGGACCATGCTCATGGACCAAATGCATGAATGGACCATGCTTATGGACCAGTCGCACGACTGAACCAGGTGACTGGATAAGTCGCACGACTAAGTCATAAGACTGGCTCAGCCGCATGACAGAACCATTTGTAGAGTTCAGTCGTGCTTATGAATCAATCACATGACTCAGTCGCACGACTGAACCATGCTATTGGCTCAATCGTACGACTGGACACTGAAACTTATAAATACCACGTAATTCATGAAAAAATAAAACACTTTGAATATTATCATACCCTAGTCGTCCAGAGCATCCCAGTTCGTCCATTCAACTTCATAGTTCGTTCATGATCGATTCCTACTTATTCTTAACATCTGTTTAATCATTAGATCGATCAGGCTTTCATTCTCACTGATTGGATCGCCAATCAAATAGGATTCCGCACTATTTGATCTGGTTTCACGTTGAATCAGTTAGTACTCCGTACGTACATGGTCCTAACAATCCAAATGAGCATTGTCAATAGATGACGATCAAGAGTCAAGGATCTCTGCTATTTTGGTAGCATTATCCTAGGGGGAGTATGTAAGGATTACACTTATAGGCTGATGTAAACAAAAAGCTATCAGCATGCATGCATGAAGTACAAGGAAGTTACTTTAGAAGATTTTATACAACTCAGTAAGTTATGCTAAGTATAAAATCTTCCAAAGCCAAAAGACCATATCTTCCGAAGCCAAAGATGATGTCTTTCGAAGCTTCAAATACAAACTCTTCCAAAGCTAAAGACTGATTTCTTCCAAATACAGAGAAGACATGTTTCACTAAACCAACTTTTGATAATAGCTGAACCACTTTTCGTTGTCATCTATGAAGACTCTCTAACTTAGATTAGATGGTAAAAAGTCCATACTGTTGTCAAATTGTAGATTAAGGTCTTTTGTCTATAAGTTTCAAATTTTGTACTTTTATCCTTTTTGTAATATATTAGGATGTGAGTTATGGAATATCATAATCACAGGTCAAAAGGCAATCCGCCTTTTGACTCTACATTAACCTTGTTGTCTAGATTAATGTTTCCAGCTGGCTTTCAAAGTATGGCCAGTTGAAGGATGTAGTATAAAGTGTCTCAAGTACTTCTCTTATTAATGTATGCTTTGTAACACTTGTAAAAGAAATATACATCATTCTTGAATACCAATATTATCTTGTTCTTTGTCATTTACTTTTGTTCTTATTATCATCATAAACCTGGTTCCCTATTTGATATGTTAAGTGTTCTAAATCTCTCCTCGTTGTGAAACTGTTGCATTGACCCCCTTCAACGGTCTTGCAACTTTTTTTTTTAGTTTTATACTTAAGCATTCGAGTTATCTTGAATTTTCTTTTGAATCAATTTATAATAGCGCTCGCTAATTATAGTAAGCCAACATTTTCGTATTCGCTAATTTCCTTCTATGTATTGAGGTACTTATTTTTGTATAGTACTTTATTTATTATAGTTATTTTTATCTGCAATTCATATGAATAATTTTTCGGGTGGTAAATACTAATGTATAAATTAATAGAATTAAATCTTTTAACTTTTATGACCTACGCTGCATAGCATGGGTCACACTTGTAAAGAATACAATTAGAGGCTGATACAGCCAAAGAACAACTAGAGCTTTCAGTATGCACATGTGAAGTACAAGAAAGTTACATCAAAAGTTTTGATACAACTCAGTGAATTATACTAAGTATCGAATCTTTCGAAGTCTTTCGAAGCCAAAGATTGATTTCTTTCAAAGACAAAGAAGATGTGCTTTTTCTGAATCACAACTTGACAAAAGTTGAACAACTTTCCGCTGCCACTACAGATAAATGTCACCAACTTATATCAGTTGGTGAAAAACCAATACTTTTATCAAGTGTAAATTAAGGTATTTTCTCTGTAACTTTCTAGTTTTGTACTTTTATCTCTTTTGTAATAGTTAAGGATGTGAGCTATGGCATGTCATAGCCAGTTATCCTTAAAGTATGGTCGGATGTAGGATACAGTATAAAGTATCTCAAGTCCTTGTATCTTTGGATAAGCTTTGTAACACTTGTAAGAACTTGAGAGCGATATACATCATTCTTGAAAACCATATTTGAGTGTTCTTGTTTATTATTCTTACTACTTGTGTTCATTGTTTCATCCTAACAGGTTCCCTATTTCCTCTGTTAAAAATGTTCTAGGTCTCTCCTAATTTTAAAACTATTGTATTAACCCCCTTCAATGGTACTGCAATTGGTATCAGAGCATTTCAGGCTCTTGATTGTAAGATCTCACCATCTTAAATCCTTTCGGTTTCACAACACACTTTTCAACTCAAATGACAGCTCTTACTAAGGCTGATATAGAAACCGGTTCCATGGCATAATTTCCACAGATCACTCCTGCTGACTTTGATTTTGGTGACAAAGAATGGAAGGCTTCATCAAGTCTTAGGATAGCAGAATGTGAAGATCTATTGTCTCTGGACCTTATTTTCCAAGCACCACTTTAGCTGCTGGTGGTGGTGGTATGATTCCAAAGGAAGTGACAGACTACTCAAATAAAGATTTGAAGAAAATTGATGTAGATCAAAAGGCCATGACTGCTCTCCAAACTGCTCTTCCTAACTCTATCTAAGGAGGCTTTATGAAGTGCAAAACTACGAAGCAACTTTGGGATACACTTAAGCTTATGTATGAGGGGTCTGAGGAAGCCAAGGAAAACAAGAAAGATCTCATGAAGCCCTAGTTTTGTAACACCCTAGGCAAATCCCACATCGGCCATGGGCAGTAGAGGTCTTGATTCATAAGTAATGTCTGGCCTCTAATATCACCAACGCATTTTGGGTGTATTGGTTTTAGATGAGAGGAGAACTCCATAGTTAAGCGTGCTCAGGTGGCAGCAATACACGGATGGGTGACCTCCGTGGGAAGTTTTCACCCAGGCAACCAAAAGCAAATCCGTGAGCTCCACATGAGCAAAGCGGATAATATTGGTGGTATGAAGAGATAGATGTTAAAGAATGGTATTAAAGCCACTTCTATGCCACTCGGGATGGTGGGGCAAACCTTATCGAGGATGGTAAGTCCCCGGAGGTATCAAGAGTGACACAACTTAGGTGAATCCCGCATCCATGAGATGGTGGGGCAAACCTCATTAAGGACGATGACTCCAAAGGGGGGGGGTGATTGTAACACCCTAGGCGAATCCATATCGGTCATGGATAAGAAAGATCTTGGTTTATAAGTAGTGCCTGGCCTCTAATAACACCAACGTGTTTTGGGCGTATTCGCTATGGATGAGAGGAGAACTCCACAGTTAAACGTGCTCAGGTGGCAACAATCAAGGGATAGGTGACCTCCCTAGGAAGTATTCCCCTGGGCAACCAAAAGAAAATTCATAAGCTCCACGTGAGCAAAGCTAACAATATTGTTGGTAAGAGAGCCAAATGTTAAGTTTGAGAACTTCACCCACAAGACAGGTGAAAACACAAGTCAATAATACGTGAGATTGTTAAAACTTTAATAGAAGTTGGAGTAAAACTTAAGAATAGGGACATTGTGAGGAAGTTCATGTTTTCTCTTCCAAGACAATGGACCCTCTAGTGTTTGGCCATTATAAGAACTGAAAACCTCTCAACCTTACTCTCACAGAGTATTACTGTATTCTAAGTAGACACTAGATGGATATTAACATGCAACATCCATCATGCAGCTCTTGTAACAATAAGCAGAGTTCAGCCCTTCATGTGTTGAAAGAAACTGCAGAGAACCATAGAATCACCTTATCTGCTACCCTGACAACTCATAAAACGGACCTTTCATCACCTTCTTGTAGACACTAACGGCGAGCTACATCTAAAGAAGCCCATTTCAAGAGACAAACTCTGCTCAAGCTTTTGTGTTTGCTGATAAAAGTTATGGGAACTTCCACCTCACTCTTGAAGACTTAGATTGTATCCATCCAAATGATCTGGAGTACATGAAACTAGTCCAGTAAATGGCTCTTCTCAATGATAGGGCCAAGAAGTTTTACAAGAGGACAAATAGAATGTTTCCCAGTAACGCTTCTAGTGGAAAGTTTGAACTGGATAAAGGCAAGGTGAATTGTTACAATTGTAACCAAGTGGCCAAGCATAAACCAGACCAAACTATATTAAGAGTGCTCCCCAGACCTAAGAAGCCTAGCCAACCAAAACAACTTATTGTTGTTGCTGTTGAAAAAGGAGGCATTGACTGGAGCTTCTAGAAGATGTTTCTACTAACCAATCACTGATGGCTGACCATGAAGAAGCCAATATACTAGAACATCATTGTACCCCTAAATACATTGCTAAAGTAAATAGATACAGGTCCTAGAACTAGGAGATGAGATCTTTATTGAGTCCTTAAATATCTTAAAGCCAATTTGAAAAGAGCTAAAAATGGTTACAGACTTAGAATAGAACATTTAGAGAATGCAATTTCAACTCCTAAGCACGGGCACACAAATTATAGGATTTAGATTAAAGATCTCACTACCAAGTAATTGAATACCTGGGTGAGCTTCTGATCAGCAAAGCCAGGGCAGAAAAATGTGTTATTAAAGAAGAGACTTTCAAGAACATTATATCCTCATCCTTGCATGCAAAAATTTGTTATTAGAATAAGCAAGGACTTGGATCTAATGAGATAGCTTCTTCATACACACTACTATCTCTAAGACATCTAAGGTGTGGAACTTGTTAAGACGAGCTACCTCTCATAGAACCTATTTAAGAAGAAGATGAGGATGAATAGGAAATAATGAAGGATGAATCTGAGGTGAGTGAGGAAGATCATCCCAAGAAGGGTAACTATTCTCCTAATGAGAGGAAAGAATGAAGGATGATAAAGTCTGCAAGGAACTTGATCAGGGAAGTCCAAAGAAAACCAAAGAAAACCCTAGAGATCAAGACCACTCCCAAGTCCAAGAAAATAACAAGTATTCATCTCTGCTGGATTTGGAGTGGTGAAGACTGAAGAATCAACCAAGGACTCTAGTACTAGGAATCCTAGCTCATGTCCAAATAATTATAATTAAGAAAGGAAGGATGATTAAATGTTTTCCATTGCTACACATCCTAAATCATCCAGTTCTAACTTATTAACACCTCGAAATATCAAAGTAACCAACTTAGTAATAACGGAATTAAGTTGGGGGATTATAAAAAAATGTATTATGGACCCAATTGGATCCATCAGTTAAGTGATATATGGGCTTAAGAACACGTTACCACCCTTAAACAACCCTAATCAAGCATTACAACACACACTTACAATCCAAGCAACAAAGTATTCTAGAGAGAGAGTAGAGAGAGAAAGTTATGGATTATCAAAGGTTGGAAGCTTGGTGGACTGAGGGTTGAAGATCTAAGTATTGGGGCATCAAAGAATGGAGAAATAGCAAGGAATTCAGGTAAGAATCATCCTCCAAACATCTTTCTAGAACATATCTGGAAACTAGGTTTTGGGTTAGAAAAGTTGCAAAAAAATCACATAAAGTTTACATTTGTATGTATGAAATCATGTAAAATGCTTAGATATAGTTTCATGGATGAAAAACCAAGTTTTTGAGCGTAAAAAGTTAAGATTTTGGGTTAAAAATGGGCTGGTTCGTCATTTTTATACATCCAATAAAACTATGAGCCCGATCAGCGAAACTAGTGGTTTTCCCAGCAAAACTAAGAGAAGGTCTAGCGAAACTATAGTTTCGTTGGTAATTTTGCTAGTGCCTAGGTTGACTAGCAGATCTTGCAAACCTAGAAAATTCCAACAAAAGTTGGGCATAAGTGGCAGTGAAACTGTCATGCGAAACTGCCAGCGAAACTGTCGTGTGAAACTAGCAGCGAAACTGTTGGCGAAACTGATAGTGAATCTGGCTGCGAAACTACCAGTGAACTTGCTAGCGAAACTTTGTAGAGAATGACCCATTTGTGTGTTAACTTTTATGCAAACCGTGTGAACTGATCATAGGCTAGGTATCATAGACGCAAGGTTACTTATCGACCAGGTGAGGGCTAGATCCCCTTATTTATAATTTTTTCCATGTTTAGGGGCTATTATGCATAGTAAACCTAAGATTTTCAAGGAAAAGATTTCAATAGGTTTTAAAAAAAATTCCATCCAGGGGCATTGCCCCTTGGACCACACTAGGGGCTTTTGCCCCTAGAACCCCGTTATCCGGGACTGCCACCCCCGAACCCCCGCTATGCCGTGGAGGGTCGATTATATGGTTTATTACTCATTGTTGCTGACATGTGAATATATGGACATATGACTTTGTTTCATATCATGTCCAAGTATATGTATAACTAAGGATGAAAGTTAAACTTAAAGAATTGTTATCGAGCACATAACACTGTACCATTACAAGAGTAAAGTCTTGTGTTTGAACAAGCATATACAGAGTAAAGACTTGTGTTTGTCATAAGCATATACGGAGTAAAGTCTTTTGTTTCTCACAAGCATTGACAGAGTAAAGTCTTGTGTTTATCAAAAGTATTAACAGAGTAAAGTCTTGTGTTTGTCATAAGCGGGGGTTGCTGACCCTGAAAGGATCATACATGCCAATTCAAGAGGTGCTTGATGGTTGTTCTACTGGTGAAATCCCACAAGTCCAAAAGATATGCGAGTGAAGAATAAAGACCAGGTATTGACTATCCATATTTGTCAATGCAGATGACCAATGAACAAATGCTGACAAGTATTTGTTCATCCGCATTAACGAATGTGGACAGTCTGAACAAATGTTGTCAAGTATTTGTTCTTTCGCATTAATTAATGCAGATACACAGAAGAAATGCTGACAAGTGTTTGCTCTTTTGCATTTATCAATGCTGATAACCAAAAACATAATGCAGAAGACAAAGAAGAAATGCTGATGAAGTCCAAGGCATCCGCATTAGAGCTTCATCAACCTTCACTGATTTTCAGGTTGAGCTTTGGATTAGAGCTTTGGCTATTGGATTCAACTCAAGATCTACTCGAATATTGACTGAAAATCGATTGATCTGGTGGTTGAGTTGTTTATTAACAAGTTTCTACTGTTAATCAGCATACCGCTGAAAAATACCAAAAAATTCATCAACCTTCACTGATTTTCAAGTTGAAACAACTGAAAAGCATCATTCGAGTTCTAAATCTGTGACTAAAACCAACCAAAATACATAAAATCAACAACAAATAACCTAAAATACAACTGCTGCAGATCTGAAAACCCGACTACTGTTACTGTTCATAAAAGACAAAATATACCTGAACCATGGACAGTTTGAATAATTGGACCTAAAAAACAACTTAAGCCATATTCAAACCTTCTAAAATCATTTTATTATACATGGATTGTATTAACTTTGCTAAACTTGGCCATGCTTCTAAACCACTAATGCTTAAACACAAATCTGAGTTTAAGCAATGGAAAATCCGGTTCAAGAACTATATTACAGGTGTAGATCCAGATTATTTGATATCTATATGGCAGGGGCCTTACATTCCAGTTTCTTTAACTGCTGATCAAGGTACACAATACAGGATTGTCAGAATTCACATTACGGATCCAAGTATTAATCTTGATGATGATGACTATAAGAAGATTAAGATTGACCTTAAAACCTACTCAATTCTGACTCAGGCTTTAAAAATGGATGTCCTCAAAAGATTGGAAAAATATGGCATAATAAAAGGTGTATAGGATGCACTGCAGATCATGTGTGAAGGCAGCAGTAAGGTGATTGAGATTAACAAAAACAAACTAGTTAATCAATATGAAACCTTCTATCACACCAAGGGACCTCAAGTTATTGAGGCATACAAATTTTCATCATAAACTCATAGTGTGGAAAATGCCTTCATAACTGAAGAATATGACTTGCTATCATCTAGAGATCAATCCAGAACCACTAGATTCATTGCATCATCTTAACAACACAAGCAATTATCACCCAATCCATCCACTTCCACACCTACTAGCATGCCTATTGATAAAAAATCCGAATAACAAAAGGCTACTTACAATGCATTTGTTGCAAGCTTTAAAGCATATGTGGGAGGAAGCCTCGCTTCAGCTCACTTGAAACAAGAAGATCTGGAAGAAATGGATCCAGCTATTATTGAAGAAATGGATTTACAATAGCAAATGACCATGATTGCTATAAGAGCAAAGAAATTTTTTAGAAAGGGAAAGAATCTAAGCTTGAATGAAAACACAAAGCTTGGATATGACAAATCCAAGGTGAAGTGTTTTAACTGTGGTATGACTGGTCGCTTCTCAAGGGAATGTAATGCACCCTGAAGAAACAATAACAACCACCAGAGAAATTCACATAGTTAACCATCATCTCAATCAACATCAACTCCTCAATCAAGTCATCAGAATCAGTTTCAGCATCATGATCACCATCAACAATCTTATCAAAGTCAGCATCAACTGACATGGAAACAACCAATCAACCTCAAATGTACTTGTCATCAGACAAGATGGAATGTGTGATTGGAGCCTGTATGCTAAGGAAGTCAAACCTTAATTTCAAATTATGCACTTATGGCTCATATCAATAATAGTCTAACTCCCATGCCATCTGAGGTAAAATCAAATCTCTATAGTGAAAAATACAATAATGAATTACAAGGATACAGAGAACACAATCGTAAATTGGCTGCTAAAATCAAAGACGAAAAAGTAAAACTTGAAATGTTTAGACATGAAATGAAAAGATTTGAAATCAAAATCAAGTCATTACTTTCAAATATTAAAAAACTACATTGTGAAATGTATACTCTTGTTGCTAAGAATGAGAGGTTAACTGAATTGTTAACCAAAACCAAAGCTGAGCAATTAGCCACTGAAGTGAAACTTGAAAAGTTTCAATTCTCATTTATCAAGCTACAAGAGTTACTTGATTCACAAATGGAACCCAAAGACATGAATGGGGTAGGATATAATTCTTTTCCTCCACCATGCAATGACAATTACACTGTCATGCCCGAGCCACTCACTTTGTCTAAATCAAATGAACCTAAAGTTACCGAAACAAAAATAGTAGTTTCACAGATAACCGATTCTCAAAACAATCCAAATGTTTACATTGGAACAAATGAGGATAAAATCAGATTAGGTCATCCAATCAAGATTAAAGAGTGCTCAGACAAGCACGTAAGTGTCAAGAAACAAAAGAGTCCGGTCAAAACAATTGTTCGTTTTGTGAAATTCATTCTAGAAAGACTCAAAGTGATTCAAAATGCTGAATTTCCATTCAAACCCAATGCTGAAAGTAGATCCAATAGTGAGATGAAATCTCAGAAAAATTCAATCAAATCAGAAAAGGTTTCAATGAAAACTAAAGGCAAAGCATTAGCTTCTCCATTGTTTAGAGTGAAATCACCCAAGATTCAAACACCATGAATAAAAATTGAACTGAGCTAAAAACAAATCAAAACAAGGAATAGGTTTTGATATTTTCAATAAAAAGGATGTGGATCAATTTGATTCAGATGTGAGAAAGACTCAAAAGAATCAAAGACATCCTTTAAACAAACAACATAGTAGAATTGTATAACAATCTACTGATATTAACAATGATGAACTTTCTTCTTCAACAAAAGTAAAACAAGGGTCAAAATCAAAACCAGTCAAACATAATGAATCTTCTTCCTCTAGAACAAAGATAAAGCGGATGTACTGTGAAAATTGTGACATGTCCAATCATAACACAGATGAGTGCTATTTTAATCAATATTACTCAATTTGTGACATGAATAATCATTCAAACAAAAGCTATTATTTTAACAAGTATTGTTCTGTATATGATATGACAAATCATAATACATCTGACTGCTTCTTCAATCAGAAAGACTTGAGAATTCCACAAAACAAGCCCATATTGCCAATTTCAACTGGCAAGGTCAAAGCTAGAAGTCCATAACATAATAAAAATTCAAGAATTTCAAATTCTGATGATGACTTCTATGACTATTGGCAGTCAAACACATTTTAAATAAAAATATGAAACAATCACTCAGCTCTTTTCCAAATCTAACAAAAAAGTGATTTTTGAAAACAAAAAACATGCCTAGTTTCTATCTAGAAATAGGGATCCAAGGTTTGACTAATGTTTTGACATTTAAGTTGAAATTGATCAGAAGAAACAAAGAAGATTCCCGTACAAACCCATCAAAGCCTCATCCTTTAAGTCTCATCCTACAAGAAAATATCAAGAAGTTGCAGTCATGGATAGGAACGGGTAACCCAAGACCATCATGGCTTGGGTTCCATATTCTAACTAGTTTCTTTTTGCTTGTAGGATAGTCCATACAGATCCAACAACTTATGGTATGTTGATAATGGATGCTCCCGACATTTGACAGGAGACAGTTCCCTCCTTTATGACTTCAAGCATATGCAAGGAACTAGTATAGCATTTGGTGGAGACTCACAAGGTGGCAGAATTATTGGTGAAGGATCTGTGATGAATGGATTACTGAGCTTTAATAGAGTTAACTACTATGAGCAACTGAACGTCAATCTTCTTAGCGTGTCTTAGATCTGTGACAAGAAATATTTCACTGATTTCATTGACACCCTTTGCTACATTCTGAAACTAGGATTTCAAATTCCTAAAGAATGGGTTGTCTTCAAGACTCCGAGGAAGAATAACACCTGTCTTAAACCTTAATTCTGCACATCCTATAGAAGAAACATGTCTTGTGTCTAAAGCATCATTTGATGAATCATAAATTTGGCATAGACATTTTGGACATACAAATTTCAAAAACATGAACATATTAGTAAAAGGAAACTATGTAATTGGTTTACCTCAAAAAGACTTCCATTTCATTAACCATTATTCTGCATGTCTCAAAGAAAAACAACACAAGACATCTCATAAACCAATGCTTATGAACATGAATAGTACTTCATTGAAGTTACTTCACATGGATCTTTTTAGACCAACTCATGTTATGAGCATTGGAAAGAAATAGAATTGTTTGGTGATCATTGATGACTATTCACATTTTACATGGGTTTTCATTTTACTTCATAAAAACAAAGCATCATAAATAATAAAAGACTTTATCACAAAAATTGAAAATCAACTTGATCATAAAGTAAAATCAATTAGAAGTGATAATGGTACAGAATTCAAAAATGAAGATCTAAGTTCATTTTGTGCAATCAAAGGCATTGCTCATCAATTCAGTGCAGTTAGAACTCCTTAACAAAATAGGGTAGCTAAAAGAATAAATAGAACACTAATTGAAACAACAGAAACAATGCTAGCAGATGCTAAACTACAAAGTACCTTTTAGGCAGAAGCAATTAACACATTTTTCTTTGTCCAAAATCGAACTTTGATAGTCAAAGAAAGCAACAATCACAGAAAACCATACATTGGATTTTTCAAGTGATTTGGTAGTCCTACATCAATATTAAAGACCTAAGATCATTTGGGAAAGTTTCCTTCAAAGCCTAATGAAGGATTTTTTGTAGGTTATTCCTCTGCTTCAAAGGCTTTCAGAGTGTTTAATCCAAGATTATTCATCATTGATGAATCAACTAATGTTCAATTCAATGAAGATTACTTTCCTAAGTCAATAAATGGTCTCGACAGGCTGTTTGATATTGACTCATTTACTAGATCTTTTGATCAGTTTCACTTGTCAAATGCAGGTAACTAACAATCAGCTGGAAATTCTAGACCAATAGAAATAAGAGATGATTTCCCCATGATTCCTCCTACATCTGCTGATAAAATTGATGAAGATGTTCCGTTGCAAGTTGATCTGTCAGATAAGTATCAAAAAACAGGAGTGTTTTGACTGAGATTGGTCCTAGTTCAGTTCCTACTCCTTTAGAAGAACCATCACATAAAGTGAGGAATCCAGAACCAGCTACAGTTCCTATTGAAATTGAGAAAAAAACAAATAATGATAGTCTTCAAAGTGCAGTAGATTTTGAAACAGAAACGGATGAAGCCTATGACTACTTTCATCACTCTCACATATCGCTACCTGAGTGCTCCCCTTACCAAGATGATCTGAATCTCTCCAGCCTTGATGTATCAATTGCTAGTGACTCTATTGCAACCACCAGAATACATAAGGATCATCAAGTGTCAAACATTATTAGTGAACTAGATGAGCGGATGACTAGAAGCAAGTGAAGTATTACAAACATTTGTTTGTTTTCTTGCTTTCTATGTTAGGCAGTACCCAAGAACATAAAAGAGTATCTTCAAGACAACAGCTGGATTGAGGCAATGCAGGAAGAGTTGATCCAGTTCAAGAAACAAGAAGTATAGCAACTGGTAGATCTTTCTGATGGTCAATACCCTATCGGTACCATATGGCTATACAAAAATAAGACCGGTGATAGTGGCATTGTCATCAGAAATAAAGAAAGATTAGTGGCGCAAGGATATACTCAAGAAGAAGGAATAGACTTTTCCTTGCGTACTCTGCATCCATGAAATTCATAGTGTATCAAATGGATGTTAAGTGTAGTTTCTTATATGGCAAAATTTCTGAAGAAATCTATGTGAGTCAACCTCCTGGCTTTGAAGACTCGGATTTTCCTCATACGTTATACAAGCTTGACAAAGCGTTGTATGGTCTACATCAAGCCCTATGAAAGTGATATGAGACTCTATCATCCTTCCTTCTTGGACACATGTATGAAAGAGGAAAGATTGATCAGACTCTTCTTAGAAAAAGAAAAGGAAAAGAAATATTGCTAGTCTAGATTTATGTGAATGATATTATTTTTAGCTCAACAAACAAGCAACTCTATAAGGATTATGAAGACCTTATGCATTCTAAATTCTAAATGAGTGCAATGGGGGAACTCACTTTCTTCTTGGGGTTGCTAGTACAGGAAATAGCAGGTAGAATCTTCATCAATCAATCAAAATATGTGGAAACCATGTTGAAGAAGTTTCATTTCATAGATTGTCAGTCGGTCAGAACTCTAGTTGATACAAAGATGAAGGTAGGTCCAGATTCAGAAAGAAAATCAGTAGATCAGACTCATTATCGACCTATGATTAGATCATTCATGTATCTAACAGCTGGTAGACCTGACATAATGTTTGGTGTATGTGTTTGTGCCAGGCATCAAGCAGATCCTAAGGAATCTCATATGAATGTAGTCAAGAGGATATTCAAAAATCACAAGGGCAAGCCTACACTTGGACTTTGGTATCCAAAGGAAGGAGATTTCAATCTCTATCCATACACAGAGAGTGACTACGAGGGATGAAACTTCAATAGGAAATCCACTTCTGGTTGTTGTCAATTTCTTAGTCCAATATTGGTCTCCTGGTAGTGCAAGAACCAGATGCTTGTTGCTCTCAAATTCTCTAGATTCAAAACCAGATGCTTGACTATGGTTTTAACTTCTTGCATACTCTAATTCACTTTGACAACACAACAACAATGCTCATAACAAATAATCTACTTCAGCACTCAAAAACAAAACACATTGAAATTAGATATCACTTTTTGAGAGACTGTGCTGAAAAGAGGTTAATCAAATTGATACAGTTCCACACGGACAATCAGTTAGCTGATTCATTCACTAAGGAATTTGATCCTAGTCGGTTTAAATTCTTAGTTTAATCAATTGGCATGATTAACCTTCAATAAAAACAAAAATTAACAAAATCATTCAAATATTACAAAAAATACAAAAAGAAGTTTTGTTAAAGAATATACTTTATACTTCTTGGGAAATGATATAATTACAATCGTTATATCATTCGCAGTGCTTATTTATAAATCTTAAATGACTGACATGACTTATCTGATATGTGGGTAGGCTCAGCTTATAAAAGAAGACACATGCTGTGATGAATTAAAGCTCATATTCAACAGTGAAGCTTTCATCTCAAAGTGTGTGTAAGTTTTAGCTCATCCAAATGTGTGTGTGTGTAGTAACCTAAACACACTAGGTAATGACTCCTTATGAATCTCATTTACTCACATCAATTTCTCTTTGTTTTGCTGAGCAAAGCTTTAGAGAAACAAGCACATAGTGCTGATGTTATGATCAAATAAGATTCCTAATAAGAAACACATCCAACATGGATGAAGCAATAAAAGAAATACATTCCATATGAATGAAAAAAAAGAATCCCAAAGAGGATCACTTTTCAATGTGAAATGAAAAAAACCCAATATGGATCAAACAAACAAAAGGATCAAAGTAAAAAAATCTAATGCGGATAAATCAAAATGAGATGTCATAATTTCAATGACCTGGTCAAGTACGTTATGAAAAAGTTCTATAATGCATTTCATATGGGTGGTTGATGTTGCAATGCTTTTGAATGTGAGGTGCATGTTGAATACTCAATCAACCCAAAAACAAGATAAAGATCACTAGCATCAAAATGTTAACCAAGCATGAATTTAGGTGGATAAACATACCTTCAATCAATACGTCCATGTTTAAGTCTGTTTTACTAATATTTGCTTGCACTTATGAAAGGTAAGATAGATATGATCCCAAATTAAGTATAGTTCCTCTTCATGTACAGATAAGAAAAAAAATCACAAAAATAGTTTGTTTTCAAAAATTTTAAATCTTTAAAGTTTTTATCCCATATGGATATAAACTTTAGGGAAACTAATTAAAATTTTGACCAATATAGTTGTTTCTTCTCTTAAAATTATAAAAATTAGAAAAATGATTGTGTTGGTGTAGAAGTAATACCATAGTATCTCAGTATATGTAGATATATTGTAGCATAAAAGACCAACATCAGTCAACACCGGGAAACTTGTATCACATCTGATGAACAATTCAATCCAAGCAAGAATTGACAAACCCAGCAACAGTCAAAAACTTTATAAACAGTCAAAAGTAAAAGACGCGTCTTTATAATAGACAAACCATTAAATCAAAAAAAGCCAAAACTATCCAAAGGAAAAATATTAAGTTTTAACAAGTTCAAAATTTAATGCAGGTAAGTGCATTGATTAATGCGGGTGAAGGTAACCCAGGCATACAACCAAGGCGGGTAACAGTTTTGATTTATGCAAAACACAAGTGAAATTAATGTGGATAAGATAACTCTCCCGCATTAGTCTCATAACAAATGCTTACAACAATTTTTAAAGTATTGAAAACTTATGCGGACACCTTTGTTTATCCGCATTTGTTTACCCAGCCACATTTTTTAAACATGGTTAACATCAATACTGATAACCTTTGTTGTGTGTTTGTATCAAAAATAAATTAGATGTGTGCTCACACTCCTCCGTCATGTGTGTTTAAAGTTTAAGAAATGCGGACATGAAAATTGTTAATCCGCATTTGTTGAAGTAAATATGGACAAGTAAAACTTCCGCATTTGCTACAGTACACAAATGCTGATAAAGTTAAACTTCCGCATTTGCTACAGTACACAAATGCTGATGAAGTTAATACTTCTGAATTTTCTACAATACAAAAATGCTTGTGAAGTTAAAGCTTCAGCATTTGCTACAGTACACAAATGCTGACAAGTTTTACTCTTCCGTATTGGTAACTGTATACAAATGCTGACAGAACTATTCTTCCGTATTTGCAACAGTAATCAACCGTATTTGCTTAAAGAACTTGTGAAATTTATAAAATCAATAAATTTGACTATTTAAACAGTTCAACAAGAGTCATTTAATTCTTTTCAAATTTGAGAGACTTTAGTGTGACGAGCGAACATTCTTACTGTTCTTCATTCATCACTAAAATCATCACAAACAATCAGATTCTAGTGTTCTTCAAACATCATTTCTCCTTTATTTCAATTCTCAACAATAGAGTGTCGAAACAAGGTGATTTTCAATGGATTCAAACTCTTGTCCGTCAAATTCATAAAGAACTTAGAACCCTAGATAAAGAAAAGAAT
This sequence comes from Flaveria linearis, assembly GCA_024085815.1. NCBI lineage: Eukaryota > Viridiplantae > Streptophyta > Magnoliopsida > Asterales > Asteraceae > Flaveria > Flaveria linearis. The sequence continues at coordinate 29,701,444 of CM044016.1, read as the reverse complement.
CACAAAAATCAACCTCAACTAAGGTTTGATAGACATTTCTGAGCTCACTGTAACCAATGATTATGAAAATTAACAATGAAAAATTGATTTTTAAAACCCTAGGTTCCTCGCATGAACAGGAGAACTATGAACTGGAAAATGTCAATTTCAAAACCTATGTTTTAGTGGTAAAAGATACTAAAAACAGAAAAGATCACCAAAAACAATCATTAAACAAAAAAAACGATCATTCATTACTAAGTCAAGTTAGGTCTAATTTCTGTGAAATAGTACCCATGATTCTTCAATTTTGACCAAAACTAAGTCCAAATAGAAATTGTAAACTTGAATTTACATGTGTAATTTGATGATTGTAAGTCAAGTACTAACTCATATGACTGTAATGCAGAGGTTAATGGCTAATGTCACATGGAACAAACTTTAAAATGTTAGTGGGTATCTTGACCATGATGTCCCGGAAGCTGAAAGACTCAGAGACATGATCGGATTCATAGCCACCACTTGAGATGCTCATGCCATCACTGTGAGACCTGCTATATATGAGAACTTCATAAGATCATTCTAGAGCAGTGCTGAAGTAACAGAGATTGATGGTGTCAAAACCTTATCTCAAAGAATTTCTAATGATCACACCCTTTCCATCACTAAACAAATTATTAGACAATGTCTATAGGTTGGTGATGATGCTAATATTCCTCTAGAATTTGAACATGAGGAGATTATGACCTTCTTTGCCTGTATTGGTTATGAATGAGGATATGAAGGAAAATAGATAGTAAAAGGGTTGGTGGATCTAGAATGGAGGTTCTTGATACACATATTGCAACACTATCTATCCAAAAGAAAGACAGGATGGACTGACATCCCTATCACTACTTCGTCTGCATTTTTGCTTTGTGCATGAACATGCCATTCAATATGTCAGCTTATGTATTTAATGGCCTAGTTTCTAACATTCAAGAGGGAAGGAGGAACATGTTTCTAATGTACCCATGGTTCTTGCAGTGCTTTGTTAATAAAGCCTTTCCTCAATTGGTACCTGTAGTGTGACCACCCTAAACCTAAACGAACGATTTTCTATTTTAAAAATTTATATTACGACTGAATAAATATTATTATGTCAAAAATATATATATTTGCATGCATATATATGCATAGAATCTACGCGTGCATGCATGTGTATATATATATATATATATATATATATATATATATATATATATATATATATATATATATATATATATATATATATATATATATATATATATATATATATATATATATATAAATTCAGTATGCATGTTCTCATTTAAGCATGCATGTTTTTGCATATGCATATGTGTGTTACTTATGCATGTATATAATTATACCTTGCGTATATATAAACTCATGATTATCTATATTATTATACATGTGTATTATAGGCAAACATGGTTGCATGTTTGCTAAAATTTACGTATACATGTATGAATATACATCTAGAAATGCATCTATATAGGTATTAAGTGAATCAAAACCAAAACAAACACAACCAAACGCTTGAATCACTAAGATAATATTAACATCCAGATTAAGCCTTGATGATTAAAACACCTAAGACCTAAAACACAAACACCTAAACACTACCTAAAGTCTCACTAACCCGATGTATTATCAACCGAAATTAACGACCTAACCCCTTGGTTAGATAACTAATCAAACCATTAAGCATCCCTCGGTTGAAGGACACCATAAAAACCACCAAACCGCCACATATAAACATCATCGTTGCAAGAATTAAATATGGCAAGCTCTTGAGCAATTCTCGGCTACCTTGCATTCTTAACCCTTAGTCACCAAGACATCATGATTACCAAGTGAATGTGGCAATCCCAAAAACATTCTCGGCCACCTAAGCTACACCAAGCTTCACCCCCTTTTTTCCACCTAAACCTATAAGGTAACTAAGCAAAGCTATATTAGCTTAGTCACCATTCTAGGAACCTAGGGTAATGATGTGTAAAATTCTTATATATGCTCTTGACGAGAATCATTGAACACAATTAAACCACATAACCATCAAACTACTATCTCAAACTCTCTCTATTCCTTTTGTCTCTCGGTCCCGATTAACATCACCACAACCATCTCTACCACCTTTGTTCCCTCACACCCCTCAGTATCTATTAGCAACCATAAACCACCACCACTTCACCATCGCACACCATCACTACCAGTACCTTCCCGTAGCTCAACAACACCACCATCACCTTTCGCAACCCAACACTATCTTCCACGACACTACTTCTCTACCTCTCGGTTCTACAAGCCCAAGCTAGCCACCTTCTCAAATCGTGGGCTCAAGGCATCTCAACCATTCCCCGATCATCATCAGCCCTTCCCTCCCTCGTTTACAAGGTTAAAATCTTTCAAAGTATTTAAAATGCTAAGAGTACATATGTATTATATACACATATAATTGTTTTGGTACATATATATATACGAAAAACTAATCTTTAAGAGTGTGGAAAAACTTTACAAATTACAGTAATGAAATTCAGAAAAATTATGACAAAAAGTATATTTTTGAATTTATGAGAATTAATCTTAGAAATATTAAGAAAAATAAGTAAAAATACTAAACAAATTGCGATTGTGGGAATAAACATTAGAAAATCTTTAGAAAATATTAACTCATTATTCTGTAAATTTTGGTAAAAATATATTAAATAAAGTAATTTATACAAATTATTTAAAAATAAAGAAAATACTCAAAAATACAAATAATTCAGGAAAAATTCTAGAAAAAAATCACAGAATGACCCTTTTGGGGTATAAAATCTCCAGGAATTATTTGGTATTTTATTTCATTATTATGTTTGAAAAATGAATTTTTAAGTGATCTGTAATCTAAATAAATAATTAGCCAGTACCATAAATTGTGAAAAATTAACTGAAGCTATGATAAATTTGAATCAATAGATGGTATAAATTTCATAATTTTTGGAGTTATGTAAGTATTTTTAATGAATTTTGGGAATATTGTAAGAAATACAGAAAACAATCTGTTGAGAATTAGATGTTATAAAATTTATGAGATAATGTAAACTGTTGAAATAATATTCTATAGATGTTTAATAATTTTTGGACGGTAGTAGCTATTTTTAGTAATTTATAGAAACTTTGGAACAATTATAACAATTTGTATATAATGAAATAAAAGTTGAGGATTTTATGGTGATGTTAGCTGATTATTGTACAGCTAAAATTTCAGGAACTAGTTATATGTAAAGTTCTAAAAATTTTAAAGAAATTTTTGTCTAACTTATAAATTATTTTATAGGTTACCATTTGAAGACACGGTGAGACTCATAGCCCTATTTTGGTATTTGTAAAGTTTTTGGGGGAAAAAGCATACTGATTATATTGATGCATTATTTTTGAAAATATTTTGAGACTTACTGTCATTTGTGATACAACCATTAATTCGAATGAGGAACCGTCTGATAATATTAGTAGCGCTACTTAGGAGAATATTTACACCAAGAGGATGAGTGTTGTGATGCTATTTTCCTGCACCTAACCGAATGAGGGTTGAGATGTAATATTATCTGATCTTGTGAACTATTTCATGACAGTATGATTATGAGTGTGAATAGGTTTGGTTGTAACTGGTGCAACAATAAAATGTTTTGTCTAGATATAAACCTATGATCTCACCAACTTTATGTCGACTATTTAAGTATGCTTTTTCAGGTGAAAATGACTAATAATATAGACTTTTCCTTTGATGTTTACAATGGATGGGGTGAAGTTGTAGGACGAGTATGTGTAAGCCTAATCGTTAATATCTACGATGGCAGCGTGGTAGTGGATGCGCATTTTCATCGTACCTGAAGATGTTAGCTAAATAATATGTTGTAATAAGGGTTATATCAAATTTTGACTTATATGTAATGATGTAATCCAAATTATGATATATATATATATATATATATATATATATATGTGTGTGTGAAGTATGTGTAACACCCGGAAGTTTGACTTTTTGAAGTGATATGTGACGGAGTCTCAGTCGCATGGAATTCATGCGACTGGGGGTTCAGTCGCATGATGCTCGGACGATTGAAGCTCAACCGTACGAATGGAGTTCAATCGTATGACTGAAGGTTCAACCGTATGACTGAAGGTTCAACCGCATGGAACTCATGCGACTGGAGGTCCAGTCGCATGGTGCTCATGCGACTGAAGGTCCAGTCGCCCCTGGACTTCGGGCGACTGAGCTGTACTTATAAAAGAGGAGTAGCTCTCTTCTTTCCCCAACACTTACACACTTTAGTCGGAAGAAAGAGCAGAGAGCGACAGAGCAGAGAAAGAAAAGAGAGAACGGGGTGATTCGGGCTCGAGATTTGTCGAGAGGCTATTCAAATCGAAGCTCTTCATATTCTCCGTGATAATATGAGTTCTAGGACCTCTCATTTACTTGTTTTCATACGATTTTGAGGCTGGAACACATTCAAACCCGTTTTTGAATAGAGTGTATGTTTGACCCATTTGGGTGGGATCTTGAGTAACGTGTTTATGGTACGAATTAGGACTTGCATTAGCTTGTATGATGTCTTAGTATGAATCCCTGAGGTTTAGGAAGGCTAATTTGGGCTTGAATTGAGTTTAGAAGAGTTTTACCGCCGAATGTCGCGGCTGCTATTCGTGATGAACTTCAGTCGCTGCCCAGTTAGGTTTATGCGACTGAAGGGCCAGTCGTGCGACTGATGGGCCAGTCGTACGACTGAGGAACGACCGATGTTCAATCATACGATTGAGGCTCAGTCGTACGATTGGGGCTCAGTCGCATGACAGGCTATGCGACTGAGGGTTCAGTCGCATAGATCCATTCGCATAGTAGTACAGACGCACGACTGAGGGTTCAGTCGCATAGATCCATTCGCATAGTAGTACAGACGCACGACTGAGGGTTCAGTCGCATAGATGCCCATTCGCATAGGGTTCATTCGTACGATAGAAGTCCATCCGCACGACTGTATGCCCATTCGCATGACTCAGTCGCATGGAGGCCATGCGACTGGAGTATGTTCAATCGCCCAAATAGGGCTGATGTGAATGTGGAGAGAAGTGTATGTATGATGTATGTAGGATAAGTATGATGTAGCCTTATATGATAGTAATGATTGATGATTTGTAACTACCGATGTTCCTCGATTTGATGCATGTTTATCTTTCCACAGTTTTACATGTTATCACTAATAGATGAAATGAAAGTATTACGTAAAGTACAGTGAAAGAGTAATAAAGAAAGTGAAGGAACATTAATAAAATTTAACAAGTATTGCAAGGTTATAGGAGTTACACGACTATGTGTCGTTAGCTCAACTGTGTTGCGGGTTAGCTACCCTTTATGCACACAGGGTCAATCAATTGAGATTGGCAGGACCTTTGTGGCGTGCCCCGGATGATCGGGTCGGCGTTGTACACAGTACACATAGCCCTTTCGGGGGAATACAGTTGACCCTTCGGGGGATACACATAGCCCTTTCGGGGGAATACAGTTGACCCTTCGGGGGATACACATAGCCCTTTCGGGGGAATACGGTTGACCCTTCGGGGGATATAGATGGCCCGTCATCCATTTCCCATCGCGCATATAGTTGGGGTATCGCTCACTGGTCCATACAGAAAGTGAAACATAAAGATAAAGTTTACAGACAAGGCATATAGTACAAAGAACGAACATTATTTGTTCATACAGTTGATGCGTGCTCGCACATACAGTACAGTATAGTATTTTACAGAAAAGAGTATTTTTATATACTACATATAGAAAATGTTTTACCACATATAAAACTAGAACTCACTCAGCAACGCTGACTTTTTATGTGTTTCCAGTTGGCAGGTAGGGTTGCTGAGGATGGCACGAGGCGGCTACTCAGCTCTTTTGGGATGGCATTCTCCTTTTGATAATGCTGCAACGTCATGTGTTGTGGGCCCATAATGCACGCAACATATTATGTTGCTTGCAAGTGCGAGATTTTTTGAGGATCCTGATAAACAGGATTATTTAAGAAATCTCCTTTATGATGAAAATTTTTTATGTTTTTATACTAGAGGTCACTGTATATGACCCTATGATTGTTGAGGATTCACATAAACGGGATTACTTAAGAAATCCTTGGTTTCATATGCTTCAGCAACAATCATAGCAAAAGTTAGGCATTGTAAAGATGTAATTAGAAATGATGAAATCTTTAGTATAATGCTTTTGTGATGTAATGCAACATCAGATGTGTTGTAATTGACGTACGTTGTATTAAATGGCAAAAGTTTTTATAGTAAAATGAAAGTTTATCTCAAAGTTTCCGCTGCATGGTTTAATTAAATTATAGTAAATATTGTATGTTAAGTGCAATGAATGACCAACTGTGAGGTTCCCGGGATCGGGGCCTTACAAGTTGGTATCAGAGCCAAAGTTTAAGTGAAATGTGTAAATTTTCAAAATAAACTTAAACTTAAACTGAAAATGGGACAGAAAAAGGGAAGAATGCCATCTGAGTAGCTGCGTGCCATCAGGTATTTTCTTAAAGTTAATCATGATTACGTGCGCGTGATATGTGTTTATGTGTACTGTTAGACTTAGATACTAATGTAGTCAGGACAGGTAATGCTCGGGGAGCGAAGAGTAAAGTAAGTGGCTAATCACAACTGGCCACTGTAATTAGGGACTTACTATACTTAACATAAACTGAGCTATTTCTTTGAATGACCGTGTTGGTGTTTGAATATTTTAGTGTGAGGTAGAGAATGGCTGGTGGTAGATCTTCTAAAGCTTCCCGGGGTGGAGGCGGTGGCGGACGTGGTGCTGAACCACGAGCCACAAGAGGAAGACCTAGAGTAGAGAAAGTGGTTCACGAGGAAACTGAGACCCCTTATCAGGAGGGGGTAGATGAGAGCGCTAACTTGAGAGCCTCAGTAAAAGTGGCAGTGGTCGAGGAGGTACATCAGGTCATGCAGACGATCTTACCATCTGTGGTGACCGAGGTAATTAAGGCTGTCAGGGAAGGCGAAAGAAAGGAGAGGAATAGGCCCTCAGGGAGACAAGAGCAACAAGAGCCGGAAACGGTTCTGTCTGATAATGAAGAGGAAGAGGAGGAGGAACCGGTACGAGAGGCAACACGGGGTTGTAATTACGGGGCATTCATGAGGTGCAAGCCCCTACTTTTGACGGTACTGGCACTGCTGCCGATGCTCACCAATGGGTGAGAGAAATGGAGGTTGTCCTCGATATTAGTGATTGCAGGAGGACAAGAAGGTGAAGTTTGCTACCCACTCTTTCACGGGGTCGGCCTTGTGCTGGTGGGACAATATTGTCCAGGCCGAGGGTAGCAGGGCCATTGCGAAGATGAAGTGGGCCGAGCTGAAAAGGATGGTGATCGATGAGTTCAGTCCTCGTCGAGAAATGGACAAAGTTGAGAGACAGTTCCTGCAGCTGGAGGCGGGGACAATGACCCAACAACAGTACACCACCAAATTCAATGAGATGGCAAGAATGGTACCGGATCAGGTGACGTCGGTGTCTCGAAAGATCAACCGGTATATTCAGGGGCTGCCAGCTGACATCCGCATGCATTTGATTACTGCCCGACCGAGCACTTGTAGGTCGGCAGTGGATTTGGCGGGAAGGCTATATGATGAACGGGCTATGGTGGTGAAGGCTAAAGGTAGTAAGAAGGGAGGTGGTTAGAGAAACTGGCAGGGGAAGAGGTTTGGTCGAGGTGATACTTCGACGAGTAATAAGAAGACGCGGGTGGATGACCGCCGGGTGGTCACGTCGGGTTCAGGAGTAAAGAAGTGTGGTAAATGCGAGAGAGAACACGGTGGGGAATGCAGACTGGGGACGAACGTATGCTTCAGGTGTGGTCAGCCTGGCCATATCGCTAGAGACTGTAAGAAGCCTAGGGCTGAGGCTTCAGGGGTAAAGAAGACGGGAAGTGAAGGTCCGAGAGCAAGCGCCAGGGCATTCACAATAATGCAGGAAGAGGCTATGACGGACCCCGATGTAGTGTCCGGTACGTTTCTGGTGAACCAAACTTTAGCCTCTGTATTATTTGATTCGGGTGCGAGTAGGAGTTTTATTTCTGCTGCTTTGTGTGCCAAATTGCCTGTTAGTAGTAGACGTGTGGATGTACCGTTTGATGTAGAGACTGCTATAGGTAAAACTACCAGAATTTCCGAGGTAATAGAGGGTTGTGATGTGGAATTAGAGGGCCACAAATTTCCGGGTAGACCGTTTGCGATGACCTTTGGTGGTTTTGATTTGGTGCTTGGTATGGATTGGTTGGCGGACTTTGAGGCGAACATTGTGTGTCGCAAGAAGATGATTTATTTGACAGCGCCCGACGGTAGTTCAGTGACGGTTTATGGTGATCGGGTTACGACGATTCCGAAGGTGATCTCAATGGCGATGGAGGGAAAATGTATGAGGCGTGGATGTAGCGCCTTCTTATGTTACGTAAAGGATGTGGAAATGCCAACACCACAACTATCTGATGTCCCTGTGGTGTGTGACTTTCCAGATGTGTTTCTTGAAGACTTATCGGGATTGCCACCTGACCGAGAGATCGAGTTCCAGATTGACCTGATACCAGGCGCCCAACCAGTTGCCAAAGCGCCGTATCGATTGGCCCCGACGGAAATGAAAGAGTTAATGGAGCAGTTGCAAGGGCTGCTAGACAAGGGGTTTATTAGACCAAGTATCTCACCTTGGGGTGCTCCGGTCTTGTTTGTGAAGAAGAAAAACGGTAGCATGAGAATGTGTATAGATTACTGGGAGTTGAACAAGCTGACGGTAAAGAACGGATACCCCTTGCCGAGGATCGATGACTTGTTTGATCAACTTCAGGGTGCCAGTTGGTTCTCAAGGATAGATCTTCGATCGGGCTACCATCAACTGAAAGTGAAAGAGCAAGACATCCCTAAAACAGCTTTTCGCACGCGCTACAGTCACTACAAGTTTCTTGTCATGTCTTTTGGTTTGACCAATGCGCGAGCTGCTTTTATGGACCTGATGAACAGGGTGTGTCGGCCGATGTTGGATAAATCAGTGATTGTATTTATTGACGATATCCTGATTTATTCGAGGAGCGAAACGGAGCATGCTGGTCACATTCGAGAAGTACTAGAAACGTTGAGATGGGAGAAATTGTATGCCAAATTCTCCAAGTGCGCATTCTGGTTGCGCGAGGTTCAATTTCTGGGTCACGTGGTTAATCCGGAGGGAATTATGGTCGATCCGGCAAAGTTGGAAGCAGTAATGCAATGGAACTCTCCAAAGACGCCATCCGAGATCCGTAGTTTCTTGGGTCTGGCGGGCTATTACAGAAGATTCATCCAAGACTTCTCCAAGATTGCTTCTCCACTGACCAAGTTGACCCGGAAGGATGTGAAGTTTGTATGGGGTCAAGCTCAAGGGAAGGCGTTTGAGAAATTAAATACGAGAATGACCCAAGCTCCTGTTCTGTCGTTGCCCGAAGGAAGTGAGGATCTGGTGGTTTATTCTGATGCTTCCTATTTGGGGTTGGGATGCGTGTTAATGCAGAGGGGAAAAGTTATAGCCTATGCGTCCCGACAGCTGAAAGTTCATGAGGTTAACTACCCCACTCATGACTTGGAGCTAGCAGCTGTGGTCTTCGCGTTAAAGATTTGGAGGCACTACCTCTACGGAACGAAGTGCACCATTTTCACAGACCACAAGAGCTTGAAGTACTTCTTCGAGCAAAAAGATTTAAATATGAGGCAGAGGCGATGGTTGGAGCTGATAAAAGACTATGATTGTGAGATCCATTACCATCCGGGCAAGGCCAACGTGGTGGCTGATGCCCTTAGCCGAAAGGAGAGACCCGAACCGATACGGGTGAAGGCATAACAGCTGATCATGACCTCGGATATGATGAAGCAAGTCAAAGAGTTTCAAGATGAAGCACTGAAAGAAGATCATCTTAACTCAGAACGAATGAGAGGTCTGGTCGCGAAATTGGGTGAAAACACGTTTGGTGTCAAGACTCGATTTGGGCGAATGTGGATTCCACGATTTGGGGATCTACGTATGAAGATCATGGATGAAGCCCATAAAACTCGATACTCCATTCATCCCGGTGTTACCAAGATGTTCCAAGACATGAAGAAAGATTATTGGTGGCCGGGTATGAAGCGTGATGTGGTGGGGTATGTGAGTAAATGCCTCACGTGTTTGCAAGTAAAAGCCGAGCACCAGAAGCCGTATGGAAAGATTCAACCATTGGACATACCGGAATAGAAGTGGGAGCACATCACCATGGATTTTATCACAAAGCTGCCACGTACCCCAAAAGGGTACGATACTATATGGGTGATTGTGGACCGTCAGACGAAGAGTGCTCACTTCTTACCGATGCGCGAGACATATTCATCCGAAAGGTTGGCCGATCTTTTCATAAAAGAGATTGTGACTTGTCATTGAGTACCGGTGTCGATTGTGTCTAATCGCGACACCCGGTTTACATCCAAATTCTAGAAGAAATTCCACGATGCTATGGGGACGAGGTTACATATTAGCACGGCTTATCATCCTCAAACTGATGGTCAGTCTGAAAGGACTATTCAGACTTTGGAGGACATGCTCCGGGCATGTGTTATTGACTTCGGCGGAAGTTGGAATGACCACCTGCCGTTAGCCGAATTCTCATACAATAACAGCTATCATGCCAGTATTGGCATGCCACCCTATGAGATGCTATACGGCAGGAGATGCAGCACACCCGTTTGTTGGGGTGATATTGGTTAGAAAGAATTGGGGAGCGTCGAAGTGATCGAGGCTACGACTGAAAAGCTCGAAAGGATCAAAGCCTATATGAAGGCAGCCAAAGACAGACAGAAGTCGTATGCTGACAAACGACGCAGACCGATTGAGTTCCAGGTGGGAGATCGGGTTATGTTGAAGGTCTCACCCTGGAAGGGTATCATTCGGTTCCGTAAGCGAGGCAAGTTGAGTCCACGGTATATAGGCCCTTTCCGAATCATTGCTCGAGTAGGAGAGGTGGCCTATAAGTTGGAATTACCAGATGAGTTGAGTGGAATTCACCCGACTTTCCACGTATCTCATCTGAGGAAATGTTGGCAGACGAGGATATGATCGTCCCACTGGAGGACATCAAGGTGGACGAACGGCTCAATTATGTGGAGCAACCAGTGGCGATCATAGAGCGAAAGGAGAAAAGGCTAAGGAATAAAACGGTTCCTCTTGTGCCTGTACAGTGGCGACACAGGAAAGGATCCGAGTCAACGTGGGAAACTGAAGAAGAAATGAGGCAGCATTACCCATGATTGTTCGAGGAATAACATGTTTCGAGGACGAAACCTAAATAAGGGGGGGTGGACTTGTAACACCCGGAAGTTTGACTTTTTGAAGTGATATGCGACGGAGTCTCAGTCGCATGGAATTCATGCGACTGGGGGTTCAGTCGCATGATGCTCGGACGATTGAAGCTCAACCGTATGACTGGAGTTCAATCGTACGACTGAAGGTTCAACCGCATGGAACTCATGCGACTGGAGGTCCAGTCGCATGGTGCTCATGCGACTGAAGGTCCAGTCGCCCCTGGACTTCGGGCGACTGAGCTGTACCTATAAAAGAGGAGCAGCTCTCTTCTTTCCCTAACACTTACACACTTCAGTCGGGAGAAAGAGCAGAGAGCGACAGAGCAGGGAAAGAAAAGAAAGAACGGGGTGATTCGGGCTAGAGATTTGTCGAGAGGCTATTCAAATAGAAGCTCTTCATATTCTCCGTGATAATGTGAGTTCTAGGACCTCTCATTTACTTGTTTTCATACGATTTTGGGGCTGGAACACATTCAAACCCGTTTTTGAATAGAGTGTATGTTTGACCCATTTGGGTGGGATCTTGAGTAACGTGTTTATGGTACGAATTAGGACTTGCATTAGCTTGTATGATGTCTTAGTATGAATCCCTGAGGTTTAGGAAGGCTAATTTGGGCTTGAATTGAGTTTAGAAGAGTTTTACAGCCGAATGTCGCGGCTGCTGTTCGTGATGAACTTCAGTCGCTGCCCAGTTAGGGTTATGCGACTGAAGGGCCAGTCGCACGACTGAGGAACGACTGATGTTCAATCGTACGATTGAGGCTCAGTCGTACGATTGGGGCTTAGTCGCATGACAGGCTATGCGACTGAGGGTTCAGTCGCTTAGATCCATTCGCATAGTAGTACAGACGCACGACTGAGGGTTCAGTCGCATAGATCCATTCGCATAGTAGTACAGACACACGACTGAGGGTTCAGTCGCATAGATGCGCCCCATTCGTATAGGGTTCATTCGTACGATAGAAGTCCATCCGCACGACTGTTTGCCCATTCGCATGACTCAGTCGCATGGAGGCCATGCGACTGGAGTATGTTCAATCGCCCAAATAGGGCTGATATGAATGTGGAGAGAAGTGTATGTATGATGTATGTAGGCTAAGTATGATGTAGCCTTATATGATAGTAATGATTGATGATTTGTAACTACCGATGTTCCTCGATTTGATGCATGTTTATCTTTCCACAGTTTTACATGTTATCACTAATAGATGAAAGGAAAGTATTAGGTAAAGTACAGTGAAAGAGTAATAAAGAAAGTGAAGGAACATTAATAAAAGTTAACAAGTCTTGCAAGCTTATAGGAGTTACACGACTATGTGTCGTTAGCTCAACTGTGTTGCGGGTTAGCTACCCTTTATGCTCACAGGGTCAATCAATTGAGATTGGCAGGACCTTTGTGGCGTGCCCCGGATGATTGGGTTGCCCTTGTACACAGTACACATAGCCCTTTCGGGGGAATACAGTTGACCCTTCGGGGGATACACATAGCCCTTTCGGGGGAATACAGTTGACCCTTCGGGGGGATACACATAGCCCTTTCGGGGGAATACAGTTGACCCTTCGAGGGATATAGATGGCCCGTCATCCGTTTCCCATCACGCATATAGTTGGGGTATCGCTCACTGGTCCATGCAGAAAGTGAAACATAAAGATAAAGTTTACAGACAAGGCATATAGTACAAAGAACGAACGTTATTTGTTCATACAGTTGATGCGTGCTCGCACATACAGTACAGTATAGTATTTTACAGAAAAGAGTATTTTTATATACTACATATAGAAAGTGTTTTACCACATATAAAACTAGAACTCACTCAGCAACGCTGACTTTTTATGTGTTTCCAGTTGGCAGGTAGGGTTGCTGAGGATGGCACGAGGCGGCTACTCAGCTCTTTTGGGATGGCATTCTCCTTTTGATAATGCTGCAACGTCATGTGTTATGGGCCCATAATGCACGCAACACATTATGTTGCTTGCAAGTGCGAGATTTCTTGAGGATCCTGATAAACAGGATTATTTAAGAAATCTCCTTTATGATGAAAAACTTTTATGTTTTTATACTAGAGGTCACTGTATATGACCCTATGATTGTTGAGGATTCACATAAACGGGATTACTTAAGAAATCCTCGGTTTCATATGCTTCAGCAACAATCATAGCAAAAGTTAGGCATTGTAAAGATGTAATTAGAAATGATGAAATCTTTTGTATAATGCTTTTGTGATGTAATGCAACATCAGATGTTTTGTAATTGACGTATGTTGTATTAAATGGAAAAAGTGTTTATAGTAAAATGAAAGTTTATCTCAGAGTTTCCGCTACATGGTTTAATTAAATTGTAGTCAATATTGTATGTTAAGTGCAATGAATGACCAACTGTGAGGTTTCCGGGATCGGGGCCTTACAGTATGTGTTTTATGTTTTCATATTATTGTGATTTAAATTTCTTGTAATCAATAGCATTTTGAACAAACAAGTCAGATCCAATTATCGCTTCACGCTTCCGCCGGGATGTGACATATAGGACCTGTGATGGATATTCCCCATTACAATGCTAAGTCCTATAAGTAAATCAAGAAAAGGGATACCAGGAACTTTTATAGTGGGACTTTCTTTCCATTGCTTCCATGGATGTTACAACAGATTAATCAAGAAGAAGCTATAGATGAACAATAAGATGTAGCACCAGCTGATGAGCAAGTTCATGAAGAAGAAGAACAAGATGCTCCTGATCAATAACATGTTGATGAGCATGCTGAAGAAGCACAGGGAGAACAAAGGACAGTGTCACCACATGTTGATGTAGGTGGTGATCTTCACACTGGGCCATCTGTTCAAGAAGCTGACATTGCATCACCTTCCAGACCATCTCCAATCCACTCTCCTATGTCTCTAGTTCACTTTTCTCCATTTCACTCTTCTCCAGCTACTGTTGAACCTATTGAGGCTGGTGAATCTACCAGCTCTTTAGAAAAATCCAAGCCATCTTCGGATAAGAAGGATCATGCTATCATAATGTATTTAACACAAATTCAATCTGAGGCAGGTGCTTCTGAAAGTTATGCTAAATCTGGAATTAACAGTCCTTAGGAGAAGGATGAGATGATATCAGAACTTTTGTTAAAAGTTGCAAGAGTGGAAAAGTTGGTTGACGGAAGATCTGGTATTATACAAGACAAACTTCCAGAGTTGGATGAAAAAGAAAAGGAAATTAAGGAACCTAAAGAGAAATTTGAGTTTGAAAAGAATGAAAAAGACAAATAACTAAACAATCTCAAGGCTGCACTCAAACAAGCAAGAGATGAAATCAGCGGGCATGTTGATACTGTCAATATACAGACACTTGCCATGGAGGAAAAAGAGAACTTGATTGAAGTCCAATCTGACATCATTGCTGATCTTAATCAACAAATTAAGACTTCAACAAAAAGAGTCTTAGAATTGGAGATGTTAATAAATATCAAAGAGGAGCTAGCCAAGAACAAGAATTCAAAGATGATGAACCTGAAAAGGAGAAGGAATCAAGTCTACCCATGTTTGTTTACTCAAGTGAACAATCAAAAGAAGCCAAAGAGGAAGATTATGAAATAAGAGACTTTTGATGATTCCAAAGTGCTGAGCTTGATGACTGTTCCAAACAAACTAAAAAGCTGGATAGTTATTCTACTGGAGGATTTTTAATTGATAATGAATTCTTGGAATTTGTGTGAGACCCTAGACCTCTAGTAGAACACTTAGTGCTGATTCCTCAATCTCCAATGCTATTAGAAAAAGAGTTGAGCTTGATGACTGTTCCCGCTATCACTTTATCTGATGAGCAAAAAGAGCTCATTAGAAGGCTATATGAAGAAATCAAAAAGAAAGGTGAAATTGTTGAGAAATAATAAGAAGAACAAAAACATTAACAAGGCTAATCCTCTGTACCATCCTCATCCATACCATTTATGCACACATATTCAAGGAAGAGAAAGTACCTATCTGAAAGGCTAAGGGTAAAAGGCCTATTGATAAAAGGATCCCATTAAAAAGAAACAAAAGGATGATCCAGGAAGTCTAGTATCTATAGCTGAATTTCTTGAAGAACATGAAAGAGCATAGGAACAACTCAAGAAAATGACTGACCTTATAAACTTGGAAGAGGGGGAGATTGAAGGAGGATACCAGGTTGATGAACCTGTGATCAAAGACAATCCTGTGAAGGTAGAATATTCAGTGGAAGAATGGTGAAGAAAGCACAAATAGATGATTAATCAAGGCAATGTTTCTAATAAATCATGGTTATGATATAGATGAAGTGTTTGGGATGAATTATGAGTCAATGGTTGAAGAAGTAAACAAGATGAATTAACTTCTTAATCCAACTCATGTGACTGTGTATGAAAGAAGATCAGCCAAGTCTGCAGTCACATTCAATACTCCCATACCCTACTGTCTGAACCTCCTAAAGCTTATTATCCTGAACCCTATAGCATGACTGATAGGAAAATGAAGGATTATCTCTCCAAACAAGGATACACCAAAAGAAGACTGGGTAACATGAAGAAAAACTCACTTAGAGCCATAACCCTCCAAATGATTAATGAAAAGAAAGAAAGGATGAAGAAGTTAGAGGAGGAGGTTGTGAGGAGAAAACCCAGATCAAGAGTGTCTGCTCAAGATATCCAGCTCACTTCCAAAGACCATGATGTCTTGGCAACCATACTTAACAGGAATCTTGAGTGGTTTATTAAACCCTCTCAATTGATAATTCAAGAGGGATTAACCACATCAGAAATGATTCAAGGTGTGTCTGCTCCAGAGCGAAAGGTAGATGTCAAAATCATTGTCTGGAAGTATGACAGTGACTGGAACATGTTCATGATCAAAAGGATCTTTAGGTTGGTTCAATTTTTCATAGAGTACTCTGCTCTGGTGAACTACCTGCAGATTCATGATCTGAAAGAATTGGTACATCTTGAATTGTTCAATGATAATGCCATGCATAGGGGATATGAGTTTGAAGAGATTTACATAATTTTTTAAAGAAACAAAAACTTTGAATCACTTAAAGCTACATAAAGACAAAACTTTCCAAAATCCCCTTAAGATGAAAAGAAAAACCGAAGGACTGAAGAGTTGGTATTTTCTGAATTGAATGTAAAACCAACATACTCATTAAAGAGAAAGATGGTAGCTGGCGCCCATTCTTCAATACCAATCTCTAATGTGTTCTATGATGAAAAGACATATGAATTGGTAATTGAAAGAAGGTGGGGAGGAAAGGAAGGGACTGAAATTCGATTGTTCAGTGGATATGAGGTCAGATTGCTTGATGAGTCCTATATCCACTATATCTTCACAAGACACTTTAGGGAAATAAAAAACAAGCTTAGAGAGGCTAACATGTACTTCTTCCTGAAGTGTTTTATGATTTTGAAGATGGCTTATAATAGGATAAACCCCAAAAGAGAAATAAGAAAGAAGAAGAAGACTCCTCTCAACTTGGGAAGTATAGTGAAGCTTAAGGTAGATGTAGATGGATCTCTACTGATCCACAGAGATGGGTTGTCCATTGTTAGTATATGGGAAACAGTATCTCTAAGGAAGATGCCTATTGAAGCCATCCACACTATGAGCCAAATGAAGATACGTGTTCTAAGTAGACAAAAGATGAACGATGCTAGAGACTTTCCTATCATGGTAAAAGCAATCTTGAATCCATCTCTACCAGACCCAATTTCAACTCCATTATCACCAGTCCAAGCATCAACAGAAGACCCAGTAGAATCTTCACAACCTCATCAACCATCAAACCCTTGAAGTACTTAGGTTGTATAATTCTTAAGGGGAGTATTGTTGGACCCTGAAAGGATCATACATGCCAATTCAATGGTTGTTCTGCTGGTAAAATCCCACAAGTCTAAAAATATATGCGGGTAAAGAAAAAAGACCAAGTGTTGACTATCCGCATTTGTCACTGCGGATGACCAATGAACAAATGCTGACAAGTATTTGTTCATCCGTATTAACAAATGCGGCACTCTTAACAAATGTTGTCAAGTATTTGTTCTTCCATATTAATTAATGCGGATACACAGAAGAAATGCTGATAAAAACCAAGGCGTCCGCATTAGTTAATACGGATGGTAAAACACAAATGCTGATGAAACCTTTTATACTTAGACTAGTATTGTGATAGCTATCAGTGTAGTTTAGTCATTTTATATAGGCTTTATGTCAGCCTATAAGAATATTATCATATGTATGTTTTTCAATTTGTAAGAAACCTAGTACTCAAGTTACGAGGTTCTGAGATTGTCAACTCAATGTATTGAAAGCCCTAGCACTCACTCTAACTTTTTTATCATCAATAAATACACAAAACATTTATGAGTATTATTTCAGCATTTAATATTCTTTGATTCTATATTTTCGCTACTTAATCATTGACTCAATCATTATATTCGATCCTTGTTGAACTCACATCAACAGCTAATATCATTCTCGGATGCAGTCAGGGGTCAGGCCCTTAGGCAGATCCTGAGACATAGTAACTGGGAATTGACGGGTAAAGGAGAGAAATATTTAATAATTAAGCAAAAGTCTTAATAAAAAATATTGATAACGTGATAAATAGTGTAAAATAGATGCTTAGTTATATGATGATTAAATGTTAGAATATTAATGTAAACCTAGGACTGACTCAGTGAAGGTGACTTTTGTATGCATATTAGTCTGACAGGTGAGATATAGGGCTTAGAGGGATGGAAGCATGGATCTAAAGCTTCTTGGAAACCAAAGACTGGCATCCATAGTTCAGAAGATTGTTAATTATTTTAAAAATTGTTTGATATACTTAAGACAATGTAAAGGATTTTTCTTTCAATTATGTCATGATGAATTCGATTTAAAGTAATTTCCACTGCAATGTTTACTTACGTAGATGCTTAAAATTGTTGTTAGGTTGTGAATGACCAACTGCGAGGATTCTTGGGATCACGGGCCTTACAAGTTGGTATCAGAGCAAATGTTTAAGAGATTTGAGAAAATATTTTATAAAACTAAACTTAAATAGAAAATGGGACCAGGTAGAAGGAAACCAGGTCAAGAAGCTCCATGCCAAGTGTGATAATCCATATTTTTCCAGGTTAAGAACATTGCCGCTCTCTGACCTCTCTCCACTATTTTATAATTATGAAGTTTTGTTATCAAAGGAAAGTGATTATTATTATTATTATTATTATTATTACTACTACTACTACTACTACTACTACTACTTAACCTTAGTTTTATGTGCGTGCGTGTGTGTGTGTACGTGCGTGTGTGTGTGTTTTGATTATGCGTGGCATGTACAGGAAGGTCATGTATTAATCAATGTTTGTTTGTTCGGGTGCGGTATGTGTGTTGGTTGTGCTTTGTTTATGTGTGTTTGTTAAAAACCAGTTGGTGCAGATCGGTTTTGATGAGTCGTGGCATGGCGTGGGTTACTTATACGTGTGTCGAGTGTATGGTGCGGGTGCGTGAGTTTTCTTCATTTTTTGGGTTGGCTATGCATGCATACATGTGAATAAATGCTAGTGTATGCGAATGTTCCTGTTTGTATTGAATGCTTGTGTTGAGGTGTTATTTGAATGTATATTATTATGTTTGGGTGTGTGGTCGATCTTGTGCGTATATGTGTATATATGATCGCGCATGTGTTTATGTATTCTCATTTGCTTTCATCAAAGATTATGGATTGTAATTGGATGCTTATGTGTGCCTAGATGTACATATATTTGTTGGTTTATGCATATTATCATATGTGTGCTTTGAATTTAGGGCATGTGTATGGCAGCACGCATGCTATATATATGTGTACCAATTCTATGCATTTAAAGATGGTTGTATAAGTTTGGGGTTTGGATTAACTGGACATGTGTGATGAAATCAAAATATAATCCAACAACAACAAGTAATAGGATGATACTTATTATTGATGATGGTTGATTTCATTTGCTTTGTGTTGTTGTTTTATTAGAGGCATGAACACCAGTATTCTTAGACTTTTGTTTACTGTTTGATGATTCAGGAGCATAGAAGAATGAAGTTTCACTGCTATCTAGTAATTCTTCATCTTCATCTTCTCCTGTGCATGTCAAAAATGCGTTGTCTGTTTGTTGAAGTTCTTTGAACTTGTATGCTTCCACATGTCTAGTAGTATTATTGTTTCTGGATCTTTCATCTAGTTCTAGTGCTTCCACCTTAGCAACTAGAGCATCTAAAGACAAAGCTTCAAGATCCAATGTTTCTTTCATTAGAGACAATGATTGAGTCCATTTTTCTTGTAATGTATGTAACATCTTTTTGTTAATTTCAACATATTTGTATTTGAGACCATAAACAATCATCTCATTCACAAGTTGAACAAATCTGTGAAGTTTTTATGGAATTGCTTCTCCTTGAATATGGTGGAAGGTTTCATATTGGGTCCTCAATTTTTCCTTTTTGATTTCCCTTATTTCCTTATTTCCTTCACACATGGTGTGAAAAACCTTCTAGAGTTCATGTGTTGTTTTGAAATTCTCAACCCTAGTCAAGATTTCAAATAGCAAAGTCGTTGCCAGAATATTGTATGCTTTCATTTCTGTTTTTACTTTCTTCAGTTTATCACCAGCTACACTTTTTAAGCTTACTGGTTTTTTGTGTGTTGTAATCAGGACCAAGCTTTATAGGAGTGTATGGGCTTTCGGTTATGGATGTCCATAAGTCCGGGTCTTGCAAGATAATCCAGTTTCAAAACATGTTCTTTCATTGTTTAAAATCATATTTGTCTTTCAGTCTTGGTGGTTTAAGACCACTGTTTGTTCCTGAAAGTTCATCAGGCATGTTTGATTAATTTTTTAACTTAACGGTTTAACTTAAATTTGTTTTGAATATTTAGACTGATGCTAACTTTGTTTTATCCTAAAGTCACTAGGATTGTTTGTTAATTATTTTAATTTGAAATGATTACCGAATAAAGGAAGATTAATTAATTTTACTTAATTAATGTCCTAGGTAATGTCACCGTGAATTCTTGATTAACTCAAAGAATATTCTGTTTGAGAATGTCAAATCAGAAAAATCAGTCAAAAGCCTTTGGTCAAAATGTCAAAACCCTAAAAACAAAAGTATTGTTTTTAAGTTTTAACTTTTTGGATGAAAAAGTAATTTTTCAAAATTTAAAAGAAGATTTTGTTTCTTCTTTGATTTTTGAAGATGAACAAACACAATCACTGGTGATTTTGATTGTTTATGAGTGATCAAAAACTAGGGTTAACCTAGGGTTCGCTTGCGGCGCAGTGAACTTCAACAAAACAACAATTTATTTGTAGTTTGAAGAAGATTAACGACTTGCTTTGAGTGTATTGCAACTCAAATGTGATGATTGAACACAATGAACGAAATCAAAGCATTCAAATAAGAGATTTGTTTGATGAAAAATGATAAAAGAGTACTCGTATACGGTTTTATCAAAAAAACTCAATGAAATCGATGAGATCTCAATGATGTTGGATGTTTCTATTTCAAAAACAGTATATGAATGATTTTGAGAACTTGGTTAACAACAAAAACACAAAATCTTTTTCAAAATGAACAAAAAACAGACAATTACTTCATGCTTTTGAACATTTGTTGAATGTATGATGTAAAAGAAGAAGAGTGATTATTTTAAGCTCAAAATTTGCATTATTAAGCTAATGAACAATGATTATCATGCTTGTTGATTGAGAGGATAAAAATCAATGTTTGATTTGAGCCAAGGCTTAAATACCACCTGATGAAATCAAAATATAAACCAACAAGAACAAGTAACAGGATGATACTTATTGTTGATGATGATTGATTTCCCCAAGGAACTTTTCTAATCTCTCAAATGACACAACAACAGTTTTTATATCAATGTTCAACAAACATTAATTATGGTGCAAAAACCCATGATGAATGCTTATGATATCAGTGTGTGTTAGTGATGTGTGTGTATGATTACTAGTGATTGCTAATGAATGATAAATAATAACTGCTTGTTAGTATTGATTGTTCAAAAGATTACAAAGGATTGGGGTATTGTGCTATTTATAGCCTATACAGATAACTATATACAATGACAAAAATACCCTTATGTAAACGAAAATTACATTAAAAATCCTAAGTCTACAAGTTGTCAGTTATGGATGATTAGCTGTCTGCTGTGGATGATAAGGTGTCCCCCGTGGAGACAAATAACTTATCCGCTGTGTCTTGGATACTATCGGCTATGAACATTTGTTGTTTGCTTGCTGTCCGCTGTGAAATGTTCATCCGCTATGGATGAACATACACAGTGGACAGCTCATCAGCTGTGGACTTGACATCCGCAATATATGTTGATCATCCGCTGTGGGATGTCTTCATCCGCTATGGACACTTGGACATGATCTTCATCCGCTGCACCATCTTGTTCATCCGCTATGGGCAGCACCTCATCCGCTGCAGACACTTGTCAAAATTTCTTTTATCTACAATCCTGAAAAATAAATTTAAACAATAATTAGTGTATCTTATAAATGTTAAGGATGCTAATGTGTTAGTTGATGATTGTTTGATTGTTAGAACATATTATGTTTGATTATGGCAAGCATTATCCTTTATGTGTATCATACCTTTAATGCACTTGTTGAGTCCAACAATGTGGTTCTGCAAATAGTGGGGGTGATATACATGGGTATGTTAAGCTTGAGCATATAATATTATAATATTATACACAATACGTGTGTGAGTGTGTGTCAGCAGGTGTGCATGTGTTTTTCATATTAGGTGTGTGTGCTTTATGCATGTATGTATGTTATATATAATATATATCAAGTATGTGTCTTATATTTGGTCATTATCCACTAACATCAGCGGGTCATGCATTACTAAATGTAAGGGTTTTATGCTTTTAAGATGAATTGTTGTTTGAGCGTGCTTACGTGGTTAGGGAAAATACCGATGGCTCGCATCGTAACCGAGTCGTGGAAAGGGAAACCGTACAGTCCTTGTATTAGTATTAAATAATTAAGGTTAATTACATATTAAATGAAATTCAGGTTAATTGGAACTTTGTCATTTGTGCTTGTTTTATGTGTTGTTGTGCTTTTAAGGTGAGTTCTTAGCCCCCACTTTAATTACTTTCATTACGGTGAAAGAAACTTGTGTTCTAAACTTATTATCATTGGTGTGAAAAAAACTTGTGTTCTAAACTTATTTTCATTGGTCCAATATTACTGTAATGTCATTTGCTAGTATTATACATACTTAAGTCCTCATACTCGAACCGTTAATGCACGTATTTAGTGAGGTAATTCTAAGTAGATCTACTGGGTTTGACAAAACTCACCCGGGCTAGTCGCGCTAGCATAACATTATGCCAAATAGGTGTTTAATTGACCTAATTTTTGTTGTTGTGACCTGGTATTCACAGCCGAGGCCTTCATTTATATTGTTAGCTTCGGTTGTGAACTTCATACACTTCGTAACTTGTTGAGTAGACTATCTATCTACTAATATTACTTTGTTTACTGGATCTTTTTACATTATGTTTTGTTTATAAAAACCTGTGATCTCACTTACCTTGTGTTGATATACCTAGCATTTTTCTTTCAGTTTCTTAAGGCGAGCACAATAGAATCACTTCTTGTTGCATTCATCGTTATTTGGGTCAATTGAAAACATCTATATTTTATATATGATATACTTATTTAGTTATACGCGTGTTGCGCCGTTTGAATTAAAAATTAATACGCTTCCGCATTTACTTTCAAGTTTTCTTATTTAACTCTGATTTGGGAATCTTTTGTGTTAATCAACAATTATGTTTTGTAACTATTATGTCATTCGGTGTAACTAGTGGCTAAGATCCTTGTATGTCACGCGCCTAATGGTATTACCCATTTATGGAAAATGAGGGTGTGACAGCAAGATTTAATGAAATATGTTGTAAATACTATTCTAGTAGGTACTGCCTTGTTACTTAAGTTAGAATCGAGGATAGCGTATGATAACATTAACTATTACGCTTACCTGAATTTATGTGATCTTTACGTGGGTAGATTGGGGATAGTAGGTTCGAGTGTTAATGTGGCTCAGGATAGGAGAGTTTGGAATATGAGAAGTTTTGTAATTACTTATTTACAACTGGCCACTATTATTAAAAATTTACAAAACTTGTCATGATCTGAATTTGCCTTGACAGCCCATATTGACATTCCGAATCTTATAGTAAGTAGAGAGATGACACCAAAGAAAGCGGTTCCAGCTATGGCCCCTCGGAGGAGCACTAGGGGAAGGCCCCCTACTAAGGCAAAAGAAGCAGCAAGCAAGGCTACAAAACGGATAGGAAGGTCAACCAAAAATTTACTTGAGAAACCAGTCGAGGAGAAGATTGAGTTAGAAACGAAAGCTGCGGAGCCTACTACTGACTGAGCAAAGCTGAAGGACAAATTGAAGGAAGGTATTTCCCAAGAGGTGCACCAAATCGTATTTAGTTTGATGTCCGCCTTGCTTTGCGGAGGTTTTGGAACAGGTCAAGGTTGACAATAAGAAGGATGCGGCTCTGAAGAAGGTTGATAAGAAGAAAGTGGTCAAGACTGAGAAAAAAGGTGATGAGGAAGACTGTCTAGGTAATGATGACAACTCTGAGGTTGAGAAGGTGGAAAAAGGGTGCAGTTATGGGGCTTTTTAGAGGTGTAAGCCCCCAATGTTTGATGGTACCAGTAATGTTGCTACTGCCCAGTGTTAGATAGGGAAATGGAAGCCGTGCCAAGGATCAGTGAGTGCCGAGAAAACCAAAACATGAAGTTTTCTTTCCATTAACTTTGTGACCTAACACTGTGCTGGTGGGATAACATCGTTGACTCTCTTAGAGAGGAGGCTATTAAAAGGATGAAGTGGCCTAAATGAAGAGATTGGTGATAGAGGAGTATTGTCTAGAAAGAGAACTTGATAAGATCGAATAAGAGCTTGTGAGCTTAGAAACTAGCAGCATGACACATCAAGAATACATCATAAAATTCAATGAAATGGAACGTCTGGTGTCTGACTTGGTGACTCTTAAATCCAAGATGATTAAGAGGTACGTACAAGGGTTGCCTCTGGACATTCGTAGGGAGATGGTCACTAGCCGACCGGGTTTAGCTGTACATCTTAGTGGAAGGTTGTATGATCCGACGTCGGTAGTAGTGGGCAAACCAAGAAAGGTTTGGAACCACAACGGAAAGAGATACAGAGGTGGTAGCTATCAACCGGGAACAATAAAGCAAGGGTGGATGCAAAGCAGGTGCTTGTGAAGGGGGTTGATGAAATGAAGGAGTGTGGGAAGTGTAGGAGGAGGCATTTGGGTGAATGTCGAATGGTTAGGTATGGATGCTACGGTGTGGGAAAGCTGGTCACATAGCCAAATAGTGTCCGGGATGGAACAGGTGCTTCAACTATAATGAGTCGGGGCACCACAGCAAGGATTGCAAGAAGGCTAAGCCGGGGAGCTCAGGAAAAAGCAGGAATGATAACAAGGGGGATGATGGAAACCCAAGGCCAAGGCCAGGCAAGAGATTTCACCATGAACAAGAAGGAGGCAAGAAAGGACCCGGACGTGGTGTCATGTATGTTTCTCGTTAATGATGTTTGTTCCTCTATATTATTTGATAGTGGTGATAGTAGGAGTTTTGTATCTGCATCTTTCTGTGCTACCCTAGATATTTAAACTAGGTAAATAGATGACGCTTATGAAGTAGAAACGACTGATGGTAAATCCATTAGAATAGTGAGCGTGTAAGTGGATTGCTGCATAAAACTAGGAGGTCATTACTGGGAATGGATTGGTTAGTTGCCCATGATGCTAACATAATACGCTAGCAAAAGATAATCCGATTAACGACTCCTGATTGAAATCTAGTTACGATCTACGGTTTTAACGTCTGCAAAGTTCCAAGGATCATTTCCATGATCAAGGCAGATAAATACATGAGACGAGGGTGTGGGGCCTATCTAGAGTATGCCAATGATGTTAAAGATAAAGTAAAGAAGTTGTCGGATGTACCAGTGGTACCCGACGGTTTGACTTTGTTCATTTATTCCCGGAGGATCTGCTAGGAGTACGAACGAATAGAGAAATAGAATTTCAGATTGATCTACCGTCAGGAGCTCAACCAATTGCTAAAGCTACCTACCACCTAGCCCCGTCCGAGATAAAGGATCTCATGTCCCAACTGCAAGAACTTCTATATAAAGGATTCATTAGGCCCAACATTTCTCCATTGGGTGCTCCGGTGTTGTTTGTAAGGAAGAAGGATGGCAACATGAGGATGTGTCTTGATTACAAGGAATTGAATAAGCTGACTGTGAGGAACCGATACCCTTTACCCAGAATAGACGATCTGTTTGACCAGTTGCAAGGTGCAAGTTGGTTCTCTAGAATAGATCTTAGATCCAGATATGATCAGCTTAAAGTAAGGGAGCAAGATGTTCCAAAGACAGCTTTCCGAATACGCTATGGACACTATGAGTTTCTGGTTATGCCTTTCGGGCTAGCCAATGCTCTTACGACATTTATGGACTTAATGAATCGCGTCTGTCGACCGATGCTGGACAGATTAGTTATAGTCCTCATCGATGATATCTTAATATACTTAAAGAACGAAGGAGACTACGCTTGTCAAATTAGGGAGGTGTTAGAAAAAATTACGAAAAGATAAATTGTATGCAAAGTTCTCAAAATGTACATTTTGGCTACGTGAGGTGCAGTTCTTAGGGCACATTATAAATTCGGAAGGGATTATGGTTGATCCAGCAAAAGTTTAAGCAGTTACACAATGGAAATCTGGAAAGACTTCATCCGAAATCCGTAGTTTCTTCGGATGGTTATTATAGAAGATTCATCAAGGATTTCTCAAAAATAGCCTCCCTATTAATAAGGTTAATAAGGAAAACCGTGGTGTTCGACTGGGGAAAGGACAAGGAGGATGCATTCCAGGAATTGAAGGATAGATTAAATAAAGTGCTAGTACAGTCCTTACCAAAAGAAGATGAAGACATAACGGTATACTCTGATGCCTCTTACTTGGGTTAGGCTGTGTGTTGATGCAAAGAGAAAAGGTTATAGCTTACACGTCCAAATAGCTAAAGGATACAGAGGTCAATTACCTTGTTTATTATTTGCAACTAGCCGTAGTGGTGTTCACATTGATGATATGGAGTTATTATTTATATGGAACTAAGTGCACTATATTCACCGACCACAAAAGTCTGAACTATTTTTTGAGCTGAAAGATCTAAATATGAGACAGAGAAGGTGGTTGGAGTTGATAAAGGATTATGATTATGAAATCCATTACCACCTGGGTAAGGCAAATGTGGTAGCCGATGCCCTGAGCCAAAAGGAAGGATATGAACCAATTCGGGTGAAGCGTGCCAACTAGTAATGACCTCAGATGTTATGAGGTTGATAAGCAAAGATCAGGTGGAAGCCTTGAAAGAACTCCAAATTAAGAAAGAAATGATGGTAGGAAGGGTTGATGATCTAGTTGATAACACATTGGGTGTGAGGACCATTTATGGTAGGATATGGATTCCAAGGTATGGAGATTTACGAGAGAAAATTTTTGATGAAGCACACAAGACTCGCTACTCAATACACCTAGGAGCAAATAAGATGTACCGTGATTTGAAGAAATATTATTGGTAGCCCGGGATGAAGAGAGAGGTGGTTGTACAGGTAAAAAATGCCTAACATGCCTACAAATGAAGGCTGAGCACCAAAGACCTTATGGGTATGTTTAACAATTGGAAGTGTTGGAATGAAAATGGGAACATATTACTATGGATTTTATTACTAAGTTACCACGTACAACCAAGGGTAATGTCTAACTTGGGTAATAGTAGACAGGTTGACTAAGAGTGCTCATTTTTTACCCATCAAGGAAGCAATCAGTTCAGAGAAGCTCATGAAGTTGTTAATCAGAGAGATAGTTCCACGGCATGGTATGCCTGTATCGATTGTGTAAGATAGACGCGGTTTACCGCTAAATTCTGGAGGAGGTTTAACAAAGAGATCGGGACAAGGTTGCATATTAGTACCGCTTACCACCCATAGACTGATAGTCAGTCTGAGAGAATAATACAGACATTGAAAGACATGCTACGAGCATGTGTTATGGACTTTGGTGGTAATTGGAATACCCATGTACTATTAGCAGAATTTTCATACAATAATAGCTATCATGCTAATATCAAAACGCCTCGATATGAAATTTTGTATGGGAGACAATGCAGAACTCCAGTTCATTGGGGTGACGTCGAACAAAGGAGTTAGGAAGTTTATAGGTTGTAGAAGCCACAACCGAAAAGTTAGAGAAAATCAAGACTTTCATGAAATATGCGAAGGATAGACAGAAATCATAAGCCGATAAAAGGAGGAGACCAATAGAATTCGGGGTGGGTGACAGGGTAAAGTTAAAGGTGTCTCTATGGAAGGGAATTATCCTATTTAGGAAGAGGGGGAAATTGAGTCCCAGGTTTATTGGACCATTTAAGATACTAGCATGAGTTGGGGATGTAGCTTACAGGCTGGACCATCCAGAAATGTTAAGTGGGATTCACCCTACCTCTCATGTGTCGCACCTGTAAAAGTGTTTAGTTGATGATGTGATGGTTTTGCCTCTCGATGATATTGAAGTGGATAAAAGCTGAACTATATGGAGCAATCGGTCGCATTTTGGATAGAAAGGTAAAGCAGTTAAGAAACAAAGTGATAAGACAAGTTAAGGTGCAATGGAAACATCAAAAGTGGTCGGATACCACATAGGAATCCGAGGATTAATTGAGAGAACAATACCCCGATTTGTTTAATGACTAGACAGGTTTCGAGGATGAAACCTAAATAAGGGGGACTTGTAACGTCCCAAAATATCAAAGCAACCAACTTAGTAATAACGGGGTCAAGTTAGAGGATTATAAAAAATGGATTATGGACCTAATTGGATCCATGGGTTAAGGATAGATGGGCTTAGGATCCCATTATCACCCTTAAACAGCCCTAATCAGGCATTACAACACACACTTGCAACCCAAGCAACAAAGTATTCTAGAGAGAGTAGAGAGAGAAAGTGAGGGAAGATCAAAGGTTGGAAGATTGGTGGATTGAGGGTTAAAGATCTGAGTATTGGGGTATCAAACAATGAAGTTATCAAACTTTTGAAGTCGTGAAGGTCAAGTCTATTCTTTTAAAGATGGTGTGGAAGAAAAAGAAGGACTATGTGACTGAAAGTCCTTTATCAGCAATAGGAAATGATCCTAAGAGCTTGCATATAGCCTCAATTACTCTTGCATTGTCTTCACTTCAAATTGACAACCCCAGGACCAACAAGGCTTGGGTTTTCAAATGTAACTAACCATCTCTATTTATGCAGGAACAACTAAAGATCATAGGAAATGTATGGATCATTGATAGTGGTTGTTGCAAGCATATGACATGCAACAAATCCTTGCTTCAAAACTTTTCAAAAATTGATGAAGGGTCAGTTGCTTTTGAAGGAGATTCAGGTGGTTACATCACTTGAAGGGGCAGTGTGACAAATTCTTACTAAGCAAACATAGGCTTGGACTCAAAAGTCCAAGACCTATATGTAGAGCTGGGCCTCCCTTTCTTTCAGTTAAGACCAAAAGAATTATTTTACCTTTCTCTTCTGTTAGTTCCTTTCTTGAAAACCAAGGATGAAGCTAGAATGTAAGCTCAGTATTAAGAATATAAACATTGTTAAGGAGCTTAGGTACAATCTTCTAAGTGTATCCTAATTTTGTAATCACAGATATAAAATGCACTTTACTGAGCATGAGGTCATTGTTCTCAATCCTGGGGTGGTCATGACTTAAGAGCATATCCTACTCCGAGCCCTCAGAAAAGGGAGCATGTAAAAGATGGATTTGTAGGAAACATCTCCATAAGAAGAAGTTTCTTGTTTTCTATCTGAAGCCAATAGTGAAGAGTCTTTCCTCTGTCGTAAAAAAATGTGACATGTAAACTTTAAAAACATGAATAAATTAATTAGGAATGATTTGGAAACTGGAATGCTAAAGAAAGAGTAGGCAAGTGATGAACATTTTATTGCAAAATTTGGAAGGAAAGCAACACAAATTGTCTCATAAGCCAAAAGAAAGAAACTCCATCACTACACCCATACTCTTATTACATATGGATCCTTTTGCCCCCACCAGTGTAATGAGTGTACGAAGTACCTCTTGTTGTTTAGTGATCACAGATGATTTCACAAGATTCACTTGAGTCTTCTTCCTTAGAACTAAGGATGAGACTCCTGAGATCTTGAACAACTTCTTT
This sequence comes from Flaveria linearis, assembly GCA_024085815.1. Classification (NCBI taxonomy): domain Eukaryota; kingdom Viridiplantae; phylum Streptophyta; class Magnoliopsida; order Asterales; family Asteraceae; genus Flaveria; species Flaveria linearis. The sequence goes on along the minus strand of CM044016.1, from coordinate 29,671,686 downwards.
CTAAAAATTAAGAATCAATGTGATCACTGGGTCAAAATCATATGATGTGATCAAGGAATTGAGTTCAAGAATCAAATCCTTTGTAACGCCCTAAAATATCGAAGCAACCAACTTAGTAATAACGGGATCAAGTTGCGGGATTATAAAAAATGCATTATGGACCCAATTGGATCCATGGGTTAAGTTATAGATGGGCTAAGAGCCCATTACCTCCTTTAAACAGCCCTAATTAGGCATTATAACACACACTTGCAACTAATGCAACAAAGTATTCTAGAGAGAGAGTAAAGAGAGAAAGTGAGGGAAGCTCAAAGGTTGGAAGCATGGTGGATTAAGGGTTGAAGATCTGAGTATTAGGGCATCAAACAACGAAGAAATAGCGAGGAATTCAGGTAAGATTCATCCTCCAAACATCTTTCTAGACACATCTGGAAACTAGGGTTCTGGGTTGGAAAAGATGCAAAAAAATCACATAAAGGTCACTTTTTTACATATGAAATCATGTAAAATGTTTAGATATAGCTTCATAAATGAAAAACCAAGGTTTTGGACGTAAAAAATTAAGATCTTTGGTTAAAAACGGGCTGGTTTGTCATTTTTATACGTCCAGCAAAACTCTAAGCCCGATCAGCGAAACTAGTGGCTCTCCCACCGAAACTAAGAGAAGTTCTAGTGAAATTTGTAATTTCGCTAGTGCATAGGTTAACCAGTAGATCTTGCGAACCTAGGAAATTCCATTGAAAGTTGGGCGTAACTGGTAGCGAAACTACCATGTGAAACTGGCGGCAAAACTGGCGCCCAAAACTTGCAGCGACCCTGTCAGCGAAACTATAGCGAATCTGGAAGCGAAACTACTAGCGAACTTGCTGGCGAAACTGTGTAGAGAATGATCCATTTGTGTCTTAACTTATATGCAGACCATCTGACCTGATCATAGGCTAGGTAACTTAGACGCATGGTTACTTATCGACCAAGCGTGTTCAAGATCCCCTTATTTACAAGTTTTTCCGTATTTTGGGGCTATTATGTAAACTTTAGATTTTCAAGGCAAAGATTTCAAGAGGGTTTAAAAAAAAAATTTTCCAGCCAGAGGCATTGCCCCTTGGACCCGACTAGGGCTGCTGCCCCTAAAACCCTACTATCAGGGGCTGCCGCCACCGAACCCCGCTGTCCCATGGAGGGTCGGTTATATGGTTTATTATTAATTGTTGTTGAAATGTGAATGTATAGACTAAGAGTTTATTTCTTATCATGTATAAGTATTTGTATAACTAAAGATGGAAGTGAAACTTGAAGAATTGTTATCGAGCTTATAACACTGTACCATTTCTAGAGTAAAGTCTTGTGTTTGTCACAAGCATATACAAAGTAAAGACTTGTGTTCGTCACAAGCATATACAGAGTAAAGTATTGTGTTTGTCACAAGCATTGATAGAGTAAAGTCTTGTGTTTGTCACAAGCATTAATAGAGTAAAGTCTTGTGTTTGTCACAAGCGGGGGGTCAGGCCCTTGGGCATATCCCGATACATGGTAACTAGGAGTTCACGAGTAAAGGAGAGTAATACTTAATAATAAGAAATAATCTTGATTATAAAGTATTGATAAAGTGATAATCTGTGTATAGTAGATGCTTAGTTATGTGATGATTAAATTTTAGAATAATAAAGTAAACCTAGGACTCAATCAGCGAAGCTGACTTTTTTATGCATATTTGTTTGAAAGGTGAGCTATAGAGCTTAGAGGGATGGGAGCATGGATCTAAAGCTTCTTTAAAACTGAAGCTGGCATCCCTGATTCAGAAGATTGTTAAACACTCTTTTAAAATTCATTTGATGTACTTAAGACAATGTTAATAGTTTTTCCTTGAATTATGTTATGATGAATTCGATTAAAAATAATTTTTGTTGCAACGTTTATATACGTAGATGCTTTAAATTATTGTTATGTTGTGAATGACCAATTGTGGGGCTTCCTGGGATCAGGGGCCTTACATCCTTGATGCATTTTATGATGAGAAAGGTATTTCAAGACAATATAGTACTCCAAGGACCCCTCACCAAATGGTGTTGCTGAGAGGAGAAACAAGACACTTATTGAAGCTACAAGAACCATGTTATCCGACTCTAAACTTCCCATCACCTTCTGGGAAGAGGCAGTTAATATTGTTTGCTATTTCTAGAATAGAGTTTTAGTAGTCAAGACTCATGGTAAGACTCCTAATGAGTTGTCGCACAAAAGGAGACCTTTTATTGGTTTCCTCAGATCATTTGGATGTCTTTGCACCATCTTGAATACCAAAGATCAGATAGCCAAATTTACTGAGAAATCAGATGATGGACATTTTATTGGATACTCTTCCAAATCCAAGACTTATGGAGTATACAATTTCAGAGCTAGGGTAGTCGAAGAGTCAGCCAATATGACATTCAATGAGCACACTCCTAGTGTGAAAGGTATTGGTCCTGATTGGTTGTTTGATCTTGATTTAGTCACCAACTGTTTTAACAAACCTTATGAAAATATTTCAGGATCTACTGGCAGCTTATCAACAAGAGATCTAGATCTACAATTTGAGCTGAGAAGTCCAAGTTAGAAACTACTTCTGCTTTAGTGGTAACAAACCATGCAATTGGAAATCCTGTCAGTATAACATGATAAACTCTTCAGCTGATACATCTAAGGTGCCTACAATTCCATCATAGAGGCACAGAACTCAAATGAAGTAGTTTCTAATGTAAGAAGTGATGGTGCTGGTGATACTGATCAAGAATTTCTTGCTACTGATAACCACTCCATAAAACATAACATCAGTCATGTAACACACTCATTGGATCAAGTCTCTCTTGATAAGTGTGTTAATGTGATGGGTGATACTTTATTGGCAAATCTGAATTTCACTAATTTAGATTTGTCTAACCAACTTGTTGTGATTCCTCAACTGAGAATCCACAAGCCCCATCCCACCACAAACATCATTGGAGATGTTGAGAGTGGGGTAAGAACAAGAGGACAACCCCATGAAAAAAATGGTTTATCTTCACTCTTGTTTCTTCTCTCAGATTGAGCCTGAGAAGATTGATGAGGCTTTAAAGGATGGAATTTGGGTTGTAGCAATAAAGGAGGAGCTACTTCAATTCAAAAGGCCAAATGTTTGAAACCTATGTCCTCTTTCTTAAGGGAAGACCACAATAGGTACCAAATGGGTTTTTAGGAACAAGAAAGATGGTAAAGAACTTGTCATCAAGAACAAGGCAAAACTAGTTATTCAAGGATACATACAAGAAGAGGGCATTTACTTCACAGATGTTTTTGCTTTGGGTAACAAGACTTGAAGTTGTTAGGATATTCCTTGTTTTTGTTGCATCCGATGACTTCAAGGTCTACCAACTTGATGCCAAGTATGCTTCTTATATGGGGTGATTGATGAGGAAGTTTATGTACAACAACCACTATGCTTTACAGACCCAAATCATCCTGTTTTTGTCTATAAGCTTGATAAAGCTCTTTATTAGCTGCAGCAAGCTCCAAGAAAGTGGTATTATTAGTGGAACACTTTTCATTAAAGAAACAGGGAATGACTTGATGCTGGTTCAATTTTTATAGATGACATTATCTATGGGTCAAATAACCCAAGGCTTTTCAAGGACGTTTAGAAGCTGATGATGATAGATGTGAAATGAGTGCTATGGGGGAACTCAGTTTCTTTCTTGAAATTCAAGCGGAGTAGGTTGACAATGAGATATTCACAAACCAGTTACAAGACATAATTACTAGATTTCATTTGATTGAATGTACGGTTGTAAAGACATATAGCCATAAACCACTCACTAGGACCTGATCTTGAAGGGGAGTGTGTTGATGAACATCTCTACAGGGCTATGATTGGGTCCTTCATTTACCTCACAGCCAGCATGCCTGATATCATGTTTGCTGTATGTATTTGTGAAAGATACCAAGCCAAACCTAAGATATAACACCTGCTTGTTGTCAATAGAATTCTCAGATATCTCAAAAGTGCTCCCAAGCTAGGCCATTCGTATCCAAAGAATTCTATTTTCAATATGTATGCTTATACTGACAATGACTATGGTGGCTGGAACATGCCTACAAAGTCTGCATTTAGGAGATATTAATTGCTTGTAGAAGATAGTCTCATGGCAACGTAAGAAGCAACCATGTGTGTCTACATCAAATGTTGAACCTGAATACATTGCTGCTGCAAGCTACTTGCTCAAGTACTTTAGATTCAGAATCAGATGTTGGACTATGAATTCAATTTCAAAACGACTTCCATCCATATAGATAACAACAGTGTTATCTCTATTATAGAGAATCATGTGCAGCACCCAAAGATAAAATAAATCAACATCAGGTATCATTTGATTAGAGATTATTTTGAAAAAGGATTGATAAAACTAGTCAAAGTTAACATAAATGAATAATATGCTAATCTGTTCATAAAAGCTTTTGATAATTAGAGATTTAAGTATCTTGTATCAGCTATTGGGATAATTAACTTTGAGGTGATATTTTCATAAGCTAAAGTTAATATTATTTTTATATATGTGTGTCATAAATTGTCTATATCATCACCTATATAAGCCTGGTTTACTTTGGAAGAAATTTTTCAAAGTGATATTCCTTAGAATTCTGAAAATTTAAGATATATTTTCTTTCAGAAAACATTAAGTTGTATTTGGAAAAATGTTATGTCTTAAATCTAATAACTACTTCTAAGACAATTACCCTCGGAAGAATTTTTGACAAATCTTCCGAAACTTTAATATGTTTTTAAGTACTTATATGTTTTGAAGGACAATTTTCTTCCAACAGCAATTAAACCTCGGAAGCTTTACTCTCTTATGAGTCAAACTTTTGAGATTTAATCTCTTCCAAAACGAAACATATACATAAATTTAAAATACTATAAGTATTTTTCTTTCGAAGCTAATTTTTATTAAGCTAAGAAATATCTACCGAAGTCAAATTGGCTTCTGAAGTTTTTATTAAAACTTCCAAACATAAATTACCTGCGAAAGATATTTGACTTCCAATAAAACTACCTTTTAGGCACCCTTTTTAGAGGTGGGATCGACATCCTAATTTTAAAGCTTATCCTTTTACATTAACTTTGTCTCAAATACAGTTCATATAAATATACCTTTAACGGTCCCTCCTCCATCACTTTGTTCTTCATCTGTGAAAGGTCATAACTTAAATTCACCCACAAACCATAATTATAATTATCTTTCTTCATTTCAAAGCTACTCTAAAATGGCCAACCTCAATACCCAAAACCAACCAGATTTTTTCATGTAGTTACACAGGCAACATAATCGTGTTGCTTTATTAACATCTTAGAAACATCCAAGTTTCTTAGATGTCTGTCCTTTCTTGACTATATCCAACCACTTCTCCACTCACTATCGACCCTCCATTGTATGAAGATCAGTTGTTAGAGTTCTAGAGGACCTGCCAAGAGGTCATCTTGGACGGTGAGAAGGCACTGTCTGCCATAGTGCATGGGAGGACAATTTTCGTCACTCCAGCCACCATAAACTCTCATCTGAGGCTGGATGATGGAGAAAGAGTATTGTCCTTCCCCAAATCTATTGTGAACAACTCATTCCCCCAAATAAGCTATGGGGGGATTACTCTGTAAAAACCTTCAAGAAAGGAAAGGTCTCTTCCTAATGGAAGTACCTTCTCCATGTGCTCATTCATTCTTTATCCAATAAGCACGGAGGTTAGGATCAGATTCCTGAGGACCTTTCCTACATAGTCCATGGAGTGGTTCAAGGGGTCCAGTTCAGGTACTCTCTGTTTCTTTATGCAAATCTGCTTCAAAACATGGACTCCTTAGAGTACTACATGTTCCTTGGATATATTCAACACATTCTTAATTATGAACAAGGCTCATAGTTGAGGGAAACAGGTAACACTCTTAAACTGGGATAGATGAAGCCTACATCTTTAAGGCAATAAAAAAGTCCACATTGGGCTTCTCAAGGGTAGTAACAGCCCTCGTCCCAAAAATATTAGAGCTCATTGCTGAATGTGAAAACTTAGCAATACAAGCCAATGTTGAACCCACACCTTCTACATCTGCACCACCCACACAACCATAAATCACCCTCACCTACTCAAGATGATCTAAACGAATCCCTGCAAAAACTACTCAAAGTGTATAGGCCCCCATACACTCACCCATGTAGGAAGAAGTGGACACTAGAGCTCCCACTTATCCTAAGGAGAAAACCACTCTCATCATTTCTTTGATCAGTGCTAAGCTTACTCATGCTTAACCTGATACAACACTAGCATTAGGCCTTCACTCAAAGTCTCAAACTATAATGATTAACCATCAAGGGAAAGTTACCATCCCTAGCCTTAAGACCTTAACCAACCAATCTCAAACCTTGAATTCTATGATGATAAAGATATGGGATTCAGTGAGTACCGTGAGTCTCTCTTATCCATCCTTGCTCAATGAGAGATGAGTGCTTCTGAACCACCCATATCCAACCCACATCATCCAACCCAAAATGAGGTGGACCTCCCTGAACTTGTATAGAAAGTCCATATAGAAGAGGCTCTCACTTCTATAAATGATTACATTATTAAGACCTCAATCATGGCAAACTAGCCCATTGACACTTCAACTGAAGCCATGATGGTACAAGGGAAATCCAACGACCAAGAACTCCATTCTGGTGGTAAGGAAGAAGACACTGGTCCTATTCTCTGATTCCCCCATGATTCGTCCGGTGAATATGAGGGGAGTCTTTAACTAAAGGTGCCAAAACTGTCAAAGACATGTACCTATTTAGTTTCAAAGGTCAGTCACCTGGAATCTCAGGTGGCTACCATACAAAGAAGGGTCAATGACTAGCAACTTAAGATCATCGATATCAAAGGCAAGTTAGCTGAGAGACACCTTAGGAGAATTCAACCAGGCCTACAAGAACTTGTGGATGTGGGGGACCTAACCCTTAGTTCACCTGTGCAAAAGGGTGATGCTACCAAAAAGGAGGAGAAAGTCCTACCTACAATCATAGAACCTGGAAGTTCCTCTTAGAGTATGGACATGGAGGATGCACTACCCTCACCTACAGTTGTCCATACAAAGCAACCTCGTCAAGTCCATATTGATATGGACTCACTTATTCAAAGCTTGTTTGAGGAGGTATACCGAGGGCAATGCCTACTCCATCTAACCCTGTTAAGAATCTAATAGTGGGATAGAGATATGATGTTGAAAGGAGAGCCCTGGTAATCTCTAGGTCTTAGGGACAATAGGAAATCTTTAACTTTAACAACTACGATACTATCAGAGCACCAATCTAGTTTACCTCCCACTTGGCAACCCAAGTCAAAATTGGCAAGTTGCTAGGTTAACTAATAGAATTCTAGACATGGTGCTTGAAGAGTTCAAAAGGGGAACCAAGATATATAGATAGAGGCTAGTAGGCAAAACTATTAGTCAACTGGATGTTAAAGTGGAACCTAAGATTAGCTTCAAAAGAGAAACCTTTGTTGAAGGCCTAGTAGTTGAGCATGTGAACCTTGAGACAGGAACTACTTCACCACCTATTTCCTTTAATGAGGCACTAACTAGTGAAGGTGTCTCATAACCTCTCTCTTGCCAGAGCTCAAGGGCTACCCCCAGGCCAAACACTCAAGCTGATAAGTTAAGGACAGTCAGATTGAACTATTTGGGGACAAGAAACTACCATATTGCTGAACTCATATCTCTTCCTTTAGAGAAACTAAATGAACTGGCTGACAATTAGTGTTTTTCAAATGGGAGAAAGGAGGTTGAGAATGCAGAATTCTCAAAATCAAGGAAGAAAGGAGAAGAAAAAGAATCTACAAAGCTCCTACTCTCTCCCCAGTTTAGGAAAGCCTTGAGAAAGAGGATGTGGCTACTGAGCAACAACCTAAGGTAGGTAGGGAACAAGATAAAAAGAACATGATAACCTACCTGAGTGCCACAGGCCTCTATCAGACAGTAGCACTTCTTCCCTAATCTTATGAGTATATTAAATTTGCATACCTCAATCAGCTTGAGCAATAAGTTATAAAATAGAAAGAAGCTTCTAAGAGGAAGATGGTGGAAGAGGCTGCAAAATCAAAAGACACCATGAGAGCAAATTTGAAGAAGTCTGCTGATAGAAAGATGATGAGCTTCTTGAAGCTGTATGGATTATCTGAAAGGAGACTTGGTCCAATGTCTCTATTCACTATGGATGAACACATTAGAGTGATCAAGCAAAAGATCAAAAAGGTGAGCTGGTTGACTTGCATTCTCCACCAAGTCAGGCTGCACCTGAAGTTGAGGTCAAGGTCAAACCACAAGAGACAACACAACCTGCATCTAGTATTGTATCACAGCCAACTTGATCTTCTGATCCACCCTGATCCTTCTCCTACTGAACCTGTGAAGGACAAGGACCCAACTAAAGAAGACAAACAAGAACAATCTGGTACTATAGGCCAGTCACCTCAGTTAAAATACAGAAAGAGGAAAAGGATGGCCATAAGAAGGGACAAGAGGAAGAAGAAGAAAAAGAATAAGAAGTCCAAGGCATCCACCTCTACACCTCGGGATGGGTCATCACATCCTGAGGGTTCTCAAGAAGAGGCTGCTCAATAAAGTCCACTTATAGTAGAGCCTCTTACTACCAAGAGACCCATCTTGTCTTGAGTGTTTGCTACTAATCCAGACATATGGTTATGTCTTAGAGATCAAGGAGGTAAAGACATCTACTTCTGGCAAAAAATGCTTGACCTTCCTTTGCATAATCTCTATGACATGAGAAGATACTTTGAGAGTCTAAGGGATCCTGACCAACTAATAATTAAGGGAATAGTCTTGATCCTAATAAGGACTATCAACAGATGAAGATCAGGACTCAAAGGTCTTTTTAGTTTTGGTAGCATCAGCCTAGGGGGTTTGTAAGGAATACACTTAGAGATTGATGCAACCAAAGAACAACTAAAGCTCTTAGCATGCATATGTGAAGTACAATAAAGTTACTTCATAAGATTTGATACAACTCAGTGAATTATAATAAGTAATAAATTTTCTAAAGCCAAAAGACTACATCTTCTAAAGCCAAAGATAAAGTGTCCCAAACCTTCAAAGACAAAGCCTTCTGAAACCAAAGACTAATTTCTTTAGAGATGGTTTTATGGTTGATGGTTTTGGCCAGCGGTAGTTAGGATGGTGATGGTAGTTAGCAGGTGGTGGTGATGGTACTTGGTAGGTGGTGGTTATAGTTGTGGTGATGGTGTTTAATTTATTTTTTTAGACAAGATTTATGGTGTGGTGTGGTGCGGCACGATGTGGTGTGGTGCGGTGTAGTGCGGTGATGTGCGGTGCCGTGTGGTGTAGTGTGGTGTGGTGTGTGGGTATGTGGTTTGGTGTGTATGGTCTGGATGACCCCACCACCCTAACACCTAGCAAATATTTATAGGTACAAGTTTAACTTACACTTGTATTAACGTTTTTAGACTTTGTGAATTTACACATATAGGTAAAAGAACATGTGGCATCATATTTTCATCTGGTGACCATTTTCCAAGAAGGTGTGGCATCATATTTTCATCTGGTGTTGCATGCAGGAAGTGGAGTGTTCATCAATTAGGGAGCAACTAGCGGTGCAAGAAGCGATCTTGACCAGTAAGAAACTAAAAAAGGTGATATTTTCAAATTTCTATGGCAACTATTTCTCATATTTGGAAGCCTCATAATGGTTTTGTTTTTAACTTGTAAGGTTTATATAGAGGCTGATGCGACCAAAGCAACAAAAGGCTTCCTGCATGCATGCACCAAACTACCAAGCAGAACTACTACGGAAGTTTTATACTTTGCATGAAAATCATGCAAAGTATAACATATTCTAAAGCCAAAAGATCCTACAGCAGCTTTATACTCAGCACAAGAAATATTCTAAATATAAAGTATTCCGAAGCCAAAGATCAAATCTTCCAAAGCCAAAGATGAAGTCTTTCGAAGCTTCAAAGACAAAGTTTTCCAAAGCCTAATGAAGTGAAGACTAATTTCTTCCGAAGGCTTAGAAGAACATGCTTTCTTTGATGTACTTTTACGAAAGCTGACCAACTTTCTGCTGCAACTCTGATGACTCACCAACTTGCATACTTTGGTGAAAAGGTCCATGCTTTTGTAACTGTACATTAAGGTCTTTGCCTGTAACTTTCTACTTTATGTATTTTTATCCTTTTTGTATAATATTAGGATGTGAGCTATGGCATGTCATAGTCACTAGTCAAAATGCAATCTGTCTTTTGACTCTGCATTGACAATGTTATCTTTCAATCTTCCAACCGGCTTTCCAAGTACGGCCGGTTGTAGCGTGTAGTATAAAGTATCTTAATGTCTTGTAACTTATTTTTTGATACATTGTAAATCTTGTAAGAGAACTTAAGATTAATATACATTATCCTTGATAACCATATATATTGTCTTAAGTTTTGTCTCTTTACTTACTTATGTTCTTTGCATCCTAACTCTTAAATCCCCGGTTCCTAATTTGATCTGTTAAGTATTCTAACTCTTTCCACATTATGAGACTGATTGTATTGACCATGCCTTAACCGGTCCTGCAATTGGTATCGGAGCGTTCCATGCTCTTGATTTTAAGATCTCACCATCTTACGTCTCCTCAGTTCTCACAAATCACATAACAACTCAAATGGTAGCATCCAAGGCTAATATGGAAACCGGTACCATGGTAAGTCCCCACTGATCACTTCTGATGATTTTGATACTTGGTGCCTAAGAATGGAAGGCTTTATTAAGTCACAAGATAGCAGGATGTGGGAGTCTATTACTGAAGGACCTTACATTCCATGTACCTCTTCAGCTGTTGCTGGAGGTAACATGATTCCAAAGGAAGTGGCTGACTATTTTGAAGAGGATAGAAAAAGAATAGACATAGATCAGAAAGCCATGACTACCATCCAAACTGCTATTCCAAATGCCATCTACAGAGGCTTCAAGAAGTGCAAGATGTTTGTCCATAATGATTAATACAACAGTGCTATGATTTAAAACAAAGTGCAAAACCAATTGTAAATTAAAGAACCATGATGAATACACACTTGAGTATCAATATAATGGTCAATACACACTCAATAGAGGTTAGAATACTACAATGCTCAATGAAATATGCTCCTAGCACCTCTAGCCGTCACACAGACTTTAGTATTTGATGAAAAACTTGCAAAAAAACCTCTCTTAGAATAAGAAAACAAGATATTATATAGACAGACTTAAGGTTCGCTGACAGATTCGCTGCAGAGTGAATCTGTCAAGCCATCTGACACACATTCGACGGGCACGTTACTAGGTTCGCCCCATAACTAAACTAAACATACTTGACATAACTAAGACTACTATATCCGGGCTAACCTATAGGTTCGCCCTTAGGTTCGCTGGACTATTAAAAACCAAAATACATATAAAGGTAAATATCGACATGCTGGTGAGTCCAACCTACATAGATCATCAATACTCCCCCTAGGATGGACCTCACCCAGTGTTGGTACACACGTCCCTAGTTCCAGTTCTAATGTACTTAAATGTTTAAGGACTTTCATTTTGTTACACTGATGTAATCATTTGATATTTGTAATGAAAGACACTTGAATGAATGAATATTTGTTATTGAATGTCCTGTATCTTCATATTATTGTTTATTACACGCATATATGAACATGTTACATGGGTTTACATTTGTTATACATAGTTTTGTGTCAATAAAGATTCAGGAATATGTTTAACTAAGTTTTATGACCCAGTCACTCAACTGAACCATGCGTGTGAGCCAGTCGCACGACTGAGTCATGCGAATGACTCAGTCATACGAATGATTCAATCTTATGGTTCATACGTACGTATGAATGGATCATATGACTCAGTCGCACGACTGAGCCATACTCCTGGCTCAGTCGTACGAATGAAGACTATAACATATAAATACCACTTAATTCATAAAAGAAAGAGAGAGACTTCTAGAATTCACAACCCTAGCCATCCCAGAATGTCTAAGTCGTCCCTTCTAACTTCATAAAGCATTCCTGATCATTCCTAATCAATTCTTAATGTTTTCAAATCGTTAGTTTTGATCAGATTAACGTTCTCCCCGATTGGATCGCCAATCAAATAGGATTTCACACTATTTGATCTGCTTTTTTTGTAGATTTGGTTAGTACCAGTTTGTACACGGTCCTAACAAGTGGTATTAGAGCCTTGGCTCTTGATTCTACGTGGATTCAATCAAGTTTTTGCAAAAATAAACGTTTTTCAATCAAAGATTTGTTCTTTTTGCATAAAAAATTGATTTTTACGAGTGCATGTTTTCAAAGGTTCATATTTTTCGAGTTCTAGCCGACTAGGGTTTCAAAATCATGTTTTTAGTCGAATCGAGTGAAAAAGTTTTGAAAGATTTCGAAGTCAGACGTCTCAGTCGCACGATTGATCCAATCGCACGACTGAACTTCATACGCACAGCTCATTCGCACGATTGGTCCAATCGTCTATTCATTCGCACGTTTAAGCTCGTTCGTTCGGTTCAACTCAGTCGTACAGTTCATTAGTACGACTGAACTCATACGCATAGATTCATATGCACGGTTGACCTCAATCGTACGTGTGAATTCAGTCGCACATTTCAATCGCACGGTTAAGTCTCATTCGTAATTCCTAGTCACATCAATCAGTTAGATTGTCATGTTTTTCAGACTAAGTCATCATGGACGGACAGTACTTTGCTTTCTCAACTAGGAAGGACTCCAGAATTCAGAATCTCCTGCTTTTGAAAAATGAGATCGGAAATCACAACAAACCACCGAAGCTTCTGACACTTGACGAATATCCTTAATGGAAGCAATGGTTTGAAATTCATTTGAATGGAGTTGACACCAACTTATGGAGCATAATTGAGACTGGCTACACTATGCTAGTTGGAGCTGACGGTGGTCCACTGACTCTAAGTGGTTTGAATGAGGCGTAAAAGGTTGCGTAAAATGCTGAGAAAAAGGCCTATGCATTGATGACACAGTCCATCCCAAAAGATATTTTTCATCAGTTCTCAGTGCACAAGCAGTGCCTGAAGTTATGGGAGGCTCTAGAGAAGCGGTATGAAGGAAATGGAACGCTTAAGTCTCTAAAGGCTAAAGCTTTGAAAAAGGAATTTGATAACTTCTCGTCAATCGGAAATGAGAGTCTTGACGACATTATCGATCGCTTCTATCATTTGATGAGTGAACTGCACACTCATGGAGTTAAAATGTCTATGGAAGATAAGGTGTCGAGTCTAGCTGATGGTTTACCTGATAAGTGGGATTCATTCGTTTCCACTTTAAGACATAATGAAGTGCTGGAAATGTTGGATATAAATGACTTCATTCTGAAACTGAGAGAGGAAGAGCTACGACTGAAGTACAAGTCTAAAAAAGGAACCTACACTCAGAATCCTTCTCTATACAATGTGGCTCCTACTACTAAATCTTCAAGTGCACCCTTGCAGACTGCTTTCGTGTCTAACACATGTGCAAATGTTCAAAGTGCATCTTCAGGTTGTGAGTCAGGTGGTTCATAAAGTGTTCAATACAGTTTGCAGAAGCTCAACCAATGAAGTTAACGATAGAGAATCTGAGCAACGTAACTGTGGAAGTTGCTAAGGAGCATATGGATTTACTTCCTACTGTGGTCCATTCGTATGATGGGTTAGTAGAAGGGAAGATTGGTAACTATCACTTGGCAGATGAAGATTACGAGCAAGTGGATGAAACCGAGCTATAGAGGACGGATATCATATGGGCTCTAGCTAGTGCTGTGTGAAGAGCTAAGAAATTCGTCAAGAAAACAGGACAGAACCTGGTGGCCACAAAGGATACTACTTTTTGATTTGAGAAGTCAAAGGTCACCTATTTCAACTGTGGAGAAAAAGGCCATTTCAAGAGAGAATGTGTTAAACCTAAGAAAATAGGAAATGGTAACACGTTTTCATCAACCAACAGACAAGAAAAAGACATGAAGATAGCTCCAACAAGTCAGGACTCCATTGCAATGGTGGCACAAGGTGATGAAGGTCAAGACTGGTATATTCGCTTCTTATCTGACGGTGAAGCTAATATCGCGTTGGTCGAGGATCTAAACGATGACTCAGAAAGTGAGGGGGAGAACTTGGCTGATTTTGATACTGTTGATGTAAATGACTCAATGGCTGTTGTTGATCATCTGGTGGAGGATAAATTGAATAATGCTTCTGAAACTCACCAGGAACCCCAGGTTGATTTCATGGCCGGAACCTCAAACTCTGCACAGGTAGAATCTAAAAAAACCCTATTCGATAAACATGCCTGTGTTGAATGCAATCGGTTTAGGGAATGTATTGATTTAAATTTTACTAGGTTATTAGAACATAATGATAACTTGGTAAATGACTTCAAACTTTGCAATGAAGCTAACAGAGTGTTGAAGCATAATGAAAGCGGTTTTAAAGAGAAAATTGAATTATTGAGAAAACAACTAAGGGAAACCGAGGTTGTGGCTTTTAAACAAGAAAATGACATGAAGTTTTATTTAAATTCAATTGAGGAAACTAAAAAGGAAAAAGCTATTCTTCAAGTGGAAAATGAGTCATTAAAATAAAGACTGCATAGTTTAGCTAGTTCCTCACATATCATAAAAAACTTGGTTAAAGAAAGAAACAATGGGGAAGGGATTGGTTATAAAGTTGAGCCTCCACCACATGAGATCCTTTTGAACACAAAACAGCATCCAGTTAACAATAATCCTATCAGGGATCATATGGTGAGTACACCTTTGGTCAGTGATCCTGATACTGCAGTTAAATCTGCACCTCAGGTAACTGATCAGAAGGCATCAACTTCGGGCACAAAGGATGAAGTCTTAATTGGGGACTGGGTGGTAGAGGATGATCATGTGCCTCTTGGTTTGGGATCACCGATTGCTGTGTCAAACCTAAAAATTTCAAAAACAACTCAGTCTAAACTGGTCAAGCAAGATCTCAACAATGTGAAAAGACAAAACAATCAAAGTGTTAAACAAATCAAATTTGTCAAAGAAGGTGAAAAACCAAAGGTTGAGACCAAAAGGACCAATCCTGAGGTGTACTCCCCACCTCACAAAAGATCTCCTAGTCCTTTTAAGAGGAGATCATGCTATAACTATGGACAAAGAGGACACATTTCTTCATTCTGTCCTCGCTATCAGACACCTAGACGTAAAATTGAATAGTTTCAGGAAATTAAACCTACTTTTTCAAAACAGAGGTCTAATACACCTGCTAGGTCTTACACCCCTTTCCAACACCAAAGGCAACACAGAAAAGCTACTGGCAAGTCTGTGATACCTGAGTCAAAAACGATTTTTGAACATAGGCCTAAAGTTCAAACTGTTAATCAGTCACCGGTTTACTACAAACAAGCCTTACACAAGGATGGTCTATGGAAAGCTAAATCACTTGATGTGTCTGATAGTGGTGATAAGAAGAAAAATGAGGTTTCTCCAACTCCAAATGGACAGTGGGTGGAGTTTGTGATGTGCGATGCCTCTGGGAAACCCAAGCCCGTAAAGGCTTGGGTCCCCATCCTTAACTAATTTTTTTCTGTTTTTGTGCAGGTTGTCCGCTACAGTGCTTATACCAACACATGGATTATTGATAGCGGGGCATCCAGGCACATGACAGGGAATCACTCTCTCCTTTTCAACATCACACAAATTAAAGGGGGACATGTTTCCTTTGCTGGTAACAAAGGTGGGTACATCACCGCACAAGGAGAAATAGGTAATGGGAAGGTAAAATTTGATAAGGTAAATTATGTTCAGCAGTTAGAGAATAATTTACTTTCAGTTTCTTAGATATGTGACAAAGGCTTTAAGGTTATGTTTGATAATAGGAAATGTTACATTGTGAAGAAGGAAATGGATATCCCTGAGGAGCATGTACTAATGTCAGCTTCAACGTACAATGACTTGTACGTCTTGGACATGTCTAAAGCTTTTATAACTGAGTCCACTGCTTAGTGCTTCTTATCAAAGGAAATGGAGAAGGAGTCCATTTCATGGCACAGGTGAATGGGACACATAAATCCTCGGAAGATGAATCATCTGATTCAGAACAACTTAGTTGAGGGAGTAACTGTTAAGAACTTCCAACTTCCAGATTTTTGTATCTCATACAAGAAAGGAAAGCAGACCAGGAAGTCTCACAAGTCCAAGAACGTTAATTCTATTGAGATGCCCCGGGAGCTTCTGCATATGGACCTCTTTGGTCCTATCAGCACAAGGAGTATAGCAGGAGACAGGTACTGCTTCGTAGTCACTGATGACTACTCGAGATTTTCGTCGGTGGCGTTTCTGAAAGCTATGTCAGAGACATTCGAATCGTTCAAAGTGCTCGTGATTACACTGGAATCTCTATACAAGCTGAAGGTAAGGAAGGTTCGTTTAGATAACAAGACTGAATTCAAGGATCAGTGGATGGATGCTTTCTGCAAAGAAAAGGGGATTGTACATCAGTTCTCCTCCCATACACGCCACAGATGAATGGATTTGCTGAATGCAAGAATAAGAGCTTGATAGAAACTGCAAGGACAATGTTGGCAGATTCAAAGCTACCAGTACAATTCTGGAATGAAGCAGTTACCAATGCGTGCTACACACTTAACTATGTATTGGTAGTCAAGCGATATGGTAAGACTTGCTATGAGTTGCTTCAGAAACGCAAACCAAACCTGAGTTATCTGGAACCATTCGGAGCGCCATGTATGTTACTGAAGAAAACTCCGAAGGGAAAGTTCAGTGAGAAAGCGGATAAAGGCATCTTTCTCAGGTACAACATACCTAAAAAACGAGTCTACAACAATTCTACAGGTCAGGTAGAAGTGTGGTGCAACGTAGATGTGCAAAGACACACCACTCCCCCTTCTGGGAAAGGCCCATCCTCATTCTTCGATTATGATGGATTTTTCAAATCTTTCAACCTTCCCCCAGCATGTTCAGATGACGAGATTGCTGCAAAGATGATGTACGACATCTTAAACGCTCCAAATCTAGATTTCAGCAATACAGTACCAACTAGTGGTGCTTCTGGCTCTTCAGAAACTGCTCAGGACATTAGTAATGTCTCATGAGATGATGAAGAAACAGTTGAAACAGGTATTGAGAATAACGTCAATCAAGCTGGCAGTTTAACAAATGCTGAGAACGCATCAGGGAACCGGCATGCTGAACCTGTAGTCACAAACATGGATAATGAAGTGGTCGTCCCTACGACAGCTGTGACAAGGATTAGTGTGAATCATACCCAAGATACCATCATTGGGGATCTCCACTCCGGTGTTCATACAAGAAATCAGCTATACTTTGCTGATTATGCTGCTATTATGGAAAAGGGTTATGTGAATGATGGTGCTTTTAAATGCTTTGTTTCTTAAGTTGAACCCAAACATGTAAGTGATGCCCTGAAGGATGAGGCCTGGGTAAATGCTATGTAGGAAGAGTTTCTACAGTTCAAGAAGCTTGGAGTGTGGAAGCCCGTGGATAGGCCTAAAGGAGTTAAGGTGATTGGCACCAAATGGGTGCTGCGCTGCAAGAAGGACAACCAAGGTGTAGTAATCAGAAACAAGGCAAGATTGGTTGTTCAAGGATTCAGACAAGTCGAGGGAGTCAACTACAATGAAGTATTTGCGCCTGTGGCAAGGATGGAAGCTATTCGCATTTTTCTGGCCTATGCATCCTACATGAAGATCAAGGTTTATCAGCTGGATGTTAAAAGTGCATTCCTTCATGGGGAAATCTATGAAATAGTATACGTCAGTCAAGTTGAAGGATTTGAAGATCCTTACCATCAGGACAGAGTCTACAAGCTGGACAAGGCTCTGTACATGCTACATCAAGCTCCTCGAGCTTGGTATGAGAAGCTCTCCACCCACCTATTAAAACATGGTTTTCGCAGGGGTGTGATAGACTGCATGTTGTTTATCAAAGAGAAAAATGGAGATTTACTAATGGTGCAGATTTATGTGGATGACATAATCTTTAGTTCCCGAAATGAAGAATTATGTAAAGAATTGAATCTGTGATGAATGCAGAATTTGAAATGACTGCCATGGGAGAGATGAAGTTCTTCCTAGGTTTACAGGTGGATCAGACACCTACTGGTACTTTTCTGCATCAGACTAAGTATGTTGGAGACATTCTAAGTCAATTTGATATGGAAAATGTCACTGTTGCCTGTACCCCACTTGCCACAAACCATGATGTGGCACCAGATGATAATGAGGATTTGGTGGATGACATTATGTATCGTGGGATGATCGGATCTCTCATGTATCTCACTGCCTCGCGTCCGGATATCAAGTACGCCACATATCTATGCTCCACATATCAAGCCAAACCAAAAGTAAATCATTTGATCAGGGTGAAAAGGATTTTTCATTATCTGAAGGGTACTCCAACACTAGGGTTGTGGTATCCTCATGATGATGACTTTGAGCTAACTGCTTATAGTGATTCAGACTACGGTGGCTGCAAGATGAACTTCAAGTCATCATCAGCAGGGTGTCAGTTATTTGCAAGGAGTTTAGTCACCTGGCAATGCAAGAAGCAGACATCAGTTTCTCTGTCAATATGCAAAGCTGAATACGTTGCTGCTGCAAGTTGCTGTTCACAAATCATCTGGATACAACAGCAAATGCGGGACTACGGTTTGCACTTTTCAAACACTCCAATCTTTGTTGATAATTCTGTTGCCATAGCTATAACTAAAAATCTTGTTCAACACCCTAAGACTAAACACATCAGCATAAAATATCATTTCATACGTGATTGCTATGAAAAGCAGTTAATTGATGTGATTAAAATAAACATGGATTTTCAATGCGCCGACCTCTACACTAAACCTTTTGATAAACCCGGATTTTTATATCTGTTAGAGGTCAACGATGTGAAAAAGAAATGTGACGTGGTTCCAGATGATGAAAATGCTTAGTCTGACACCAGTTTAGTTTTTTTCTTTTTATTTTCTTTTATTTATCTTGTTTTAATTTCCTGTCTTAAAATTCCAAAAACACAAAAATATTTTCGGTTTTAGAATTTTAGGGGGAGATTAGTTTAGTTTTAATATTTATTTACTTAAAAAAAGGAAAAAAAGGAGGGAAAGCAAATAAGCCAAAAAGACTAAAACAACAAATTTAAGAAAGTGATTCAACACTATGGATCTAGGGATGTGCTAGTCCATTATACGATATGTCGGTAGTTTCAACACAAAGACTAGTAAACATCTGTGGTGATTCACTTAAACCTAAATCAATCAACAAGTTATGGGTTCCCATAGTATCCTTGGTTTGCACAATCAATCAATTTCTAATAAGCGGTGAGGAGCAATTGAAGGCCACAAATGTGTGCAAAGACCCAAAAAACATAGCAAAATATGACAAATGTCATAAAAGCAGCAAAATAAGCAAAATGAAATAATGCTGATGACAAAAGCCACTGCTGAAATGTATATTATCGTATATTGCTCTAAGAAGAAGATAGGTCTTGCGCCTCTCTGCTGTGCGATGGTAGTGACCTGAGGCTTAGCATAACCTATCCGTTCTAAGAATTCACTGTTGTTTGCGCCTCTCTGCCATGCGATGGCACTGACTTGAGGCTTTGCATCTCTTTGAAAGCTCTTAGAACCAAAATCTTCTTAACCACCAGACCACTCAATAATCTCCTAAGGAAGATTGATTATCATATACTAGTGGGACGTACAAACACATGTTGGTCAAATCCACTTAATTATCACTGATGCGTGTCAAAAATCTGTGTATGGACTCAAGTGGACAAGTATACTGAAAATCATTGTGGCTACACCCCCTGATGTTCAAAATCAATGTGTGTTACATAATAGACCAAGCATGATTTCTAGTTGGCGCTTAGAAGTCTTAGATGAATGAGAAACTGTGATATGTAAATATGTTGTTACCTTTTCAATATATCAACAAAAGTTCCAAGAAATTACAATTATGCATGTGTGATTCCATATGAATATGTCTTAGAAATGAAGTTAATGCTAATAGGTTGTTCTTCTCAGGGGGAGAATCATTTTAAAATGAATATTAAAATGTCTCAAACTCTACCTAAAAAATCATAAAAATATGTCTATTTCAGTAATTTAGTTTAGTTTTTCTAGTTTTCAAGGTTTTCTGTTTGTAGTGTGTTAGTGTCGGACTGTGCAACAAGATTTATCTCTGTGAATGTCACAAAAGGAACTGAACGTTAATCTTGAATCACCTGTTTCTGAAGAAAACTAAAAGGATCACGTCTGAGGTTATCATCAATTTTTATTCTTAAAATAATCACGTCTGAGGTGATTAACGGTTTTCAATTAAAAGGATCACGTCTGAGGTGATCGGGTGGATAAATGGATCATGTCTGAGATGATCAAATATTCTTGAACATTTATTTAACGTAACTAAGATTATAATTGATTTTTCAAAAGTTAAAACATGAGTATGGACAAGTCGTATGACTGAACCATGAGTATGGCTCAGTCGCACGACTGAAGGATGAGTATGGACTAGTCGTATGACTGAACCCGGAGTATGGCTCAGTCGCATGACTGAAGGATAAGTATGGCCCAAACGCACGATTGGATCATAAGTATGAACCAATCGCGCGAATGGCAAGGTCAGTATGGACCAATCGCATGATTGACAGGGTCAGTGAGCTTCAATCGCACGAA
Source organism: Flaveria linearis (assembly GCA_024085815.1). Classification (NCBI taxonomy): domain Eukaryota; kingdom Viridiplantae; phylum Streptophyta; class Magnoliopsida; order Asterales; family Asteraceae; genus Flaveria; species Flaveria linearis. The sequence continues at coordinate 29,650,897 of CM044016.1, read as the reverse complement.
TGGCCTATGCGTATAACTTATTCGTACGTATGAGATATGCGTATGGATCCATTCGCACGGAACATGCTGTGAGTATAAAATGGGGTCAGTCATTCGCAAACCCTGCATGCGCATCCGACTGATCCCCCAAACTTCGATTTACTAAGGACCCCCTTTTCGACTTTTTTGTTGATATACTTGTTCGCATTCGACTACTGATCATTATCGTAGCATTTGCAGGCATTATCATGTCGAAATCATGCCGAAATTGTTTGAATTCTAATCATACAATACACCGGACTTAAAAGTCTTAAAAATGACGCCTAAACTATCATTGAAGTCAAATTAATCATGTCCTGGGTGTTTAAAAATGTTGAGACGAGTCTGTGGATACAATGTTCAAGCAAAATGATGATAAATTGCAGAAAATTAAAAATTACAAGACGTGGTCTGTTTGCGTGCGACTGGACGCCCCGAATGAACTTCAATCGTACGACTAAATCATACGCATGATTCAATCGCACGGTTGAACTAATCGTCCATCCAGTCGTCCGATTGGCTCAATCATATGGATTGACTCACGACTCAAATCAGTCGGATTCTCAATCGTACGATTAAGCTCAGTCATGTGGTTCAATCGCACGGTTGTATCACACTTGTGAAAATTTTCAAATTCAATCATTCTGTCTTTGTTCGCTAAATCTGACATGTTCCTTTAACTTGTTCTACAAATGGCTGATCGGTGGATGATCAACCCTAAGCACAGCATATATGCTCACTTGGACCCGACATCAAGGAATGCCATAGATTTCACCGGGATTATTGAGTTTCTTACTAGATCATGGATTCACACTGCTATCTCCACTCATTGCACTCTATACCGCTCCTATCAGCAGCTATTCTGGGAGAATGTTGTGGTTGACCGTTCAGTGGATCCTTACAGGATTAGGAGCTCCATACTGGGTCAGGATATTGATGTCAGTGAAGATGATTTCAGGAGAGTCTTGGCTTTGGGTGATGATGGTAGTCACCCCACCAAGTTGCACCCGAGGGTAGTGCGTGGTTGCTTTCTACGCATTAAGTACGTCGGCAACATTAACGCCGGTGTGCTTAACAAAAGCAACATGTGCCCCTAATTCAAGTACCTCGCATATGTTCTACTAAAGTGCATTGCTTCAAGGAGAGGAGGATTTGATGAGTTTAGCGATCAAATGCAACATGCATTTGTCGCATTGGTGCTAAACGTGAGATTCAGCTTCTCGAGGATGTTTTTCAGCTATCTTGTTGAAAACATTGAAGGTAAAGGGAAGGACGGTTTTTTTTGTATCCGCGCTTCTTGCAGATGATCTTTAACAGCAAACTGCCTGACCTGCCAAAGAGTCAAGCTGACGAGGTGAAACTAGAGATCATGGACGACACCACACTTGGAAGGATGAAAGTGTACAGGGGCAAGACTCAAAAGCCCCCGGTTCGAAGGTTATTTGGGCATCTAGCGAGGGTTGATTATATTGCACCGAGAGGCAAAAAGTTGAGGCATTATCGACAGTGATTCGGACATGGAAAATGTAGTGTTCTCGGATGATGATGATGATGATAATGATGATGATCAGGAAAGTGATCAAGACGGAAATGGGGCCTTGGCCAAGGTCAGGGTGGAGATACATCAGCAGGTGCATCAGGTGAGAGTTCAGCTCACCCAGATCCATCCGCAATGGAGGATCTGGGTAATTTTGATCTTGATAAGTTAGATGACTCAGAGGAGTCAGAGGAAGAGCCACTTTTAGGAGGGTGGGTAGTAAAGTGGGGGCTACTGCTAGAGGATTGACAGAGTTAGGAGCACGCCCATGAAGTTCAAAGGGAAAGGAGACAGAGACTGATGACCCTTCCTATACACCAGAGCCTTCAGCTCCCAAAGAAAAAGAACTGGCGAGAACTGGAAAGAGAAAGAAAAGGATGACTAAGGGGATGGACAAGCGTCCCAGGCTGGTTCTAGGGAGCTCTCTGAGATCTTCACCATCTACTACAGCCACAGCCACAGTCACAGCCACAGCCACTCCCACTACTACCATCACTACCAATCCCACACCCGCACCTATACCTACAACAACCACCACTGCATTCACCACCACTGCCACTTTCGTTCCAACACCAGTATTCACCACCTCTACCACAAGACCAACTACCTTACAAACCAATCCTTCCACATTCCAAACCCCCAGCTTTCAAGGTTTCTATTCATCACCGGTGGGGCTGGATGAGCAGCTAGAAAATGTAAACCGGCTAGTGATGAGGTTGTTAGTGTCAGAGGACTCAAGAACCACATAGATTCAGCAATTAATGGCTACTAACTCATCTCAGGCTGAGCAGATTGCTCAACAGGCTGAGCAAATAGCCTAACAAGCTGAAGAGATGGCTGTGTTAAGAGAAAGGAGCGAGGCCAATGAGAGGGTGTTGGTAACTTCCCATAAGGCCATTCGAACCCAAAACCAGCTACTATTTGATTCAATTAGCAAGATAGAGGAGTTGGAGAGAAAGAATAGAAAGATATTGTTGAGGTTGAAGGGCAAGAAGGCAGAGACATTAAAGATCAATGGAGATGGTGGTGATGTAGATGGTAGAGATGAGTTTAGTGATGGAGAATCTGATGGTGATGAAGAGGATGATGAGTCTCCCACTGAAGGAAAGACATCACCTTCTCTCCAGCCTAAGAGAGAGGGGAGAACCAAGAAGAACCAGGACGGAGATGCATCAACCTCAGGCCTTAAAGATCAAGATGCAACATCTAAGGATGAAAGTAATGTTTGATTATAGATGTATCTTGAAATGTTATGTATTAGTGTAAATTAAATCAATAAAAATTGAATTGTCATGTGTCATGTGCTAAATGTTTAATAATCATTGATGTGATTGTTTACTCTCTTAAAAGATACAACCAAACAGGTCGATGAGTATGATGTTACACCCCATCGGCAAATGAAGACTCAGCTAACAATGATTCTTGATTTGCAAGGGATTGTACAATGATCAGTCAGTTATACACCTGAAGAAGGAGAAATCATCCATCACCTGACTGACGAACAATTGGCCTAGATGTTCTGCTTGAAACCGGACGAATTGGTCAAAGATGCTCCCGAAGTTGACGTAGTCAGTGACGAAGAACTTCAAGGTGTGGATAAGGTTGAGATCGAAGACGTGACAGCTGACTATTATCCCCAGTATACTAACGCCGATGGCGATGTATTGCCGGATCTGGGAGAGACGTTTGCAAGCAGCGCTTTCGACAAAGTAGAAGAGAGGGTAGCCGAGAAAGAAGATGCAGAAGAGTTATTTCAGGCTGATGATTAAGACATGGCAAAACGTAAAGCTGAGTAGGAAGCTTGTCTGGAAGAAATGACAAAGCAGAGGGAACCTACAAAGTCAAACGCCTACACCAAGCTCTACAAGGTCAGAAAGCATTAGAAGGTGTCAGACAAAATCATTAGCTGGGCGTACTTTGATGATCTAAATGTCTATGCAGTGAAAAGAGAGAAGGGAATTGAGTATTTCAGATTTCCACACGATCTGAAAACTCTCCCTGGATTTGAGCTCAACCGACTTGCTTGCTTGAACCTGCTTTATGCAGTTCCTGGAAGGAAATCAGGATGGTTTGAGAAAGCATTGAAGAAAGAGTACCACACGAGGTAGGTTAACTTCAAGCCACAACAACCCAGAAGGTTTATACGCAAAACAAAAGTTGATCCGATCTCTGGTTGACCGAAAGTTATCTTGAAATGGCAACCTCTGCGCACGATGTCACGTATACCTATAAGGGAGATGCCACAAGACTTTTCACCCCACTTTAAATGGTGGTACCTATGACTAGCATACTGGAGAAGCAGTCATTGTGTTTGATCGAAAGGGGACTTTAGAGACAATTAGGGTGTTCGACCCAATGTGGCTAACGAACTTGTCAGCAGATGATATATATACTTTGTAAAAGTGGCCACTACTTTTTGATATGCAGGATATCATGCAAGCACTTTAGTTTTAATACGTTATACACTTATGCTTTGCATTTGATATACATGTTGGGGTTTCAAAGGAAGAGAGATTCAAGAGATATGAAGAGTTTTCAAAGAAAGTCAAAAAATAGGTAGAACTAGGTCCAAGGGGGAGTTTGTTGGTACACATGTCCCTAGTTCCAGTTCTAATGTACTTATATGTTTAAGGACTTTTATTTTGTTACACTGATGTAATCATTTGATATTTGTAATGAAAGACTCTTGAATGAATGAATATTTGTTATTGAATGTCTTGTATCCTTATATTATTGTTTATTACATGCATATATGAACATGTTATATGGGTTTACAATTGTTATACATAGTTCTGTGTCAATAAAGATTCAGGAATATGTTTAACTAAGTTTTATGACCCAGTCGCTCAACTGAACCATGCGTGTGAGCCAGTCGCACGACTGAGTCATGCGAATGAATCAGTCATACGAATGATTCAATCTTATGGTTCATACATAGGTATGAATGGATCATATGACTCAGTCACATGACTGAGCTATACTCATGGCTCAGTCGTACGACTGAAGACTGTAACCCATAAATACCACTTAATTCATAAAAGAAAGAGAGAGTCTTCGAGAATTTACAACCCTAGCCGTCCCAGAACGTCCAAGTCATCCCTTCCAACTTCATAGAGCGTTCCTGATCATTCCTAATCAGTTCTTAACATTTTCTAATCGTTAGTTTTGATTAGATTAACGTTCTCCCTGATTGGATTGCCAATCAAATAGGATTCCGCACTATTTGATCTGGTTTTTACGTAGATTCGGTTAGTACCAGTTTGTACACGGTCCTAACACCCAGGAGGGTCTTCTCAATCAGCTTCAGATTCTTGATTCTATCTCTGCCAATGGATTCGTAACATCATCAGTTTCGGCTTCTGAATATGTTTCTGTTTCACCTCCAGCAATACTTTGACTTTCTGCCTCAAGATCTTGAACGTATGCGCTTGCTCTCAACTTAATCCTTACCAATGGATTTGTTACATCATCTGATCTGCCTCTGTATCGCTATCCACTTCAACCTCTGACTTATCAGCAACAGTCTTAGGCATGTCTAACACAATAACCTCCTCCTGAGTTGTCTCTTGAACATCCTGCTTTTCACCAACCTGAACCACTGACCCATTGGCTTCAGCTGTAACTGGCTTCTTGAACCTCTTTGTGATGGATTGATCCATTTGTCTGCTTAGATTATCCATATCCATCTTCAGATTGTCAGCCTTTCTGACCCTCTCATCCAACCTCTTAATCTCAGCATGAACACCTCTTGCTTTGTTGGTAACTTTCACAAAAAAATTTGCCTCAATATTAGTATCTACGCCAGTACCATGGTTGATTTTGTTTTGACACAGAATTTCCAAATCATCATCACAAAAAGAGAACATTTCCATGGGGTCTAACACTATGATTTCAGGCTGATTTTCCCTTTCAATCTAATCACTACCTACCTAGTGGTATTGTCGTAGAACCACTTATCGAACTTTTGTAATCTAGGCGGCTGCGTATCTAGAACCCTCACTCTGTTCATGATCTTAGGATGTTTTACACTCAAGACCACTTTCCCTTTCCATGAATCCCAGTGCTTGTCTTTGTTGAATCTCTATTTTAGTGGCTTTTGGTATCCAAATGTAACAAAGTTATCATTAGGAGCTTTTTGAAGAACTGCTTCAAATACCTTTGCCCTCAGAAGGTCCTCTTTGCTAAGCAAAAGGAGTTCAGCCAACCTCCTCAGATCCCAATGAGGGAGAGCATTAAAGTTCTTTCTGTGTTTGATATAGCTGATAACTCCACCTCACCTTTTAATCATATAAGCATCAACCATTGCATTAAATTTCCATGAGATTATCTTTCTGTCTAGCACCTTCGTGCTTGGTTCCTTCAGGTGCTGGAACAAAGGAGTCTCTTTTGCTTTCTCCGGCTCGTTGTAAGACCAATCTGATTTATCTTGATCAATATAGTCATTTCGCTCCGGCTCTTTAAAACCCAAAATAAGTTACATATTTATTCTCAACATTGTACTCCTCTGGCTCATCCTCGGGATCATCTTCTGCCTCTTCTTCACTACCCAAATCAGTCTCAATATTCAGTTCATCCACCAAGTTAAACTCCTGATTAGATCCAACTGCAACCTCTGGGCCCGTGAATGTGTCTTAATCAATTCCCATTTGATCATGATATAGTAAATCATGCACACCCTCCTTTCCTTTACCCTCTGAACTCTCCAAGTTTACAAATACAACATCATGAACTTCTTCAGATTTTTCAGCAACATACAGAATCCTCACCAAGACCAGACAACCCACCATACTTCATTAGAGGATATGTGGAAGCATCCAATAAGCTTTTCAACTCGTTTTAGACATGGCGGGTATCAAACCAGCTTTCTCTTTCATCTCATTCATTTTCTTGAATAACCTGACCATCAAATATTGTTGATCCTTTACCATCCTAGCCATTCCTTTGATGATGTCTCCTTTCACCTTATCCCTCATTTCCAACTAAGCATATTTAACCTTAAGCTTAGCTAACTCAGCTTCACTGTTAGTTTCAGAGCATTTGGCAGCCTCGGCTGCTGCCTCATGCTTTTTCTAAGTTCTCCTCTCAGTCTGTGAGCTAGAACCCGCCTCTGCCTTCCTTATTGTCCTCCTTTCCTCTTAGCATCTAACTTATCTTGGACATCATCAATGTCCTTATCTAGAGAATAATCTTTATCTCTTGCGTACCGTTTTCTCTTTTTCATTTCTTTCTGAGTTTCCTCATGCTTTTCCTCAGTTTGTTTGTTCTCTATCTCGATAAGTTTCTGAATATGAGTCCACCTCTCAGTAGGATACATATTTTCCCACATATATGTTATCCTACCCACACAGTCATGCCTAGTAGCTTTACAGTCTGAGAAGATTCTTGTGTTCATTGACCATATCCTCAAGGTGTCTCTAATTTCAGGTAGATCAGGTTTGATGTCGTTTAGAATCATCTGCACGAAGCAAGGGTATAGCAATCACTTCTCTTTCTTGACTGCATTGATATTTTTCACCATGTAGTTGAAGATGAGTTCGGCAATATTTTCCTTTTGGCCCTTGCAAAACACTACCATTGCCCTTTCCCATTCCAAGTTAAGTCCATCAGTCTTACCTTTTCTATGATCTAAGAACATAATGAAAACATGTGCTATGTATCTCCATTCTCTGATCAGATATGACTTAATAAATTCCATTTTCTTTGCACCGGCATGGGACCCTCATAACCAGCTGTTCCCAAAGCACTATATACATCTCTAGCAGACATCTGAACTTCATCACCACAGTCTTCTTCTAACTTCAATATCTTTGCTAAATCAGCTTCTAAAAAGGCAATGTCGTGCCCTTGCGTGTTTGAACAAATCTGGAATGGACTTTCACCAACATTCAACTCAGTATTTCTCCTGAAATCTCGAACGTGAAGATTATACATAGTGGGAGAACAAGAAATAGCATGGTGAATGTGTGAGGATTTGAGCCACTTAATGCAATCTTTGTAGGTAGTAGCTTTTTCATGGTTCTCATTCAGCAGTGCACACATATTGTGCTTCTCCTCGAACAATAAGGTCGACATAATAGCTGAAACACAAAACGGAAGTTGGTCAGTCAAAATTCAACACTTAAATCCGAAAAAAATTGAAAAAATTGAAAAATTCAAAGATTCGCTGAAAAATCATAAATTCGCTAACAAGCGAAGTTAGATTTGGAATAGAACATCTATAGGCTCGCTGGCATCTGGACACAACATATGTGTCATGCGAACTTATAGATTCGCTGAACAGCGACGGGCGAATCTATGGGTTGCGCTTGAATAGCATATGTAAGGCCCTGTTCTCGGGACGCTTACAGCTGGTCGATCAGCGCACAAAAACATATATTTTTATTTATCTTATATAAACAATGTAGCGGAAACAATCAAAATGACATCTCATTTCATCATAAAAGCTTTTTGCAAAATAATACATCGTTAATCAGTTACAAAATATATTGTTGCATTACATCACAAAAGCATTATATAAATGGATGCCATCCAAAAGAGCTGAGTAGCCGCCCCGTGTCATCCTCAGCAATCATTAACTGCCAACTGGAAACACATAAAAAGTCAGCGTTGCTGAGTGAGTTCTAGTTTTATAAATAAAATACTTTACTTGCGTTAAGACCGTTTCTTTACTTTCACGCAATCATACATCATACGTACACATAGATAATATTATTATTATCTTCATCATTCATTCTTTCATTCATTCGACGTACATCATTCGTTATCTTTTACTTCTACATAGATTCTGTCAAACTTTTCCCTCTTCATGGCACGCAGCCATGATTACTGAGGTCGAGTGACAAGGATCCCGTTTCGTACTGTGTTATTATATTTCATCCGTTCATTACTTTCATTCTTTCATACTTTAACTTCCGTTCATTCATCGTACTTTCTTATCATACTTACTCTTTCATCATTACCTCTTTTCTTTCCATCAACCATAGACCTTAACCTTCTGTTTCGTGGTACTGGACCTAAGCCTATCATAGACCTTCTATAACAATGCACTGCACCTCTTGGCCACAGTACCTAAGGTAAAGTTTAGGTGTACCATTGCCATGTGCAATACCTTTGTGTTTCATGGTACTAGACCTAGGCCTATCATAGACCTTCTATAACGGTGCACCTCACCTCTTGGCCATAGCACCTAAGGTATGCAACAATGGTTCTATACAATGGTTGATCATAGTGTCAAGCTTTACCCTCTTCATGGCACACATTCACGATTACTGAGGTCGAATGACAAGGATCCCATTTGGAGTCTGTTGCAACAACAAGGTCGCTCACCTCATACGTTTGCTTGCAAGCCTTTCTTACTCTCATTCATTATTAATGCATGAATTCGTTCATCATGTTCCTCTTTCATTATCTTTCACTTTACGTTACATAATACTTTTCATTCATTCATTAACGTAACATGTAAGGCCACAGGAAAGATAAACATTCATAATAATAAGGGACATCAACATACACAGTCATCATCATCATATAGGGCAACATCATACATAGCATACATCATCCATAAACATGCAACATCATCATCATCATGCCCAACATAACTTCTAAAGCCTCAACGGCCATCTTACATGTACTTACGGGAACTTCCACGTCAAAAATTGCATCTTCACTTTCCCCCGAAAGTCAGTAATTAAACTATGCTTCTCCTCGGGTACAACAACCCTATTTGGGCGCATGGGCACCCTTCAGTCGCATGGCCTCCATGCGACTGACATCATACGAATGGACCAATACGGATGAACACCAATACGGATGAACACCCAATCATGCGAATGAACCTCATGCGGATGAACACTATGCGAATGAGCACCTATGCGAATGGACCTCATACGGATGGACACTATGCAAATGAGCACTTAGGCGAATGGACCCTCAGTCGCATGATCCCCACGCGACTGGCCCTCTAGGCGTGCGACTGAGCCTCACTCATGCGACTGATCCTCTATCGCACTCCATTTGGCCGTATGGCCTCCAGTCGGTCACCTAGCCCTAGCTGATGCAGAATGCAGTTCATCCCGAATCCAATCTGCCATTTTCAACCTCCAAGCTCATCCAAACCCATTCTAAGCCCAAATCAACCATCCTAAATCTTAGGAATGCATACTAAAACACCATTCAAGCACACACAAGTCCGGAAGCAAACTCCAAACGCATGACACGCAAACACATCCAAATGGGTCAAACACACACAAACATACCTAAACGTGTTTACTATGTGTTCCAGCCCCAAATCAGTTGAAAACGAGTAAAATAGGGGTCCTAGAACTCACACAAACTACACCAAGAAGAAGAGCTTCGCTTAGACCCGCTACACGGTAATTTCCAAGCGCGAACCCACTCGAACCAAGCTTTCTTCTCTCTTTTCTTCTTTTTCTCTCTTCTTTCTCTCTTCTTGGCTGAATTATGGGTGTGGGAAGAGGGTAAGGGCTGCCCTCTCCCGTCAAATATCCCCATTTACCCAACGTTCTCCCGTTGCCGAGGTTGGTCCCCCGACTTTCGACTTTATTTCTTTTTCTTCTTTCGTCGGCTTCAAAGAAAATATCCGGGTGTTACAAGTCCACCCCCTTATATAGGTTTCATCCTCGAAACCTGTTATTCCTCAAACAAACATGGGTAATGCTGTCTCATTTCTTCTTCGGTCTCCCACATTGACTCGGATCCCTTCCTATGCTTCCACTGTACACACACAAAAGGAACCACCTTATTTCTCAGCCTCTTCTCTTTTCGATCGATGATTGCCACTGTTTGCTCCACATAATTGAGCCGTTCGTTTACTTTGATATCCTCTAGGGGAACAACCATGTCTTCATCTGCCAAACACTTCCTTAGATGAGATACGTGGAATGCCGGGTGAATTCCACTTAACTCATCTGGTAACTCCAATGATTCGGAAATGGTCTATATACCTCGGGCTCAACTTGCACCTCTTTCTGAACCGAATGATATCCTTCCAAGGTGAGACCTTCAACATAACCCGGTCACCCACTTGGAACTCAATCGGTCTGCGTCATTTATCAGCATACGACTTCTATCTATCTTTGGCTGCCTTCATGAAGGCTTTGATCCTCTCAAGCTTTTCAGTCGTAGCCTCGATCACATCGACGCTCCCTAACTCTTTATGACCAATATCACCCCAACAAAAGGGTGTTCTGCATATCCTACCGTATGGCATCTCATAAGGTGGCATACCAATGCTGGCATGATAGCAGTTGTTGTATGTGAATTCAGCTAACGGTAAGTGGTCATCCTAACTTCCCTCAAAATCAATCACACATGCCTGTAGCATGTCCTCCAATGTCTGGATGGTCCTTTCTGACTGACCATTAGTCTGGGGATGATAAGCCGTGTTAATATGTAACCTCGTCCCTATAGTATCGTGGAATTTCATCTAAAATTTGGATGTGAACCGGGTGTCACAATCAGACACAATAGACACCGACACACCATGACGAGTTATGATTTCTTTGATGAATAGATCAGCCAACCTCTCAGATTAATATGTCTCGCGGATCGGTAGAAAGTGAGCACTCTTCGTTAAGTGGTCAACAATCACCCATACAACATTATACCCTTTCGGAGTACGCGGCAGCTTCGTAATGAAATCCATGGTGATGTGCTCCCACTTCCATTCCGGTATATCCAAAGGTTGGATCTTCCCATACGGCTTTTGATGCTCGGCCTTCACTTGCAAGCAAGTAAGGCACTTACTCACATACTCCACCACGTCACGCTTCATACCCGGCCATCAATAATTTTCTTCATGTCTTGGTACATCTTTGTAGCACCGGGATGAATAGAATATCGAGTTTTATGAGCTTCGTCCATAATCTTCATGTGTAGATCCCCAAAACGAGGAATCCACATCTGCCCGAATCGGGTTTTAACACCGAGTGTGTTTTAACCCAATTCCACAACCAGAACTCTCATACTTTCAGAGTTAAGACGATCTTCTTTTAGTGCCTCATCTTGAAACTCATTGACTTAAGAGCATTTCTAAGGTTTCTAATCACATTTTAATCATACATTCATCTCACAAATAACCTAACTAAGACCGGAGAGATCTCGGTAAATCGGTTCAAATCTGGAACAAATTAACAGATGATAGCATGATAAATCACATGATTGGGGTTCAAACAAGTTACCTAAATGATTAGACACAAAGAATTCACAACAAAATGGCCAGATATGGATATCAAATCTTAGGAGTAGTGCGAGCTGGTTCAACAGTGGAAACGAATGTGTTGAATTGGTTAGCCGCTGATATGAACATATACACCTAGATTTGCTAGGCATTGAATCTATAGGTTCGCTCGGCATAGCAACACCAATTTGATCAAGATCAAGCAACGCTGTACCGGGCGAATCTGTAAATTCACTCACAGATTCGCTGATCCTTAAAAAAATAGTTAAACATTTTATGATTTTTTTAGAATTTTTAAGAAGAAAAACAAATGCATTTTGATTACTTTACCTCCCGACAATATCGACATTCATAAAAAATAAAAAAGAGTAATGATAAAATAAAATAAAATAAAATAAAATAAAATAAAATAAAATGAAATAAAATAAAATAAATAAAATAAAATAAAATAAAATAAAATAAAATAAAATAAAATAAAATAAAAGAAATAAAAGGATATATATTTTGATCTTTTTTGAGAAATGTCCGGAGAGTCATAAATTGGTGAGATTGTAGATATTATTGTCCATTTAAACCCATGCCTTATTTTTCAACGAGCAATCTGCAGCTTCTTTTATCATATTTTAGGTTTGATTAAAGAAACTCAAATAACTCAGTCCCCATAGACTTTTGGCAAAGAACTCATCCTGTCATCAGGGCTCATTGAGCGATATTATTTACTTTGCTTGATTTTATTTTCAGAAGCCATTCTTGAATATTGTTCTTTTCCATGATGCTTGATGCTCTTTTGATTTTCAGAGCGGGCAAAGACAATGAACATTTGAGAACCATTGTGAGTGCCATATAGATATGTGGGAGTGGAGCATTTGACAATGATCCTTTTTGATTTTGGACACATTGTGACTTTATTATTGGGTAAAACTCAAATGATGAGAGCTTCAGATCTATACCGACGTATAACAGAGGAGATGATCATCTGAGCGTGCTCGGTGAATCTTTAGGTCTATACCGACGTATAACAGAGAAGATCACCAATTCCTGGTCATTGTTCACACAAAGCAGAGGAGTTAAGCACTTAATTTATTATTTCTGAGGAACTAACGAGTAGCTCAACTCAGAGGCTTTTTTGAAGAGCAACCCTAGCAGTGGATTTTGTTTTACCGACTAGAAGGTCAATTCAGGGCTAGGGTTAGGGTGATTTGGGATATTTGGGGAAATTGAAGCAAAGATTTTGACACTCTCAACCCATTTTGAGAGTGCTTCAGACTAATAAGAAGCGGTTTGTTATGTTAGTGAGATTCTCATGCATGTATCCCATAAATGAGTTAAACTCCTTCTCAGCTTGAGCTTTCTTGTCCTTCTTCAGATCTTCATTACCATCATAAAACTCACACAATGCATCATACAAATCCTTAGCAGTTGTGTGTTCATCAAATCTGTTGTAAATGTCCTGATGCAAACAAAGAATCAAAGCTCCAAGAGCTGTCTTGTCCCTATCAAGTAACTTCATGTCAATCTCAGTATAAGTACTTGGGTCATTGTTTGGTGAGGTGACAGCTCTAACAATGGTTGTTGGTCTGTGAGGTCCATTTACAATTGACTCCCACTGGCTGTGATCTGTGTAGAAGAAAAAAGCCTTCAAACATCGTTTCCAGTCCTCAAATTCTCACCACTGACAAGCCTCAGTGGTCTGTTAGGTTGAACACCCTCCAAATCAGTCATGGTGATGCTTGTTGTAGTCATCAATTTTATCAGATATTAGATTCGCTGAAATTTGGCAGATTCGCCAATAGATTTGCTTGGGTGAATCTACACAGGTTCGCTTGACGTGTGCTCGACAACACAGATTCGCTGAGTAGGTTCGCTTGGCGGTCAGAACTTTTGTTCAAAGATTAGGTTCGGTAGCAACTTTGCTTGCACACCAAACACACTAGGTGAACTTTCGTTCAAAAACTGATAGGTTCGCTGGCCATAAAACAACAATCTTCAAATCACAAAATCTATAGATTCGCTTGGTGAAGCTACAGGTTCGCTCAATGAATGAATAGATTCGCAGAGATACTGGAAAGCCTTCTTCTACATGAAATCAACCAAAACAATCCCAAAACACAACCAATTTGAGATTAGCTTGATCCTACAGCTTCTTACAACTAAAAACTATAACCTCAATCAATTTCCATAACAAAAATACAATCTACAGCTCCGAAATGAATCAAACAGTGTTTTGCACCAAAAACCCTCAAAAACTCAAACAATCAAGAGCACTAAGGCTCTGATACCATATTGTTTGTCCATAATGATCAATACAACAGTGCTATGATTTAAAACAAAGTGCAAAACCAACTGTAAATTAAAGAACCATGATGAATACACACTTGAGTATCAATATAATGGTCAATACACACTCAATAGTGTTGGGTTTGTTAGAACATAAAATCATAGTTTAACCATTTAAACTTTCTGAAAACGCAGCGGAATTACAACTTTATAAACCCTTTTATAAGCTGAAAAATATGTTTATTAGATGACCATATTAATGTATAAAACAAACCCAAAGAACAAAGGATCATTTATGTGAATAAACAAGCTATGAACACATGTAAATGTACATAAAATCACAGCTACATTGAGCTGTGATTTCTACCTTTCAGCAGCAGAAAATCGACAAAGAGAAAGTGAAATGATGTCCAAGATTCAGCCAAGACTTCAAGGATAGAAGTCCTCAAGCTAGTATACCCCAAGCTCCTTGCAAACACTTCTTCTTGCTAGGTAGAAATCACCAAGAACCAGCTCCAAAACTCAGCTCAAAACCCTTCAAACTTGCTGCTGAAAACCGTAGCTTTTGGAAAGAAAGAGAGAGTATTTTTTGTTCTAGTTGCATGCATTGTTTCAAATGAGAATAAGGGAGTGTTTTCTAGTTAGTGGAGGAGACAAGAGGGCATGTGTGTTATGTAATCTAGAGAATAAGTTGTTTAGTGGAAACACCTGACAAGCATGTGTGTCTTCCACTCATGAAGTCCACATGGGACGGTTTCTTCAAGCAAAAAATAAGAGTTTTTTTCTTATTCCTTTAATATTAATACACACATATATATATTGCCTACTCTTTTAACTAGTTTATACAATTAACCAACTAATTGTATAAGTAGTATACTCTCATTATTATTTGGTGTTATACAACTAATTTAATCAACACTTCAAATAATATTATTTGAACAAAATATCCTAATAAATTGTTCCATCTCATATGCAACTTATTTAGAAAACCCATTTTCTAAATTAGTGTAAATATTTAATTGCATGATCATATCATCAATTAAATATTAATTGGTGTTTGTTAAGCTTGTTATTGGGTATAACCCGACTTGGATCATAACGTACTAACCACATCAATATTCTAAGTGTCTTGGGCACATAGAATCCTACAATCTCCCACTTGCCCAAGATTCATTGGAGATTGATGCAAGCAGTAAATGATGCCTAACAACAGTTTACTACCCTTAATACGCATGACTTATGGACATTCAATAACATCATCCCATTCGAGTACCCTACTTTAAATGATTTAGGTGAATCAATTATCTATCCTTTTGTTACAGATGTCATGTTAAATCCAAGGACATAGAATGATCATTCCTTGTTGATTTAACTTAATCAGGCCTTAGACATCTAACTCTCAACGAATAAGAGGAACAAATTCAATATTAACTACATACGTTTCTCACAAACACCTCGTGTTATACCTGAACAGACCCTTATGTACTGTCCACTATTTCAGGACAGTGAAGAATTAGCTCAAGGTATATTACTTGGTGAATATCAAAACCCAATATGTATCTCAGGTCAAAGGATACCAAATGATATTCGCCTTTACTCAAATTTACTTATGATCAATCGATAAGATTCCATGTAGTAAAATTTGAGATGCGGGTTAGTCCAATATTTGTATCCCACAAATATCTATGAACTTTGGTAGCAACCCATTGCTCTATATTCATCCTTATGAATATCAACCAATCCAAGTTCACAATAATCTTACCCTCACACTTGTTCCCACAAGTATGAACGACTACGAACATTTAGAGTAAATAATTTACTCATGGATTAAACATGCTAAAGTGGAACATTAATTGAAATATTATAACCAAATAATTTTACTCAAGTAATAAAGAGTTCCACACATTCAAATACTAAATTTGATCAAGTCCAATCACTAGAATATCGAAGTCCTAAGGCACATGTGTGACTTTCATGCTTTGACCTATCTAGGAGCTTCGTGAATGGATCCGCAATGTTTTGATCGGTATGAACTTTGCGAATACATATCTTCCCCTTTTCAACTTCATCCCTAATGTAGTTGAATCTCCGTTCAATGTGCCGAGTCTTTTGATGAGCACGAGGTTCCTTGATTTGAGCAATAGCACCTTCGTTGTCACAAAAGATCTCTAGGGGGTCTTGAATGGTAGCAACAACCCCTAGATCAGCAATGAACTTCCTATGCCACGCAGCTTCTTGAGCTGCCAATGAAGCGGCGATGTATTCTGATTCTATTGTAGATAGTGCCACTACATCTTGCTTTGAGCTCTTCCAACAGACTGCTCCTCCGTTCATAATGAAGACATATCCCGACTGTGATCGAGAATCATCTCGATCAGTTTGGAAACTCGCATCCGTGTAACCCTTTACAACGAGCTCCTCCTCACCAGATCCATATATGAAGAACATATCCTTAGTGTTTCTAAGGTATTTCAAAATACTCTTAACAGCCATCCAATGACTATTACCAGGATTCTATTGATATCTACTTGTCATGCTTAGAGCACCTGACACGTCCGGCCTAGTACATATCATTGCATACATGATGGATCCTATAGCAGATGCATATGGGACTCCATTCATTCTTTCTTGTTCAACCTTTGAACTAGGGCATTGAGATGAGCTCAATATAGTCCCTTTTTGAATTGGCACCAAACCTTTCTTAGAATTCTCGATCTTGAACCTTTTCAAGATCTTTTCAATGTATGTACTTTGGTTTAAACCTGTTAACCGCCTTGATCTATCCCTATAGATCTTTATTCCAAATATATAGGTGGCCTCACCAAGATCCTTAATGGAAAAACAGCTTCCAAGCTAGGTTTTTATGCCTTCCAAGGTTGGAATGTCGTTTCCAATTAGTAGAATGTCATCGACATATAATACAAGGAAAGTAATAATGCTCCCACTAGCTTTCTCATATACACAAGCTTCATCAGCGTTTTTGATGAAGCCAAATTTCTTTACTTCATCATCAAAATGGTGATTCTAACTTCTTGATGCTTGTTTCAATCCATAGTTTGACTTCTTTAACTTCCATACCTTGTTAGGATGTTATAGATCGACAAAACCTTCAGCCTGTTTCATATGGACATCTTTCTCAAGATATCCATTAAGAAAAGCGGTCTTGACATCCATTTGCCAAATCTCATAGTCATAATATGCTGCTATGGCAAACAATATCCTGATAGACTTTAGCATTGCCACAGGCGAAAAGCTTTCATCATAATCAACCCCTTGAGTTTGAGTGAAACCTTTTGCTATAAGTCTAGCTTTATAGGTATCCAAGTTTCCATGCATATCGGTTTTCTTCTTGAAAACCCACTTACTTCCAACTATCTTGGACTTAAAAGGTGGTGTAACCAATTCCCAAACTTGGTTATCATACATGGATTGTATCTCAACGTTCATGGCTTCTTGCCATTTGTCAAAATCATGTTTTGACATTGCCTCTTGGTATGTGGTTGGTTCATCCGAATCAACCACATAGCACCCATCCATGAAAAATCCATATCTCTCAGGAGGAACACTAATTCTACCAGATTTGCGAACGTTTTGTGTATCTTGATCATCCACATGATCATTCTCAACATCCTCATGTTGATAGCTAGTATCAACCAATTGTGTATCGTCTTGTGAATCTTGAACCTCTTCAAGTTCCACTTCTCTTCCACTAGTTTCTTCGAAAGAAACTTAGTTTCCAAGAACTCTGCCTTTCGAGCAATAAACACTTTCTGTTTTGTCGGATCATAGTAATAATATCCAATAGAATCTTTAGGATATCCAGTGAAGATACACTTAGTGGATCGAGCTTCCAGTTTGTTTTGATTGTATTGCTTAGGATAAGCATCACACCCCCAAACTTTTAAATATGATAATGATGGAACCCTTCCATGCCATATTTCGAAAGGTGTCCTTTCCGCATTCTTGGTTGGGGCCATATTTAAAATACGGGCCGCGAAGAGCAATGTGAAACCCCAAAATGATAGAGGTAGTGTACTTCTAGCCATCCTAGATCGAACCATATCCAATAGAGTCCAATTCCTCCTCTCAGACACACCATTATGTTGTGGTGTTCCAGGTGGAGTAAGTTATGAGATTATCCCACAACTTCTAAGATACTCTTGAAATTCACTACTTAGGTATTCACCTCCTCTATCTGTATGAAGAATTTTGACCGCTTTGTTGAGTTGATTTTCTACTTCATTCTTGAAGATTTTGAACATTTCAAAAGATTCATGTTTGTGTCTTAACAAGTACACATACCCATAACGACTGTAGTCATCGGTAAAGGTAATGAAGTATCTTTCACCATTCCTAGTTATTGGTTTAAAAGGTCCATATACATCCAAATGTATGATTCCTAATAAATCCTTTGCCCTTTCATTAGTCCCACTAAAAGGGGCCTTTGTCATTTTACCTTGTAAACAAGACTCGCATACATCAAATGAATCATTTTCATTAGTTTTCAAAAGACCATTCTTTTGGAGTTTTTGCATACGATTCTTGTTTATGTGACCATGGAGACAATGCCAAAGATAGGAATCATTCAAATCTAATTTGATATTTTTGGTGGTTGCTTGGTACATTGAGCTATCATATGTTGTGTTTTCATGAACCAATTCATAAATACCATTACAAGGTATAGCCTTAAAATAAAACATATGATTGAAAGAAACATGAATATCATTGTCAACAAACTTGAAATCATAATCACATTGTCTTAAACGGGAAAAAGAATAACGTTCCTAGTTAAACTAGGAGCATACAAAACATTCTTTAAAATAACTTCCAAACTACTTGGAAGCTTCAAAATGTAGTCTCCTTGGGCTTCCACGTGAACTTTTGCACCATTCCCCATGAAGAGACTAATTTCCCCTTTTGCATAGTGCTCACTTCTTTAGAACCCCTGCAATAAATTGCAAATATGAGTTCCACATCCGGTATCTAGTACCCATGTGTTAGAAAAAATAACATTTAGCTCAACATATATCATAAAGATTGTACCTGAGGTTTGCCCCGCATCCCTCTTTTCTCTCAATGCTTTGAGATAGACCGGGCAATTGCGTTTCCAATGGCCTACCTCACCACACTCAAAACACGGGTCATTTTGAGCAACCTTTTGCTTCTTTTCTTTTGGTTTGGGCGGTTCCACTTTTGCTTTTCCTTTTCCCTTCCCCATGACGTGCCCCTTCCCTCTTGCAACACTTGCCCTAGGGTCGGGGAGGTGCCTCTTCCTACTACCTCCTTCATTGATCGTAAGGACCGGTAGAACCTTTCTACCCATGCCCGCCTCGGCCGTTTTGAGCATTGAGTGAAGCTCACCAATGCTCTTGTCCCATCCATTCATGTTATAGTTCATAACGAAGCTATCAAACTTCTTGGATAGTGAGTTGAGGATCAAGTCCGCTGCCAACTCATTGGACACACGATAGTTAAGCCTTTCGAGGCGATCAATGTGGCTCTTCATCTTAAGAACATAAGATGGCACCGATTGGGTCTCGTCCATTCGACATGCATGGAGTGCTCGAATCGTTTCGAAGCGCTCCACCCTTGATTGTTGTTGGAACATTTCCTTTAACTGGGTGATCATGTCATAGGCATTATGGTTCTCAAAGTCCTTTCGCAAATCAGGAATCATGCTTGCTAGCATGAGACATGCGACTTGCACAGAGTCCTCGGTGTACTTGACCCACTCGGCAAAGTCCTCATCGTCATTTTCATCGGGTTGATCGGGAATGGGATCGTCTAACACATAGGACTTCTTTTCTTGCTTGAGAACGATTCTCAAGTTTCGGTAGCAATCCATGAAGTTCCCATGGTTTAGACGTTCCTTTTCAAGGATTGTTCTTAGTGATAGGTTATGGACGGTCGGGTTTTTGTTGTTGTTGTTTGCGGCCATTCTACAAAATTAACAAAGTTCTTATTGGTATTTCTGAAAAATTACATTTTAATCATTAATACCCTTTACGTCTCATAGACAATTAATAATTAAAATCTAGAATCCAACGTTACATTTAAATATCGGTTAGGTGACCTTTATCCCTTTATTTAAACTAACAAGGTAGTCAACGTTTTGACAATTGTAACCTATTACAATTTCTAGTGTATGGGAGCGGTTAAACATCTTATGTTTGTTTGGCATGTTTATCCCATCAACACCCTTTGTACGTCATGCTTCGGTGATCCTAATGCATGATTTCCAAATTAAGTCATCCTACTTAGACACACGTGTGGATTTGCTAATATTAGTAGTTAGGTGACCTTTATCCCATAAATATGGCAAACCCACCTCAAACTCATAAGTTCCCTCTAATGTGGTTAGGTGACCTTTATCCCACATCAAGTTCTCAAATGATTTGAGTGTTGTATAAGAGGATGGTGTTTGACTTATTTTAAAAGGGATTTGAATATTTAGAGGTTTCATAATTCTAGTTTAGAAAACTCTATGTACTTGTATTTGCATGCTTTCAAATACAAGATACCCTATGGTTCCTTTAATAAAACCCATTTTATTATAAAATCATTAATCCTTTTTAATAACCTTTTATTAACTTTTAATGATTAAGAACCATCAATTTTCAGCTTGTTATGTTTGTTAATGAGTTTGTAATATATGTCTAAATATCAACCAAACAATCAAACAAACATTCAAACAAGCATAAACATATAAACATGAGTGCATAACCATAGCTACTAAGTTGACAACACTTGTTTGCCATCACAAGTGTTGTCATAAGGTCTTTCTTAAGGGTTTGTAATGACACATTATATGTATCCATGGACTCCCACTTGAATCCATATCCAAATACTTCAAGGTCCATGTCTTTGATGTCCATCTTTGGGTCTTGATCTTGTGCATCTTCCTTTTACAAAATTATATCCTAATACATTTTTCTAATAAAAAGAAATGCACCTAATCTATTTATTACATAACCAAATGAATAAATAATTACAACCCAAATAATAAACATAAATATTACAACCCAATTAAATGAATTAAAACAACCATTCCAATCATCCAAATAACATAAGGCCATAGGCTAGGTTATGCACTATCATATGACCAATCATAAACATTATTCAATAAACAAAATAAACCACATCAAACCTTAAATTTTCAGCCAACATAAACTAAAAATTTGGGTTTGTTTGTCCAAACAAAGAACAACCAAACATATCAACCAATTGACATTCCTATCTTTCAAAGTTTAATCATAAGCATTTAGATATAACTTTGAAAGACTTGGGGTTTATTAAATCAACCAAAATCAGCCCCTAATTACTTGATTAACATCCTTTAAAATGATTTATAAAGGATAAGAACAAACAAGCTATTCACATAACCGGCTCTTGATGCCATTATTGGGTTTATTAGAACATAAAATCATAGTTTAACCATTTAAACTTTCTGAAAACGCAGCGGAATTACAACTTTATAAATCCTTTTATAAGCTGAAAAATATGTTCATTAGATGACCATATTAATGTATAAAACAAACACAAAGAACAAAGGATCATTTATGTGAATAAACAAGCTATGAACACATGTAAATGTACATAAAATCACAGCTACATGGAGCTGTGATTTCTACCTTTCAGCAGCAGATAATCGACAGAGAGAAAGTGAAATGATGTCCAAGATTCAGCCAAGACTTCAAGGATAGAAGTCCTCAAGCTAGTATACCCCAAGCTCCTTGTAAACACTTCTTCTTGCTAGGTAGAAATCACCAAGAACCAGCTCAAAAACTCAGCTCAAAACCCTTCAAACTTGCTGCTGAAAACCGTAGCTTTTGGAGAGAAAGAGAGAGTATTTTTGTTCTAGTTGCATGCATTGTTTCAAATGAGAAGAAGGGAGTGTTTTCTAGTTAGTGGAGGAGACAAGAGGGCATGTGTGTTATGAAATCAAGAGAATAAGTTGGTTAGTGGAAACACATGACAAGCATGTGTGTCTTCCACTCATCAAGTCCACATGGGACAGTTTCTTCAAGCAAAAAAGAAGAGTTTTTTTCTTATTCCTTTAATATTAATACACACATATATATTGCCTACTCTTTTAACTAGTTTATACAATTAACCAACTAATTGTATAAGTAGTATACTCTCATTATTATTTGGTGTTATACAACTAATTTAAATAACACTTCAAAATAATATTATTTGAACAAAATATCCTAATAAATTGTTCCATCTCATATGCAACTTATTTAGAAAACCCATTTTCTAAATTGGTGTAAATATTTAATTGCATGATCATATCATCAAATAAATATTAATTGGTGTTTGCTAAGCTTGTTATTGGGTATAACCCGACTTGGATCATAACGTACTAACCACATCAATATTCTAAGTGTCTTGGGCACATAGAATCCTACAAATAGAGGTTATAATGCTACAAAGATCAATGAAATATGTTCCTAGCACCTATAGCCGTCACACACACTTTAGTATTTGATGAAAAACTTGCAAAAAAAACTCCCTTAGAATGAGAAAACAAGACATTATGTAGACAGACTTTAGGTTCGCTGACAGATTCACTGGGGAGCGAATATGTCAAGCCACCTGACACACATTCGCCAGGCGCCTTACTAGGTTCGCCCAGTAACTAATCTAAACATACTTGACATAACTAAGACTACTACATCCGGGCGAACCTATAGTTCACCCGTAGGTTCGCTGGACTACTAAAAACCAAAATACATATAAAGCTAAACACCGACATGCCGGTGAGTCCAACCTACATAGATCATCAAAGATTGCCAAGCAACTCTGGGATGCACTGAAGCTGACGTATGAAGGTTCTTCTGATGCAAAAGAAAACAAGAAGGATCTTCTGAAGCAGCAGTTTGAGAATTTCACCTTCAAAGCAGGTGAAACCATGACTCAATAATACTTCAGGTATGTTGAGATTGTGAATACTCATATTGGAGTAAAACTGGAGAATAGGGATATCATAAGAAAGTTCATGTCCTCTCTTCCTAGACAATGGACACACTATTATATGGTCATTAAGAGGACTAAAAATCTCAAGACCCTCACTCTCATTGAGTTGTATGGCATACTCAGTGGTTACCAGATGGAGATGAACATGCAAAATCCATTTGGCAACTCTAACAATCAGCAGAGTTCTGCCCTTGATCCAAGCAGCAAAGAGAAGATCAAAGAGAGCTCATGAGATCAAGGACACTTTCAAATCCAATAAAAAACAAGTCTTTATCTCTGCGGGTTTTAAAGTGGCAAAGACTGAGGACACAACTTTGAACTCTAGTACCAAGAGTTTAAGTATATGTTCAACTTATCCCTGTGAAGGAATGAAGACTGAGCAGTTATGTAACACCGCTACACAGCATGAACTATCCACCTCCAAAGTCAAGCTTCACCTTAGGAGGCCTACCACAGGATGTTCAAAGATCGGGATGGAGATGGAAAGTGATAAAACTCAGTCATCTACTCATAAGAAGGCTACCAGAAGAAAGCATTTTGACTGCATTATTTGTGGCAGTACTTCTCATCTGGCTAAGGATTGCATCTACAATTCCAAAAGTACTATGAACATAACTAAGAAGAAGACTTCTGAGAAGAGCATGAAGAAGAAATATTCAAAAGAAATCGGTGTTTCTTTCGGAAGCTCCAAAATGAAAATGAAGACAAGTGAAAAATTACCTTCGGAAGAAAATTTGGTCTCGGAAAAAAGGAATGCTTCCAAAGCACTGAAGCTTGCTGCAGTGAAAGCAAGATCTTCCGAAGGATCAGTTTCCAAAACTTCTGAAGTTGTAAAGACTTCTAAAGCATTGAAGGTCAAGTCTAATCTTCCAAAGATGGTGTGGAAGATAAAAGAAGACCATATGACTGAAAATTCTTCATGCACAATAGCAAATGATCCACATAGTATCAGTTTAGGATCAACTACTGTTGCATTGTCTTAAGTTCATTTTGAAGAGCCCAAGACCAATAAGGCTTGGGATTCCAAATGTAAGTAATTCTCCTTTTACTGTGTAAGAACAGCTGAAGACAAAAAAGAAATGTATGGATCATTGATAGTGGCTGTTCCAGGCACATGACAGGCAATGGCTCCTTGATTCAGAATTTTGAGAAAATTGATGGGGGACCAGTTGCTTTTGGAGGAGATACTACTAGTTACATTACTGGAAGGGGCAGGGTCATAAATGGTAAGCTCATCATTGAGAAGGTAAATTTTATTAAGTAGCTTGGGTACAATTTACTGAGTGTATCCTAATTTTATGACAAGAGACATAACATGCTCTTTCCTGAGCATGAGTGCATTGTTCTCAAGCCCGGGGTGGTCATTCCTCAAGAGCATATCCTGCTTAGAGCACCTCGGAAAGGGAACATGTACAAGATGGATTTTCAGGAAACATCCCCCTCAAGAGAAGTTTCTTGCTTTCTATCTAAAGCCAATAGTGATGATTCTTTCCTTTTGCATAAAAGGATGTGCCATGTAAACTTTAAGAACATGAATAAACTGATTAAGGATGATCTTGTAACTGGAATGGCAAAGAAAGAGTTTACAAGTGTTGATTACTATACTGCATGCCTAAAAGGGAAACAACACTTGGTGTCTCGCAAGCCAAAGGTTAAGAACTTTATCACTACTCCTCGTCACTTATTACACATGGATCTCTTTGGCCCCACTAGTGTAATGAGTTTTGGAAGGACTTCATACTGTTTGGTGATCACAGATAAGTTCATAATATTTACTTAGGTTTTCTTCCTTAGAACTAAGGATGAAACTCCTAAGATCTTGAAGAATTTTATTCTGAAAGTTGAGAATCAAATTGATCACATGGTCAAGACATAAGATGTGGTCAAGGAATTGAATTCAAGAACCAAATCCTTGAAATATTTTATGATGAGAAGGGTATTACAAGACAATATAGTGCTGTCAGGACTCCTTAGCAAAACAGAGTTACTGAGAGGAGAAATAAGACACTTATTGAAGCTTGAAGAACTATGTTGTCTGACTCTAAACTGCCTATTACCTTCTGGGCAGAGGCAGTTAATACTACCTGCTATGTGCAGAACATAGTTTTAGTAGTTAAGACTCATGGTAAGACTCCTTATAAACTATGGAATAAAAGAAGACATTTCGTTGGTTTTCTCTGGTCATTTGGATGTCCATGTACCATTTTGAATACCAAAGATCAAGTAGCCAAGTTTGCTAAGAAATCAGATGATGCAAACTTCATTGGATACTCCACTCAAGCTAAGGCTTATAAAGTATACAATCTCAGAACTAGAGTAGTTGAAGAATCAGCCAATGTGATCTTTAATGAGCACATACCCTGTGTGAAAGGTTCTGGTCCTGATTGGCTATTTGATCTTGATTTAGTTACCAACTGTTTTAACAAATCTTGTGAAGATGTTTAGGATCAACAGGTAACACATCAACAGAAGATTCTGATCCAAGATTTGAGCTGAGAAGACCAAGACAGACTACATCTTCAACTCCAGTGGTAACTAACCCTGTAAAAGAAATTTCTATTAGCACCACAATAACAGATCATGCTGATACACCTCAAGTACCTAAAAATTCCAGCTCAGAGGTACAAGACACAAATGTAGGAGCTTTAAATGTAGGAGGCAATGGTAGTGGTGAGCATGATCAAGAATTTCTTAATGCTGATAACCACTCTATTGATGACAACATCAATGATGTCACACACTCATTGGATCAAGTTTCTCTTAATAAGTGTGCTGATTTAGTGGAAGACACTTCATTGCCAGATCTAAATTTTTCAAATCTAGATCTGTCTAAATAACTTGTTGTGATCCCTCAACTCAGGATCCACAAGTCATATTTGTTAGGACCGTGTATGGATAGAGTACTAACGTATTCAATGTGTAATAAGATCAAATAGTGCGAATCCTATTTGATTTGCAATCAAATCAGTGAGAACGAAAAACCCGAATCAATCTAACAATAGAAAAACATTAAGAATGATTAGAAAATGATCCGGGATGAACTATAAACTTGGATGGATGAGATAGAACTCTATGGATGGCTAGGGTATGAAAGAATTCGAAGTGTTACGTTTTTCCACGAATTATGTGGTATTTATAGATTTTAGTATCCAGTCTTACGACTAAGCCATTAGCATGGTCCAGTCATGCGACTGAGCCATACGATTTGTTCATACGCATGATTTAACCATATACTCGGTCCAATCGTGCGACTGAGACAGTCTTATGACTCAGTCGTGCGACTGACCCAATCACTTAGTTCAGTCATACGACTGGTCCATAAGCATGGTCCATTAGCATGAATAACCATAAGATTAAGTCAAACACATTCCTAAATCATTATTAACTCAGAACTATGACTGACTACTACAAACCCATATATAATATTCATTAAAGCGTGTAATTATAAACGATATAAGAATAAAATACATTCAATAGCAAATATACATTCAACCACATATCATATTACCAAAATATCCATGTATTACACATATGTAAGATTGAAAGATATAAACATTAAAGTATAATGAACTAGGGACATTATGTATCAACAAGCTCTCCCTTGGACCTAGTTCGCTCTATTGTCTAACATTCTTCACACACTCAGCAAACTTCTTCAGCTTTTCTTCTTTTGTGACTCCAGCATGGATTTTGAACGCAAAGGACAGTCTGATGACATGCTAGAATTCAAGAGCTTGCATGATGTCCAGAGTATCATAGAATAGTAGCCACTTGTATAACGTATAGACATCGGTCTCAGATAATTTTGTAAACCACATAGGGACAAACACCCTGATAGTCTCAATCTTTCCCTATCGATCCAATACAATCACTGTTTCACCTGTCCTCTAGTCATAATGCCACGAATTGAACTGAGGCGTGAAGTCTTATGGCATTATTCTTAACAGAATCTTTGTCATTGTCCAGGGAGGTCTCTACTTCAGAACAATCTTTGGTCTTCCTGAAGTGGGATCAATATCAGTTTTGTTCACGTACCTCCTTGGTTGTTGAGGTTTGAAGTTCACCCACTTAGTATGATATTCTTTCCTTAAAGCCCTTTCAAACCATCCAGACATCTTTCTTGGGTCAGCATACAGTAGATCTAAACTTGCTAGTCTATTCAGCTCAAAACCCGGTAAAGTCTTCAGATAATGAGGATGTCTGAAGTACTCTATCCCCTTTTCTCTTTTCACATCATACACATCCTCAAAGTAAGCACAGCTGATTATTTTCCCAGAAACCTTCTGATGCCTTTTGACTTTATATTACTTAGTATAGGCATTCTGTTTCGATAGTGCACGCTGGTTTCTCATTTTAGCCAGACAAGGCGCCGACTCAGCTTTTCGTTGCTCAACATCAGCATCCTCAGCTTGAGTTGTCTTCTCTATAGATTCTTTCTCAGTGACCTTCTCGTTTAGTTTGTCGAAGGTTTCACTGTCAAACATCTTACCTAAGTCAGGTAAGGCATCTTCGTCTTCATTAGTATACTGAGGGTAGTAGTCAGATGTAACATCTTCAATCTCCACCTTATCTACACCATGTAGTTCCTCATCGCTGATAACATCTACTTCAGGTGCGTCTTTGATGATCTCATCAGGGTTTAGCCTGAACATTTCGGCAATCTGTTCATCTGATAGGTCAAAGAAGATCTCCCCCTCTTCTGGTGCATAACTCACCGATCTCCTAACAATCCCTTGCAAATCAAGAATCATGGTAAACTGTGTCTTGATTTACTGGAGGGGTGTAACATCATGTTTATCGATCTGGTGAGATTTATCTGCTAGATAAAGTTATTAATACAACAAAGTTTAATAAACATCATTGAATTTCATATAACTTGACATTCAGTTTCATTAATTAAATACATTTCAATACATATGATTTCAAATTACACAAACTTGTTAATCATTACATGAATCCTTATCTTGACGATCTTTGTCTTGAGGAGCTGAGGATGAGGCTCCCTGATCTTGGTTCCTTGTTGTCTTTCTCTCCTTATCAGATTGCTGAGAAATTAGAGCTTTCCTTTCACCCTCAGGTTGATCTTTATCTTCATTGTCATCCTTGTCCTTCTTCGCATCCGTCTCATTTACATCAACCTCATCATCATCGTCATCAGACTCATTATCACTAGAGTCGTCATCATCATCATCTTAATCACTTTTGATATTTAAAGGATCATCCTTCCTTCCTTTCAGTCTTAGCATAATCTTCTTGTTCTTCTTCTCTAAATCCTCAATCTTCTTTGTGGATGCTAGCACCAGCTGATTCTGAGTCTGAAGAGCCTTATGTGCTTGAACCAAGGCACGCTCATGAGCATCGTTTCTCTCAGTAAGCTTGGCGATATGCTGTCGTTGTGCTGTATTAACAGACATCAGTTGGCTAATCTAGGTGAACTTGAGATCATTTGCAGCTAACAGCTTATGTACCAACCTGTTAAGGCTGGCCAGCTGTTCCTCCAGACCAACTGTGGGTAATAGGGAACTATGAAGTGGGGGTACTTGATGGGTTGATGTGCCGGATTGTGAGGTGGATGGGTTGGTTGTAGAGGTTGTGTAAACAGGTGTGGGAATGGGAATGGTTTGAGGGATATTGGTTGAGGTTCTTTTGGGTGAGATTGGTATGGTTTGTGTAGTAGTGAGTGGGATGGTGGTAGTGGGTGGTATGTTGGTAGTAGCACTGGATGTAGCTAGAGAGGTGTGTGAGGGCAAGGAGGAGCTTATCAGTACTAGTATCTGGGACTTACCCTTTTTATGGGAAGGCCTGGCCATTCTCTTCAGTCTAGAGCCAGAGGGAGTCGCAGGTTCCTTTCCCTTTAAGGTAGGCTGATTAGGTGTGTAGGGTGGATTAGCCTCCTCTGTATCCATCTCAGTTGTTGTCCTCTATCGCACACCCACCGTCTTTTTACCTTTGTCAGTGGCAACCCATTTACCTCCCACCTTCCTAACTAGAGGCTCTGTTGGACCAAAAGAACCAATGAGCCAAGATCAGGAAAAACTCTAAGTCCCACATGCCACTGCAACAACTGCTGAAGACTCCCATCAGCTGTTCTGACAAAGTCTGAAGATCAAAGTATGAAGATCAAAGAACTGAAGAACAACAGCTGAAGACTCTAAAGTACTGAAGACAAGTACTGAAGTCTAAAGTACTGATCATACAAGTACTGAAGACTTCAAGTACTGAAGACAAGTACTAAAGAATCAAAAGCTGAAGAACTGAAGAACTGAAGACCTTCTACTGAAGCACATAGTCTGAAGAACAAGTGCTGAAGACTTAGAGTTTGTCACAACAGCTGAAGAAGTCTTCTTCAGTTGTTGTGATGGTTTTTCTTTTTCAGTAGTTTATTATGTTTCAGTATTTGTACAACAGCTGAAGAGCTTGTTCTTCAGCTGTTATAGTATCAGTAGTTATAAACGACTGAAGAGTTTGTTCTTCAGTCGTTGTAGGCTTTCAGTAGTTTACTTTTGTCAGTACTTGTAATAGGAACACTTTTGTAAGAAGATGTCAGCTGTTGACATCTTCAGTAGTTTATGTTCCGTCAGTTGTAATTTTAATAATCGGTTGATGTCAGAGAAAGGACATCACCACCATCCTTTTGCCGCCTATAAAAGGATGGTGAACCATGCTGTTTTAATTGCCGAAACGTGTTGAGCAATAGAACAATTAATTTTCTGCAGAATTTTCTCTCTCTATGTTTGTGGTTTTACTTGCGATATCTTTTATGTTCTTGCTATAATTGCTAATTAACGTGCTAAATCCACTGCAAACCAATCTGATTGATCAAACGAGAGGCTGAGATCCTGTCAAATGGTATCAGAGCAAGGTTAATCATTGATCGATTTCACTATTGATCATTTGAAACTGCTCTTTTGATCTCTCTGTTTGATCGAATTAGCTATTTGCAAGAATTAGCCATAGAGAGTGAGTTTCTGTTGTTTTTGGCCAAAATCTTGAGGTCCTCTGGTCGTTTTGAGTTACGTTTGTCTTGTTTAAACTTGTTTTTGACTAAAACCTGAGATGACGACACCAACTAATGATCCTCACAATACTGGTTCCTCAACCAAGCCTCCGATGCTTGTTAGGAACGAGTATAACATATGGCAAAGACGTATGCTTCACCACTTGGCTGTCAACAGTGCTGGTTGTTGGAAGTCAGTGGTACATGGACCATACAAGCCTATGGTGAGCGTCCCTGAATCTAATGAACAGGTTGCGAAGAAACCTGAACAATATTCGGACGAAGATCTAAAGCTATTCGAAATTGATGATAGAGCCCATGGAATTCTAGCCATGGCTATTCCTAATGAGATTTATTCAGGGCTCTTGCATCATGAGTCTGCTCATGACCTATGGGTTGCTCTAAAGGAACAATTTGGAGGAACTGATTCGGTCTTAGCAAACAATAGGGAAATCCTCGCCCAACAATATGAGACATTCTCATATAGAAAGGGTGAGACTCTGACCCAGCAGTTTGAGCGGTTCTCTTGTTTGATCTCTGAGCTGAAGATGGTCAAACAAGAGTACTCCAACAGCCAGATGAACAACAGGTTCCTCAGGTCACTGCCTGAGAGATGGGACACATATACCATTGTCCTACACTCCGGTGCTGATCTAGAAACTCTATCTCTCACCCAACTTCATGGGAAACTGCTCACTTTTGAGAGAGATAGAGCAAAAGAGGAAGTTGTCCTCTTCTGGCAAGCTCGCTGATGACTTTGTCCAAGGTAATAATGCCTTGATAAGTCATGAGTCAGAATATGCTTCATCAGAAAGTTCTTATGATGAGCATATTGATTTCTCTACCAACTCAGAACAAGCTTTTGTTGGTGTTAGTAGTTCAGGAGGTGGTGGTGACAACTTGTGTTTTTTGATGGAGGACTTGAAGGGCATTCCAGATGATGATCTGGAAGAGATGGATATTTTGAACTAAATGGCAATGATAAATATCCGCTCTCAAAATTTCTACAAGAGAACTGGTAGGAAATTCCCTGGACTCTCTGGCAAAACCAAAGTTGGTTTTGACAAGAGCAAGTTGAGGTGTCACAAGTGCCAAAGGCTTGGACACTTTGCAAGAGAGTGTAGATCGTCTGGATCTAACTCCTCTGCACCCTTTGTGACTTTTCCCAGCAATAGCTCACAGCACAGAGGGCAACCTTCCTCCAGCTCTGGCCATCCATCACAAGCACAGGCACCACCTGCCTATTTTGTGCCACAGGGTCATATGCCATATCTTTACCCCTGTTACTACATGCCTCAGCCTCGTCAAGCTCAAGCACCCTCGGCTCAACCACCTCATGCTCTTCCTGAGCCTCAATCTTCCCAATCTCATCATCACACACAACCTCAACAACATAGCTTTTTCACCCCAGGTGTTGTTGACTGGAGTAGTATACCAGAAGAGCTATCTGGTCAGGAATAACTACTCCAAGGTGCTGGTCAACATGGTGGTGACCAACCTTTTGGAAATCTTTCTCTGATGGCCCTTGATTCTGCTGAGGGGTCATCATCAAATGCCTCATCTCAGGTATCCACTGAGGCAAAAGCCAAGCTTTGTTCAGAATCATGCATAGCAGCATTTGCTTCTATTAGAGAAGCAAATGTAGCTTTAATAGATAAAAATCTTGAGCTTGAGCACACTATTTCCAAAAGAAAAGCTGATTTTGAGGCTGCACTAAAAGATAAAAATGATGAGTTTTACGAGCTTAAATGCCAAATCAAAGATGATAAAGCTAGGGAAGATGTACTTCTAGAGAAGTACAGAGACCTCAAGGAAACTCTTGCAACCACCCATGTTGAGTGTGATCGATGGGTGCAATCATGCAAGGGTTTTGAAATGATTCTTAGCAAGCAATCAGCTTCCAATATGAAGTTTGGCATTGGTTACAATCACACTGCTCCTCCTACAGATTTCACTTCAAGAGCAGAAGTTGAATCTGATGAGGAGAGCAATAACCAATCCTTCTCATCATGTGACCTACTATCTTCTGAATCAGCATCATCAGAGATAGAAGTCAGCATTAACTCCTGCCAAAACCAATCAGCTGATGCTACAATCGCTGATGGTTCAAATGCTGACTGTCACATGACCAAAAGGCTGATCAACTCAGGTGTTGTCACTAGAAGTACTGAAGGTACTGGAGAGCAAGTGACAACATCTGAAGTTCAAACCTCAAATACTGTTAGCACTAAAGAGAAGAAAACTAACAGTAGGAAAGGTTTGAAGACAGCTAAAGAGGATACCAGGAAAGCAGGCACTAGGAAGAAAACTGCTGGTACTGATGGCAAACAGCTGAAGAACAAGTCTTCAGCAGTTAAATCCTCTTTAGCTGATGATCAGCATAAGATGAAGAAGAAGCCATGTGAGATATGTGGCTTGTTCAATCATCTTACTGATGATTGCTGGTACAAAAGGGGTTCCAAACTCAAACAGAAGGAGAAAATCAATGAGGACATCAATAAAATGAAGAATGAGTTTGAAACCAAGTTTGTACTAGCAACATCCAAGCCTGAAATCCCTAAGCCCAAAGCTAAATCCAAAAAGAAGGTAGGGGTTACTCAGGCAATAGCTGAGGTTGCTCAGAAAAAGATGGTACAACATAGGAATCCATCATCAGCAAACTCCAGTGTGTCTGAAGAGCTGAAGGCTTTATCACAAAATCAGTCACAGCTGGTGATGATGGTTCAGCAACTAGTGAGAAGAGTCAACCACTTAGATGCTCCTGTGTTGAAACTCTCCTGTGTTGAAACCACAGAAAAGGAAGCCCAAGCCAAAGGGTTCCTCTTCTGCACCATCTTCTTCACCTCAGGCTGTCACACTTAACACAACTGTTAGTGCTGCACCTGTAGCTAAGAACAGACCCAAAACCAAGCAGGTTTGGGTCTCCAAGACCAACTAACACATGGTTGTGTTTGCAGGGTTCTTCAACATGCCATAGAAGCATCTGGTATGTAGACAGTGGAGGATCCATGCACATGACAGGAAGCAGCTCCCTTCTTAATGACTACTCTCAAGGAAAGAAGGGATTTGTTTCCTTTGGCAATGATGCAAAGGGTTACATCATCGGAAAAGGCTTTGTTTCCAATGGAGAAATAAGGTTTGATGATGTTAACCATGTGGAGAATCTCAAGTACAACCTCTTGAGTGTCAGTCAAATGTGTGACAAAGGCCATGTTGCCCTTTTCACAAGCCAGAACTGTCGGATTCTGTCATCCAAAGGTCTGAGTTTGATTGACAAGGCATTGGATGAACACACTCTCCTGAAGGCCAACAGGACAGGAAGAGTGTATGTCTTAGATCTTTCCAAAAAGATGGATCTAAAAGGACATCCTTGCCTATTCTCCAAGGCATCTCCTCAAGAGTCTACACTATGGCATAGAAGACTGGGTCATGTTAATTTCAAGAACATGAATCAGCTTATAAGCCATGGTTTAGTAAGAGGATTGCCTCAGAAGGAGTTCAAGTGTGAAGATGACTGCACTGCTTGCTTGAAAGGAAAACAACACAAAGTTTCATTCCCTTCAATAGAAGAACCAAAGTCCACTGCCTGCTTGCAGCTCCTGCACATGGATATCTTTGGTCCTGTCAGAGTGATGAGCATGGCAAAGAAGAAATACTACCTGGCAATTGTGGATGATTACTCCAGGTTTGTATGTACTTTCTTCTTGCACTCCAAGGATGAAGCAGCCAAGACTATAATGAACTTTGTGTTACTTGTAGAAAAGCAGTATTCCCTACTGGTCAAGTGTGTGAGAAGTGACAATGGAACAGAGTTTAGAAACCACACCTTGATGACTTCTACCTGTCCAAGGGAATTCAAAGGCAGTTTAGTATTCTTAGAACTCCTGAGCAGAATGGAGTGGTGGAGAGAAAGAACAGGACTCTCATTGAATCCGCAAGGTCAATGTTGGCTGACTCAGGGCTGCCACTGACCTTTTGGGCTGAAGCTGTCAACACAGCTTGCTATGTACAAATAGAGCTTTAGTGAATAAGAGGTTGATGAAGACTCCCTATGAAGTTCTTCATCATTTGGCCCCTCTGATTTCATTCTTTAGAGCATTTGGGTGTCCATGTTTCATTCTCAACACTAGCAACCCACTCCAGAAGTTTGCTAGTAAGGTGGATGCAGGGTATTTTGTTGGTTATTCATCAACTTGCAAGGCATACAGAGTCTTCAACTGTAGAACAAAGGGGGTTGAAGAAACTCTGCATGTTAAGTTAAATGAATCTCCAAAGGACAAGATTCCACAAAACCCTGTGGAGTTGTTTGATCTGGACATACTGCAATATGTTCCTTATCAACCTCCAGCTGTTGAGCCTGTCAACAGATCTCCACCTGGTGGTACTGATGATGATGTAGTCAGTACTCACCTCTTCAGGTTTAGTGACAACCTACCTGAGTCCACTGAACCTGATGCTCCTGTAGCCTCAGCAGCTCCATCCACTACAAATGCTGACGAGATTTCTGCTTGCTCTACTTCGTTTGAGCTGCCATCCTCTACATGGTTTCAGGAATCTCCATCACCATCTGTTGCTGTTGATGGGTCTACAAACACTTACACAGATATCATAGTCTATCAAGAGCTCAAGAATCACCCCACATCTCAAATCATTGGTGATATTCATGCAGGAGTTTCAACCAGGAATCAATTGTCCAACTTCTGCTTCTATGCTCTCTTCATCAGTCAGCAAGAGCCAAAGAACTATCATATTGCTTTAAGAGACAATGGATGGGTGGAAGCTATGCAGCTTGAGCTTCTTCAGTTTAAGAAACAGCAAGTGTGGGAGCTTGTTCCATTACCCAAAGGTAAGTGTGCTATAGGCACCAAGTGGGTATTTAGGAACAAAACAGATGAGAAGGGCCAAATTGTCAAGAACAAGGCTAGACTGGTTGTTCAAGGGTTTGCACAGGAGGAAGGCATCGATTATGATGAGACCTTTGCACCTGTGGCCAGACTGGAAGCAATCAGACTGTTCTTAGCTTATGCTGCCTTTCACTGTCTTAAGGTTTATCAAATGGATGTCAAAAGTGCCTTCTTATATGGAAAAATAAAAGAAGAAGTTTATGTGTGTCAACCACCAGGCTTTAAGGACAATAAACATCTTGATTGGGTGTACAAGCTTGATAAGGCTCTTTATGGGCTGAAGCAAGCTCCTAGAGCTTGGTATGAGACACTATCATCTTTTCTTTTAGAAAATAAGTTCACTAGAGGAACCATTGATAAAACCTTATTCATCAGGACTGTGGGACAACATAAGCTCCATGTTTAGATTTATGTAGATGACATCATCTTTGTATCCTCTGATCCAAAGTTGTGTGATGAATTTACAAAGCTCATGAAGCAAAGGTTTGAAATGAGTGCTATGGGAGAATTACAGTTCTTTCTAGGTTTGCAAATCAAACAACAGGAGGATGGAATCTTTATCCATCAGTCCAAATATTGAAAAGAGTTGTTGAATAAGTTTGATTTACAAACCTGTAAGCCCTGTTCTACTCCCATGAGCAGCATCACACAACTAGATGTAGATCAGAAAGGTAAAGCGGTTGATGAAACCCCTTACAGATGTATGATTGGGTCCTTGATGTACCTTACAGCTTCTAGACCAGACATCATGTTTGCAACATGTGCTTGTGCTAGATTTCAGGCTGCACCTAAAGAATCCCATTTGATTGCAGTCAAAAGGATCTTTAGATATCTGCAAGGTACCCAATCACTAGGTCTTTGGTATTCAACTGGGCATTCTTGCAAATTAGTTGCTTTCTCTGATAGTGACTATGCAGGATGCAAAGTCACCAGAAAATCCACTTCTGGTGGTTGCCAATTCCTAGCCAATTGTTTAGTTTCTTGGCGGAGTAAGAAACAAACATCAATTGCTACATCCGCTGCTGAAGCTGAGTACATTGCTGCTGCAAGTTGTACCTCTCAGATACTCTGGCTTCAGAATCAACTTCTGGATTATGGCATTACTGAGACAAAGACTCCATTACTAATGGATAGTGCTTCAGCTCTTTGTATTGTCAAAAATCCAGTCCAGCACTCTAGGACCAAACATATTGAGATCAGACATCATTTTATCGGGGATTGCTATGAAAAAGGTCTGATTGATCCTAAGTTTGTTCCTAGTGCTGATGAGCTTGCAGATATCTTTACCAAGCCTTTAGATAGTGCCACATTCCAAAACATGGTACTAAGGCTAGGTATGCTGCAGCTAGAATAATTTGACAATGCTGATGCTCTCAATTCACAACTACTAATGAGCATTAGGTCAAATACAAGTACTGATGAGTAATTTAGTCTTCAGCTCTTTCACAATTACTGAAGACTAAATTGACTCAAAGTACTGCTATACATTATTTATTGAAAACAACTGATGTAGTGAGGTGGATTACAACTACTGATGTATGATTTTCAAATAAATAAGTACTGAAGAACAAATTTTGCTCACAAGTACTGATGTGTAATCTTACACAAGTACTGAAGACAAAATTTGTTCACCAGCTCTGAAGAGTATTTCATCAGTACTTGTGAACATCTGATCACAAGAGCTGAAGGCATAAATATTCACAAGAGCTGAAGGGTCAATGAAACATCTGAAAGTCAGCCAAAGAGCTGATGAGTAAGTGTAGAGGCTAGCATGAAACAACTGATTTGACGGAAACAGCTGATGAGTAATTTCTCATCAGTTGATGCCAACAGCTGATGTTTCATACCCAAACAACTGAAGGACAAAACCATGTCTTCAGTAGTTTCACAACTACTGATGGCTGACACCAAGTCCTCAATTGTTTACAACAACTGAAGCAATACCATGTCTTCAGTAGTTCATAACTACTGATATCAGTAGTTCACAACTACTGATGGCTAACACCAAGTCTTCAGTTGTTACAACGTCTGAAGAAGAATATTAGGTCTTCAATAGTTCATAACTACTGAAGACTGACAATAACTCTTCAGCCGTCTACAACATCTGAAGGACAAAACCAAGGTTTTAGTAGTTTTAACTACTGAAGACTAACACCAAGTCCTCAGATGTTACAACCACTGAAGGTTAAGACCACGTCATCAGTAGTTACAACAACTGATAACTAACACCAAAACCTTCAGTAGTTTTCTTTCATCCTTTGCCCTACCCTATAAATACCCAACGTTTAGAGCATTTACTCCTCACTTGACCTAATCTTTCAAAACCTCTGAAATTCCCATACACCATTAATGGCGACCATGCAACTGAAACCTCGACACAACTGTGTCGCCCATCTCACTAAATCGCCATTATGGCCCAAATTTCACCAAGCCGTCGATCTTTTGACCGACTAACCTTACAAAACGGCTTTTCTTTTAAACCCCACCATATACACCGACTCCCTGACGGAGTTTTGGACGAACATAACCGTCCAAACCTGAGGGCAGGATGGCGAGGTCTCTCTCCGGTCCTCCGTCAACAACCACCCCGTGGTTATCACTCCAGCTACCCTGCGCCAAACCCTAAAGCTGGAGGATGCCACCTACCCAACCTCCTACCCCAAAGGTGCCCTGGATCTATCCTTCACATCCAACGACTACCAGGGTGACCTCTCCGCCACAACCTTGTTGAAGAAACACTTTCCTGATCCCCAACGCCTCATTTTTCATATGGTGAACGTGTGTCTGGCTCCCAAAACCTATTCATGGGACCATATGTCAACAAGGTGGCAACAGGTATTATTCTCTATCCTTGAAAAACAACCTTTAAACTTAACAGATATTATATTCTTGGAAATCAAGGATATGGCCACAAAACCAGTTTCTAACTGATGGATCTTGTATCCTCGGTTCATTATGGCCATAATAGAGAACCAGCTTCAGGCTGAGGGACTTGTTGGCACTGGGGTCCCTGCCATGGCTGTTCTAGCCGAGGTATACTCCAGGCACAACTCTGACCAATCCTTAAAACAGGCTGGCCGGCTGCGAAAACCCACGCAGCAGGAACCCACAGCCTCCACCTCCAAATCCAAAGTCCCCACCAAACCAAAAGCCAAAAAGAAGCCCAAAAAGGCTACTCAGGGAAATGAGTCCCCTGAGGATGCCCCTGCAACACAAATGCAGGATGTGGCTGCTGGTTCGATTCTCCCAGCAGCTACCACGACTCCACCCACCACAACCGCACAGGTTTCCTCTCAAT
Source organism: Flaveria linearis (assembly GCA_024085815.1). Taxonomy (NCBI): domain Eukaryota; kingdom Viridiplantae; phylum Streptophyta; class Magnoliopsida; order Asterales; family Asteraceae; genus Flaveria; species Flaveria linearis. The sequence continues at coordinate 29,612,689 of CM044016.1, read as the reverse complement.
AGGAGCCTAATGCAACCACTTCTGGGGCAGCCACACTTCTAGGGTCTATCTCACTTGAGAAGACTACCATTGAAATGCACAGTCCTCCCCTGTGCACACTGCTTTGAGCCCATCTACTGATGAGACGGCCCCACAAAGCCCTACATTGGCAATAGCCAAAGTGTTGACCCATCTGAGCACTCCACCCTCTCCCCAGAAACCCATCACAACTGGGGAGACTCCAACCGAAGAGGGGGTGGATACAAGTGCCGATGGGAGCCCACATCACAGAGAATCACAAGTCCAATCTCCCAGTGTGGCTAGGGAGATAGGACAATCTGGTGAGGCTGCCACTTCCTCTGCATCAACATCTGAGCAGGGTGAAGCTGGTAACATCAATAAGACCTCACCAGAGGCAACTGCCGATGATGGATCCAATCCGGAGGCTGGAAGTCCCCAGTACCATGAACAAGGGCACATGCTATTACTGAGCCACACTCAGAGCATGTACATCCTGACATTATCAGGGTGTCAGGTGATTCAGTTCATACTGATGATGACCTGAGCTTCTTCTTCGACGTTGTAGCTCACAACACTATCTTAGAGGATGAGATAAGCAGACTCAAAGAGCTGCTTGCTCAGATGACTCAAGATAGTAGTCCATCTGCCACCACAACCCCACAGATGGCACCTTCACCCGAGGGTCTCACAAAAACTGAGCCACTCCCACAAACTTGGCCACCAGCCCCTGCTTCTGGCACTAGCTCTCAGGGTCAGGACCCCCCTGAGCAGCTGGATGCTATCCTCCAGAAATCCCTGCCTCTCATCACACCTATACTAAAAGATATAGTCATTCAAACCATTGATGAGAGGCTTCCCACTTATATCCAACCTATGGTGGAGGTTGCAATTACAAAGGCGCTTGCTGATAGTCAAACCCCAACCAATGCACCCAAAAAGGGGGAGACATCAGTGCAAGCCAAGAGGAAGAGAGGAGAGGAGGAGTTAGAGGCAGAGAAAGAGGTGGTGGTTGAGAGGGAGAGGGCTGAGGAGAGTAGTAGGGTGAGGGAGAAAGGGAAGAGGAAAGAGAGGGAGGTTGAGCATATAGAAGTGGCTGGAATCCAAAAGGATTTCAGTGTCACTTATAAGAAAAAGGGAGAGGAGGGAAAGAAGGTGGCTGACTCTGATCTAGCAGCCCTTGTCAAGGAGGCTGATGCTGAACAGAGCAAGTCAATGGACTCTGCCATTGCTCAGCTGTTCAGGCAAGGCTTTGACAAGGACACTGCCATGCTAGATCAGGAGCTCAGGAAGATGGAGACTAGGGAGATCGAATACCGATGGTCTACTTATAGCCAAGAGGACAAAAAGAGACTCGAGGCTATGAGTAGATTCATTTCGAAGTATCTGGGCAGGCCAGTCCTTGATGTTAAAGCATGGCCCAGGGACAGAATCTTGGCTATAGCCGCCAAGATCTGTTCAGCTGGTGATTTCACCAAAGGACTGGTCGCTGAGGCCCTCTCAGAAGCCGGTGCTGGGAACAGGACCCTGCTAGTAAAACAAACCAAACCTGCTCTTATTTCTAGGTTGCTAGCAGTGCCTACCAACATTCCCACAACAACCACCAAACCACAACCCACAAAACCAACCCCTTCACCATCAAAACCCGCAGCCAATGATCCACCCTTGAAGAAGAAGAGAAGGGTGTTGAGGCTGCGAGAAGAAGAAGAAGAGGATGAGGAGGATAGTCTGCCCATTTCTGCAGTTATACCTCTACCTAAAGCCAAATCACAAACCATCACTCCCACCTCACAGATGGATACTGTGAGGTTTAAGATAGAGGAAGAGGAGCAGTAGCAGCTTCATGATGCTGAAATGCTTAAGTCAATTGACCAAGCATATACTGCCTCTACCTCTATCATGAACATGAAGAAGGAAGCTCTAAGACTCTTCACTCTCAAACAAACCTTCCAATATGACAAAGAGAGAGTGAGGACTTGGCCTGATCCTAGGGTGGCTCACAGGATCACAAAGAAAGATATTCCTGTGGGGTACAAGAGCCAGATGAAGAGGATTGTAGATGAAGTAATAACTGTGGCTCTTGTATTAACACCCTGGGAAATTGTGGATGAGTTCGAGAAGGCTTATAAATCTAAGCAACCTCCTGAAATGATGTTGGAGAATAGGATGGTGAGGAAAGGCTTAGTTTATAAGAAGCTTGAGAACTTCCGCAAAGATGAGCTCAACTTGTTGCTAGAAGGCAAACACCCAGATGAATTTGCATATAAGCAAATCACAACAGTTGAGCTCAAGAATGGCAAACAGGTCAAGTTTGTCTCAGAGATGTACGGCCGTGAAGGATTGTTCGATGGTGGGGTTGAAGACATGACCAAAGAAGAATAAATGATTTTCGTCCGAGCCTACACCAGAGAATCCTACAGGCTAGTACATGGGAGGTAGGTTTCATGGATGGGTTAACAGCTCTGTGTCCAATTCCCCAAAACAGAGCTCCTATCCATACTTAGCCAAACAAATACTAGAAACCTTCTTCAAGGCCAGCGCTTATCAGGGTCAACTTCTGATCTGATCCAGAAGGAAATAGACCAATCTTTATGCCAACAATAAGTGGGACAACAAATAATTAGAGGTTTTGGCTGCATTGGTTCAGGGGGAGTTTGTTGGACCAAAAGAACCAATGAGCCAAGATCAGGAAAACCTCTAAGTTTCACATGCCACTGCAACAACTGCTGAAGACTCCCATCAGCTGTTCTGACAAAGTCTGAAGATCAAAGTATGAAGATCAAAGAACTGAAGAACAACAGCTGAAGACTCTAAAGTACTGAAGACAAGTACTGAAGTCTGAAGTACTGATCATACAAGTACTGAACACTTCAAGTACTGAAGACAAGTACTGAAGAATCAAAAGCTGAAGAACTGAAGAACTGAAGACCTTCTACTTAAGCACATAGTCTGAAGAACAAGTGCTGAAGACTCAGAGTTTGTCACAACAGCTGAAGAAGTCTTCTTCAGTTGTTGTGATGGTTTTTCTTTTTCAGTAGTTTATTTTGTTTCAGTAGTTATACAACAGCTGAAGAGCTTGTTCTTCAGCTGTTATAGTATCAGTAGTTATAAACAACTGAAGAGTTTGTTCTTCAGTCGTTGTAGGCTTTCAGTAGTTTACTTTTGTCAGTACTTGTAACAGGAACACTTTTGTAAGAAGATGTCAGCTGTTGACATCTTCAGTAGTTTTATGTTCCGTCAGTTGTAATTTTAATAATCGTTTGATGTCAGAGAAAGGACATCACCACCATCCTTTTGCCGCCTATAAAAGGATGGTGAACCATGCTGTTTTAATTGCCAAAACGTGTTGAGCAATAGAACAATTAATTTTCTGCAGAATTTTCTCTCTCTATGTTTGTGCTTTTACTTGCGATATCTTTTATGTTCTTGCTATAATTGCTAATTAACGTGCTAAATCCACTGCAAACCAATCTGATTGATCAAACGAGAGGCTGAGATCCTGTCAGGCTCCTCCTCTGAGTCTCCTTCCTCCTCTCCCAAATTAAAGTTCCTAATGTTCTCAATGATAGGGATGTCTTGGTTTATGGCACCCTGCTCAGACCCTCCAGCAGCAGATGATCCACCCTGCTGAGTAAGTTAATCTGTAGTGAATATCTCAGCAGGTCGGGATTGGTGTGATGCTTCACCACCACCCCCTTAACCTTCATCATGGTCATCACCATTATCATCATCCTGACCGTCATCAGGCATCACTACGTTCTCAACATCAGAGTCACTGTCCTCATGATGCCATATCTTTTCGTTTGGGTCAATATAGTCTGCCCTTGCCAAATTTCCAAATAATCATCGAATTAGGGGCTTCAATGGCTTTCCCTTATAGACTTTCATCCTTCCCATTTTTGTGCCATCCATCACCTCGAGAATGATCTCGTCATCTTTGTGCTTTTGCAAGTTAGGAAGCTTCTCACTGGTCATCATCTCGAGAAATCTTGGATACATGTAGAAGCTTTCTTTCCCTTTCATCTCGATGTTCTCCCTCAAGTAGTTTAAGAACACCTTGGAGAAGTTGAACGGATGATTCAGAACTAGTGCCATGAATGCATTCTGGATCTGATCACTGAGCTCATCGAATCCGCCTTAACGGGAAGCAATGCACTTAAGAATAACGGGAGATAAGTACTTGAAGGGTGGGCATATGTAGCTCTTGTTAAGTACACTAGCATTGATGTCACCGGCGTACTTAATCCTCAGAAAGCACCCCACGCATAACTAGGGGATGTAGTTTTGTCAGATGATCCCCATTGTCACCCAAGCCCAATACCCTACGTATATCGTCTTCACCAATATCAATGGCCTCCCTGAAAATTGAGCTTCGGATTCGATAGGGCTCAATAGAGCAGCTACCAAAGCATTCTCCCAGAATGCTTACTGTAGGGATCTATATGGTGTGCATGGCGTAGAGATGGCTCTATGAATCCTGGATTGCTTTAGGAACTCAGTGATTCCTACAAACTCTGCGGCATTCCTTGACGTTGTGCTCAGATAAGCAAAGATGTTGGGCTTGGTGCTTGTTGTCCAATGCTTTGCCATTTCACTGTAACACATAAGACAAACACCCATTCAACACGTTAGATCAGTTTAACACATAAGGTGACTTGACTTTGAAACTGATCATATGCAGTTGGTTCAATCGTACAATTGGATTATACGAATGAACTCAGTCGTATGATTGAGCATACGACTCTACTTAATCACATATTTTGACATCCGATTGATCTATTCGTGCGACTGAAGTATCGATTGGTTCTAGCGTGCGATTGAAGTTCATCCAGATGTCCAGTCGCATACTAACGATTCGAGTCCAAGAATTTTTGATTTTGGTCAGATAGTTATAAGACCACGTGTTTTAGGTGTATTTAGATGCGTCTATTCCTAACAAAGTTGTAGGTATAGTTTAATTTTACTTAGATACTCATTTTATGGTTATTTTGATGGATCCATTCTCGGTTTTATAAATTTCACACAAATTCGGTTAAGAACCGATTATACACTCAATATAACATGATTTTATCTTCAAAGTACCTGTAATCAAGTGGTGAAAAGTTAGTGAGCGCACAATAATCCTATGGATCACTCAGAAAATTTGAAAAAGGTTTCACTCGTTTGCTGGTCATTTTAGAGATTTTAAAACAGGTGAATGGGTCGAGATCGACTAAGCCTCTATTTATTCCATCAGGGATTTCAGTCGTGCGACTAAATCTAATCATATGTTCCATTCGCACGACTGGTGTCCAGTCGTGCGACTGGTTCATACTCATGCTTCAAATCATGCGATTGGGTCTCGCTTTTGATCCAGTCGTGAGATTGGCCTATACTCCTTATCCAATTGTGTGAATGGGCCATACTCATGGTTCAATCATACGAATTGTTGATACATGTGTACCTAGATTCTGAGCTAAATGTAATATCTTTGTAATGTCTTACTTATATGTAATTGAAAGTTGATTAATGAAATGCAAGTGGTTGTGGATGCTTATAATGTTTAAATGTTTCATTAATGGGTTGTGCAATGAATGGTTGATAGTTTATATGGTAAATAGTTGTTTGAATTGGCATGCTTAATGTTATGATAATTAACACATTCAAACTTAACATTATGAAGTTATCATGCGAATGGGCCATGCCAATGGACCATACGCATGAATAACTTCATACGAATGGCTCAGTCGCACGATTGAACCAGTAGACTGGATAAGTCGTAAGACTGAAGCAAGAGATTGAACCAGTCATACGACCGAAGGCTCAGTCATGCGTATGGGTCAAACGCATAGCTCAATCGCACGACTGAACCATACGAATGGTTTAGTCGCACGAATGAGAAACCCTTACCTATAAATACCACCTAGTTCGTGGAAAAATAAAACACTTCGAATATTTGCAACCCTAGTCGACCCAGAGCGTCCTATTCGTCCATTCCAACTTCACAAAACGTTTCAGATCATTCCTAGTTTGTTCTTAACGTTTTCGAATCGTTAGGTTTGATTTTGTTAACGTTTTCCCTGATTGGATCACCAATCAAATAGGATTCCGCACTATTTGATCTGGTATAACGAAGAATCAGTTAGTACTCCGTACGTACACGGTCCTAACAAGTGGTATCAGAGCCTAGGCTCTTGATTTTTCGTGGATTCAATCAAGTTTTTTTTGGTAAAGTCAATGTTTTTACGCGAAAAGATCAAATCTTTCTGCTAAAAATCGAGTATTTACGTTTGCATGTTCTGAAAACTCATATTTTTCGACTTTCAGCTGTCTAGGGTGTCAAAACTTGCGTTTTAGGTCAAAAGTTGCGAAAAATCTCGATTTCAGCAGTCTCAGTCGCACGATTATCTCAATCGTACGACTGAAGTCTAGTCGCCTGTTGATTCGCCCGATTGTGTCAGTCGCCTAGTCCAACCGACCGATTGAGTCAGTCACACAGTTCAGTCGCCCAGTTGAGTCAGTCGTACAGTTCAGTCGCCCAGTTGAGTCAGTCGGTCTGTTCAGTCACCCGAGTGTCTCAGTCACCTGTTCAATCACACGTTTGAGTTCAATCGCATACTGTTAGTGTCAATCGCATCCCAGTCGTACTCCCCAATCGCATTAACAGTTTTTTTCAAGTTTAAGTCAATATTCATTATGGACTCCGAAAATTTCGCGTTCTCAGCAGGGAAAGACTCAAGGATCCAGAACTTACTACTTCTGGAGAATGAGATTGGTAACCACAATAAGCCACCTAAGCTTCAGTCTATCGATGAGTTCCCGCAGTGGAAGCAGAGGTTTGAGATTCATCTCAATGGTGTGGACACTAATCTTTGGAATTCTATTGAAACTGGTTACACCATGCCAGTTGGTGCTGATCGTTTGCCATTAACGTTGAGTGGAATGACTGATGCTCAAAAGACTACTTATAATGTTGAAATGAAGGCTTACGCGATGCTCACCCAGTCTATTCCTAAAGAGATCTTCCATCAGTATTCTGATCAGAAACAAAGTAAGAAATTCTGGAAAGCTCTCGAGAAAAGATATGAAGAGAGCTCAACTCTGAAGTCTTTGAAGGCCAAAGCACTTAAAAAGGAGTTTGATAATTTTTCTGCTGTTGGGAATGAGAGCTTGGACGACATTATTGACCGCTTCTATCATCTGATGAGTGAACTTCACACTCATGGGGTAACCACGTCTAAAGAAGAAAAGGTCTTTAGTTTGGCTGATGGTCTTCCAGAAAAATGGGATTTGTTTATTTCCACCTTGAGACACAATTCAGTTCTTGAGACATTGGATATAAATGACTTTATCCTGAAACTGCGAGAGGAAGAAGTCAGACACAGGTACAAGGCAAAGAAGGGTTCTTATGCTCAGGATCCGACACTCTATAATGTGACTCCAACTCCTATTGCCAAGTCTTCAAATGCTCCTCTGCAAACTGCTTTTGTTACTAATACATTTGCATCTGGACAAAGCTCATCATCTGTTGGTGAGTCAATGGTCTCATCAGGGGTTCAACATAGTGTTACTGAAGGTCAATCGACAAAGTTAGTAACAGAGAACTTGGGTAAGGTAACTGTAGAAGTGGCCAAGGAAAACATGGACCTGCTTGTTGCTGTGGTCCATTCCTATGATGGTTTGGTTGCTGGGAAGATAGGAAACTGCCACTTGGCTGATGAAGATTACAAGCAGGTGGATGAGAATGAGTTGGAGAGGATGGATATTATGTGGGCTCTCGCGAGTGCTGTGCGACGAGCAAAGAAATTTGTGAAGAAAACAGGTCAGAATTTGGTGGCTACAATAGATACTATTTTTGGTTTCGACAAGTCAAAAGTCACCTGTTTCAACTGTGGGGTGAAAGGACACTTCAAGCGGGAATGTGTCAAACCTAAGAAGACTGGAAATGGTGGCACAAGGTGATGAAGGACAGGACTATGGTGGCAAGAGAAAGAGAAAGAGAAGAGACCAGCTTTAACCAGCAGTGATTCAAAGGCTATGGTGGCACAAGGTGATGAAGGACAGGACTGGTCCTTCCGATTTTTATCTGATAGTGAAGCCAACATAGCATCTGTTGATGATCTCAATGAAGACTCAGCCAGTGAGGGGGAGAACTCGGCTGAACCTGACACTGCTGAATTGGATGAAGTCACAGCTGCTGTTGATCAACTTATTGAAAATGACTTGAATGTTGATTCTGAAGCACATTCTGAGCCCCAAAATGCTTTCATGGCCGGAACGTCTACATCAGCACAGGTAGAATCTAAGGATGACTTATTTATTAAACATGCATGTGTTGAATGTGGAGAGTTTAGAGAAAGCATTGACCTGAAATTTGCTAGGTTATTAGATCACAATGATAACTTAGTAAATGATTTAAAATTGTGCTCTGAGGCAAACAGAATCTTAAAACAAAATGAAAACAACTATAAAGAAAAGGTTGAAGCATTAAAGAAACAGTTAAAAGAAACTGAGTTTGTTGCATTTAACCAAGAAAATGATATCAAGTTTTACTTAAAAACAATCGAAGAAACTAAAAAGGAACGAGCGGTTTTACAAGTTGAAAACGAGTCTTTGAAACAAAAACTCCACAGTCTAGCTAGTTCCTCACATATTTTGAAAAACTTAGTTAAAGAACGCAACAAGGGGGAAGATTTAGGATATAAGGTTGTGCCTCCACCACATGAGATCCTATTGAACACCAAACAACGTCCAACTAATAATAACCCAATCAAGGATCATGTGGTGACAACTCCTCTGGTCAATGATCCGGACACAGTAGTTAAATCTGCCCCTCCGGCCACTGATCAGAAAGCATCTACATTAGGCAAACTGACACAAAAATCACTGGAAACCGGGTGGAAGAAAATGTTGAAGCAAACCTTGGGTTGGGTCAAAAATCGACAACCACACAACCTAAGAATTCCAAAACCACTCAATCTAAATCAGTGAAACAAGAGTCCCATCATCTTCCAAGACAAAACACACATAATGTTAAACAAGTTAAATTTGTCAAGGGAGGTGAAAGCCTTAAAAGTGAGAACAAAAAGAAAGAACCAGAAGTTTATTCACCGCCACACAAGAGATCTCCTAGCCCCGATGAATGGAGATCCTGCTATACTTGTGGACAGCGCGGTCATATTTTGACAAATTGTCCTCGCTATCAGACTCCAGGAATTAAGATTGAGCTAAACAACAAAGTTAATCTAGATTCAAAACAGCGATCTAAAACTCCTGTTAGATCAAAAACACCTATTCGGTCTAAAACACCTTCTAGGTCGTTTTCGTCTCCACCACGCCAAAGGCAACCCAGACAAGCCACTGACAAGTCTATGATGCCAGCGGCGAAACCTGTTTCTGAATCTAAACCATATGCTCAAACTGTAAATCAGTCTAAGGTTTATCACAAACAATCCTTTCACAGGGATGGTTTTTGGAAAGCCAAAACGACTGATGAGTCTGAAAGCAAAGACAAGCTGAATGTTGAGATTCCACCCACTGATAAAGGACAGTGGGTCAAATTCATGACGGTTGATACCTCTGGGAAACCCAAGCCAGTCAAGGCTTGGGTCCCCCTCCTTAACTGATTATTTCTCTTATCTGCAGGTTGTTCGCTATAGTGCATCTACAAATACATGGATCGTAGATAGCGGAGCTTCCAGGCACATGACGGGAAATAAGTCTCTCATTTTCAATGTCAAACAAATTAAAGGGGGACACGTTTCCTTTGCTGGAAACAAAGGAGGATACATTACCGCTCAGGGCGAAGTAGGTAATGAAAAGGTAAGGTTCGACAAAGTCAACTTTGTTCAGCAATTAGAAAACAATCTGCTTTCTGTGTCTCAGATTTGTGACAAGGGCTTCAAAGTCATGTTTGACAATCGCAAATGTTACATTCTGAAGAAAGTAATGGATATTCCAGAGGAGCAGGTATTAATGTCCGCATCTAGATATAATGACTTGTATGTTCTAGATATGTCTAATGCTTCTACTAGTTCTTCTACTGTTCAATGTTTCTTATCCAAAGCTACAGAGAAGGACTCCATTTCGTGGCACAGACGAATGGGACACATTAATCACAAGAAGATGAATCATCTGATTCATAACAACTTAGTTGATGGAGTTCCTGTCAAGAACTTCAAGCTTCCTGATTTCTGTGTCTCATGCAAGAAAGGAAAGCAAACCAGGAAATCTCACAAGACCAAGAATGTCAATTCTATCGAGATGCCCCTGGAGCTACTGCACATGGATTTATTTGGTCCAGTTAACACGAAGAGTATCGCAGGAGACTGGTACTACTTCGTAGTCACTGATGACTACTCATGATTCTCGTGGGTGATGTTTCTGAAAGCAAAGTCAGAAACCTTTGAGTCATTCAAAGTGCTGGTCACCACTCTAGAATCACTCTACAAACTAAAGGTGAGAAAGATTCGCTCAGATAATAGAGCCGAGTTTAAGAATCAGTGGATGGATGCTTTCTACAAAGAAAAGGGAGATGTTCATCAATTCACCTCTGCATACACACCACAGATGAATGGAGTTGCTGAGCGAAAGAACAGGAGCCTGATCGAGACCGCCAGGACTATGTTGGTAGACTCAAAACTGCCAGTGCAGTTCTGGAACGAAGCTGTAGCCAATGCCTGCTACACACTCAATCGTGTGTCAGTAGTTAAAAGGCATGGGAAGACTTGCTATGAGTTACTACAGAAGCGTAAAACAAACTTGGAGTATTTGGAACCTTTCGGTGCTCCTTGTACACTTCTGAAGAAAACTCAAGAAGGAAAGTTTAATGAAAAGGCAGATCAGGGGATCTTTCTGGGATACAGTATTCCCGACAAACGAGTTTACAACAACTCTACTGGTCAGGTAGATTTATGGTGCAATGTGGATGTTCAACGTTTCACTATCCCCCCTGCTGGAAAAGGTCCATCGTCATTTTTTGACTACGATGCCTTTTTCAAATCATTCAATCTTCCTCAGATAGATTCAGATGATGATATTGCTACTCAGATGATGCACGATGTTCTCAACTCCCCAAATCTGGATACTAGCAATGCAACACCTATGAGTGGTTCATCGGATCTGCCACAGCTGATCAGGATGAAAGTGAGGACTCTTCTGATGAAGAAGAAGCAACTGAAACCAGCAATGCACCAAATGTTGATCAAGAAGGAAGCTCTTCAGCTGCTGAACCTACATCTGGAAATACAGATACTGAACTTCCAGTCACAACTTTGGACTCTGAAGTTGTTGTTCCTACAACTCCTTTGACTAGGATCAGTATGAGTCATCCGCCAGATGCTATCATTGGTAATCTCCACTCCGGCGTGCAGACTAGAAGTCGATTGTACACCGCTGATTACGCTGAAGTAATGGAAAAGGGCTACGTGAATGATGGAGCTTACAGATGTTTTGTCTCTCAAATTGAACCCAAACATGTAAGTGATGCCCTTAAGGATGAAGCCTGGATCAATGCTATGCAAGAGGAGTTACTACAGTTCAAGAAACTTGGAGTGTGGACTCTTGTTGACAGACCCAAAGGAGTCAAAGTAATTGGTACCAAATGGGTACTTAAGTGCAAGAAGGATGACCAGGGTGTTGTTATCAGAAACAACGCACGGTTGGTTGTTCAGGGCTTCAGACAAGTCGAAGGAATCGACTACAATGAAGTCTTTGCTCCAGTAGCTAGAATGGAAGCTATTCGCATCTTTCTAGCCTACGCCTCTTACATGAAGATCAAAGTCTATCAACTAGATGTTAAGAGTGCATTCTTGCATGGGGAAATCCGTGAAGAGGTATATGTAAGTTAACCCAAAGGATTCGAAGATCCTTATCATCGGGACAGAGTCTACAACCTAGGCAAGGCTCTGTATGGGCTACATCAGGCTCCTCGAGCTTGGTATGAAAAGCTTTCCACCCATCTGTTGAAACACGGCTTTCGCAGGGGTGTGATTGACTGTACATTGTTCATCAAAGAAAAGGATGGTGATTTGCTTCTTGTGCAAATATATGTGGATGACATAATCTTTTGTTCACGAAACGAAGAGTTATGTAAAGAGTTTGAATCTGTGATGAAGGCTGAGTTTGAGATGAGTGCCATGGGAGAAATGAAGTTCTTCCTAGGATTACAGGTGGATCAAACCCCTACCGGCATCTTTCTGCATCAGACTAAGTATGTAGGTGACATTCTTAGTCGCTTTGATATGGAAAATGTCTCTGCTGCCGGTACCCACTCACCACAAATCATGATATAGCTCCTGATGAGAATGGGGATTTGGTGGATGCAACCATGTATCGTGGGATGATCGGATCTCTCATGTATCTCACTGCCTCGCGTCCAGATATGATGTATGCCACATGTTTGCGTTCCCGATATCAAGCGAAATCCAAGGTAAATCATCTCATTGGCGTCAAGAGGATTTTTCATTATCTGAAGGGTACTCCAACACTGGGGTTGTGGTATCCTCATGATGATGACTTTGAGCTCACGGCGTATAGTGACTCGGATTATGGTGGATGCAAAATGAATTACAAGTCTACGTCAGCAGGATGTCAATTTTTCGGGAGAAGATTGGTAACTTGGCAGTGCAAGAAGCAGACGTCAGTTGCTCTATCTACTTGTGAAGCTGAATACGTTGCCGCCGCCAGCTGCTGCTCTCAAATCATTTGGATACAACAGCAAATGCGGGATTACGGTTTGCATTTCACTTCTACTCCTATATTTGTTGATAATTCTGCTGCAATTGCAGTAACAAAAAATCTGGTCCAACATCCTAAGACCAAACACATAGGCATCAAGTATCACTTCATATGCGAAACCATTTGATAAACCTGCTATGAAAAACATTTAATTGATGTGGTAAAAATTAACATGGATTTTCAACGCGCTGACCTCTACACCAAACCATTTGATAAACCCAGATTTATCTATCTACTAAAGGTCAACGGAGTTAAAAAGAAAAGTGATGTTATATTAGAAGAAACAGATACATAGTCCGACACCGTTTTTTTTATTTTTTCGTCTTTCTTTTATTTTATTTGTTTAATTTAATTTCCTTGTCGTATAAAAATCCAAAAACACAAAAAGATTTTCTGTTTTAGAATTTTAGGGGGAGAATATTTATTTCAGTATTCAATTACTTAAAACAAAAAAAAGGGGGGGAGGTAAGTAAAGCTGAAAAGGCATAGACAAAAGGACAGGAAATATGACTCAACAAAATGGAAAGTGATAGTACACAGGCATCGGGTTACTTGGACAGCTATTTCCAATAAGGGATAACGAGCAAATAAACGCCACCAAAGGTGTGCAAATGACCACAAAAAGAGCAAAAGAAAAATGAATACAATCGCAATCATGCTGATATGAAAACGTTGTTGGTGTGTTATGTGAAAAAGAAAATAAGAAATGCTCTAACAAGGAGATAGGTTGTGTGCCTCTCTTCTGTGCGATGGCACTAACCTGAGGATAAGCATAACCTACATATTCTAGAATTCATTGTTGTTTGCCGCCTCTCTGTTGTGCGATGGCACTGACCTGAGGCTTGCTTCTATTTGAAAGCTCTAAGAATAGTTTCTTCTTGTCAAATACCTATAGACCGCTCAAAAGTTCTCAAAGGAATATTGATTACCATATAATCTTGGGATCCACACATGTTGGTTGAAAGAATATAACTTAATTCTTCACCAATTCATGTCAAAAGTCTGTGTATGGATTTAAGTGGACAAGTATACTGACAATCGTCGTGTATGCACCGACTGAAGTTGATAATCAAAGTACGTTACGTATCATATCAAGCATGATTCCCAGTTAGATCTTAGAAGTCTTAGATTAGTGAGAAAACTGTGATATGAAATTTATGCAAGTGTTTAAAGTTAAATACAAATCAACGGTTCCAAGTAATGTTGTTTATGCCTGTCTGATTCCATATGAGTCTGTCCTTAATATAATGTCAATGCTAATAGGCTACACAAACCTGCCCTAACAAAATCACAAAAAGATGTTCATTTTGTTCATAGTTTAAAATTTTTTTTAATTTATTAGTATAAGAGTGTAAATGTCGGACTGTGTATATTGTTATCTGTTAATGTCACTAAATGAGCTTAACGTTTACTTAAACAAGTTGTTTCTGAAAGGTTAAAAGGATCACGTCTGAGGTGATCAGATGGATAAATGGATCACGTCTGAGGTGATCCGGTGGATAAATGAATCACATCTGAGGTGATGGGGTGGATAAATGGATCACATCTGAGGTGATCGGGTGGATAAATGGATCATGTCTGAGATGATCAAATGCACATAATGTTTTATCAATTGTTTAAGAAAACTATGTGTCGGTAAATGAAAATGACTAAAATGGTACAAGTATAGCCCAATCGCACGACTTCATGATGAGTATGATCCAGTCGTACGAATGGGATATATGAATGAAGACAATCGTACGTTTGGGCCATGCGAATGAGCCCAATCGGCCGATTGAAAGTGACTGACTAGGTGAAACATGCGAATGGAGGTCAATTGAGCAAATCAAACTGGTCGAATGAGTGAATCGTACGACCCAGTTTCAATCGCACGACTAAGTCATGCGATTAGACTCGGTCGTACGACTGGAGATTGAATCGGCCGAATGACTCGACAGAATGGGTTCAGTCGCCCGATTGAGATGAGTTTTAGTATAAATAGGGAACTCTGTCGATCGCAGACCCCATTCGCCCTAAATCTCAAAATCGCACCGTTACTCTGCTCAAATTTTATTTGAACTCAAACATCGCTTATACTTGATTTCTGACATTTTGGCACTTTTATACAGGTATTACGCGAATGATTGATAATGTTCATAGTCGAATGTGGCTTTAATCCAAACGTATTTGACCTAGTTTGAACAGACAATAAGTTTGAACAATAAACTACCTTAGTCACATACAATGTTAAAATCAATGGATTAGGTGGTTCAGATACATGATTGCGAGTCTAATGAACATGAACTTAATGTTTAATTTAGCCATTTGGTTGATCTGAGTCTTAATGGAATCGAACAGTGAGTCATGCGAATGGACTCCAGATTGAAGTTCAATTGCATGATTGAGAGGGGCGACTCATTCAATCGGCCGAATGAATAATGCGAATGGGTTGAGTGTGTCATATGACAGGACTCCAGAATGAACTTCAATTGCTTGATTGAAAGGGACGATTCATTCAATCGGCCGAATGAATCATGCAAATGAGTTCATTCGGTTGACTGACCCAATCGCAGGTTCAATCACCCAACTGAACTCAATCGCATGACACATCAACCGACTGAAATTCAGTCGCATTATTGTTCAACCGATTGAAGCCCAGTCGCACAAAAGACCAACCGACTGAACTCAGTCTCATAGTTCAATTGCACGATTAAACTGAACTGTTTTTCTGATTTGGTCAAACTCTGTTTTTCATGTGTTCTCACGTGCGTTTGCTATTTGTTACAGGAATATGGCTAATCGTTGGTCCATCAATCCAAAGCACAACATTTATGCTCACTTGGATTCCACCTCGAGGAATGGTGGTGAGTTTGCTGGGATCATCTATTTTTTGAGGAGATCACGGATATATAGAGCCATATCTACACCCTGTACTCCCTACTGGTCCATTCACCAATCATTCTGGGAGGGAAGTTCGGTAGATCGATCTGTGGAACCCTACCGCATCCGAAGTACTATCTTTGGTAGGGAGATCGAGATCACAGCTGCAGATATCAGGAGAGTATTAGGATTTGGAGATGATATGGACCATCCACTTAAGTTGCATCCTCTAACGGTTCGAGGTTGCTTTATGAGGATTGGGTACTGCGGGGACATCAACTCGGGTGTGCTGAACAAGAGCAACTTGAGCCCCCAGTACAAGTACCTAGCACACGTCATACTGAAGTGCATAGCATCCAAGAGGGGTGGGTTTGATGATCTATCGGACCAAATCCAGAATGCCTATGTTGCATTGGTCCTAAACCACCCCTTCAGCTTCCCCAACGTGATCTTCTCGTATCTGATAGAGAATTTAGAGGCAAAGGGGAAGGAAGGCTTCTGCATGTACCCCCGATTCCTACAGGTGATTTTTAATGAGAAGTTGCCTGATCTGCCCAAGGAAAAGAGTGATTCAGTGGCATTAGAGATCATGGACGACACCACTCTTGGAGGATGAAAGTGTATAGGGGCAAGCAGGTCAAGCCCGTGATGAAGAGGTTGATAGGGCATCTGGCCCGGGCAGATTATGTTGCGCCAAGTAGACACAAATGGCATCATGATGACAGCGGATCTGACACTGAGGTGATTGCGATACCATCTGATCATTCAGATGACGATGATAGCCATGATGGCAATGGTGAGCCAGTTATTTCTGAGGGCCCCTCCACTCACACTGCTCAGTCATCACCACATACAGACACGGCTGCTGCTGGGTTTGTACCTGATTTCTGCCCGCCAGACGATGTTGAGGAAGAGAGCGAGGAAGAAGGTCTGACCAGGAGAGTTGGCAGCAAAGTGATTGCCACAGAGAGAGGATTGAGGGTTGTGGGTGGTCAGTCTGGCACATCAGGGTATCCACACACAGAGTATGATCCGGCTTATGCCCCTGATAAACCCAGCACCAGAGTTGGAACCCTGGTGTCTACTGGGAAAAGGAAGAAGACCATGGCAAGACCACATGGTAAGAAGAGTAAAAGAATACGATTCACCACCTCCGTCACTACCACAGTCACCACATCCACTCCATCCCAAACACCTCAAGCCACCACCACTATTCCTATATCTCACACTCCCACATCCACCACCACCACCACTGTACCCCCTACTACATCATTCCCATCGCCTCCCATATTCACCACAGCCACCACAACCACCACTACTCACCAAACCGGACCCTCATCTGCTCCATCCAGCTCATTCATACCACAAGTGTCTGTTGTAGAGCAGCTTGCTGCACTAAACAGCATGGTGGTCAAGCTGATGGCTTCGGATGAGGCCAAGACTGCTCAGATTCAGTAGCTAAAAGAGCAGTGTTCGTCCCAGACAGCTGAGATTCATCAATTAAGGGAGTTGACTTCATCTTAAGCTCAGCTGATCGCTGCACAGACTGATCAAATTACTGGTCTATTAGAGCACGAGATTGAGACGGATAGGAAGTTGGAGGAGTTAAAGGCTGCTAACAAGTCTATCTTGCTAAAGCTGAAGGGAAATCTGAGTGAGCCCCTCAAGATTGGTGAAGGGGATGATGATGAGGAGGATGACGATGATGAGGATGACGAAGATGAGGATGATGAAAGTGAGAAAGGTGATGATAGTGATGACAAGAAAGATGATGATGATGATGAAGGAGGTGAGGCTGCAGGAGAACAAAGTGATGAAGCCGCAGACGAGAGGCGTACTAAACAATATCAAGACCAAGGAACCTCTACGTTTGCCCCACCTAAAGATACTCCTGAGATTCAAGACAAAAGTACTGATTAGTTATTTATGTTTCTGTATTTAAAAGGCTTTTGTACTTGGAAAAATTATGTAACACTTATGTAATTAACGTTTATATCTTTTGTCATAATAATGTTTGTGCTTGATTACTTACTAACAAGTATTGTGTTGCATGTTTAAATCAAGCAGATCCAAACTTTCAAAGAGATGAATATGATGTCGAACCCCTACAACAGGTCAAGAGTCAGTTAACAATGATTCTTGATCTACAGGGTATCGTAAGGAGAGCGGTTGAGTATACCCCTGAAGAGGGAGAGATTATACATAGTTTCACTAAGGAACAGTTGGCAGAAATGTTCAAACTCAATGCCGACGAAATAGTGAAAGACGCTCCCGAAGTCCAAGTTGATAGTGATGAAGAACTACACGACGTAGATGAGATTGAGATAGAGGATATAACAGACCAATGCTACCCAGAGTACACTGACACTGAAGGTCATGTCATTCCAAATCTGGATGACAATCTGGTCAGCGAGACTTTTGATACTCTTGATAAGATGGAAGAACAGTCTGACAATCAAGAAGATACAGTCAGAGCTACTGAGGATGAAGTCAAAGAGAGAAAGGCTGAATGGGCTGCTTGTTTTGCGGATCTTCGTGCCCAACGAAGTGCTCCAACGTCTGATGCCTACACCAAGCTCTACAGAGTGAAGAAACATCAAAAGGTGTCTGGCAAGATTATATCGTGGGCGTATTTTGATGACCTTAACGCTTATGCGGTTAAGAGAGAGAAAGGTATCAAGTATTTTAGATTCCCACACGATCTAAAAACTCTACCTGGTTTTGAGCTCAACCAACTGGCAAAGCTGAAGCTACTTTATGCTGATCCCAGAAAAATGTCAGGTTGGTTTGAAGCTGCGTTAAAGAGAGAGTACCACACCCGGTGGGTAAACTTCAAGCCTCAGCAACCTACGAGGTACATTCGAAGGTCTGAAGTGGATCCACGAACCGGGAAGCCAAAGATTGTGTTGAAGTGGCGTCCTCCACGTACTATGTCGAAGATCCCTCTTAGGGAAATACCCTAGGACATCACTCCACACTTCAAGTGGTGGTACTATGATTGGCGAACAGCAGAAGTAGTCATAGTTCTTAATAAAGATGGACAGATGGATGTCATCAGGGTATTTGACCCAATGTGGCTCACAAACATGTCAGAGAATGATGTTTATACTCTCTACAAGTGGCCACTGTTCTATGACTCACAAGACATCGTACAAGCTTTCCAGTTCCAGATGGTCATACCCATCTGTTTTGCATTTGAAATACATGCAGGTGTAACCAGAGAGGAGAAGTTCAAGAAGTACGAGGAAATAATGGGTAAAGAAAGACATTAGAGGAATCTAGGTCCAAGGGGGAGTTTGTTGATACATGTGTACTTAGATTCTGAGCTAAATGTAATATCTTTGTAATGTCTTACTTATATGTAATTGAAAGTTGATTAATGAAATGCAAGTGGTTGTGGATGCTTATAATGTTTAAATGTTTCATTAATGGGTTGTGCAATGAATGGTTGATACTTTATATGGTAAATAGTTGTTTGAATTGGTATGCTTAATGTTACGATAATTAACACATTCAAACTTAACATTACGAAGTTATCACGCGAATGGGCCATGCCAATGGACCATACGCATGAATAACTTCATACGAATGGCTCAGTCGCATGATTGAACCAGGAGACTGGATCAGTCGTAAGACTGAAGCAAGAGATTGAACCAGTCGTACGACTGAAGGCTCAGTCGTGCGTATGGGTCAAACGCATAGCTCAATCGCACGACTGAACCATGCGAATGGTTCAGTCGCACGAATGAGAAACCCTTACCTATAAATACCACCTAGTTCGTGGAAAAATAAAACACTTCATTTGCAACCCTAGTCGACCCAGAGCGTCATGTTCGTCCATTCCAACTTCACAAAACATTTCAGATCATTCCTAGTTCGTTCTTAACGTTTTCTAATCGTTAGGTTTGATTTTGTTAACGTTTTCCCTGATTGGATCACCAATCAAATAGGATTCCGCACTATTTGATCTGGTATAACGAAGAATCAGTTAGTACTCCGTACGTACGCGGTCCTAACACGAATGCGCCATACTCATGGTTCAGTCATACGACTGGGCCATACTCATGAGTTTGACTTAGTCAGGCTCAGTTTTACACGTAGTTACTACAAATTTAACTTTCTTGTCTATCGATCATCTCAGACGTGACATTTATCCTTTGATCACCTCAGACGTGATCCTTTTTATCCTTTGATCACCTCAGACGTGATTCTTTCTATGAAAAACCATTGATCACCTCAGACGTTTTATCTTTTAGAAACACGCTTTTCACAGTTAAGATCCGGTTCAATTTTATAACTTTCACAGAGTTGAATCTTGTTACATAGTTCGACATTACACATTGCACACATAAATAAAACTGAAAAACCTCAAATTTTAAACTGAAATGAGACATCCTTTTGTAATTTTCATTTGGGGATGGTTGAAAACACATTCTAATCATTTAGAGTTTATCTCCCCCTGAACAGAACAGCTTAAGGCATTTACTTCATTTCAAGAAAGATTCATATGGAATCATACAAGCAAACACTAAACTATTTGGAACCTTTTGTAGATATATCTATGGCAGGAAACATTTTATGTACAATTCACATAATCTCTTTTATTTAAGAGTCAACAACACCAACAGGAAAACATGCTGGAACAGTTATGTAGCACACTTTGATTTTGAACATTAAGAGATACAGCCACGACAATTTTCAGTATGTTTGTCCACTTAAACTCACACACATATTTTTTACATACATCAGTGATTTTTAGGTGAATTAGATCTACAAGTATTTGTGGATCCCACAGGTATATGGTAATCACTCTTGCTCAGGAGATTTTTTAGCAGTCTGGTGGTCAAGAAGAGACTATTCTAATAGCTTTCAAAGATATGCAAAGCCTCAGGTCAGTACCATCGCACAGCAGAGAGGCGCAAATAACAATGAATTATTAGAACATGTAGGTTATGTTGGACCTCAGGTCAGTGTCATCGCACAGCAGTGTCTTCTCATTAGAGTAATACGATTTGATATTTAATGCAACAATGACATTTGTCATCAACTTGATTTCATTTAGTACTTATTTTGATGCTTTATGACATTTGTCATATTTATTGCTCTGTTTTGGGTCGTTTGCACACATTTATGGCTTTTATTTGCTCCTCACCCTTTATTGGAACCTGATTGATTGTGCAGACCAGGGATACCATGGGAACCCACAACTCGTTGATTAATTTACTTTATGTGAATCACTAATGATGTTTACTAGTCTATTGTGTTGAATCTACTAACACATCGTAAAATGGACTAGCAACCCCCTAGATCTACTTTCTCCATGTAACCACGATAACAGACTAGCTTACTATTATTTTTTAACTTATTAGGCGTTGACATCTCAGATTTATCATATTCTGTGATTTTAAATTTATCAGAAAAATACAAAAAAGTAAAATCTTTTTTGTGTCCCAAATAATTTGATGCCTGTGTACAATCATTTTTCATATTATTGAATTGCTTTCTTAGAATTGTTTTCTTTGCTTATCAGCTTACCTGCCCTTTTCTCTCCCCCCCCCCATTTTTTCAAACATTCTTCCCCTAAAATATTAAAATAGAAAATCTTTTTGTGATTTTAATATTTTCAGATGCGAGAAAAGAAAATTAGATTAAAATGAAGTTTTAAATAATTGAAAAATAAATAAAATAAAATAAAATAATTTAAAAAGACTGAAGACACTATGTCGGACTACTAACTTGATTCCTCAGGAATCACATCTTCTCTCTTTTTGATGCTGTTAACCTCTAATAGATAATAAAATATTGGTTTGTCAAATGATTTTGTATAGAGGTCGGCACACTGAAAATACGTGTTAATTTTAATCACATCAATTAAGTGATTTTCAAAGCAGTCACGTATGAAGTGATATTTTATTCTGATGTGTTAAATTTTAGGATATTGTATCGGATTTTTAGTGATAGCTATGGCAACAGAATTATTAACAAAAATAGGAGTGTTAGTAAATTGTAATTCGTAGTCCCGCGTTTGGTGTTGAATCCAAATGATTTGAGAATAGCAGCTTGTAGCAATAACATATTCAGCCTCACATGTTGACAGAGCAACTGAAGTCTGCTTCTTGCATTGCCATGTAACTAACCACCTTCCAAAGAATTGACACCCTGTATATGTTGACTTATAGTTCATCTTATAGCCTCCATAATCTGAGTCACTATGAGTAGTAAGTTTAAAGTCATCATCACGAGGATACCATAATCCAAGTGTAGGTGTACCCTTCAGATAATAAAAAATCTGTTTCATTCCAATGAGACGATTTACTTTTGGTTTTGACTGATATCTTGAAAAGAGACATGTGGCGTACATGATATCAGAACAAGAGGTCGTGAGATACATGAGCGATCCGATCATCCCACGATACATGGTGACATCCACCGAATCCGTATTTTCATCAGGTGCCATGTCATGGTTCGTGGCAAGAGGGGTACCGGCAACAGTAACATTTTCCATGTCAAACCGGCTTAGAATGTCTCCAACATACTTAGTCTGATACAAAATGATGCCAGTAGGTGTCTGATCCACCTGCAATCCCAGAAAGAACTTCATTTCTCCTATTACACTCATTTCAAATTCGGCTTTCATCACTGATTCAAATTCTTTGCATAAATCTTCGTTTCTGGAACCGAAGATTATATCATCCACATATATCTGAACCATCAGCAAATCACCATCCTTTTCTTTTATGAACAACATGCAGTCAATTACTCCCCTTTGAAACCGTGTTTCAATAGATGTGTGGAGAGTTTTTCATACCAAGCTCGCGATGCTTGATGTAAGCCATATAAAGCTTTGTCTAATATATATACCCTATCTTGAAGATATGGATCTTCAAAGCCTCGGGTTGACTGACATATACTATTTCACGGATGTCAACACGAAGAAAAGCACTTTTCACATCCAGTTGGTAGACCTTGATCTTCATGTAGGATGCATAAGCTAGGAAGATCCTGATTGCTTCCATCCTAGCCACTGGTGCAAAAACTTCATTGTAGTCCACACCTTTGACTTGTCTGAATACTTAAA
This sequence comes from Flaveria linearis, assembly GCA_024085815.1. Lineage (NCBI taxonomy): Eukaryota > Viridiplantae > Streptophyta > Magnoliopsida > Asterales > Asteraceae > Flaveria > Flaveria linearis. Next base: position 29,590,038 of record CM044016.1, on the reverse strand, counting down.
CCAGTAATCATGCTTTGATTCTGATAATGACTCCTTGTTCATCTTTCTTGCACCGAAGAACCCATTTCATTCCAATAACCTTGGCCCCTTCAGCCTGTCCACTAGCGTCCAAACGCCTAGCTTCACAAACTGTAGAAGTTCTTCTTGCATTGCATTAACCTATGCCTTATCTTTTAAGGCATCACTTACATACTTGGGCTCAACTTCAGAAACAAAACATTTGTATGCCCCATCACTACTTTATCTTCCATTAATGTAGTTACCCCATATGTGTGGAACTTACTCATCAGATGATAAAATCTGTCTATATTGTCATCCACATTCATTTCAAATGGATGAGAAGTTGTCAAATTCCTTCTTGAGGACTTTGGCCTTCAGTGCCTTTAACATGGCATTACCATCGTATCGCTTTTCCAAAGCTGACCGCAACTTTTTGGACTATTTATGTTCTGAAAATTGATGGAAAATGTCTTTAGGAATCGACTGTGTCAGTAAGGCATAAGCTTTCTTCTCAGCATTGTGAGCAACCTTTTGCACTTCATTCATCCCACTCAAAGTCAGCTAAACACCATTAGCTCCAACTGGGGTAGGGAACCAGTTTCAATAGCAATCCATAAGTTCAGGTCTACATGATTAAGAAAAACCTCAAACCATTGTTTCCATTATGGGTATTCATCCAAAGTCAACAGTTTTAGAGGTTTGTTATGATTTCCAATTTCATTTTCCAGCACTAAGAGGTTTTGGATTCTTGAGTCCTTTCCAGTAGTAAACGTTCTGTTCTGATCATCCATGTTATCAAAACTTGAGGAAACCCAAAGTCAAATGTTCAAACTTGAAAACCTTATGCGACTGAGTCAATCGTGGATTGCGAATGCGAATGAGTTCAATCGTACGAATGGAGAGTGCGAATGGATTCAATCTACGATTCAAGTCAATCGTTTGATTAAGGATGCAACTGAGTCAATCGTGCGATTGAGTCGTGCGATTGGGATTCAGTCGTGCGATTGAGCCAATCATGCGACTGAGACTGCTGAATTTGAAAAATTCAAGATTTTGAACACGTTTAAACTCAAAATGATTTTGCACAAACCCTAAACTGTTGTAAATCGAAAAGTTTAAAACTTTTGAATCACGCAAACGTCAAAAAATAGTTTTGTATTAAAAACAAAGAATTTTTGAATAAAAACGTTAACTTTAACCAAAACGCCAATCGAATCCACGAAGAATCAAGAGCCAAGGCTCTGATACCACTTGTTAGAACCATGTACGGATGGAGTACTAAAAGATTTAACATGTAACCAGATCAAATAGTACGGAATCCTATTTGATTGCGATCCAATCAGTGAGAACAAAAAACCCGAATCAATCTAACAATAGAACAACGTTAGGAATGATTAGAAAACGATCCGGGACGAACTGTGAACTTGGATGGATGAGATAGAACTCTCTGGATGGCTACGGTATGAAAGAATTCGAAGTGTTATGTTTTTCCATGAATTATGTGGTATTTATAGATTTCAGTATTCAGTCGTACGACTGAGCCATTAGCATGGTTCAGTCGTGCAACTGAGCCATACGATTTGTTCATGCGCACGATTGAACCATACCCTTGGTCCAATCGTGCGACTGAGCTAGTGCCATGACTCAGTCGTGCGACTAACCCAATCACCTGGTTCAGTCGTACGACTGGTCCATAAGCATGGTCCATTAGCATGAATAACCATAAGACTAAGTCAAACACATTCCTGAATCATTATTAACTCGGTACTATGACTGCCTATTACAAACCCATATATAATATTCATTCAAGCATGTAATTATAAATGATATAAGAATAAAATACATTCAATAGCAAATATACATTCAACCACATATCATATTACCAAAATATCCATGAATTACACATATGTAACATTGAAAGACATAAATATTAAAGTACAATGAACTAGAGACATTATGTATCAACAATATCCCACCATAAACATCATTGGAGATGTTGACAAGGGGGTGAGAACAAGAGGACAAACCCATGACAAAATGTTTGTCTACACTCTTGTTTCTTGTCCTAGATAGAGCCAAAGAAAGTTGATGAGGCTTTAAAGGATGGAAGTTGGGTTAAAGCAATGCAACACAAGCTGCTTCAATTTAAAAGACAAAAGGTTTGGAACCTATGTCCTCTTTTTCATGGGAAGACTATTATAGGTACCGAGTGGGTGTTTAGGAACAAGAAGGATGATAGAGGACTTGTCATCAAGAACAAGGCAAGACTAGTTATTCAAGGTTACACACAAGAAGAAGGAATTGACTACACTGATGTTTTCACTCCTGTAGCAAGACTTGAAGCTGTTAGGATATTCTTGGCATTTGTTGCATCCATGTACTTCAAGGTCTACCGACTTGATGTCAAGTATGTATATTTATATGGGGTGATTGATGAAGAGGTGTATGTCAAACAACCATATGTCTTTGTAGACCTAGATCATCTTGATTATGTCTGCAAGCTTGATAAAGCTCTTTTTAGATTGCACAAAGCTCCAAGGAAGTGGTATGTGACACTATCTCAGTATCTCTGTCAACATGGATACAATAGGGGCACTATACATGGAACTCTCTTCATCAAAGAAACAGGAAATGACTTAATGCTGGTTCAAGTATATTTAGATGATATTATCTTTGGGTTAACTAATCCAAAACTCTGCAAAGACTTTGAGAAGCTGATGAAGAATAGATTTAAAATGAGTGCCATAGGAGAACTCAATTTCTTTCTAGGAATTCAAGTGAATCAAGTTGACAATGGCATCTTCATAAGTCAGTCAAAGTATGTACAAGACATAGTTACAAGATTCAACATGACTAAATGTAAGGAAGCAAAGAGATCCATAGCCAAAAACCACTCTTTTGGACCTGATCTTCATGGGGAGTGTGTAGATGAACATCTTTATAGGGAAATGAATGGGTCCCTTATGTATTTTATAGCCAGCAGGCCTGATATTATATTTGCTACATGTATATGTGCAAGATATCAAGCCAACCCCAAGATATCACACCTGGTTGTTGTCAAAGGAATTCTTAGATATCTTAAAGGTGCTCCTATGCTAGGCCTTTGGTATCTAAAGAAATCTGACTTCAATATGTATGCTTATACAGATAGTGACTATGGTGGTTGTAACATGACTGCAAAGTGCAGATCTGGGGGATGTCAATTCCTTGGTGGAAGGATAGTCTCATGGCGATGTAAGAAACAATCATGTGTATCTGCATCAACTGCTAAGGCTGAATACATTGTTGCTGCAAGTTGTTGTGCTCAAGTACTTTAGATTCAAAATCAGATGCTGGACTATGGATACAACTTCAAAGAGACTCCTATCCACATAGACAATAATAGTGCTATCTCTATCATGGAGAATCCTGTGTAGCAAGAAAGGACAAAGCACGTCAATATTAGGTATCATCTAATTAGAGATAATCATGAAAAGGACTGATAAAACTAATCAAGGTTGATATAAATGAACAATATGTTGATTTGTTCATAAAAGCTTTTGATGAAAAGAGATTTAAATATCTTATATCAGCTATTGAGATGATTAATCTTGAATAGATTTTCTTAAAACTTAATCTATATAATTTCTAAAAGGAAGTGTGTGTCCTAAGTTGTCTAAATCTCCTACATAAACACAGTTTATCTTGGAAGAAATTTTAAAAATTGATATTCCTTAGCATTTTGAAAATTAACAAGTGTATTTCCCTTCAGAAGATCTTAAAATTGCCTTCGGAAGAATTTAAAGTCTTCAAAACACATAACTACTTAAAGGAGATTTACCTTTGGAAGAAATTTCACATTTCTTCCGAATCCAAAATATGCTTCAAAGTACTTATGTGTATTTCAAGAACAAATTTCTTCCGAAAGCAATTTCTTCCGAGACTAAATACTCTTCGGAGGAGAATTTGCCTAAGTAAATTGTCTTCCGAAGCCATTTTCACTAAGCTTAGGAATATCTTTCGAAGTGAAATTTTGGCTTCGAAAGATTTTCATAGATCTTCCGAAGAGAAATTACCTTTGGAAGAAATCTCAACTTCCAAGAAAACTACCTTTTTGGGCACTTTTTCATCGGTGGGACTAACATTCAGACTTCAAATTTTATCATTTTGCATTAACTTTGTCTCAAGTCCATTTCATATAAATATACCTAACGGTTCCCCCCTCTTTCACTATCTTCTTCATCTGAACTCTCTCTAAACCTAAAAACCCACTCACCGCCTTTGTTCATACATTACTTCACTCCAAAGCTACCATAAATGGCAAACCTCAACCGCAGAAACCAACCAGATATCTCCATGCAACTTCACAGGCAACACAACCAGGTTGCTCTTTTAGAGTCTGAGAAAGATCCAAGTTTCTCAGAGGTTTGCCGCTTTCTTTCACTCTTCAACTACTTCACCTCCCTTACCATTGATCCTTCACTTTATGAGGATCATCTTTTGGACTTTTAGTGGGCCTGCCAAGAGGTCACCATGGATAGGGAGAAGGCACTATCTCCCACAGTGCAGGGGAGGACACTGTTCATCACTCCAGCCTCTATTAACTCACGCTTACAGCTGGATGATGAAGAAGGTGAAGTGTCCTTTTCCAAAATATGCTGTAAATAATTTTTTTGAGCAGATGGGCTATGAGGGTGACTTCTTAGTTAGAACCTTCAAGAAAGGGAAGGTTTCCTCTCAATGGAAGTACCTCCTACATGTTATTCATAATTTGTCTAACAAACATGGAGGATGGGACCAAATTCCAGAGGATCTCTCCTTCATAGCTTATGGAATGGTTCATGGGATCAAGTTCAGGTATTCATAATTTGTATATACTAATTTGCTTACAAACATGGACTCCTTAGAGTATTTCATGTTTCCTAGATATGTCCAGCATATTGTCAACTGTAAAAGGGGCTCATAGTTGAGGGAAACAGGTAATATTCTTAAAATGAGACAGATGAAGCCCGACACCTTCAAAATAATAAGAAAGCCTTCAGTGGGCTTCTCAGGGGTAGAAACAACCATGGCCCTAAAAATGTTCGAGCTCATTGCTCAAGGTGATAACCTAGCAGCACCACCTAGTGTTGAACTCACACCTTCCACTTCAACAACACCCACACAGCCACAAATAACTCTCACCTACCAAAGAAGATCCAAATGAACCCCTGCACAGGTTATTCAACCTATCCATATGGAAGAGGCTCTCACTTCCGAAAGTGATTACATCATTAAGATCTCAACCATGACAACGCAGCCCATTGACACTTCAACTGAAACTGTTAGTGAGTAGGGGAAAACCAGCAGCCAAGAACAACAAGCTGGTGATGAGGAAAAAGACTTAGGTCCAATTATCTCATCCTCCAGTGATTCTTCTACTGAAGATGAGGGGAATCTTAGACTAAAGGTGTAAAAACTTTTCAAAACATGCATTTATTTAGTCTCCAAGGTTGGTCACTTGGAATCTCAAGTGACTACCTTGCAAAGAAGGGTCAATGATCTACAACTTGAGATTTTTGATCTCAAGGAACAACTAGTTAGGAGACCCTTTAGAAGGATTCAACCAGGATTTCAAGAACCTGAGGATGTGATTGACTAACCTCCAGCACACTTATGCAAGTGGGTGATGCTACCAAAAAGGGGAGGAAGTTGTTACAATCACAGGACCTAGGAGTCGTTCTCAGAGTATAGACATTGAGGACTTACCAACCTTATTTGCAATTGTCTAGACTCAACAAACTTCTCAAATTCATATTGATGTACACTAACTTATCCGGAGTTTATTTGAGGAGGGTATACCATTGGTAATGCCACACCCACCTTTTAGAGCTGCAAATGAAATACATGGGTGGAGTTATGATGATGAAAGAAGAGCCCTCATACTACATAGAGTTCAAGGACAATAAGAGGTCTTCAATTTTCAGACCATGAAAAACTATGACAGTCTTTCTCTAGTCAATATGCCAGTTGCCAACCCAAGTCAAAACAGGCAAGCTGACATAATGGATGACAAAATTCAATATAGGATCATGGAGGAGCTAAGATATAAAAGATGGTAATTGCAAGCAGGTAATGTCATTGGTCAACTGGATGTTGAGGTGGACCCTAAGATTAGCTTCGAAGGGGAATCCTTGACTGAAGGCCCAGTTACTGAACCTGTAAGCATTATCATAGAGCTAGCACTCCATTAATAACATCATGTACCCTCAGTGAGGTACCAATTGGTGAAGGTGCTTCACAACCTCTCTCTGGCCAAATCCTGACTGCTGAATCAGGCAATGAAGGCCAAAGCTTTCTCCACCCTAAGTCAACAAGGCCTGAATCATTTACTAAACTATTATTATGATCTAACAGTCTAGCAAATTTTAAATCTATGCGTTAATTAATTTATCACATTCTACACAAGCATGTTTATTAAAAAGTTCGTCTTTAGATTCTACCTGTGATGTGCTGGAGGTGTCAGCCATGAAAGCAACCTGAGTTTCCTCGTTAGTTTGAGATTTTGTGCTCTCCGCATCCAGATTGTCTTCAATCAGGTGTTCAACTGCATCTATAATTTCCTTGATGTCTGAATTGGCATTATCAGCTAAGTTATCTCATTCACTTGCTGAATCATCGTTAAGATCTTCCACCAACACCATATTAGCTTCACCACCAGAGATAAAACCAAAATGTCTAGTCCTGTCCTTCATCTCCTTGAGCAACCATAGCTTTAGAATCTTGGCTGGATGAAGTCATGTTCTTTTCTTTGTCCTGGCGGTTGTTTGATGTGAAAGGGTTACCATTTCCAGTCTTCTTTGGTTTCACGCACTCTCGTTTGAAGTGTCCCATTTCATCACAGTTAAAGCATGTGACTTTTGTTTTATCAAAACCAAAGGTTGTGTCTTTAGTAGCAATCAGGTTTTGACAAGTCTTTCTCACAAACTTCTTAGCTATTCTAACTGTATTAGCCAGAGCCCACATAATATCCATTCCTTTCCAATTCAGCCTCATCAACCTGTTCATAGTCTTTATCAGCAAGATGACAATTTCCAATTTTTCCATCAACTAAACCATCATAAGAGTGCACAACAACAGCAAGAAGATCGATATGTTCCTTGGCTACTTCAATAGTAACATTTCCCAGATTCATAGTCTTTAGCTTTGTTGTATTTGCTTATGGGATATTGTACTGAGCACCCGATGATCCTAACATTTCACTTCTAGATGACCCACTCTGAGAATTTCCAGATGTGTTGGATACGAACGCTGTTTGAAGATGTGCTCCTCATGAAGTAGGTGTGGGAACAACATTATACAGTGATGGATATGACCCTTTCTTTGACTTGTATTTTAGCCTCAGTTCCTCCTCTCTTAGCTTCAAGATAAAATCATTAATGTCTAGAGTGGCTAAAGTATCATTCTATCTCAAATTAGAAGCAAAGAGATCCCATTTATCCGGCAATCCATCAGCAAAGCTTGCTACTTTATCTTCCATTAATGTAGTTACCCCATGTGTGTGGAACTCACTCATCAGATGATAAAATCTGTTTATAATGTCATCCACATTCATTTCAAATTGATGAGAAGTTGTCAAATTCCTTCTTAAGGGCTTTGGCCTTCAGTGCCTTTAACATGGCATTACCATCGTATCGCTTTTCCAAAGCTGACCACAACTTTTTGGACTGTTTATGTTCTGAAAATTGATGGAAAAATTGACAAGGCTCTTCAAGACCACACCAAGGTCTAGAATGTAATATATATTTTATTTTCTAATGACATAGTATTTTTTAAAGTTTATACTGTGTGCTTTTGCTTAGTATTCTATTTTATTCTGGTGACGCGACCTAATCCGATTCAAATAAAAATTTCAAACAACATATTGAGAGACTTCCAAGTATTAGAAGAGGAAATAACATTCCTACCGGAAAAAAAAGAGCATTTTTTTTGTAAAGTTGAGAATTCAAGTCTTGTTACTCACAAAACTTATAGATTTAAAAATTATATTAGAGGACGCGCATGTGTCGATAAAAATAACTACTAGAAAAAGTTATGAATATTGTATCATATTGTGAAGAAGAAATCATGAACGAATATTACCATGTTATGGAGGCAAATGTAATATTATGAGGTAGTGCTACAAACTTGGGTTGTTTTGATTCATATGTTGTCAGCGTTGCATGAAAATTGTGGTTTTGAGTCCCTACAAAGATCCAGAATATAATATTCGCATTTCCAACTCTTGCTTTCTGGCAAGGGTGGTGGCTTCTAATAATATCTCCTTTTCAAAGTTGATTGCAATATTCAAATCATTAAAGATCTAAAAGACAAATTGAGTTTATATACCTTATTTAATTGTATTATTGAGATATAAATTACGATTATTTATATAAGATGTTCTCATAAAATAATAACCACAGGAAACTTCTTGAAAATGACTATTACGAAACAAATCATTTTTCAAGAAAAATACTTGCAAAATATTATGCTTTTTAAGAGGGGAAAGAAGGTATTATATTCAAGTTTATTTATGTATTAAGATAATAAAAAGTTTTGAGTATTTTCATTAGAGGGGTACAAACTGTTTTTTTTTTTCAAACCGGTTCGGTTCAAACCGAATCGGTTTTTGTCATAGAGTCAAACTCGTTTTTTTTTCAAACCGGTTTAGGTTACAAACCGGTTTGGCTTACTGAATACTTGAACCTATCAAACCTATTTGGACCGATTTGAAACCGTTTTTTAAATAAACCAATTTGACCAGTTTTTAATTTTTAAACCGGTTTTGAGTGTGAAGATACCAAACTGGTATACAAACCGGAGGTTTGGATCGAGGTTAGAAACCGGTTTGGCTCATACCGGTTTTTTTTTCAAACCGGTTCGGTTTTTTTAACTGGTTCTTTTACAAACTAGTTTTTTTCTAATTTTCATTTTCATTGTTTCACAAGGGGAGTTCTACGCTTCCCTTAAGCCTCCGTTATGTTTTCACTTTCGATTGTTTTTGGTGGTTGTTTACGTGTACTGTTATTATTGTTTTTGCTACCGCTACTTTTGATTAGTTTTTCTTTGCTAATGTTAGTTATCTTTTATTATTATTATCATTATTAAAAGTATTATTGATATTATATTTTTAATCAAAACTTATATAATTATAATTATTAATGCTAGTACATAAATAAAAGTTCCTGTTGCTTTCTATGCACCGATATCGTTACGTACCATTGATATAAAAGATGTTATTTTTGGACATGTTACTATTATATATTTTAACTAGGTTAGTTATCCGTATGTTACGCCGGTTAAAAAAAGAAAAAATGGCACTTGCGAACTTATATTTGTAGTATGATATGAAATGTGGGACTTACTGGGTATGTTTGTTTGTTTGTTTGTTTGTTTGTTTATGATATGAAATGTGGAACAAGTAAACTGAAATGTAAAACTTCTCTCAGTAGTTTAGATATATGAAAAATGAAATGTAAACAATTTTCAAAGAAAAAAAAACTCATATTTCATTAATAAATAAATCTAATAAAAATAAAAAATTTAAAAGAAAGATAAATATTAAAATAAAGACTAATTAAAAGTAAACCAAATGTTTATAAAGATCCAAATAAGGCAATATTAGAAATTTTATTTATGACTTGTATTTCTTTATCTAAAATTAGTAAAATCAATTAATATTTTCTATATATATGTCTGAGATTATGGTTGGAAATAATATGTAGATTATAATTAAAAAATCATTTTTGAAATGTATGAAATATATGGAAATAATTTTAAGGTTGTATTATAGATTTTTTTATATTAATTTTTTTTTCATTTCATAATATCAAATATGATAAAGACAGGTGATAAAGTCCACGTGACGCATAGGTGTACAAGCTTTAGATGCCATGTGAACAAAAGTTAGTGTTTTATTATATGTTATAGATGTTATAGATTACACGAGCAAATATTACGTAATTAAAGATAATATTGTTATAAATATGTTTCTCGTTGCATGGCGCTGGCAATATATCTGGTTTATGACTACATATGTAAGATGTTTTTAAAATACAAAATTGTAGGAAACTTCTTAATAGCGATCATTACAAAACAAAACAATTCTTTAAAAAAAAGTGGAAAAAAATATGATATTTTTTAAGGGAAAATTGGTAACAAACGGTCCCAACTTTAACCTATTGGTAACCATTGGTCCCAACTTTTACATTCGTTGGAGATAGTCCCAACTATTTATTTTGTGTTGTCATCGGTCCCACTCTAACAGAATGTTAACTCCGTTAACTTTTTCTGACGTGGCAACCCAATTGAAGATCAAATCGATATCAATACCCAAATTAATGTTAGGGCTTTTAATTCCCATGTAAAAACGAGTGTGTACAAGTGTTTAATTACCTGTTTTGGTTGTGTTGATGATAAGAACAGACAAAAACAAGTCGCGACTGAGGTTGAGATCGAACAGTGAGCAATTGATGATGATAATCCAATTAAACTCGTGGATAACTTCTAAGGGTATCGGTGACCAAAAGCCCTAACATTAATTTGGGTATTGATATCGATTTGATCTTCAATTGGATTGCCACGTCAGAAAAGTTAACGGAGTTAACATTCTGTTAGAGTGGGACCGATGACAACATAAAATGAATAGTTGGGACTATCCCCAACGAATGTAAAAGTTGGGACCAATGGTTACCAATAGGTTAAAGTTGGGACCGTTTGTTACCAATTTTCCTTTTTTAAGAGAAGAAAACGTATTATTTTAGGACATTACTAGATGGAGTTAACAAATGTTGAATATTTGTGTTATATAACAATATATAACTTTATTATGGGTGAGGCTAAAAAAGTCACAAAAAAAATTAATACCTCACAATCTAAATCGAATTTTAAAAAAGTACTTCGGAGCCTCTGTTCCTCTCGTTGTCCTCTTTCAGAAAAAAATAAAAAAATTAATTGTGTCTTTATATGACACAATGACGTAATTGTGTCTTTTATAGCAACACAATGACGTCATTGTGTCTTTTATAGTGACACAATGAAATCATTGTGTCTTTCATAAATGACACAATAAAAAAAAACGTTAATTTTTTATTTTTTTTAATTTTTCATTTATTTTTTTCTTAGTGAGGACGACTAGGGGAACAAAAGCTCCGTATTACTTTTTTTAAATTTGAATTAGATTGTAAAATATAATTTTTTTATGTTTTTTTTTACTCATTGTATATTCTCACACTTTATAGCAAAAATACACTTTGTATTTTTACCTTTTTCTTTTATTATAAGAAGGATTTGTTATAATTTTAGAGGTGCTGGTTGATGAATGGGTTTTGGTCTTTTGGGGTGTGGTGATGGAGGTGAGGTGGGCCGATTTTGTAAGGCTATATGTGTATTATCCGTGAGTGGTGACTAAAGGGTGCTCTCATGTAGACGTTGTATACATTGACGATTGTTAGTAGAAAAGTGGTGTAATGATTAATGAGAGCGACCAAAAAGTAAGAAAGAATATGGAATACTATAATTAATTAATAATTATAAAAGATCAAAAAAATTAGTCACATCATCTCATGACCGCAGTAACTATAACACCCGAATATTTTAAGAAGTTGTAAAAAGAAGAATAAAAGTGAAAGTGTCATTTAACCCAAGTTTAGGGGTTAAATGTGCCAAAAATACAAAATTTAATATCATTTTATACAAAAGCAATATGGCCACCCATGCCATGTTACTTTTCACCTTTTTGCAATCGGATTTTAGAGAGAGAAGAGCACAAGCTTCGGGTCTTGAAGAAGAACAAGAAGAAAAACCGAATTTAAGGTAAGATTTAGTGTTTTTTAGTTGTTCTTGGCTAGATTTAGCCTCGGTTACATGCTTATATGTGTATGTGTGTTTGGGTTTGTGTGTTTTAAACACATCTAGGTGTTTGAATTCTTTTGAAAAGTTCAAGATTTAAGTTTAAGGCTTGAAAGCAGCATAGGTGAGTGCTAGACCCTGTATTTCTACATGTTTTATAAATTCTTGGGGCTGAAATGTATGTAAACCATTTTTACAAATATTGTAAGAGTAACCGTATATATCCATGCATGTATAATGATGTTTATGAATGTTTTATGTTATGTCCATGCTTAGAATAGTATGAGTAAGCTTAGACTAAGATAACATGATGTTTGGAACTGGAAACAACTTACAAATATGTTCAACGGGTTGTTCATGCGCCTAAATAAGACCCATGCGTCTAGAGTTGTCTTAGAAAAGTTTCTAAGTCTGGTCATGCGCCCAAATAGGGCCCATGCACCCAAATAGTACCCCATGCGTCTAGAAATGCCTTAGAATTTCTAAGTATAGGTCCATGCACCTGAACAGTAGTCCCTGCATCTAGAACTTAGTCTCGGACGCCTAAGTATAACCCATACGTCCAAATAGTTCCCATGCGCTGAACAGGCCTCATCCGCCTAAGTGTTGAAACGCCTAAGTAGGCCAATGCGCCTGCATATTTGTGATGCGCCTGCATAGTGCTCATGCGCCTGCATAGTGCTCATGCGCCTAGAACACTTAGAATGTTTTCTGAAATTTTGAGAAAGACAGAATGATTAAGGTTTGACCCAAGTTTGACTTGGATTTTTAATCGTTATTATATTGCATTAATATAAGTTGTTCTTATATCCATAATAATTATTATTATGTGACTTATGTGGTATGTTTATGATCATAAATGTAAAGTATTATCATTAACAAAAGTGAAAGATTAATGATAAAGAAAAGTGGAACGTAATTAAAATAGTGAAAGTCTTGCAAGCTCATTGGAGGTGCACGACCATGTTGTCTTTAGCTCAACTGTGATACGGGTTAGCTACCCCAAAGAATGCACACAGGGTAAATCATTGAGATTGGCAGGACCTTTGTAGCATACCCTAGGTGACTGAGTCAGCTTCGTGCATATAGTTCGTGGTCTATTTATAGACCACATGCCCAACACCAGTTTCGCTCACATAGTTCGGGGTATTGCACATCGGTCCACATAGACAGTGAAAGATAAAGCTAAAAAGTATGAAATGAACAAAGGTGTACAGTAAAGAAAAAAAAGAAAGAAAGCATTACCTTGATGTATAGTTGATACGTGCTCACGTACAAAAGCAAGGAAGGTATTTTATAAAAAGAGTATTTTCATATATATACATTATACAAGGTATTTTAATACTTTTAAAACTAGAACTCACTCAGAAACGCTGACTTTTATACATTTTCAGTTGGCAGGTAAATATTACTAAGGATAGCAGGCGGGAAAAGCTACTCGGCGGGACAAGACTGACATCCATTCAATACTTATGATATTGTTGTTTTGTAATGCAATTAAACAATCCTTTTGTAACTCAAACTTGATTGTATTACATAACAACTGTATTTATTAATAATCTTGAATGGCTTTGTTACAGTAATTCCGTTGCTTATTTTATGAAATGTATAATATTATGTATCTATAATGCAATGAATGACCAACTGTGATGTCCCCTGGAACGAGGCCTTACAAGTTGGTATCAGAGCCATAGTTTAAGTGAATTGGGTAAAATGTTTTCAAAAACCTAAACTTAAATTGAAAATGGGAAGAATGGAAGGATGTCAGGCCGAATAGCTACGTGCCTTTAGGTATGTCTTTTATAAATGTTAACCAGTATTATATGTGTGTGCTATTTGACTTATGTGTTTTTAGTAGATTTAGATACTGATGTAGTCAGGATACGAAATGCTTGGGGTGTGAAGAGTAAAGTAAGTGGCTAATCACAACTGGCCACTGTAATTAAGGACTTACTATACTTAATATAAACTGAACAATTGCCTTGAATGATTGTGTTAGTGTTTGAATCTTATAGTGTTAGAGGAATGGCTGGTCGAAAATATTCCAAGGCTTCTAGAGGCAGAGGTCATGGTGGATGTGGTATTGGGCCACATGTGACTAGGAGTAGTGCTAAGGCTCTTTAGACGACTCACGAGAACCCTGAGGTTCATGGCCGAAGTAAGGAGAATGAGAACGCTAGTTTGAATGCCTCAGCTAGGGAGGCAATTGCTGACGAGGTGCACCAGGTCATGCAGACAGTCTTACCGTTTGTGGTGACCGAGGTTATTAGGGCAGTGAGGAGCGAAGAGAGAAAGGAGAAGGAGAATAGGAAGGGATCAACGGGGAAGGAGAGCAAAGGGGAGGAGGTATAACCGAGGCCTGAGACTGCGTTGTCCGATGATAAGGAGGATGATTCTGTGGGGGTGATGACAAAGGGGTGCAGTTATAGGAAATTCTAGAGGTGTAAGCCCCCGACCTTCGATGGCAACGGTAATGCTGCTGCCGCACACCGCTGAGTGAGGGAGATGGAAGCAGTGCTGGAGATTAGTGAGTGTCGTGAAGACCAGAAGGTGAAGTTCGCTACTCACTCTTTTGTCGACTCAGCGTTGTGTTGGTGGGACAACATTGTCCAAGCTGAGGGTGCCAGAGCCATCAAGAAGATGCGATGGAAGGAGTTGAAGCAGTTAGTGATCGAGGAATTCTGTCCTTACAGGGAACTCGACAAGATCGAGAGGGAGTTCCTGCAACTTGAGGCGGGAACCATGACCCACCAGCAGTACACCACCAAATTCAACGAAATGGCGAGGGTGGTGTCGGATCAGGTGACGCCGGTGTTAAGGAAACTCAAGAGGTACAACCAGGGACTGCCGGCTGATATTCACAGGAATTTGATTGCTGCACAGCCAGGTACCTTTCGATCGATCACAGACTTGGCGGGCAGGTTGTACGATGAACGGGAGGAGACAGTGGTGGAGGTGAAGAAGACGAGTAGTGGTGATAAGAACTAGAATGGGAAGAGGTTTGGACGTGGTGGTTTCACTCCAAATAACAAGAAGATGAAGGTGGATGATCATAGCATGTCGTCAAGCCTGGGGCTGAGGAAGTGTGGTAAATATGGAAGGGAGCACGCCGGTTAGTGTACGTTAGGATTGAATGTATGCTTCAGGTGTGCCATGCCTAGCCACATCGCTAGAGACTGTAGGGTGCTGAGGTGTTATATCTATGGCAAGGAGGGCCACGCGAGCAAGGACTGCAAGAAGCGGAGGGCGGAGAGCTCTGGGGCGAATAAGAAGCCGGAGGAAGGAGGACAGAGGGTGCTAGAGCTTACACCATGACCTAGGAGGAAGCCAGAGCAGATCCCGATGTCGTGTCAGGTATGTTTCTAGTAAACCAAACTTGTGTCTCTGTATTATTTGATTCTGGTGCTCGTAGGAGTTTTATTTCTACTACTTTTTATGCTAAGTTGTCTGCAAGTAGTAGAAGTATTAATGAGCCATTCGGCGTAGAAAATGCTATTGGTAAGTCCACTAGAATTACTGACATGATAGAGGACTGTGCCATAGAACTAGAAGGTCATAGGTTTTCTGCCAATTTACATGTGATGCCCCTAGGAGGATTTGATGTAGTACTAGGGATGGACTGGTTAGCAACCTATGAATCAAACATCGTATGACACAAGAAGATGATTTGACTAGTTGCGCCTGATGGAAGTTCGGTGACGGTTTATGGAGATCGCGTTACTACGATTCCGAAGGTAATTTCGATGGCGGTGGCGCGGAAGTGCATGAGACGTGGATGTAGTGCCTATCTGGCCTATGTGAAGGATATGGACGTGTCTGTGCCACAACTACCCGATGTGCCAGTGGTGCGTGAATTCCCAGACGTGTTTCCAGAGGACTTGCCAGGTGTGCCACTCGATCGTGAAATTGAGTTCCAAATAGATCTGATACCCGGTCCTTAACCCGTTGCTAAAGCACCGTACCAATTTGTAACCCCCTCAATCTCATAACAATATAATATGATAATGAGGGTGCTACTAGTTGGGTTATAATAATAATTTCAGAGACTATAAACGTAGCGGAAATTTTTATATATTAAAAACTTTTACATCATTAACAAGAAATAACAACTCATTAACCAACATCTCAAAACTTTGTCAAACTTCATATACATCTTTCCCAAAACCCAACATTTAGCTAGTATCATACACCATAACCGGAATTTAACTCGGTGGGGCGTCTCCACGAACACTTCTATTAATACCTGGCATGCATAAGAAAACAAACACAGAATCAGATAAACTGGTGAGTTCTAACGTACACCACATTTCAATAATGACAATTCATCAACTGTTACAACACCGAATGATTCATAAACATTCATCAGTCCATTTATTCATCTCAGTATTGATATGCATATTGAATACCCATAAGGTATTTATGGACATCTTTTATTGATTTTAATTTGGTGGGTCACACCTCCACCTCGCGCGTTGACGGGTCAAACCTCCGTCTATAGTTTGGTGGGTCAAACCTCCACCTCGCGCGTTGACGGGTCAAACCTCCGTCTATAGTTGGCGTTGACGGGTCAAACCTCCGTCTATAGTTGGTGGGTCAAACCTCCACCTCGCCATTCACCACAATTTACTGCTTTCAACTCTTATTCATATTTTCTATTTATTTATATGCATGCCAGTGCCCGATTTTGTCAAACAACATTTATCAAACGGCATTAACACATAACAGGGCAATTCGAACTCACCTTAATTTTTTCAGCAAGTGGCTATCAATCCAAATACACTAGGGCAACTAAAACTTCTCCTTCTCAAAGCAAATCTAAAACAACAACCCTAACTTAGTCAAATCACCCCTAGCTGACCACTTCACACGACTAAGGCTATACGACTGGACTCATTCGTACGACTAAATATGCGACTGAACTTAGTCGTACGAATGGACCATACGATAGAGGTGCGAATGAGCTATAACAAGGTTTGTGCGAATGACCTCCATTCGTGCGATTGGGTCATGCGACTGAACTTCAGTCGTACGATTGAACAATGCGATTGACTCAGTCGCACGAATGGGTCATGCGACTGGGCTCATTCGCCTGAAACGGATCAGCAGCTGTGTTCTTGACATATTTGATCCAAAAACTCGAGTTTTAACCATTTGGATTATACCATATTCAAAACAGAACATATACACCTTATTTACAACCGTTTCGGATCCTTATTCCATCAAATTTCAAAAAAACTAGGATCCGAACCCTCACTTTTTAGCTTAATAGAGAAATTAAACAAAAGTTCAGATTTAAAACACGTTTTTGAATCAATTTTGGCCATATACACAGCTTAATGTATTCAAATATCGATCCGTGCCAAGCGAGACTTACCAAAATGAAGCCAAAATCGTTGGTTTGGCAAGAACAGGGGTGTTTGGGTTCGAGAGAAGCAAGGGGTTAGGGATACTGCAGATAGAAATCTGCTTTTGAACACCCTTAACCGCCTTACTTATCCTACACGCCTATTTTAGCCGCCATACTCAGTCGCACGATTGGATCCATTCGCACGGCTCAATCGTACGACTAAGCCCATACGCCCGTCATTGGTGTGATTGGGCCTCATTCGTACGCATGGCGTGTGACTGAGGTTCATTTGTATGCATGTTATGCGACTGAACACTAATCCTAATAAGGAAGTAAATATCAAACTTTTTGGATGTTCCGAATAAGATGAAAGAACTCATGGATCAATCGCAAGAGTTAATGGATAAGGGATTCATTCGACCGAGTATCTCTCCATGGGGTGCTCTGGTCTTGTTTGTGAAAAAGAAAGATGGTAGTATGCAGATGTGCATCGACTACCGTGAGCTGAACAAGTTGACGGTGAAGAATCGGTATCCGTTACCGAGGATTGACGACTTGTTCGATCAGCTCCAAGGTGTCAGTTGGTTCTTGAGGATAGATCTCCGATCGAGCTACCATCAATTGATGGTGAAGGAACAAGACATTCCTAAGACAGATTTCCTACGCGTTACGGACACTACGAGTTTCTCATTATGTCTTTTGGATTAACTAACGCGTCAGCTGTCTTTATGGACTTAATGAACCGAGTGTGTCGGCCGATGTCAGATAAATCAGTGATCGTGTTTATTGATGATATTCTGATTTATTCTAAGAGCAAGGAAGAACATGCCAGCCATATACGTGAGGTATTGGAGACACTTAGGAGAGAGAAGTTGTATGCTAAATTCTCTAAGTGTACTTTTTGGTTAGGTGAGGTTCAATATTTAGGTCATGTTGTTAATGCTAAAGGAATCATGGTGGACCCGGTAAAGGTTGAGGGGTAAATCACAGTAAAGCAAGTGATGCAATGGAAATCTCCAAAGACGCCATCCGAGATCCGTAGTTTCTTGGGTTTGGCGGGATATTACAGGAGATTCATTCAGCACTTTTCCAATATAGCCTCACCTTTGACCAAATTGACTCGTAAGGATGTGAAGTTCGTGTGGGGTCGAGAGTAGCACTGTGCTTTTGAGGAGTTGAAGACGAGATTAACTCAAGCTCATGTCTTGACATTACCCGAAGGGAGTGAGGACTTAGTGGTGTATTCGGATGCATCTTATTCGGGACTAGGTTGCGTGTTAATGCAACATGGAAGGGTGATAGCCAATGCATCCTGATAGTTGAAGACCCATGAAGTCAACTACCCTACACACGATTTGGACTTAGCGGCTATGGTTTTTGTGATGTAGATTTGGAGGCACTGCTTATACGGTATGAAGTGCACCATCTCCACCGACCATAAGAGATTGAAGTACTTTTTGAACAAAAGTATCTCAACATGAGGCAAAGGAGATGGTTAGAGCTCATCAAAGACTATGACTGTGAGATCCACTACCATCCGGGCAAGGCCAACATGGTAGCAGATGCCTTTAGCTAAAAAGAGAGACCCGAGCTGATTCGGGTGAAGATATATCAGATAGTGATGACCTCGGACGTGATGAAACAAGCTAAAGAATTTCAAGATGAGGCGTTGAAAGACGATCGCCTTAACTCCGAAAGAATGAGAGGTCTGGTCGCGAAACTAGAAGAAAACACCCATAGGGTTAGAACCCGCTTTGTACGAATATGGATCCCTCGTTATGGAGATTTGCGAGAGAGAATTATGGATGAAGCTCCCAAGACTTGATACTCCATTAATCCCGGTGCCACCAAGATGTATCAAGACATGAAGAAGGACTACTGGTGGTCGGGTATGAAACGTGACATGGTGGAGTATGTGAGTAAGTGCCTTACTTGTTTGAAAGTGAAGGCCGAACATCAGAAACCTTACAGGAAGATCCAACCATTGGATATACCCGAGTGGAAGTGGGAATATATCACCATGGACTTCATTACGAAGTTACCCCGCACGGCGAGAGGGTACGATACCACCAGTGTGATTGTTGATCATCTAAGCAAGAGTGCTCACTTCCTACCGATCCACAAGACTTACTCATCCGAAAAGCTGGCGGATCGGTTCATCAAGGAAATTCTAGCTCATCATGGCGTGCCGGTGTCTATCGTGTCGGATCGTGACACCCGATTCACATCGAAGTTTTGGAAGAGATTCCATGATGCGATGGGGACGCGGCTACACATTAGCATGACTTATCATCCTCAGACGGACGGTCAGTCTGAGAGGACGATTCAGACGCTCGAGGATATGCTTCGAGCGTGTGTGATTGATTTTGGAGGAAGTTGGGATGGTCACTTACCGTTGGCAAAGTTCTCATCTAACAATAGTTATCATGCCAGTATTGGCATGCCACCATATGAGATGATATACGGTAGGAGATGTAGAACGCCCGTATGTTGGGGAGACATTAGGCAGAAGGAACTAGGAGGTGTCGAGGTGATTGAGGCTATGACGGAGAAGTTAGAAAGGATCAAGGCCTTCATGAAGGCGGCGAAAGATAAACAAAAGTCGTATGCTGACAAGAGACGTAGATCGGTAGAATTTAAGGTTGGCGACAGAGTTACGTTGAAGGTCTCACCTTGGAAGGGGATCATCCGATTCAGGAAGCGAGGCAAGCTAAGCCCGATATACATAGACCTTCCGAATCATCACACGAGTAGGAGAGATGGCCTATCGTCTTGAGTTGCCAGATAAGTTAAGTGGGATCCATCCCACATTCCATATATCTCATCTGAGGAAGTGCTTAGCTGATGAAAACATGGTGGTACGACTGGAGGATATCGAAGTAGATGAACGACTCAATTATGTGGAGCAACCAGTGGCGATCATTGATCATAAAGAGAAAAGGATAAGGAATAAAGTGGTTCCTCTTGTGCGTGTATAGTGGAAGCACAGAAAAGGAGCTGAGTCTACGTGGGACACTGAGGAAGAGATGAGACAGCATTACCCTCATCTGTTTGAGGAATAATAGGTTTCGAGGATGAAACCTATATAAGGGGGTGGACTTGTAACACCCGGATATTATAAGAAGTTGTATGAAGATCAAGTATAGGTTGTACTCACCTTAGATTAGTATTTGTTTACATTTCTATGTAATAGGACTTATGTTAGATTACTTTTGTAAGTTTTTTAGTTTATTTATCTATTTTAGTAGTCCAGCAAAACTATGAGCGAAACTGTAGTTTCGCTCACAGTCAGCTGTAAGTTCTTCCGGCAAGACTGTAGTTTCGGCCGGGCGAAACTATAGTTTCGGCAGCATAGTTTCGCCTGCAGCAAAACTATCTATGAAACTACATCTACTATATATAGATTTCATTTTGTTCATTGTTAGGCATCCTCGCAAAACCCTAATCGAATATCTTTGTTGCTTATTGAATCATCTTTGAATACATTTTGGTCTTCTTTGTTCTTCAAATCTTTGTGTGTGTTGTTTGTTTATGGTATTGAACGATTCAAACCATCTTCTACACTAAAAAACTGATCAAATGGACCAACAAAATGGTATCAGAGCCATAGTGCTCTTGATTGTTTGAGATTTTTGGTTATTTTTGTTCAATACCTCTATTTCTTCATTTCTATATCAAATCATAGTGTATTTGATATGTAAATTGATTGAATTCTGCTTGTTTTTGATTGGGGAAGATTTGTGAATCATCATATCTCAAATACATTGAGATTTGGGTGATTTCAGGTTGTTTTTGGGTTTTAAGGGATTTTCTGGTTCATCCAGCGAAACTAAGTATTCTTCCAGCGAACTTATACTTTTCTTCTAGCGAAACTACTGTTTTCACTCTTGTTGTTTTCTGCAAAACTAGAATTTTTGAACGAAAGTTCATCTATGCTTGTGTGTCTTTACTAGCGAAATTGCTGCCGAAAGTACCCTGAATGAAAGTTCAAGCTTGTTTCCTGCAAAACTCACAGCGAAACTAAGCATTTGACTGCTTCTGGCTAGCGAAACTGCTGCCGAAACTGTCAGCGAAAGTATCCTTGTCTGGGTGAAATTAGCTTCAGCGAAACTATCTCAGCGGAACTACATTGTTTCTTCGAAAATACCTTTTTGTTCAGTGAAATTATCATGTCAAAGATGACTTCTCTCACTCTTGCTGATCTAGAGAGTGTTGCTCCCAATAGATCTCCAAGACTCATAAACGGGGACAATTTTGAAGACTGGAAGAAATGTCTCAAGGCCTTCTTCTTTTGCACCGATCACAATCAATGGGATTCAGTCATCACTGGTCCGCACAAGCCAACGGTTACTATCGGAGGCATACTATCTCTAAACACGGACTCTTCCACATTCACCTAGAAGGATCAAAAGTTGATTGATCGAGACCAGAAAGCTTTCGGAGCCTTAACACTATGTCTTGCACCCGATATTTACAATCGATTTGCTGAACACAAAGATGCAAAATCTTTGTATGATGCCTTGTGTGAGTTCTATGACGGAAATAAGGATCTCAAGAAAGACAAGAAAGCCCAAGCTCAAAAGGAGTTCAATTCATTTGTTGGACACAAAAATGAAGACCTTACTGACATCACTAATCAATTTTTGTCCGTTTCAAGTACTTTATACAAGTATGATGATCAGTTGGGTAATCATGAGCAAGTGAATAAGCTCTTAGATTCTCTTCCACCTCAGTGGAGTTTACGAATGAGAATGTTGAAGCAAGAAAGAAATTTTGCGGACTATAAGCTGATGGACGTAATTAACAAGCTGAAGTCCTTTTACTTAGATCTGAAAAGGAGGGAATTGAATCAGTCTATGATGCCTACATCCGGTTATTCTCAGAATACTGCACTACTATCTTCCGCTGCAAGCTCTCCAATGCAGGCATCTCGTCAAGGAGGAGTGAACTCATGTGATTATTATGGAGGTTGTGGTAATACAGGAAGAGAGCAAGGGAACTTGAAAATAACTGTTGAAACCTCTGTTCCAGCTGAGACAATGGCTCTTTTTGGCATGTTTGTTCAGAGTTATGAAGCATTAGTAGCTAGGGATTTAAAATGTAAAGGAATGATGATGGAGGATATGTATTAGGTGGATCCCGATGATCTCGAAGAGACTAATATTCAATGGCAAATAGCGATGTTAACGCTTAGAGCCCAAAGATTTATTAAGTGAACTGGTAGAAAGAATTTTGGAGGTCCAAGTTCTAACTCCAAACTGGGTTTCGATAAGTCCAAGCTGAGATGCTTTAATTGCAAGCAATTAGGACACTTCAAACGTTAATGTCCACTGCCAATTGTCATTGATCCCAGTAATTCAGGAATTCCAAGATTGGTTGCAAGTGGGGGTAAAGAGGAGACGAGTCACAAGAAAGAGACCGCATTGATCTCTAACTTTGATTGGAGCGCAGAAATAGAAGAGAAAAGAGAAGAGGTTAATCAAGCGTTGGTGGCTGAGATTGTGAAAGAGGAGATGAAGGTGAATTTTGAGGAATGTTTTGATCCATTCAACGACTTTAAAGATGAAATTGAAGAGGTTGAAGAGTTGAACGAGAAGGAGAAGTTGAAAGAAGGAAATCAGAAGAAGTTTGGGAAGCAAGAAACTCAAATAACAGAGCTAGCAAAGGATAATGATGATGTTGCTACCACTGTTCAGGAAAACAAGTTTGAGTACTCTGTTGTGTCAATATGAGAAAGCTCTTGCAACTGAGAAGGTGGTGATGGGACTTCCCTATGAGGTAATTCATGATATGTGTTCATCTGCTTGCAAAATCAGACTTTTTGGGGTTTATAAAGCTAATTGTTTATTGATCGATAATGAAAAGGATTTGAAAAGAATGAATGAGGAGCTTAAAACAAATGAGTCAAAACACTTTGTTAAATTAAACGAGGCCTTAAAAGAAAACGATCATTTAAAAAGAATTGTTTTGGAAAGAAATGTTGAGGTTAATAATTTGACTGAAAGGGTTGCTCTTACTGAGTTTGAAACAAGCGAGCTTCAATCAAAACTTGATAAATGGACCATATCAGGAATGAAGCATGATGATTTATGTAAATCTCAACGGGAAGCTAGGATTAAAACAGGTTTGGGATATGAAAATGCTAAGGTTTATCCTCCTCCTAGTACTTACTGTTATTCACCTATGCCCATTCCCCATCCTTCTAATGATTTTATCCAAATAGATACTAATAGTATATCTGCAGGTTTATAATGTGTGAATCCTATGCATGTTCGTGAGGACTACAATTATGGACCAACTAGCGGGCTTGGATGTTCTAGTCTTAGTACACCTGAATCTCACCATTCTGTTTTAGATCATAACTCTAGTTTAAATTCTGTTTTTATCTCTAGTAATACTGTAAAAGACTCTAATTCTTTACGTTCTAGTGATGTTTCTGTTTCCTCTTTAAATGATGTGGATTGTGATGTTGATACATCTTTTGATTGTGTTGATCTTGTATCTGATATTACAATGAAAAGTGATGAGGAAATTAAAATTCACTCTTTTAAAAAATTCTTTTCTCACCCTATTCCATCTTTTACCCCTGCTAAAATTTCTGTATTTAACGACAGGATTACATCTTCATCTGAGGCAAGTACTAGTGGTACTAGTACCACATGTATCATAGATGACACCTCATCTTCTTCTGTACGTAATCATTCTTTTTCAAATAAAGACAACTCTGTTAACATGTATGAGACATATAGTGATGATGATTCTAGATTATCTGAATGTGATGAGGAAATATGCATTGATAGAATTCCTACCTCATTACATAATAGACCTAGATTAAAACGACACTATTTTCAATGCGGTAAAGATGATCATGTTGTTAAGCACTGTCCTCAGCTTCATCGTAGACATGTTAATACAAATTCTTTTGGGGATAGATTAAATCAATTAGTTAAGAATTTCTTTTGTAAGAAATCTCCTTCTCCTAAACCAAAAGTTGTTCAAACTTGGGTTCCTATCACCTGGGTAACTTTTTCTCTAATATTCCCGCACGAGTCATCCACTAAAGTTGTAAATAGTGTATGGCATGTTGATAGTGGATGCTCTAGACATATGACGGGACTTAAAGATTTATTGACTAAATATCGAATAATCAATGGTGGTTTTGCCGGAGACAAGAAAGGAGGAAAAATGATAGGCCAAGGCGAACTTTCCAATGGCTCACTTACCTTGGAGAAAGTCAACTACGTACCTGAGCTTGCATTCAATGTGTTGAGCATCTGTCAAATTTGTGATAAAAGCATTCCGGTCTTATTCAAGTCCAATGAATGTCTCTTTTTGAAATCTGAGATTCATATTCCAGATAATATGATACTCATGCGGGCTCCAAGGAAGCATGATACATATCTTCTTGACATGAATTCAAAGGATTCAACATCTACTGTCACCTATCTTCTGTCTAAAGCTTCCACCTCTGAGTATTTCATATGGCATCGCAGATTGGGCCACGTTAATTTCAAAATTATAAACAAATTAGTTAAAAACAAACTTGTTAGGGGATTACCTATAAAAGACTTTTTTGTGGTTGAGAAATGCTTGGCATGCGCAAAAGGAAAACAACATAAGAAACCACACAAACCTAAAATTGAAAATAGCATCTCAAATCCCCTCGAGTTATTACATACTTATCTGTTTGGCCCAATCAGTGTTAAATCAATTGCTAAGAAATCTTTCTGCCTTATTATTGCAGATGATTATTCTAGATACTTATGGGTGAGATTTCTTGCTCATACAGGAGAGACTACTGAGGAGCTGCAAAAGTTAATTCTTTTGATTGAAATGATAATTAAGAGGAAGGTTATGGCGATCCGAAGTGATAACGGTACTGAATTCAGGAATCAGATATTTGATTCTTTCTGTGCTGCCAAAGAAATATTAAGACAATATAGTGCTGCGAGAACCCCTCAATAGAATGGTGTGGCTGAACGAAAGAATCGCACCCTCATTGAAGCTGCACGTACAATGCTAATAGAATCCTCCTTACCCATCATCGGCTGAGGCGGTGAACTATGCTTCATATGTTCTCAATAGGGTGTTGATAGTCAAGGACAAGATGAAGACTCCATATGAGATGTTTCACAAGAGAAAGCCCTTGATTGACTTCTTTCGACCATTCGGTTGCTCATGCACTTTACTGAACACTCAAGCGCAGAAGACAAAATTTGGCGCCGTGTCTAAAGAATGTTATTTTGTAGGCTATTATTCTTCACAAAAGGCTTACTGGGTATATAACAAGAGAACATGTATCGTTCAAGATTCATTTAATGTTGATTGGCAGGAATCTAATTCCTCTGATGTTCCTTCAGAACCAGCTTGGTTCTTCGACTCAGATACGGTGTTCAAATCATTTAATCTTCCAATTTTCGATGACGATGCGTCCACATCCAATGTTACAACAAACATTATCCTTCCTAATCCATGACCTGTCGAACCTCTTGTCCCCCCAAACTCACCAGCAAATGATGCTACATTAGTTGATGTTGCATCACCCTCATCCTCATTTGATTTTCCAACCCCACCTGTGTTAACATCACAACCCTCATCACCTTTATGTACCACTTCACAAACAACCTGTCCCATTTCCCCACTTCACCCTACCTCACCATCCTCTACATCATTAATCACTCATCAACAATCTCTTAACCAACCACCCACTCACATCCCACCCATTACTGCCGATTTCAAAAGCTTGAAAGATCATCCTCATGATAACATAATAGGATCTATCACTGATGGAGTATGGATGCGGAGTCAATCTGGCTTGATTAATGTCTGCCTATTCTCTTGTTTTATATCATAAATCGTTCCTAAAAACGTTCATGCAGCTTTTCCGGATCCTTGTTGGGTTGAATCAATGCAATTAGAATTGTAACAGTTTAGGAAACCCAAGGTGTGGGCTCTGGTCGATCTTCCACCAAACAAGTGCCCTATTGGAACAAAATGGGTGTTTAAGAACAAACCTGATGATCGGGGCATCGTGGTAAGAAACAAATCCAGACTAGTGGTCCAAGTCTTTGCTCAAGAAGAAGGGATTGACTACACCGAAGTTTTTGCACCTGTCGCCCGTCTAGAAGCTATCAGAATATTCTTGGCGCATGCTGCTCACAAGCAATTTAAAGTCTATCAGATGGATGTGAAATGTGCATTTCTCTATGGCGACATTGATGAAGAGATATATGTGTGTCAACCACCAGGTTTTGAGGATCCTGATTTTCTGGAAAAAGTATACAAGCTTGATAATTCTCTTTATGGTCTTCATCAGGCACCTCGAATCTGGTATGAGACATTAACAGGATATCTCTTAAGCAATGGTTTTTCTCGAGGCACCATCGACATGACGTTATTCAAAAAGGAGGTAGATGGTGAGATGTTGATCGTGCAAGTCTACATCGATGACATTATCTTTGGCTCCACCCATCCAAAATTATGTCGGGAGTTTGAGGAGGTTATGCATAGCCGGTTTGAAATGAGCATGATGGGAGAGATGTGCTTTTTCCTCGGGTTGCAAGTTGAACAAAAGCCAGAGGGATTGCCAAGAATCCTATTCATCATTCCTAAACTAGAGGCGGCAATGTATTCTAACTTTGGTACCCTTATGATGGGAATCTTGACTTACATGCTTACTCAGATAGTGATTCCAATAGTTGCAGGTTAAACAAAAAGTCAGTTACCGGAGGTTGTCGATACTTGGGCAATTGTCTTGTTTCATGGCAAAGCAAGAAACAGACCACTGATACAAAAATCAAAAAGCAGATCTTTTTATAAAAACCTTTGACAAACCTCATTTTTATGAATTGATTTCCATGCTGGGATTAATATCCTTTTAAATCCATCTTTCCTCAAAACTTGTCATGTCTATATTGTTTATATTTCTTTTCTAACTTTCCTTTTCTTTCTTCTTTCTTTTTTATTTACTCCACCGCTCATCACCATTCTTTCATACTTAAAAAAATATGTTAATAAATAAATAATAACTTTTGGAAATTTCTTTTCCTGTTCGTCGTAGAATTTCGGGGGAGAATAATTATTTATAAACGTCGCTTTTGCTTACTTTTGCAGATTCTCTGCTCTGTTGAGATGTCTGAACAATATGAAGGAGGTCAACAGTATCGTGTCGGCATTTACTTGATAGGCTCAGCCCGAAAGCAAAGTACATAGTACTCCCATAGCTTAACTAAAAGTATAAGAAGCTTGAATACTCGGATAATCCCCTTGACATCTTTGGCCTTCATAAAGTTACTAGTCTGTGTTCAAAAAGGATTAAGACTGAGGGTCTTCTGTGTTGTTTTACTCTTGCCTGATACTTCCATATTTCTAAACCTTCACATCTGTTCTCTGAAGCTTTACGCTTATCCATAATTGTATCATAAAAGCATCTCTATGTACTGTTGTGTCTTGTGTGTGCTTATCTCCTCTGTTGTACGGTGGTACTGACCTGGAGTGATGATCTCCTCCGCTGTACGTGAGTACTGACCTGGAGCTCTCATCGGCACAACGTGATGATCTCTTTTGCTGTAGGATAGTACTGACCTGGAGCTCTCATCAACACAATTTGAAGAACTCCTCTGCTGTACGGTAGTACAGACCTGGAGTGTTCATCTGTACAATTTGATGATCCCCTCTTCTGTATGTGAGTACTGACCTGGAGCTCTCATCAACTGTTGTCACATTGTATCGTGCTTCTTCTAGAAAAGGGATCATTACTATACGTCAAAAGAAGCAATCAATCAGTAGGTGTTAGTCGTTCAAAATATCATGAGGACAGGATAGGTTTCTTTGCCAAATGTCTATGGGGACTGAGTCTATCTATGTCTTCTATTAAATTAACCGATAACATTATAACAATAGTTGCGGTTTACTTGTCGAAAAGAAGAAGGCATGGGTTTAAGAAAGGACAAATATATCCGCAATCTCACCGAACTATGATTCTCCAGAAGATTAATTCAGCCTCTCGTTCTTCATTAAGATATTTTCTATCTTCGGTTAAAATAAATGATTTTTGGTGTGATCGTGTGGGGTATTTTTCTTTGAATTTTAGTTTCTCCTATTTTATTTTATTTTATTTTATTTTATTTTCAATTTTATTCTATTTGGTTTAAATTAATTTTTATAAATTTTAGGTTTTCTACGAAATTATACTTTCGCAGATAGTTTCGCCAGACGAAACTGTAGCTTTGCTAACACTTTCACCCCTAGGTCTTTCGCTCAGTTATGCTCAGTGACACTATATGCTCAGCAAAACTATAGTTTCGCTGTGGCGAAATTATATTTTTACGTGAAATTGTGACCGACGAAAGTGATGATTCCTCAGCGAAACTACCGGGTATTTATATGTCTTTACGAAACTAAATGGGTCATTTTCGCAGATTACACACTTTGTTTCGCGAAAATAGGGTTTTCTTTTGGTTTTCATACGGTTTCCTTCACAAGTTATCGCATTTGTGTCATTTCGTTCTGATTTTCCTTTAATTTCTCTTCAGAAGTGAGTTTCGAACTCAGGACTGTAGTATTTTCTAGGTTTATTTCGTCCATTGTGACCGTATTTGATTGTGACTGTTGGGTAGTCTCGCTGTTCATTCTGCGAAACTACCCATCGTCCAGCGAAACTGAACGAGTTCTCCTAATTCAGCGAAACTGTGTAGTTATGCTGTCCGAGCGAACCTAACAGTTTCGCCAAACGATACTTAGTTTCGCTTCGACGAAACTATTGTTTCGGCCAGTCGAAACTATCACTTTGTCATGCCGAAACTATCAGTTTCGGCTGACGAAATTGTCTCCATTCCCTGTTGAAACTATAATAATTTAAGCGAAACTATATTTTGTATTTAAAAAAATATACAAACAAAAAAATATTTTTTTATATTTTTAAAAAAATATAAAATAAAAATAAAAATAATAATATATATAAAAAAAGGGTGGAATAATAATAATGAGTTATTTTTATTTCTTTTTACTATTACATTTGTATATTACTAACCTGCTCTGTTTGTTTTTCAGTTTTAAAATGCAACTCTCAAGTTTGATGAGAGGAACAACATAACAGGCATATTAGATGACTCTCACATTAAAGCAGCTGGATTCAGAGATTGTATTATATGGCTGCAAAGATCCCCGATCGCATACGCTATCTCACACTCCACTACCATTTATGATATGCATATTCGAGATTTCTGGCGTACTGCTGAGTATAATACAAGGGGAGACTCAGAGAGGATCGTTGCCAAAGTACTGGAGAATGAAGTGATTACTGAAGATATTATTTCAAGTGTACTGAGGCTAGAAGAGGATTCTTGAGAAGAAGTTGATCTAACTGATCAAGAGGTGTTTGATACTTTTCGCACTATGGGATATGAGGGTCCTCCTTTTGGGACCAGAAAGGAAATCAAAAAGTCCTTTCTGTCCAAGGAGTGGAGATACATAGCCCATGTGTTCATCATGTGCTTAGATCACTGTAAAGGTGGATCAGATGGGCTAAAACTGGATTGGGCGAAAGCAATGGCGATCTGCTACAGAGGGGAGAAGGCAAATATAGCCAGTTTGATATTTGATTGCATGGCTGAGAACGTAATGGCTCTTAAAAAGGACAAATGGCTGTTATATCCGAGATTCCTTCAAATGATAATAGACGACCAAATCCCTAACGTTCTGAGACACGGAGAAGTTAAGAGACTGGTGTCAATGAATACACGCATCTTTGCTGATTGTTGTGCAATCAGGCACGACTTCAGTGGAAAGATTACACATTTATGAGAGAACATGTATACACCGGAACGCTGGGCATACATCAGGAGGGTGATAGAGTCTGAAGATAAACGTGCAGAGGAAACCAGACAAAAACAGTCTGAGGATGTGAAGAAAGGGAAGAGATATGCTAAAGAAAAAGATTACGTATTTGAAGATGAGGTAAATCAGATGGTGTCTCAGGAAAGGGGCGAGAAGGAGAAGAGAACGAAGAAGAAGTCTGATACTGGGGAATTTGAGAGGAGAACTAAACAGAAACATCAAACCTTTTCTGAGCCTCCACAAACAGATAAACGGGCAAGTTTAGATGAGGATGTGATTAGAACCTCAACACCTCTCTCTCCAACGAACTAAGTATGATCAAGACGAAGCTGATGAATCAGGAGTTAAGGGAGAAACAAAAGGATGAGATGTTGGAGGGAATGACAAAGATGTTAGTTGATCAAAATAAACTGATCAAGAGATTACTGGAGGAGGTGAATGAACTGAAAGCTGCTGCCGGCTTGCCCAATCAGCTAACTCAACCTGAGTCAGATGATCTGACTGATACTTCAAAGTACCCACGTCTGAATGTGGGTACTTCATCCAGGGCAGGAGAGGGCACATCTGGTGCAGGTGTTGATGAACTGGTGGATCGGGAAGGAGGACTGAGGAACCACATGATGAGAATGTTTAGCATGTTGAAGAAGTGATAGAGGCTGGATTTGTTGACATAGGCATTAATGTTGGTGATTTTTCTGGAGAAGAGGGAATGGGAAAATAGACTGAAGCTTCTGAGCAACCCATTGAAAAGGGATTGGTGGATGAGGTGGAAGAGGATGAGCAACTAATTGATTATGATTCAGAGCCTGAATACTATGAGGTGGATGAAAGGCCACTAACATATGTGATTCAAAAGGGCAAAAATGAGAATGATGTTATCGAGATAGAGAAGGCTGACTGGTTTGTGAAGGAGAAAGAGCCCAAAGAGGTGACTCCCCTGTTCCAAAATATGGAAGGGTTGAGCAAGAAGGAGGCGGATAAGAGAATAATTAGCTGGAAGTATCACCCCGGCCTTAAGTTGTATATGATTAATAGGAGAGGGGTGGGATTACATACTTACATAAGAGGAAGACATTCAAGACCTTGCCTAGGTAGGATTTAAGAAGGTTGGCATCCTTGCCTCTGCTTGAAGCTCATCTGACTGAAAGAGCCAAGCTGCTAGAGAAAGAGATTAAAAATGGACTGAATGATAACTTTGAGGCATTTGGGTATATGAAGGCTGAGAGGAAGAGGTCAAAGAAAGATAAGGATTGGGTGACGGGCAAAGGGAAGATTGCGCTAAGGGTGAAGCCACCGAAAACCGTTCATAGAGTAAGATTGGCAGATCCTTCACTCCCACGTCTATAAGAATTTGAGAAATGGTTTTAGAGTGAAGGGTGGTATAGAACACAGAATCTTTGACCCTATGGAGATTTTTGGATTCTCAGATGAAGACCTGCTCATTCTATGTGAGAATCATATCAAAGCAGGAGCAGGAGAAGAGATGAGGAAGGAGGCAAGCCTGTTTATGATAGTAGCTAACAAGGTCAGAGGTGTGAGGGCTGAAGTAAAGAAGCTGGCGGAGAAAGTAAGGGCTGAAGATGATCTAAACATGGATATCTGGGACTTAACTAAGAAATTTGCACAAGCTAGTGCTCGTCCCGAAGGAGCTGCTGAAGCCGGAGGTGACCAAGGTGGATCACGTGCTGAAGCTCAATAAAGGAAATCTGTCGGAGCTGAGACAGAGACATCAGGTGCAGGAGCAGGGGATGCTAGAGCTGAATAGAGATATCAAGACAAGCGGAGTCGGTGAGATTCAACCTAGGGGGAGTATTGAAGATCAAGTATAGGTTGGACTCACCTTAGATTAGTATTTGTTTACATTTCTATGTAATAGGATTTATGTTAGATTACTTTGTAAGTTGTTTAGTTTATTTATCTAGTTTAGTAGTCCAGCGAAACTGTGAGCGAAACTGTAGTTTCGCTCACAGTCAGCTGTAAGTTCTCCCGGCGTGACTGCAGTTTCGGCCGGGTGAAACTATAGTTTCGGCAGTATAGTTTCGCCTGTAGCGAAACTATCTGCGAAACTAGATCTGCTATATATAGATTTCATTTTGATCATTTTTAGGCATCCTTGGAAAACCCTAATCGAATATCTGTTGCAAGAGGCTATTGTAAGGTGGTTCTTATTGAATATATTGAGCTTATCTTATTTCATTGGTATTGTTGCTTATTCAATCATCTTTGAATACATTTTGGTCTTCTTTGTTATTCAAATCTTTGTGTGTGTTGTTTTTTATGGTATTGAACGATTCAAACCATCTTCTGCACTGAAAAACTGATCAAATGGACCAACATTGTAAAAAGAAGAATAAAAGTAGAAAGTGCCATTTAACCCAAGTTGAGGGGTTAAATGTGTCAAAGGTACAAAATTTAATATTATTTTGTACAAAAGCAACATGGCCGCCCATGCCATGTTACTTTTCACCTTTTCGCAATCGGATTTAAGAGAAAGAAGAGAAGATGCTTCGGGTCTTGAAAAAGAACAAGAAGAAAACCGAATTTAAGGTAAGATTTAGTGTTTTTAAGTTGTTCTTGGCTAGATTTAGCCTCGATTACATGCTTATATGTGTATGTATGTTTGGGTTTGTGTGTTTTAGACACATCTAGGTGTTTGAATTCTTTGGGAGGTTAAAGATTTAGAGTTTGAGACTTTAAAGCAGCAAAGGTGAGTTCTAGACCCCGTATTTCTACATGTTTTATAAATTCATGGGCTGAAAATGTGTGTAAACCATTTTTACAAATGTTGTAAGAGTAACCGTATGTATCAATTCATGTATGATGATGTTTATGAATGTTTTATTTTATGCTCATGCTTGGAATAGTATGAGTAAGCTTAGACTAAGATAATATGATGTTTGGGACTGGAAACAACTTAGAAATATGTTCAACAGGTTGTTCATGCGCCTAAATAAGACCCATGCGTCTAGAATTGCCTTAGAAATGTTTCTAAGTCGGGTCATGCCCCAAATAGGGCCCGTGCACCTAAATAGTACACCATGCGTCTAGAAATGCCTTAGAATTTCTAAGTATAGGTCCATGCACCTGAAGAGTAGTCCCTGCGTCTAGAACTTAGTATCAGACGCCTAAGTATAACCCATACGTCCAAATAGTTCCCATGCGCCTGAACATGCCTCATGTGCCTAAGTGTTGAAACGCCCAAGTATTCCCATGCACTTGCATAGTTGTGATGCGCCTAAACAGGCCTCATGCGCCTGCATAGTGCTCATGCGCCTAGAACACTTTGAATGTTTTCTGAAATTTTGAGAAAGACAGAATGATTAAGGTTTGACCGAAGTTTGACTTAGGGTTTTAATTGTTATTATATTGCATTAATATAAGTTGTTCTTATGTCCATAATAATTATTATTATGTGACTTATGTGGTATGTTTATGATCATATATTAACAAAAGTGAAAGATTAATGATAAAGAAAAGTGGAACGTAATTAAAATAGTGAAAGTCTTGCAAGCTCATAGGAGGTGTACAACCATGTTTTCGTTAGCTCAACTGTGATGCGGGTTAGCTGCCCCAAAGAATGCACACAGGGTCAATCATTGAGATTGGCAGGACCTTTCTAGCATTCCCTAGGTGACTGTGTCAGTTTCGTGCATATAGTTCGTGGTCTACTTATAGACCACAGGCCCAACACCAGTTTCGCGCACATACTTTTAGGGTATTGCACATCGGTCCACATAGACAGTGAAAGATAAAGCTAAAAAGGATGAAATGAACAAAGGTATACAGTAAAGAAAGAAAGAAAGCATTACCTTGATGTATAGTTGATGCGTGCTCACAAACAAAAGTAAGGAAAGTATTTTATAAAAAGAGTATTTTCATATATATAAATTATACAAGGTATTTTAATACTTTTAAAACTAGAACTCACTCAGCAACGCTGACTTTTATACATTTTCAGTTGGCAGGTAAATATTGCTGAGGATGGCACGCGGGAAAAGCTACTCGGTGGGAAAAGACTGACATCCATTCAATACTTATGATATTGTTATTTTGTAATGCAATTAAACAATCTTTTTGTAACTCAAACTCCATTGTATTGCTTAACAACAGTATTTATTAATAATCATGAATGGCTTTTGTTACAGTAATCCCGCTACTTATTTTATGAAATGTATATTATTATGTATCTATAATGTGATGAATGACCAACTGTGAGATTCCCGGGAACGGGACCTTACATTAACTCCAAGACTCATCACATGATACTACACATGATCTGAGACTACTCTCATTAACATTCCATTCCAACCCAACCAAACTGACATATATATTCAACCATTATAAAATACAAGGAACCATTGAGTGATATCGCCTTGGCTCATGACCGACTTATGGTCGGTACACCAAACAAGTCAGCCACATTGAATGGAATTTTTGATTCTCTTTTATTAGTTTGTGACTTTCCTAACGAACCGACTAGCACCAATTGAAGTAGTCTAATACAAGAGTGAGGTGAGTTCTAGTCATAATAAGCTAAGTTCTATACTCTAACGCTAGGGCCATTATTACTTAGTTGGCCCATGAGAGGCATTGAACACCGCCCCGATGGAGCATTAACAGGTGTTAAATGACCTTCATGTTAATGGGTGAAGATAGGGGAATATGAATTAGGCGGGTCGTTACCCTAGTAAAAAACAAATCATTTTATACCTCTATGAAAACCAAACATTTTTTATAAATTTATACGCACGATTAAATTTCATGCCTATACACACAATCTACTTTTTACATTCACTCGTAACCATAAACCCATACAATCAATAACTACGGGTGAAACACCCCATTTGGTCAAGTTTCAAATGTTTTCGGGTCACCTCAAAACACTCCACACAACCTGCTTGGTAATATTTTTACATTCCTTTGGCAATTAATAAATATTTTTACTTTATTTGTAACTTAATTTCTCTTCACATTTTTTGCAATATTCTTAACTCTTTTTGTTATATAAGTAACAATGTATACCAAACCTATATTGATCTCACAACATTATCTAGTCAATCACAAATCAGAACTTAATTTTCATGAACACCAATCTAGACTCAAGTTTCACACACACCACCAGAATTACAAGCAAGCTCAAAACACCAACCGAGGGTAAATCAAAACAAAGTCAAAGTTTAAGTTCAAATCACGTAACATCACATCGGATTCTTGTTGAAGGGTAGAAACAATTAGACAAACTTGGTAATTAGTAATTGTGAATTGTGATTATGAATTGTATAATTTCATGGTATATAAAAAGTAGAATAATACACTCTAGACCATATACAATTAAATACTATTTAAATAGAAGCTAATATTTGACTAATATCCCTCCGCAAGCTAAGGCCAGGGAGCGACTCTAAGCTTGGACCGTAAGGAGAGGAATTTTGAAGAAGGCAAAGGCTTTGTAAAGACATCTGCAATCTAATCATCTGTAAAAATAAATTGAACTAATAACTGACCCCGAGCCACCTTTTCTCAAACAAAGTGATAATCTACCTCGACATGTTTTGTATGAGCATGAAAAACAGGGTTAGCTGATATGTATGTTGTGCCTAGATTATCACACCATAATGTAGGGGCACATCATGTAGGGTGGTGTAACACATGAAGAAGAGTTTGTAACCATGTTAGTTTAGCAAAATAATCAGCAAGGGCTTTGCACTCGGACTCTATGGATGACCGAGAGATAATTTATGTTTTCGTGCAAACCATGATACAATATTCGAGCCCAAGTATATAGCATAGCCCCTTGTGGAACGACGATCATCCGGGCACCCGGCCCAGTCCGCATCCGAGAAGGCAGTGAGGCTAGGGTGTGTGGAGTCCGCATGGGCACATAAAACTAAATCGGAGTTCCATTGTATGAGAAGCCCATGAGAGATAGTACCTTTAATATATCGCAATATGCATTTGACAGTGGACCAGTGATATTCGGTAGGAGAGTGCGTAAATTGGCAGAATTTGTTAACTGCATAGGCAAAGTCATGTCCTGACAGGGTGGCATATTGAAGACCGCCAACAACCTGTCAATATTTGACGGGGTTCTCCAATGTTGGACTGTCTCCTAAAGCTAAGTTAGTCATGTTAGTGATGGGAGACGAAACAGATTTGGCATCGGAGAGGCCCACTTTCTGTAAGAGCTTCGAGATG
Source organism: Flaveria linearis (assembly GCA_024085815.1). Classification (NCBI taxonomy): domain Eukaryota; kingdom Viridiplantae; phylum Streptophyta; class Magnoliopsida; order Asterales; family Asteraceae; genus Flaveria; species Flaveria linearis. Next base: position 29,553,812 of record CM044016.1, on the reverse strand, counting down.
TATTTATGTGCCTTTAAGAGCAACCTCAATTCCCAAGATATATGATAGGCTACCCATGTCTTGTACGGGAAAAATGCGGCCCAAATGATGAATTACCGAAAAAATAGCCTGTGGATCATTACCTGTCAAAATTATATCATCGACATAAACAAGCATATAAAGTAGTATGTGCCCCGATGAATAAATAAATAAGGATGGGTCGGTTTTAGATCCATGAAATCCAAGCTTGTTGAGTGTGGTAGATAACTTGTGAAACCATGCCCGTGGTGCTTGTTTTAACCCGTAAAGTGATTTGTGTAGAAGACAAACATGGTTCGGTTTAGTCGTGTCAACAAAGCCTAGGGGTTGTTGTGGATAAACTGTTGCTACGGATGCTTTATGTTCTACACAAGAATCAATCCAAATATAAAATCTTCCAAAGCCAAAGACCAAATCTTCCAAACCAAAAGATGAAGTCTTCCATAGCTTTAAAGACAAAGTCTTCCGAAGCCAAATGAAGTGAAGAATGATTTCTTCCGAAGATAGAGAATAACACGCTTTTCTCGGATGTACTTTTGCATAAAGCATGAGTTGGTAAAAAGGTATGATGCACTTTCCTCTATAACTCTGAAGACTCACCAACTTGCATGAGTTGGTAAAAAGGTCCATGCTTTTGCAACTATACATTAGGGTCTTGAGTTTGTAACTTTCTACTTTATGTACTTTTGTACTTTTTGTAATATATTAGGATGTGAGCTATGGCATGTTATAGTCACTAGTCAAAAGGCAATCTGCCTTTTGACTTTATATGGATTTTGTTATCTTTCAATGTTCCAACTGGTTTTCCAAGTATAGCCAGTTGTAGAATATAATAGAAAGTATCTCACGATCTTGTATTTTATTCGAACAACTAATGCATTTTAACTCTTGTAAGAGAACTTTAGATTAATATACAACATTCTTGAGAACCATTTATATTTTTCTTGAGTTCTGTCTCACTGTTACTCGTGTTTTTTGCATCTTGTTCTTAAATCTGGTTCCCTATTTGAACCGTTAAGTGTTCTAACACTCTCCTTATTGTGAGACTGATTGTATTGACCATCCCTTAACTGGTCCTTCAATTAGTATCAGAGCATTCCAGGCTCTTGATAGTAAGATCTCACCGTCTTAAATCTCCTCAGTTCTGACAAAAGACTTAACATCTCAAATATAAGCATCTAAGTCTGATATAGAAACCGCTACCATGGTAAAGTACCCACCGATCACTCCTCATGATTTTGATACTTGATGCTTAAGAATGTGTAACACCCGGAAATTCTGGAAAAAAGAGAGAGAGGGATGAAGTTTTCGCGCGAAGAGGTGTTCTCGCGTGACAAGGTTTAGTTCTCGCGCGAAAGGATGTTCTCTCGCGAGAAGCCCGCGAAAAGTGGAGCTGTGGTATAAATAGTTGCGAACCCCCATGTCTGGCACTCACCTATGCGAAAAGTGTTGCTTCTAGAAAGAGAAACTGTTATTTAGAGGGAGAAAATGTAGATTCGAAGTGTTAAGGTATGTAAGCTCGGGTAGTAACTTGTGTTTAGTATAAAGAAATGATTATTAACAAATGTAACCCACGGTTATGTAGTTTTCATTCGGTTCAAGCTTCGGGAAGGTCGATTTTGTGCTAAAACTTCACAAGGTGAGTTTCTAGTCCCCTTTTTACGTAAGTTTTCATACTTTAGAGCTATTATGCATACTATAACGCTGTGATAGGCAAGACTACAAGGATTTCTGACGTGGTAGAGGAATGCCGACATAGAGTTAGAAGGCCATAGGTTCTCTGCTAGGTTATTTTTTATCCCTTAGGTGAATTTGATGTAGTCCTAGGGATGGATTGGCTAGCAGCCTACAAGGCAAGTATTGTGTGTCGTAGAAAGACGATCCAATTGGTTGCGCCCGATGAGAGTGTGGTGACGATTTATGGCAATAGAGTTTGTACGGTCCTGAAAGTGATCTCGATAATAGTGGTAGAAAAGTGTATGAGGCGTGGATGTGGTGCCTATCTGGCATACAAAAAGGATGTGGACGTGGTAGTGCCACAAGTGTCAGATGTACTGGTTGTACGTGATTTCCCGAACGTCTTCCCTGAGGATTTATATGGTGTGCCACCCGACCGTGAGATCAATTTCCATATTAATTTGATACCTAGTGCCCAACCTGTCGCTAAGGCGCCATATCGTTTAGCTCCGTTAGAGATGAAGGAACTTATGGATCAGTTGCAAGAGCTGTTGGATAAGAGGGTTCATTCGGCCAAGTATCTCTTCACGGGGTGCTCCAGTTTTGTTCGTGAAGAAGAAGGATGGTAGTATGTGGATGTGCATCGACTATCGAGAGCTGAACAAGTTAACTGTGAAGAATCGGTATCCATTACCAAGGATTGATGACTTGTTCAATCAGCTCCAAGGTGCCAGCTGGTTCTCGAGGATAGACCTTCAATCTGGTTACCATCAATTGAAGGTGAAGGAGCAGGATATTCCTAAGACAACTTTTTATACGCGTTATGGACACTACGAGTTTCACATGATGTCTTTTTGTTTAACCAACGCTCCAACTGCTTTATGGATTTGATGAATCGGGTGTGTAGCCGATGTTGGATAAATCAGTGATTGTGTTTATTGATGATATCTTGATATATTCAACGAGTGAAGAGGAGCATGTCGGTCATATTCGTGAGGTACTGGAGACGCTTAGAAAAGAGAAGCTGTATGCCAAGTTCTCCAAGTGCACATTCTGGTTGTGCGAAGTTCATTTTTTATGTCATATGGTGAATCTCGAGGGGATCATGGTAGACCCGGTGAAAGTGGAGGTAATGATGCAATGGAATCCCGAGATCCATAGTTTCTTGGGTTTGGCGGGCTATTACAAGAGGTTCATCCAAGACTTCTTTAGGATAGCTTCTCTGTTGACGAAGTTGACCCATAAGGATGTGAAGTTTGTATGGGGTCAAGTTCAAGAGAAGGATTTTGAAGAGCTAATGACGAGGTTAACGAAAACTCCTGTCTTGACGTTACCCGAATAAAGTGACGACTTGGTAGTCTATTCGGATGTTTCTTATTCAGGGTCAGGTTTGGTGTTGATGCAACGGGGGCAAGTTATAGCTTATGCATCTCGACAGTTGAAGATCCATGAGGCTAACTACCCTACCCATGATTTGGAGCTACCGGTAGTGACATTCGCGTTGAAGATTTGGAGGCATTACTTGTACGGGACGAAGTGCACCATGTTCACCAACCACAAGAGCTTGAAGTACTTCTTCGAGTAGAAGGACCTCAACATGAGGCGGAGGAGATGGTTGGAGCTCATCAAGGATTTTGAGTGGGAGATCTATTACCATCTGAGTAAGGCCAACATAGTGGCCGACACTTTTAGTCGAAAAGAGACACCCGAGCCGATTCGGGTGAAGGCTTGTCTGTTGGTCATGACCACTGATGTGATGGAACATGTTAGGGAGTTTTAAGACGAATCTCTAAAGGAGGATTGGATTAATTCCGAGCGTATGAAGGGTCTAGTCATAGAATTGGGGGAGAACACTTTGGGTGTTAGAACCCTATCTGGATGGACGTGGGTACCTTGTTATGGGGATCTACGTTGGAAGATTATGGACGAGGCCCATAAGACTCAATACTCGGTTCACCCCAGTGCTACGAAGATGTATCAGGATACGAAGAAGGATTATTGGTGGCTGGGAATGAAGAGCGAGGTGGTAGAGTACGTGAGCAAGTGCCTTACATATTTGCAAGTAAAGGCGGAGCACCAAAACCCATACGGGAAGATCCAACCTCTAGATATACCTGAGTGGAAATAAGAGCAGATCACCATGGACTTCATAACGAAGTTTCCGCATACGACAAGGGGTTACGATGCCATATAGTTATAGTCAATTGATTGACGAAGAGTGCTCACTTTCTGCCAATCCGTGAGACACATTTGTCTGAGCGGTTGGCAGATTTGTTTATCAAGGAGTTTGTAGCTCGTCACGATGTGCCGATGTCTATTGTGTCTGACCATGACACTCGGTTTACATCGAAGTTTTAGAAGAGATTCCACAATGCGATGGGGACAAGGTTACATATCAGTACGGCTTACCACCCTCAGACGGATGGTCAGTCAGAGAGGACTATTTAGACACTAGAAGATATGCTTCGGGCCCACGTCATTGATTTTGGTGGAAGCTGGGACGAGCACTTACCGTTAGCTGAGTTCTTATATAACAACAGTTATCATGTTGTATTGGTATGCCTCCTTATGAGATGCTATACGGTAGGAGGTGTAGGACGCCCGTGTATTGGGGCAAGATCGGGCAGAAAGAGTTATGAACCCTTAAGGTGATTGAGGCTACAACTGAAAAGTTAGAGAAGATCAAGGCCTTTATAAAGGCGGTGAAGGATAGGCAAAAGTCGTACGCCGACAAGAGATGCAGGCTTATGGAATTCAAGGTGGGTGATCAGGTTATGTTGAATGTCTCACCTTGAAAAGGGATCATTCGATTTAGGAACCGAGGGAAGTTGAGCCCGAGGTATATTGGACCATTCCAAATCGTTGCCTGAGTAGGGGAGGTAGCCTATCGATTGGAGCTACCCGATGAGCTAAGTGGAATTCACCTAGACGTTCCATGTATCTCATTTGAGGAAGTGCTTAGCCGACGAGGAGATGATCATGCAACTTGGGGATATCAAGGTCGAAGAATAGCTCAATTATGTGGAGCAACCCGTGGCCATCATTGATCGAAAGGAGAAAAGGTTAAGGAAAAAAGTGGTTCCACTAGTGCGAGTACAGTGGAAACACAGAAAAGGGTCGGAGTCCACTTGGGAAGCCGAAGGAGAGATGAGGTAGCTTACCCTCATCTGTTCGATGAATGATAGGTTTTGTGGACGAAACCTAAATAAGGGGGTTGGACTTGTAACACCCGAAAATTTTAGGGAAAAGAGAGAGAGAAGAAGTTTTCACGCGAAAAGGTGTTTTCGCACGAAGAGGCTCATTTCTCGCGCGAAAGGATGTTTTCACGCGAGAAGCCTGCGAAAAGTGGACCTGGGGTATAAATAGTTGCGAACCTCCATGTCCGACACTCACTTATGCGGAAAGTGTTGCTGCTAGAGAGAGAAAGCTGTTGTTTAGAGAGAGAAAATGCAGATTCGAAGTGTTAAGGTATGTAAGCTCGGGTAGTAACTTGTGTTTAGTATAAAGGAATGATTATTAACGAATGTAACCCACAGTTATGTAGTTTTCATTCAGTACAAGCTTCGAGAAGGTCGAGTTCGTGCTAAAACCTCACAAGGTGAGTTTCTAGTCCTCTTTTAACGTAAGTTTTCATGTTTTGGGGCTATTATGCATACTATAATGCTTGAAAATGCTTGTTTATGCCTAGAATGATGATGTTTATGATGTCAGACATGTTAGGCAGCCTTAGATTCGAAAAGTTAGAGAACTGGATGGGAAACACGTAGTTTTCACGCGCGCAGTGAAAGTTGAATGCTAGAAAGTTTGAATCTGCAGGTTTCACGCTGTCGCGCGACAAGAAGTTCTCTCACGACATAATGATTTCGCGCGAGATGATATGATATTTAAAATGCAGGTTTTGAGTGATTCATTTTTACAGCGCGAGAGGCTAAGTATTCTGGACGATTTGATATTTAAAAATGCAGGTTTTGAGTGATTTATTGTTACTGCGCGAGAGGCTAAGTTTTCAAGATGATTTGATATTTAAGATTGCAGGTTTTGAGTGAAGCATTGGTCTCGCGCGAAATTCATGTTTTCACGTGAGAAGATGAAATTGACTTGTGTAATGTTTTTGAATGACTTGCTGTGATGTTTATAAGGTGTTATCTTTCTACGATGTAATAGTTTTCAAAACTATATACTTTATGATGCAACTTTACTTAACACGTGCGAATGAATAAGTGAAGTATTATATAATGAAAGTGACAGATAACGATGATGAAAGTAGTAAGAAAAAAATGAATGGAAGTCTTGCAAGCAAATGATGGAGTTTTACAACTCCACGAGGTAGTTTCCTCAACTGTGTACGGTTTAGCTAATCCTTGAGTATGCACACAGTGGTGTCAACTGTGGTTGGCAATGATGTGTGATAAAGTGTGATAATGTGCAAAAACGGGATCCTTGTCGCTTGACCCCAAGACGGTAGTTGCTTTGTAACACCCAGAATTTTTCAAAAACAAATAATAAATAAATAATAGAAAGGAAAGAGAATAAGAAAAGAAAGATAAAAGTATCTTGATGAAAATGAGAAGGAACAAAAGTGGAGGGGCTAAAGTGCGAAAAGGAAAAAATATTATTATTATTATGTTTAAAGTGGGCATGGCCGCCCACAACTTCTGGTACATCACTGCATTCGGTATTTTAGAGATAGAGAGCAGAGTTTTATCGATTTCTAGAGAGAAGAAGAAGAAGAAGATACTAAAAGGTAAGATTTTCTTGTAAATGTTTGGTTTCAACCGAGTTTTTAGCTTTAGAGCTGAGTACTACGTGTACTTATGTGTTTATGTGTGTCCTGATATATATGTTCTTGGTGTTTTAGATGTTAGAACTCTTTGAAAACTTGAATTCGAATAAGTTGTTTCAAGGTTGCAAAAGATAGGTTTCTAGGCCCCGGTTTTTATATTTTTTTAAAAGTTTTCGGGGCTAAAAACGCATGTAAAACAATTTTACAAATGATATGTAAGTAACCATATGTATATATGAATGTGTTTGATGTTTTATGGTTGTAAATGCTTGGTTGATGTTTAGAATGGTAGTAATTGTCTTAGAACAGACTAAGTTGATGTTTGGGACTGAAAACGACTTAGAAAACATGTATGTAGGTGGTCATGCGCCCCAACAGGGGCCATGCACCTAAGAAATTTGCCATAAAAAATATTAAGTGAGGTCATGCGCCTAGATAGGGCTCATGCTCCTGGAAAATCCACTTAGAAAGACTAAGTGAGGCTGATACACCCAAGCAGTAGCTCATACGCCTAGAAAATGCCTTAGAAAACTAAGTGTATACCCATACGTTTGAACAGTAGTTCATGCGCCTACGTATTTGCACAGACGCCTAAGTTTTAGGGTCATGCGCCCCAATAGTGCTCATCCATCCAACTTTTTACTTAGGCGTCTAAGTGCAGGCTCATGCGCCTAAATAGTAGAAATGCCTAGAATTATGCTGAAAATGCCTAAGTGTGAAATGCATGCGCCCGAATAGAGTTGAAACGCCTAAACAGGGCTCATGCGCCTACATAGTGTTAAAGCGCCCAAATACTTAGAAAATTTTCTGGAATTTTAGGAAATCAGATTTTTTTAGGGTTTTGACTGTAATTAAAGAGTGATTGATGATGTGATGTATATATATGAATGATGTGTTATCTTTTTAATGGTTTCCAAAACGTATATATTATATTAAACACGTTATGCATTATGTTATGACTTTACGTAGTATGATGTATGTATTAATGAACATAAAGTACAACATAATGAAGTTAAAGATAACAAAGATGAAAAGTGAAACGTAATGAACGAAAGAAAGGCTTGCAAGCAAATAGGAAGGAGGTGCACGATCATGTAGTCGTTAGCTCAACTGTGTGCGGTTTTAATAACCCTAAGGATGCATACGGGGTCAATCATTGAGATTGACGAGACCCTTGTAGCATACCCTAGGTGACTGGGTCAGCTTCATGCACAATGCTCAGGGTCTATCTGTAGACCTCAGGCCCAACATCAGCTTCATGCACAATGTTCGGGGTATTACACATTGATTCGAATGAAAGGTATAGATGACATGCCCTAGGTGACTGGGTCAGCTTCGTGCACAATGTTTGGGGTTTATTTGTAGACCTCAGGCCCAGCATCAGCTTCATGCATAATGTTTGGGGTATTGTACATTGATCTGTATGAAAGTAAAGATGATGTAAAGTATGAAAGTAAAGATGATGAAAGTACGAAAAGAAAGTTAGAGAAAGAGAGTAAAAGATGGTGAAAGTACGAAATGAAAGATTGAATATGAAAGTGAATGTTAATGAAAAGAATGAAATAATGAAGTATGAAAGAATGAAATGAACAATGAAGATAGTATGAATGTACATATGATGTGTGCTCACTTACGAAAGTAACATATAGTATTTGAGAAGGATATTTCGTATATAAAACACACAGGGTAGTTTAATACTTATAAAACTAGAACTCGCTCAGCAACGTTGACTTTTATGCATTTTTAGTTGGCAGGTAATGATGTTGAGGATGGCACACGGGGAGGCTACTGGGCAAGGCAAGACTGGCATTCATTTACGCATAATATTATTGTAGTTTTGTAATGCAATAGAACGATGCTTTTGTAATTTAACAATGTTGTATTTCTTAACAACATTAGTTATTAATGAAATGAATGGTTATTGGTTAATGAAATTTCGTTGCTTATATTATGAAACATGTATTGTTTTATGTAATAATGTGATGATTGTTCAACCGTAAGCGTCCCGAAAACAGGGTCGTACAAGTTAGTACCAGAGCTAAAGATTAAGTGAATTAGGTAAAATATTATTCAAAAAAACTAATCTTAAGCAAAGAATGGGACTAAGGGAAGAGGATGTCAGCCCAAGTAGCTATGTGCCATGAGGTATTTCTTTTCTTGAAGTTAATTGGAGTTATGTGCATGTGCTATTTGATTAGGTGCTCATAGTAGATTCAGATATTGATATAGTCAGGATAGGAAATGCTTGGGGTGTGAAGAGTACGGTAAGTGGCTAATCACAACTGGCCATTGCAATTAGGGATTTACTATACTTAACATAAACTGAGCTATCACCTTGAATGACCATGTTAGTGTTCGAATCTTATAGTGATTAGAGAATGGCTGGAGGTATATCGTCTAAGGCCTCTAAGGGTGGAGTACATGGTGGACGTGGTGCTAAACCTCGTGTCATAAGGAATAGGGCCAAGACTACTAAGAGGGCCAAGACTACTAAGAGGGCCAGTGAAGAGCCCGAGATGCATCAGCGGGAACGTGGTGATGAGAATGAACATAAGGGCCTTGGTGAAAGAGGCAGTGGTAGAGGAAGTCCATCAAGTCATGTAGAAGATTTTGCCGTCTATAGTTACTGAAGTTATCAAAGCTGGGGAGGATGAAAAGAAAGAAAGAGGAGGACCACTGGGAGAGAAGAAAGAGAATGATCAGAGACCGAGACGGTTGTCTCGAGTGAGGAGGAGGAGGAGGAAGCAGTGCAAGAAACTGTACGGGGCTGTAATTACGGGGCATTTCAAAGATTCAAGCCCCCAACGTTTGATGGAAATGGCAATGTTGCTGCTGCTCACCGCTGGGTGAGAGAGATGGAGGTAGTATTGGAGATTAGTGAATGCAGGGAGGATCAGAAGGTGAAGTTTGCCACTCACTCGTTTGTTGACTCGGCTCTGTGTTGGTGGGACAATATTGTCCAAGCCAAGGGCAGTAGGACCATTAGGAGGATGAGATGGGGAGAGTTGAAGAAGCTTGTAATTGAGGAATTCTGTCCTCACCAGGAACTCGACAAGATAGAGAGGGAGTTCCAACAGCTGGAGGAAGGCACCATGACACACCAGCAATACACCACCAAGTTTAATGAGATGGCAAGGTTGGTGTCGGATCAGGTGATGCCGGTGTCCAACAAGATCAAGAAATACATCCAAGGGTTGCTAGCTGACATCCGCATGCATCTAATTGCTGCCCGGCCAGATAACTTTTGGTCGGTAGTAGACCTGGCGGGTAGGCTTTATGATGAAAGAGAGGAGTCGGTGGTGGTGGAGGTGAAGAAGGCGAGTGGTGGTGACAAAATGTGGGGCAGGAAACGGTTTGGGCATGATGGTTTCACCCTAAACAGCAAGAAGGCAAGGGTTGATGATCGACGAATGATTACAGCACGATCGGGAATGAAAAGGTGCGGTAAGTGTGGGAGAGAGCATACTGGCAAGTGCAGGCTAGGATTAAATATCTGTTTCAAGTGTGGGAAGCCTGGTCACATCGCTAGGGATTATAGGGTGGCGAGGTGCTACAACTATGGTGAAGTAGGCCACTTGAGTCAGGAATGTAAGAAGCCAAGGACTGAGAGTTCCGGAATAAAGAAGGGAACGGAAGATGGAGGACAGAGGGCGACTGCTAGAGCGTTCATGATGACGCGGGAAGAGGCGAGAGTAGACCCTGATGTCGTATTAGGTGTGTTTCTAGTAACCCAAACTTTTGCCTCTGAGTTATTTGATTCTGATGCTAGTAGGAGTTTTATTTCTACTGCTTTCTATACTAAACTTTCTGTTATTAGTAGAAGTATTGATGAGCCTTTTGATGTAAAAACTGCAATTGGTAATTCTACTAGAGTTACTAATATGATAGGAGATTGTGCCATAGAACTAGAATGCCATAGGTTTTCTGCTAATTTTCATATGATGCCCCTAGGCGGATTTGATGTAGTAGTAGGTATGGATTGGTTAGCAACCTATAAGGCAAACATCGTGTGTCGCAAGAAGATGATTCGATTAGTTACGCCCGATGGAAGTCCAGTGATGATTTATGGTGATTGAGTTACTACGGCTCCGAAAGTGATTTCGATGATGGTGGTAGATAAGTGTATGAAGCGTGGATGTAATGCCTACCTGGCTTACATAAAGGATGTGGACACGTCGGTACCAAAATTGGCGAATGTACCAGTTGTATGTGATTTCACGGACGTGTTCCCTAAGGATTTATCTGGTGTGCCACGCGACTATGAGATCGAGTTCCAGATTGATTTGATACCTGGTGCCCAACCTGTTGCCAAGGCGCCATTTGGTTTAGCCCCATCTAAAATGAAGGAATTGATGGCTCAGTTGCATGAACTATTGGATAAGGGGTTTATTCGACCGAGTATCTCCCTACGGGGTGCTCCGATCTTGTTTGTTAAGAAGAAAAACGGTACTATGAGGACGTGCATAGACTACCGGGAGTTGACTAAGTTAACGGTGAAGAATCGGTATTCGTTACCGAGGATTGATGACTTGTTTGATCAGCTCCAAGGTGCCAGTTGGTTCTCAGGGATAGATCTTCAATCTGTTTACCATTAGTTGAAGGTGAAGGAGCAGGATATTGCTAAGACAACTTTTCGCACGCGTTATGGACACTATGAGTTTCTCGTCATGTCTTTTGGTCTAACTAAAGCGTCAGCTGCCTTTATTGATTTGATGAACCGAATGTGTCACCCAATGTTAGATAAATCAGTGATTGTATTGATTGATGATATCTTGATTTATTCAAGAAGTGGGGAAGAACATGCTGGCCACATACGCGAGGTGTTGGAGACACTTAGAAAAGAGAAGTTGTACGCTAAATTTTCTAAGTGTGCTTTTTGGGTACGTGAGGTTTATTTTTGGGTCATGTGGTGAATTCTGAAGAAATTATGGTGGACCCGACAAAGATTGAGGCAGTGATGTAATGGAAGTCTCCAAAGACGCCATCTGAGATCCATAGTTTCTTACGTTTGGCGGGCTACTACAGGAGATTTATTCAAGAATTTTCCAAGATAGCCTCACCTTTAACTAAATTGACTCGCAGGGATGTAAAGTTCGTATGGGGTCGAAAACAGGAGGATTCTTTTAAGGATTTAAAGGCAAGATTAACTCGAGTGCCTGTTTTGACATTACCCGAAGGGAGAGAGGACTTAGTGGTATATTCGGATGCTTTCTATTCAGGATTGGGTTGTGTATTAATGCAACGTGGAAGGGTAATAGCCTACGCATCCCGACAGCTGAAAAACCACAAAGTCAACTACCCTACTTAGAGCTTGCAGTGGTGGTCTTCGCGTTGAAGTTTTGGAGGCACTACTTATACGGGACGAAGTACACCATCTTCACCGACCACAAAAGCTTGAAGTATTTCTTCGAACAAAAGGATCTCAACATGAGACAGAGGAGATGGTTAGAGCTCATCAAGAATTATAACTATGAGATCCATTATCATCCGGTTAAGGCCAACATTATGGTCGATGCCCGTAGCCGAAAGGAGAGACTCGAGCCGATTCGAGTGAAGGCTTATCAGTTGGTTATAACCGCTGACGTAATGACACAGGTAAAAGAATTTCAGGATGAGGAATTGAAAGAAGATCGCCTTAACTCTGAAAGTATGAGAGGTCTAGTCATGGAATTGGGAGAAAATACCCAAGGGGCCAGAACCCTCTTCGGGCGGATGTGGACCCCTTGTTATGGAGACCTACGGGGGCGAATTATGGATGAAGCTCACAAGACTTGATACTCGATTCATCCCGGTGCCATGATGATGTACCAGGACATGAAGAAGGATTACTAGTGGCTAGGATGAAGTGCGATGTGGCGGAGAATGCAAGTAAGTGCCTTACTTGTTTGCAAGTGAAGGCAGAGCATTAGAAGCCATACGGGAAGATCCAACCATTGGATATACCCGAGTGGAAGTAGGAGCAGATCACCGTGGACTTAATGATGAAATTACCTCGTATGGCGAGAGGGTACGATACCATTTGGGTGATAGTTGATCGTCTGACAAAGAGTGCTCACTTCTTACCGATCCGCGAGATGTATTCATCCAAGAGACTGGCGGATCTATTCATCAAAGAGATTGTAGCTCGTCATGGTGTGCTGGTGTCTATCGTGTCGGACCGTGACACCCGGTTCACATCCAAATTTTGGAAGAGATTCCATGATGAGATGGGGACGAGGCTACACTTTAGCACGGCTTATCATCCTCAGACAGATGGTCAGTAGGAGAGAATGATTCAAACGCTCAAGGATATGCTTTGAGCATGCATGATCGACTTTGGAGGAAGTTGGGATGATCACTTACCATTAGTTAAATTCTCATACAACAATAGGTATCATGCCAGCATTGGTATGCCTCCTTATGAGATGCTATACGGTAGGAGGTGTAGGACACCCGTATGCTGGGGAGATATCGGGCAGAAGGAGTTGGAAGTATCAAAGTGATCGAGGCTACGACTGAAAAGCTAGAAAAGATCAAGGCCTACATGAAGGCGGCAAAGGATAGACAGAAATCGTATGGCGACAAAAGGCATAAACTGATCTAGTTCAATGTGGGCGATAGAGTCATGTTGAAGGTCTCACCTTGGAAGGGGATTATCCAATTCAGAAAGCAAGGTAAAGTGAGCCTAACGTATATAGGACCTTTCCAAATCGTCGCACGAGTAGGAGAGGTGGCCTATCGATTGGAACTGCCTGATGAGTTAAGTGGAATCCATCCGACATTCCATGTATCTCATATGAGAAAGTTTTTAGCCAATGAAGATATGATTGTACCACTGGAGGATATCAAGGTAGATGAACGGCTTAATTATATAGGGCAACCAGTGGCAATCATTGATCGAAAAGAGAAGAAGCTGTGGAATAAAGTGGTTCCACTTGTGCGTGTGCAGTGGAAACACCGAAATGGTTTGGAGTCTACATGGGATACTAAAGAAGAGATGAGCTAGCATTACCCACAGTTATTCGAAGAGTGACGGGTTTTGGGGACAAAACCTCGTTAAGGGGGTGGACTTGTAACACCCGGAATTTTTCAAAAAAAAATTATAAATAAATAGAAGAAAGGAAAGATAATAAGAAAAGAAGGATAAAAGTATCTTGAAGAAAATAAGAAGGAACAATAGTGGAGGGGCTAAAGTACAAAAAGGACAAAATATTATTATTTTTATGTTTAAGGTTGGCATGGCCGCCCACAACTTCTGTTACATCACTGCTTTTGGTATTTTAGAGAGAGAGTAGAGTTTTATTGATTTCTAGAGAGAAGAAAAAGAATAAGTTGCCAAAAGGTAAGATTTTCTTGTAAAAGTTCGGTATCAACTGATTTTTAGCTTTAGAACCGAGTAATACGTGTAATTATGTGTTTATGTGTGTCCGGATATATATGTTCTTGGTGTCTTAGGTGTTCGAACTCTTTGAAAGCTTGAATTCGAAGAAGTTGTTTCAAGGCTGCAAAAGGTTAGTTTCTATACCCCGGTTTTTATATGTTTTTAAAATTTTTCGGGGCTGAAAATGCATGTAAAATATTTTTACAAATGATAAGTAAGTAACCTTATGTATATGTGAATGTGTTTGATGTTTTATGGTTGTAAATGCTTGGTTGATGTTTAGAATGGTAGTAATCGGCTTAGAACAGGCTACGTTGATGTTTTGGACTGAAAACGACTTAGAAAACATGTATGTAGGTGGTCATGCGCCCAAACAAGGCCCATGCACCTAACAAATTTTCCTTAAAAATATTAAGTGAGGTCATGCGCCCAAATAGGGCCCATGCGCCTGGAAAATCCACTTAGAAAGACTAAATGAGGCTGATACACCCAAACAGTAGTTCATACACCTTGAAAATGCCTTAGAAAAACTAAGTTTATGCCTACGTATTTGCACAGACGCCTACGTTTTGGGGTCATGCGCCCCAATAGTTCTCATTCATCCAACTTTTTACTTAGGCGTCTAAGTGCAGGCTCATGCGCCTGAACAGTAGAAACACCTAGAATTAGCTTGAATATGCCTAAGTATGAAGTCCATGCATATAGAGTCAATCATTATGATTGATGGGAACCTTATGGCATACCCTAGGTGTCTGCGTCAGCTTCATGCATAATGTTCAGGGTCTATTGTAGATCTCAAGCCTAACATCAGCTTCGTGCACAATGTTCAGGGTATTGCACAATGGTCCAGATGAAAGGGAGAGATGACATGCCCAAGGTGACTGGGTCAGCTTCGTGCACAATGTTCGGGGTCTATTTGTAGATCTCAGCCCCAGCATCAGCTTAGTACACAATGTTCGGGGTATTATACATTGATCCGTATGAAAGTAAAGATGATGTAAAGTACAAAAAGAAAGTATGAAAGTAAAGATGATGAAAGTATGAAAAGAAAGTTAGAGAAAGAGGGTAAAAGATAGTGAAAAGTACGAAACGAAAGAATGAATATGAAAGTGAATGTTAATGAAAAGAATGAAATGATGAAAGTACGAAAGAACGAAATGAAAATGATTATAGTATGAATGTACGTATGATGTGTGCTCGCTTACATAAGTAACGTATAGTATTTTAGAAGCATATTTCGTATATAAAACACACAGGGTATGTTAATACTTATAAAACTAGAACTCACTCAGCAACGCTGACTTTTATGCATTTTCAGTTGGCAGGTAATAATGCTGAGGATGGCACTCGGGGAGGCTTCTCGACAGGGCAACACTAGCATTCACTCACGCATAATATTATTGTTGTTTGGTAATGCAATAGAACGATTCTTTTGTAATTTAACAATGTTTTATTGCTTAATAACAATAGTTGATTAATTAAATGAATGGTTTTTGGTTAATGAAATTCCACTACTTATTTTATGAAACATGTATTGTTTAATGTAATAATGTGATGATTGTCCAACTGTAAGCATCCTAAAAACGGGGCCTTACATGCTTTGTGCACAATGATGGGGCATAGCATGAGACAGGATCTAGATTAAAGATTAAAAGTACAAAATGTGCGATAACATGCGAAAATGAACGATAACGGAAGATAATAATGATTATTATCTAAATGTATGTATAATGTTATCAGGCGAAAGTAAAGTATATGTTTATACGAAAGTAATTTATTTTACTTATAAAACTAGAACTCACTCAGTGTCGCTGACTTTTGTATGCATAATAGTTGGCAGGTAAAGTTTGATGCTGAGGAGGTGCAGGCGTGGATGCATAAGCTACTGACATCTGTTTGAAGGCTGACATCAGTATTTTGGGAAAACATATCGTGTTCAAGAAATTTATAGGATGTAAAATGAAAGGATATGATATGTTAACACGATTTTGTTATTAATAAAAAGTTTAAATTCCGCTGCAAATGTTGTATTTTAAATTTTTTATGCGATGAATGTCCGACTGTAAGCGTCCTGTGTTACGGTTGTACAGAACGGAAGGCTTCATCAAGTCCCAAGACAGGATGTGGAAGTCTGTTACCACGGGACATTACATTACATATACCTCTTCAACTTCTGCTGGAGGTGGCATGATCCCAAAGGTTGACTACTCTGAAAAAAATTGAAAAAAAAAACGGATTTAGATCAGAAAGCCATGACTGGCCTCCAAACTGCTCTTCTAAATGCCATCTATAGAGGCTTCCTCCAGGATGCATTGAAGTTCATGTATGAAGGGTCTACTGAAGCCAAAGAAAACAAGAAAGACCTTCTGAGGTAGCATTTTAAGAACTTCACCTCAAAAACAGGTGAAACCATGTCTTAACAGTACTTCAGGCATTTTGAGATTATGCACACTCTGGTGGATGTTGGAGTGAAACTGGAGAACATGGATATTATGAGAAAGTTCATGTCCTCTCTTCCTAGACAATGAACACACTACTGTATGGTCATTAAGAGGACTAAAAATCTCAAGACCCTCACTCTCATTGAGTTGTATGGCATACTCAGTGGTTACAAGATGGAGATGAACATGCAAAATCCATCTGGCAACTCTAGCAATCAACAAAGTTCTACCCTGCATGTGGTAGAAAGGGATTGTAGAGAACCACAAAACCATTTCATCTCTTACCCTGACAACATACCAAAGGGCCATTTCATCACCTTCCAAGAGACACCTCGGGAGAGATACATCTAAGGAAGCCTCCATTACACAAGCCTTCATCTCATGATGAAAGCACAGGCAACTTTCTCTTAACCTTTGAAGATTTGGACTGTATCCACCCGAATGATCTGGAGTTCATGGAAATAGTTCAACAAATCTCTCTCCTCACTCATAGAGCCAAGAAATTCTAGAAGAAGACAGGAAAAAAGTTTCCAAGCAATATATCCAGTGAAAAGTTTGGGCTGGATAAGAGCAAAGTGAAGTGTTACAACTTCAACTAGATAGGACACTTTGATAGGGAGTGCAAGGCACCCAGGACAAATGATGGTCAGGCACAACCCAAGCCAAACTACACTGAGGGAGCTCCATACACTGAAAAGCCCAAATAACAAGTTGCAGTTGTTATGGAAGAAGGGGGATTTGATTGGAGTTTCCAGGTAGAACATGTGTCTCCAAACCAAGCACTGATGGCAGATCTGGATGAAGCCAGGGTATTGGAACATCTTTGTACTCCTGAGTGCATTGTTAAAGTAAACAGATGTAGGTCCTATAACTTATAGATGACACCTTAAAATCTGATTTCAAAAGAGCTAAAAATGAGTATAAGTTAAAAATAGAAGACTTAAAGAAAACCATTTTAACTCTTAAACATGAGCATACTAACTATAGGACTCAAATTAAAGATCTTATCACTAAGTTAACTGAGTGCCAGGCTGAGCTAGGGATCAGCAAATCCAAGCCAGAGAAACATGTTCTTGAAGAAGAGACCTTCAAGAACATAATATCCTCATCCCAGCATTTCAAAGTGTTATCAAAACAAACAGGGACTGGGATCTAGTAACATGGCTCCTCCACACACTCTATTGTCCATAAGATATCCCAGGTGTGGAACTAGTTAAGATGAGCTTCCATCTATAGATCCTAGTGATGAAGAGGATAAAGAGGAGATAGTGAAGGATAGATCTGGGAAGAGTGAAAATGATCATCCTAACAAGGTTCACTATTCTATTGAGGAGAGGAAGAAGTCAGGGATGACAAAGTCCAAGAGAAAGAACTTGATCCGAGCAGTAAAGAGAAGATCAAAGAGAGCACAAGAGATCAAGGCCACCTTTAACTCTAAGCATAAACAAGTTTTTATCTCTGCGGGTTTCGAAGTGGTAAACACTGAGGATACAACCTCGAACTCTAGTACCAAGAGTTCAAGTTCATATCCAGTTCATCCTTATGAAGGAATGAAGGCTGATCAGTTGTGTAACACTGCTACACAGCTAGAACCATCCACCTCCAAAGGCAAGCCTCACCTTAGGAAGCTTGTTACAATATTTGAAAAGATGAGGATGGAGATGGAAAGTGATCAAAATCAGTCTTCCATTCATAAGAAGACCCCCGGAAGAAAGCAAGTTGACTGCATTATGTGTGGCAATACTTCTCATCTTCCTACGGATTGCTTCTACAATCCTAAAAGTACCGTTAACATAACAAGGAGGAAGACTTCTGAGAGGAGAAAGAAGAAAAAAGCTTCAAGAGAAATCTATGTTTCTTTCATAAGCTCCAAAATGAAAATGAAGAAAAGTGAAAAATTGCCTTTGGAAGAAAATTTGGTCTCGGAAGAAAGGAATGCTTCCAAAGCACTAAAGCTTGCTGCGGTGAAAGCAAGATCTTCCGAAGGGTCAGTCTCCAAAACTTCCTAATTGTAAAAACATCTAAAGCTTTAAAGGTCAAGTATAATCTTCCAAAGATGATGTGGAAGATAAAGGAAGACCATGTGACTGAGAATTCTTCATTAACAATAGCAAATCATCCCCAAAATCTTAGTATAAGATCAATTACTATTGCATTGTCTTCAATTCAATTTGAAGAGCCCAAGACCATTAAGTCTTAGGTTTCCAAATGTAACTAAATCTCCTTTATTATGCAGGAACAATTGAGGACCAAGAAGAATGTAGGGATTATCGACAGTGGCTATTCCAGGCACATGACATACAATGGCTCTTTGCTCTAAAACTTTAAAATAATTGATAGAGGACCAGTTACTTTTGGAGAAGATGTTGTAGGTTACATTACAGGAAGGGGCAGGGTCATAAATGGTAAGCTTAAGATTGAAAAGTTAATCTTTGTTAAGGAGTTTGGGTACAATTTACTGAGTGTATCCTAATTTGGTGACTAGAGACATAACATGCTCTTCACTAAGAATGAGTGAATTGTTATCAAGCCTGGGATGGTCATTCCTTAAGAGCATATCCTGCTTAGAGCACACTGGAAAGGCAACATGTACAAGATGGATTTGCAGGAAACATCCCCTTCAGGAGAAGTTTCTTGCTTTCTATCTAAAACCAAGAGTTACGAGTCTTTCCTTTGGCATAAAAGAATGTGTCGTGTATACTTTAAGAACATGAACAAGTTAATTAATAATGATTTAGTAACTGGAATGCCAAAGAAAGAGTTACAAGTAATGATCACTATGTTGATGCCTGAAAGGGAAACAACACTTGGTGTCTCACAGGCCAAAGGAAAAGAACTCTAAGTACTCCCTTACACTTGTTATACATCGATCTTTTTGGCCCCACCAATGTAATGAGTCTAGGAAGGACCTCATACTGTTTAGTGATCACAGATGATTTCATAAGATTCACTTAGGTTTTCTTCCTTAGAACTAAGGACGAAACTCCTGAGATCTTGAAAAATTTCATTCTGAAAATTAAGAATCAAAGTGATCATGAGGTGAAGATCATAAGATGTGATCAAGGAACTAAATTCAAGAACAAATCCTTTAAGGGTATTACAAGACAATATAGTGCTCCTAGGACTCCTCAGCAAAATGGTGTTGCTAAGAGGAGAAACAAGACACTTATTGAAGCTGCAAGAACCATGTTGTCTAACTCTAAGCTGCCCATCACCTTCTTGGGAGAGGCTGTTAACACTACCTGCTATGTGCAGAGTAGATTTTTAATAGTCAAGACTCATAGTAAGACTCCTTATGAACTATGGCACAAAAGAAGACCTTTCATTGGTTTTCTCAAATCATTTGGATGTCTAAGCACCATCTTGAATACCAAAGATCAAGTAGCTAAGTTTGCTAAGAAATTAGATGATGGACACTTTATTGGATACTCTTCCTAAGCTAAGGCTTATAGAGCATACAATCTTAGAACTAGAGTAGTTGAAGAATCATCCAATGTGATCTTCAATGAGCACAATACCTATATGAAAGGTTTTGGTCATGATTGGTTATTTGATCTTGATTTAGTTACCAACTGTTTTAACAAATCTTATGAAGATTTTTCAGGATCTACAGGTAATACATCAATAGAAGATTATGATCCAAGATTTGAGTTGAGAAGACCTAGCAAGAATACTACTTCTTCTCTGGTTGTAACTAACCCTGCAGGTGAATCTCCTATCAGTACAACAATGACAAATCAAGCTGATACACCTAAAGTGCCTGAAAATTCTAGCACAGAGGCATAAAACACAACTGAAGGAACATCAAACATAACAGGACATGGTAGTGGTAACAGTGATCAAGAATTTCTTGATGCTGACAACCACTCTATTGAAGACAACATTAATAATGTCACACACTCATTGGATCAAGCTTCTCTTGATAAGTGTGTTGATGTGGTGGGAGACACTTCATTACCAGATCTAAACTTCTCAAATTTAGATCTATCTAATCACCATACTGTGATTCCTCAACTTAGGATCCACAGGTCACACCCCACCATAAACATTATTGGAGATGTTGACAAGGGGGTGAGAACAAGAGGACAAACCCATGACAAAAGTGTTTGTCTATACTCTTGCTTCTTGTCCCAGATAGAGCCAAAGAAAGTTAGTGAGGCTTTGAAATATGCAAGTTGGGTTGAAGGAATACAAGAGGAGTTGCTTGAATTCAAAAGGCAAAAGGTTTGCAGCCTATGTCCTCTTACTTAAGGGAAGACAATCATAGGAACCAAATGGGTGTTTAGGAATAAGAAAGATGATAGAAGACTTGTCATCAAGAACAAGGTAAGACTGGTTGTTCAAGGGTACACACAAGAAGAAGGAATTGATTACACTGACGTTTTTGCTCCAGTAGTAAGACTTGAAGCTGTTAGGATATTCCTGGCGTTTGTTACATCTAAGGACTTCAAGGTCTACCAACTTTATGTCAAGTGTGCATTTTTACATAGGGTGATTGATGAAAAGGTGTATCAAACAACCACCTGGCTTTGCAGACCCAGATCATCCTAATTATGCATTCAAGCTTGATAAAGCTCTTTATGGGTTACACCAAGCTCAAAGGAAGTGGTATGAGACACTATCTTAGTATCTCTATCAACATGGATATAAGAGGGGCATTATAGATGGAACTTTCTTCATCAAAGGAACAGGAAATGACTTGATGATGGTTCAGGTATATGTAGTTGACATTATCTTTGGGTCAACTAATCCAAAGCTCTGCGAAGACTTTAAGGAGCTTATGAAGAATAGATTTGAAATGAGTCCCATGGGGGAACTCAATTTCTTTCTAAGAATTCAGGTGAAGCAAGTTGACAATGGCATCTTCATAAGTCCGTAAAAGTATGTACAGGATATACTTATAAGATTCAACATGACTAAATGTAAGGTTACAAAGACACCCATAGCCAGAAACCACTCCCTTGGACTTGATCTTGAGGGGAGTGTGTAGATGAACATCTTTACAAGGCTATGAATTGGGTCTCTCATGTATCTTATAGCCAGTAGGCCTGATATCATGTTTGCTATATACATATGTGCAAGATATCAAGCTAACCTTAAGATGTCACACCTAGTTGCTATCAAAAGAATTCTTAGATATCTCAAAGGTGCCCTAAGCTAGGCCTTTGGTATCCAAAGAATCCAGACTTTAATTTGTATGCCCCTAGAGATAGTGATTATGGTGGCTGTAACATGACTGCAAAGTCCACATCTAGGGGATGTCAATTCCTTGGTGGAAGGATAGTCTCATGGCAATGCAAGAAACAATCTTATGTATCTGCATCTACTGCTGAAGCTGAATACATTGTTGTTGCAAGTTACTGTGCTTAAGTACTTTGGATTCAGTATCAGATGCTAGACTATGGATACAACTTCAAAGAGACTCCCATCCATATAGACAACAACAGTGCTATCACTCTTACAGAGAATCCTGTGCAACACTCAAGGACAAAGCACATCAAAATCACGTATCATCTAATTGGAGATAATCATTAAAAAGGATTGATAAAACTAATCTAGGTTAGCAAAAATGAACAATATGCTGATATATTCATGAAGGATTTTAATGAACAGAGATTTAAATATCTTATATCAGCTATTGGGATGATTAATCTTAAATAGATTTTCTTAAAACTTAATCTATATTACTTTTAAAAGGAAATGTGTGTTCTAATTTGTCTAATCTATCACCCACATAAGCCCAGTTTACCTTGGGAGAAAATCTTTTTCAACTGATATTTCTTAGCATTTTGAAAATTACCAAGTGTATTTTCTTTTGGAAGACATTAACATTGCCTTCAGAAGAATTTTAAGTCTTCAAATCACATAACTACGTAAAAAAATTTGCCTTCGGAAGAAATGAAACATTTCTTCCAAAGCAAAAATATGCTTCTTAGTACTTATGTGTATTTGAAAAGCAAATTTCTTCCGAAAGCAATTATCTCTCTAAATATTTACTCTTTGTAAGAATAAAACTTTCAGCTCTTAATATCTTCTGAAACCAAATACTCTTCGGAAGAGAAAATGCTACAAGTAATTTTTCTTCCGAAGCCATTTTTCATTAAGTTTAGGAATATCTTCCGAAGTCAAAATTTGGTTGAAAAACTTCCGAAGACAAATTACCTTCAAAAGAGTTTCAACTTCCAAGAAAACTACCTTTTTGGGCACTTTCTCTAATATGGACCGACATTCTGACTTCAAAGTTTATCCTTTTGCATTAACGTTATGTCAAGTCCATTTCATATAAATATACCTAATGGTTCCCCCCTCTTTCACTATCTTCTTCATTTGCAAATTTTCTAAACCTAAATTCTCACTCACCGCCTTTGTTCTTAACGTCCTTCACCTCAAAGCTACCACAAATGGCTAACCTTGATAATAGAAACCAACCAGATTTTTCCATGCAGCTTCACAGGCAACACAATCAGGTTGCTCTGTTATACTCTAAGAAAGATCCAAGTTTCTCAGAGGTTTGTCGCTTTCTTTCTCTATCTCACTACTTCACCTCCCTCACCATTGATCATCCACTCTATAAGGATCAACTTTTGGACTTTTGGAGGACCTGCCAAGAGGTCACCATGGATGGGGAGAAGTCGTTATCTGCCAC
The DNA here is from genome assembly GCA_024085815.1 of Flaveria linearis. Taxonomy (NCBI): domain Eukaryota; kingdom Viridiplantae; phylum Streptophyta; class Magnoliopsida; order Asterales; family Asteraceae; genus Flaveria; species Flaveria linearis. The sequence continues at coordinate 29,530,887 of CM044016.1, read as the reverse complement.
AGTGCAAGGGAGGACAATATTTATCACTCCAGCTTCCATCAACTCTCATCTACAACTAAATTATGCAGAAGTTGAATTGCCCTTCCCAAAATCTGTTGTAAACCACTCCTTTGAGCAGATGGGCTATGATGGTGACTTCCCAGTCAGAACCTTCAAGAAAGGGAAGGTTTCTCCTCAACAGAAATACCTCCTCCATGTTATTATCCATAGCTTGTTTAATAAGCATGGAGGTTGGGACCAAATTATAGAAGACCTCTCTTTCATAGTCCACGGGATGGTTCATGGATTCAAGTGCAGGTTTTCACAATTTTTGTACAGTAATTTGCTTGCAAACTTTTACTCTTTAAAATATTATATGTTCCTAAGATATGTCCAGCACATTCTCAACTGTGAATTGGGCTCATAGTTGAGGGAAATAGGTAATGTTCTTAAATTAGGACAGATGAAGCACGGCATCTTCAAGATTACGAGAAAGCCAACTATTGGCTTTTTAGGGGTAGAAGCAGCCCAGGTCCAAAAAATGTTAGAGTCCGAAAAATGTTAGAGCTCATTGCTCAAGGTAACAACCTAGCAGCACCAGCTAGTGTTAAACCCACACCTTCCACTTCAAGACAAACCACACAGCCACAAATAACCATCACCTACCAAAGAAAAACCAAACAAACCCCTGCACAAGTTATTCAACCTGTGCAGGCCCCCATATCATGACCCATATAAAAGGAAATGGACACTGAAGCTCCCACTTCTCCTGAGGAACAAATCACTCTCGTCTGACAAATGATCAGTCGTGAGGTTCCTCATGCTCAGACTGAAACGCTCATCACCCAAGAAGTCTTAAGCCTTCACTCAGAGTTTTAACACTCTAGTGAACAACCTTCAGTGGAAACCTACCATCCCTAACATTTAGATCTAAACCAGTAAATTCCCAGCCTAGACTTCTATGATGATGAGGATATGGCACTTACTGAGTATCATGAATCTCTCTTCTCTTTTCCTTCTCAAAGAGAGATGAGTGCTCCTGTGTCACCCATATCTAGCCCGTATCATCCAACCCCCACTGAGGTGGGTTTTCCTGAACCTATTCAGAAGATCCATATGGAAGAGGCTCTTACTTCTATAAGTAATTATGTCATTATGACCTCAACCATGGCAACCCAACCCATTGACACTTCAACTGAAGTTGTCAGTGAGCAAGGGAAAACCAGCAGCCAAGAACAACAGGCTGGTGATGAGGAAGAAGGCTTAGGTCCAATTCTTTCATCCCCTAGTGATTATTTTGCTAAAGATGAGGAGAATCTCAAACTAAAGGTGCACAAATTGAAAAAAATATGCACCTATTTAGTCTCCAAGGTTAGTCACTTAAAATCTCAAGTGACTACCTTACAAAGAATGGTCAATGATCAACAACTTGAGATTTTTTATCTTAAGGAACAACTAGCTATATGACCCTTTTAGATGACTCATCTAGGAACATAAGAACCTAAGCAATATGATGGCTTTCACCTCCAACTCACCTAAGCAAGTGGGTGGTGCTACCAAAAAGGGGGAGGAAGTTATCAAAATCACAGAACCTGTGAGTCCTTCTTAGAGTATGGACATTAAGGAATCACCAACCTCACTTGCAATTATCCATACTCAGCAACCTCCTCAAGTTTACACTGATGTGGACTCTTTTACACAAAATCTGTTTGAGGAGGGAATACCAAGGGCAATGCAATCCCCACCCTATGGAGCTGCAAATGAAATACATGGGTGGAGGTATGATGCTGATAGTAGAGCCCTAGTACTACATAGATTTCAAGGACACTAATAGGTCTTCAATTTTTAAACCTTGAACTTCTATGACAGTCTTTCTCTAGTCAATATGCCACTAGCCTACCTAACTCAACATAGGAAGGCTGACATATTGGATGAGAGAATTCAAGACAGGATTGTTGAAGAATTTAAACAAAGAAGAAGACAACTACAAATAGGTAATGTCATTGGTCAACTGGATGTTAAGGTGGAACCCAAGATTAGCTTCGAAGGGGAAATCTTGACTAAAGGCCCAGTGATAGAACCTGTGATGATTGTCATAGAAACAACTACTTCAACATCCTTTACCTTCAATGACACACCAATTAGTAAAGGTACCTCATAACCTCTCTCTTGCCCAAGCTTGACTGTTGAATCAAGCAATGAAGACCAAAGCTCTCTCCACCCTGAGTCACCAAGGCCTATGAGTGAAAAAGGGAAGAGGAAAATGACCTCTATTGAGGATGAGGAATGGAAAGGAAGAGGAAGCTAAGGGAAAAGAGTTCAACTGGTTCCTATGGCTTTATGGAAGCTGCAATCAGGACAGCGCTCAGGCCAAACACTCAAGATAATGAGTTCAGGGTTGCTAGATTGATCTATTTAGGAACTAGCAACTACAACATTGATGAACTCATCTCTCTTCCCTTAGAAGAGTTAAATGAACTTGCAGACTAAGAGCTGATAAAGAGAAGAAGGAGGTAGAGGATGCAAAACTGATCCTCAAGGTTAAAGAAGAAAGAAGGAAAAAGAGGTTGTATAAACATGCTCCTACTCTTTCCCCAGTTCATGAAATCCCTAAGAGAGAGGTCATGGAAAATAAAAAACCTCAGGTACATAAGGAGCCTGACAAACAAAATATGATCAACTACCTGACTACCACAGGCCTCTATCAGGCATCTGCACTTCTTCCCCTCTCATATGAATACATTGAATTTGAGTATCTTAAGTAGCTGGAAAAACAATTCATCAATGAACTGCTAAGAGAAAGATGAGGGAAGAAGCTATAAAGTCAAGAGTCATTATCCAAAAGAGTCAAAAGAAATCTGCTGACAGACAGGGGATGATGAGCTTCTTGAAGCTGTATGGATTCTCCGGAAGGAGTCATGGTCTAATGTATCTATCCACTATAGATGAACACATTAGAGTGATCAAAAAGAAGATTAAAAAGGGAGAGCTTGTGGACATCCATTCTCCACCAAGCCAAGCTCCTCTGAGGTAGAGGTTAAGATTGAACCAACACAGATAACACAACCTGGACCTTCAGCTGCATCTCAGCAACCTCATCTACTATTCCATAGCATCGTTCTACTCCTTCTCCTTTCAAACCGGTGAGGGAAGAGGACCCAACTAAGAGAGGCATAACAAAATAACTTGGTACGAATGACCAACTCTCTCAGTTAAACACTCCAAAGAGGAAGAAAAGGATGGCCCTGAAGAGAGTATATAAGCAAACGAAGGCATCCACTTCCAGACCTCAGGATAAGTCAAAGCATCTTGAGGAAGTGCAACAAGAGGCTGCTCAACCAACTCCTACTCAAGCATAGCCTCTTGCAGCTGGAAGACCTATCTTGTCTTCGATCTTTGCTACTAATCTAAAATAGATGGTATGTCATCAGAGATCAAGGTGGTCAAGATGTCTACTTTTGAGGGCATTTCCTTTCCGGATGGATGCGGGGTTACGGGTGAGCAACCAAAGGCTTCCTGTATGCATGCACTCAGGACCAAGTAGAATTTGCTTCAGAAGATTTATACATAGAACAAGAATTATTCTAAGTATAAAATCTTCCGAAGCCAAAGTTGCTCCGGAAGCTTTATACTCTGCACAAGAATCATTCCAAGTATAAAATCTTCCAAAACCAAAGACCAATCTTCCAAAGTCAAAGTTGATGTCTTTTGTATGTTCAAAGACAAAGTATTCTGAAGCCTATTGAAGTGAAGATTGATTTCTTCTGAAGACAGAGAAGAACATGCTTTTCTCGGATATACTTTTGCATAAAGTTGACCCACTTTCCACTGCAACTCTGAAGACTCACTAACTTGCATGAGTTAGTGAAAAGGTCCATGCTTTTGCAACTATACATTAAGGTCTTGAGTATGTAACTTTCTACTTTGTGTACTTTTATCCTTTTTATGATAAATTAGGAAGTGATCTATAGCATGTCATAGTCACTACTCAAAAGGCAATATGCCTTTTTACTCTACATTGATTTTGTTGTCTTTTAATGTTCCAACAGGCTTTTCAAGTATAGCCAGTTATAGGATGCAGTATAAAGTATCTAATGGTCTTGTATTTTATTTGAATAACTTATGCATTGTAACTCTTGTAAGAGAACTTGAGATTAATTTACAACAGTCTTGAAAACCGTTTATATTATTCTTGAGTTCTATCTAATTGTTACTCGTATTCTTTGCATCTTGTTCTTGAATTCGGTTCCCTATTTGAATTGTTTAGTGTTCTAACACTCTCCTTATTATGAGATTGATTGTATTGACCAGCCCATAACTGAGCCTGCTCGTCTCCTTGAGGTCCCTGTGCAAAAAGGCATTTTCTATGGCAAGTTGTCATAGTGGCCACTGTTGTGTATCAGCTAGAAATAACACAAGGCGAATCGATGTCGCCTTGACAACTGGACTGAATATGTCATCATAATCAATATGAGACTGTTGTCTAAAACCCCGTGCACACAACCGTGCTTTGTATCATTGTATTGCCCCTTTGGGATGTCGTTTGATCGTATAAACCCATTTGCAATCGACAACATTGGAACCAAGAACACGAGGGACCAAAGACCATGTCTTATTTCTTAGGAGGATTGAATATTCATTTACCATGGCAGCCCGCCAATATGGGATATTGTAGGCAGTGGTAAAGAATGGTGGGATGGTATTTGGGTCATGAGTGGTGGTGTGATAGGAATCTGGTTAAATAGGATTATAGGTTTGGGATTGGGTCGGAGATTAGGTGGATATTGGCGGGGGACGGGTGATTGAGTTGGTTGGTTGGTGTGAGTAGTGGTAGTGGGTTGTGATGAGCTCGAGGGTGGGTGCGGGGATTTTAGGGCTATTGGTGGTTATTCGGAGGAAGTGGTGATGGTGGATGGTTTTGGACGACGTTGATAGGTGCGAAAAGGAGGAGGTGATGGGGACGGTATAGATGTAGAAGTTGTAGGGTTAGGAGGAGATGTTGTTACAGGTGGGTCATCGGTTGGGGAATGTTCATTGGGTATGTAAGGGTCCGAATAGGTGGAAATGTAAGGTTCGGATTCAGGTGATGTGAAGGCATGCGGTTGATGTGATAAACTACGGTGTCAAAAGCATAGTTGCAAAATTTGTATTGGACATGAGAATGGGCTAGAAGTGTAAAGCCCGTTTCCACAACATGGCAATGTTGTTGTTCCATGATACCATTTTGTTCGCTCATGTGTGGGCACGAAAGGCGGTGAATGACCCCTAAGTAACGAAATAAGTTGGAGAGGTTTTGAAATTCACCACCCCAATCTATTTGAACTTGTTTGAGTTTTGTACCAAATTGATGTTCGGCCATGACGATGAATTGTTTAAATAAAGTAAAAACATCTTATTTTAATTTGAACGGGAAAAACCACATAAATTTAGAATAGTGGTCAATACATAAAAGAAATTAATTATGACCTTTAACAGATGTCACATGATAAAATACAAGATCTAACACATGAGAACTTTTAAAAGTAGAATTAAATAAATGTTATTTGAAAGATTTGCCGATAGAACAAGATTCATAAAAAGAGGGAGAATAATTCTTATTACAGGTAAATGACAAGCAGATAGCATTGACTTCAAAAGTTATGGATGGGGATCTCCTAATCTTTGATGCCAGATGTTGGAGGAGGTTGAAATTGCTGAAAAAGCGACTTTAGGAACTGTTTGAAAACGTGGAATGTTAAAGGAGTAAAGCCCATCAGTGCTTGGACCCGTGAGGAGGGTAGTGTGTGTAGCCTTGTCCTTCACATAAAAGAAAGAAGCATGAAATTCAAAATAAACATAGTTATTATGCTAGAACTTTTAGACAGATAGAAGATTTTGTTAAATTTAAGGAACATGAAGAATATTACGAAGGTTAAAGGTATGGTTAGGTGAGTGGAAGTGTTTGGAACCAATATGTAATATGGGTAAACCCTTACCATCACCAACATAAAGGCTATCCCTGCCATAGTATGCTTCAAAATTGCCGAACCCGGAGAGATCTGGTGCAACATGGTGGTTGGAACCTGTGTTTGGAAGCCAAGTTGATGATGCTTGTGACGTGTAATCAGCATAGTTGGCTGAAGGTTGTTGTGTTGACTTAATGGTGGCTGGATCACGATTCGGGCTCTAAGATGGAACATGTCCGATGCCATACCTGTTACAAGATCCATACATAGTGTTCTGAGTAGTTACCTAATTAAACTGATTTCGGTTACCTCCATTGTTGCAGTTGTTTTGTTAAGTCATGCTTCCTCGTCCACGGTTGTTGTTGGACCTCTTGTTACGGTTGTTTGATGATCGATTGGTGTAAAAGGACTGGAGCTGCAATGGGATCTGTAATTGTAGCCCAAGTTGAGCCGTAAGCTGGTGAACAACCTGCACGGTAGCATCAGAAGGCTGAACATTAGCAGTGGCAGGTGATGGCTTGAGTGCTGCTGTGAAAGCTTGTATAGGGGAGATGGTGTTGTTTAATTCTTTTGAAGCATGTAGTCATGGTCTACAAAGAGGGCATGAAGTTCATTCAATGCTAATTGTTTTGTTAGGGCAACGATCTTGAGTTCGATGTATTCAGGACAATGATAGGAGATGATAAGTATTACAAGATTTTTTTCTTTCATCGGTTCCCCTATATTGGCAAGAGCAATGGCATACTCTTGGGCCCTTGTCAAGTAAGCAAAGGAAGATTCATCAGGCTTCATCTCAATATGAAACAATTATGTCTTCAACATGTATTTGCGAGATGAAGTATGGGGAGAAAAGGCTCGTTCTAGAGAGAGCCATAGTTCTCTCGAGGAGGTAGTACCTTGAGCATGTTGAATGGCACTTTCAGAGACCATAGATAGGATAAGCATCCACATGTGAGCATCGTTGTGCACCCATACAGAATAGTCTGGATTCGGTTGTCTTGTTTCGGTTGTTGGTCCTTTGTCTATTACGGAGGAGGAGGAAACCAGAATAGTAGCCTCTGAGCATGGTATTATGCCATCTATGTAACCGAACAACTTGCTAGGAACGGTTTATCAGAAATTTCTAGTGGCCATGATTGTAGGGTTTTAAAAGAAAACTAAACTTGTAGGAGTTGTGGATGGCCTTCTCCTTTGAATCGAAGGCTGTGATGGTGACCAAATTTGCCGGTTTGTGATGGTGTGACGGCTAGGGTTCTTTGGTGGCAATTAGGATTGTTTTAAGGTTGGCTCTGATACCATGACAAACTTGGTAATCAGTAATTCTGAATTATGATTATGAATTGTGTAATTACATGGTATATAAAGAGTAGAATAATACACTCTAGACCCAATACAATTAGATACTATTTAAATATAATCCAAAATTTGTCTAATACAATTCAACACCTCAGAAAAGAAAAAATCGATTAAAAAGGGAAGATGAGTTTGAAAAAAACAGAACAGACACGTAGAAATTAAAATTAGTGTAACTAGTATTCTCACCCATGCTTCGCAATGGGGTTGTACACTGAGTATGATGGTTAGGTAATCGGGGCTCAGAAATACCATCATAGCCACCAACTTGTCAAGTGTAATACCAACATTAACAACCAACTCTCTACTGCATACATAATACAATTACCAGATCAAACCACTACATTATAGTCACAACAACAAAGAACCAAACACGATGCAATTGTAATGATAAGAGCATAGTAAGGCTCGGAACCAATAGCTAGTTACGACTGCACACCATGAAAGGATGTTGTTGGTACACATGTCCCTAGTTCTAGGTCTAGTGAGCTTAAATGTAATTGACTTTCATTTTGTTACACATATGTAATGTTTGATCAAGGTAATGAAAAACTCTTTGATTGATTGTGTATTAGTTGTTTAATGTTTTATATATTTATATGATTGTATGTTACACGCTTATACGAACATGTTATATAGGTATACAGTTGTTAGACATAGTTCTGAATTGTTAAAGGTTCAGGAATGTGTTTAACTAAGTGTCATGATTCAGTCGCACGACTGGACCATGCGAATGGTCCAATCGCATGACTGAACCAGGTGATTGAGTCAATCGCATGATTGAGTCATAAGACTGACTCAGTCGTACGAATGAATCAATCGTATGACTCAGTCACATGACTGAGCCATACGTATGGCTCAGTCATATGAATGAGAGCTGTAACCTATAAATAACACTAAATTCGTGGAAAAACGTAACACTTGGAGAATTCACAACCCTAGCCGTCCAAGTTCGTCCAGGTCGTCCCTTCCAACTTCATAGAACGTTTCTGATCGATTCTAATCAATTCTTAACGTTTTCTCATCATTAGTTTTGATTGGATTAACGTTCTCCCTGATTGGATCGCCAATCAAATAGGATTCTGCACTATTTGATCTGGTTTCACGTTGAATCAGTTAGTACTCCGTCCGTACTCGGTCCTAACAAGTGGTATCAGAGCTTTGGCTCTTGATTCTTCGTGGATTCAATCGGTTTTTGTGAAAAAGTCAACGTTTTTAGTCTAAAGATCCGTGCTTTCTGCATAAAAATCCATTTTTTAAGTGTGCATGCTTTCAAAATTGAGTCTTTTTCGAGTTGCAGCTCTTTAGGGTATTCAAAATTGTGTTTTAGGTCGAATTGTGTGAAAAAGGTTGAAAAATTTCGAAGTCAGCAGTCTCAGTCGCACGATTGACTCAATCGCACGACTGAACTCAATCGCCCAGTTCAATCGCACGATTGGCCCAGTCGCTTGTTCAATCGCACGGTTGTCCCAGTCGTTCTGTTCATTCGCACAACTGCCCTAATCGCCTGCCCAGTCATACGACTAAGCTCAATCGCACATTTAAGTTTCAGTCGTCCTTCAGTCGCCCCTCCCAGTCGCATACACGGTTTGGTTTTCAAGTTTAATACTAATTCATTATGGACTCGGAGAACTATGCATTCTCAGCAGGGAAGGACTCTAGGATCTAGAACCTATTGCTATTGGAAAATGAGATCGGGAACTATAATAAACCACCTAAGCTTTTGTCTCTTGATGAATTTCCTCAATGGAAGCAACGGTTTGAGATTCATCTTAATGGAGTGGACACAAATCTCTGGAATGCTATTGAGACTGGCTACGATATGCCAGTTGGAGCTGATGGTATACCCCTTACTTTGAGTGGATTAAGTGATGCACAAAAGATTGCATATAATGCAGAGAAGAAAGCCTATGCTATTTTGACACAGTCAATTCCTAAAGATATCTTCCATCAATATTCAGAACATAAGCAGAGCAAAAAGTTATGGAATGCTCTTGAGAAACGGTATGAAGGGAGCACAACACTGAAGTCTTTAAATGCCAAAGCATTAAAGAAGGAATTTGATAATTTTTACCGCTTCTATCATTTGATGAGTGAACTTCACACTCATGGTGTTATAACGTCTAAGGAAGAAAAAGTGCCAAGTTTGGCTGATGGGCTACCAGAGAAGTGGGATTCATTTATTTCCACTTTAAGATATAACTCAGTGCTGGAGACTTTGGATATCAATGACTTCATCCTGAAACTGAGAGAAAAAGAGGTGAGACATAAGTACAAGGCCAAGAAGGGATCATACACTCAGGATCTGTCTCTCTACAACGTGACTCCTACTGCAAAATCTTCCAGTGCCCTTCTGCAGACTGCTTTTATATCTAATACATCTGCAACTGGTCAAAGCTCATCGTCTGGTGGTGAGTCAAATGTTTCATCAGGGGTTCAACACAGTACTATAGAAGCTCAATCGACGAAGTTAGTGACAGAAAATCTGGGCAATGTAACTGTGGAAGTGGCTAAGGAGCACATGGACTTACTTGCTGCTGTGGTTCACTCTTATGATGGATTAGTAGCAGGAAAGATTGGTAACTGTCACTTGGCTGATGAAGACTATGAGCAGGTGGAAGAAAATGAATTGGAAAGAATGGACATCATGTGGGCTTTCGCGAGTGCTGTGCGATGAGCAAAGAAGTTTGTTAAGAAGACGGGACAGAATCTGGTGGCTGCTAAAGATACTACTTTTGGATTTGACAAGTCAAAGGTCCGAAGAAGACTGGCAATGGGAACCCGTTCTTGTCCTTCAACAAACAGGATAAAGAGAGGAAGACAGCTTCAACAAGCAATGATTCAAAGGCAATGGTTGCTCAAGGTGATAAATAACAGGACTGTTCCTTCCGATTTTTATCTGATGGTGAAGCCAACATTGCTCTCGTTGATGATCTGAATGATGACTCTCTGAGTGAGGGGGAGAACTCAGTAGAGCTGGATGCTAATGAAGCCTTAGCTGTTGTTGATCAATTCATTAATGATGAACTGAATGCTGAATATAAAGCACAACAAGAACCTCAAACTGCTTTCATGGCTGACACGTCTACATCTGCATAGGTAGAATCAAAAGATGATCTTTTTGTTAAACATGCTTGTGTTGAATGTGATAAATTTAGGGAAAGCATTGATCTGAAACATGCTAGGTTATTAGATCATAATGATAGCTTAGTAAATGACTTAAAATTGTGCACTGAGGCTAATAGAGTGTTAAAACAAAATGAGAGCAACTATAAGGAGAAAATTGAAGCTTTAAAGAAACAACTAAAAGAAACTGAGGTTGTCGCGTTTAACCAAGAAAATGACATTAAGTTTTATTTAAAGACAATTGAGGAAACTAAAAAGGACAGAGCTGTTTTACAAGTTGAAAATGAGTCTTTAAAGCAAAAACTCCATAGTCTAGCTAGTTCTTCTTATATTTTGAATAACTTGGTTAAGGAACGCAACAACGGGGAAGGGCTGGGCTATAAGGTTGCGCCTCCACCACATGAGATCCTATTGAACACCAAACAGCGACCAGTTAATAATAATCCCATAAAGGACCATGTGGTGACTACTCCTCTGGTTAGTGACCCGGATACTCCTGTTAAACCTGTTCCTCCCATTGCTAATCAGAAGTCATCAACTTCAGGCACAAAAGATCAGACTGATAGGGTAGAAGAGGATGTTAATGTCACTTTTGGGTTGGTTTCTAAATCTGTTGACACATAATCTAAGACTTTAAAATCCACTCAATCTAAACAAATTAAGCTAGATCGAAATCATCCAAAAAGACAAATCCACCATAACGTTAAACAAGTAAAATTTGTCAAGGAAGGTGAAAATCAAAGGATTGAGACCAAAAAGTCCTTACTTGAAGTTTACACCCCACCCCACAAGAGATCTCCTAGTCCTGTTGAAAGGAGATCATGCTATACTTGTAGGCAATGAGGTCACATCTCTTCAAACAGTCCTCGCTATCAGACACCCAAAATTAAAATAGAACTAGACAATGAAGTTAAATAGTTTTCAAAAAAGAGATCTAAGACTCCTGTTAGGTCTAAAACACCTGCTAGGTCTTATACCTCTCCTCAACACCATAGACAACACAGACAAGTCACTGGCAAGTCTGTGACGCCTGAGGTGAAACCTGTTTTTGAAACTAAACCTAAGGTTCAAACTATAAATCAGTCATCGGTTTACCACAAACAATCCTTTCACAAGGATGGTTTGTGGAAAGCCAAAACATCTGAAGTGTCTGAAAGCATTGATAAGTTAAAGGTTGAGGTCCCACTAACTGATAAAGGACAGTGGGTTGAGTTCGTGATGTGTGATGCCTCTGGGAAACCCAAGCCAGTCAAGGCTTGGGTCCCCCTCCTTAACTAATTATTTTCTATTATGTGTAGGTTGTCCGCTATATTGCTTCTACCAACACATGGATTGTAGATAGCGGGGCATCCAGGCACATGACGGGAAATCAGTCTTTCCTTTTCAATGTCAAACAAATTAAAGGGGGACACGTTTCTTTTACTGGAAACAAAGGAGGATACATTACCGCACAAGGAGAAGTAGGTAATGGACAGGTAAAATTTGATAAATTGAATTATGTTCAACAATTGGAAAACAATTTGCTTTCAGTGTCTCAGATATGTGACAAGGGCTTCAAAGTGATGTTTGACAATCGGAAGTGTTACATTCTGAAGAAAGAGATGGAGATTCCAGAGGAGCAGGTATTAATGTCAGCATCTAGGTACAATGACCTGTATGTTTTAGATATGTCAAATGCTTCTACTACTAAGTCTACTGTTCAGTGCTTTTTGTCTAAAGCAACATAGAAGGAGTCTATCTCATGGCACAGAAGAATGGGACATATAAATCCTAGGAAGATGAATCATCTGATTCATAACAACTTAGTTGAGGGAGTTACTGTAAAGAACTTCAAACTTCCTAATTTTTGTGTCTCATGTAAGAAGGGAAAGCAGACCAGGAAGTCTCACAAGACCAAGCACGTTAACTCTATCAAGATGCCCCTGGAGCTATTGCATATGGATCTATTCGGTCCTGTCAGCACGAAGAGTATCGCCGGAGACTGGTACTGCTTTGTAGTCACAGATGACTACTCACGGTTCTCCTGGGTGATGTTTCTGAAAGCTAAGTCAAAAACTTTTGAGTCGTTCAAGGTCCTCGTCACAACACTGGAGTCCCTCTATAAGCTGAAAGTGAGGAAGATTCGTTCAGACAATGGAACAGAGTTCAAGAATCAGTGGATGGATGCTTTCTGCAAAGAGAAGGGAATTGTTCATCAGTTCATCTCTGTATACACACCATAGATGAATGGATTTGCTGAACGAAAGAATCGGAGCTTGATCGAGACAGCACGTACTATGTTGGCAGATTCAAAACTTCCAATACAGTTCTGGAATGAAGTTGTTGCCAATGCTTGCTACACACTTATTCGTGTGTTAGTAGTCAAGCGGCATGGGAAGACTTGCTATGAGTTGCTTCAGAAGCGCAAACCGAACCTGGAGTATCTGGAACCATTCGGAGCTCCATGTACGTTGATGAAGGAAACTTAGGAGGGCAAGTTCAGCGAGAAAGTCGATCAAGGGATATTTCTAAGATATAGCATACCAGACAAACAGGTTTATAACAACTCGATGGGTCAGGTAGAACTGTGGTGCAACGTAGATGTACAAAGATACACCACCCCCCTTGCTGGAAAAGGTCCATTGTCATTCTTCGATTACGATGGCTTTTTGAAATCCTTCAACCTCCCTCAGCTTGATTCAGATGACGAGATTGCTGCCCAGATGATGTACCACGTCCTATATACACTGAATCTGGATATCAGCAATATGACACGAGCCAGTGGTGCTTCGGGATCTTCAACACCCGCTCAGGACGAGAATGATGAGTCATCAGATGATGACGAAGCAGCTGAGACTAACAATGAGCATAATGTCAATCAAGAAGAGAGCTCCTCAGCTACTGAACAAGCATCAGGAAATCTGGATACTGAACCTGTTGTCACAAATCTTGATACTTAAGTTGTCGTTCCTACGACACCTGTGACTAGGAGCAGTGTGAATCATCCCCCTGACTCTATCATTGGGGATCTTCAATCCGGTGTGCAGACAAGAAATCAGTAGTACTCTGTTGACTATGCTGCAGTCATGGAAAAGGGATATGTCAATGACGGGGCTTTCTTATGTTTTGTTTCTCAAATCGAGCCTAAGTACATTAGTGATGCCCTGAAGGATGAGGCCTGGGTCAACGCTATGCAGGAGGAGCTGCTACAGTTCAAGATGCTGGGAGTGTGGACACTCATTGACAGGCCTAAAGGAGTGAATGTGATTGGTACCAAATGGGTACTGAAGTGCAAGAAGGATGACCAAGGTGTTGTTATCAGAAACAAGGCACGGTTGGTTGTTCAAGGATTCAGACAAGTCGAGGGAGTCGACTACAATGAAGTGTTTGCACCAGTGGCACGAATGGAAGCTATTTGGATATTTCTGGCCTACGAATCTTATATGAAGATCAAAGTTTATCAGCTGGATGTTAAGAGTGCATTCCTTCATGGGAACATCCGTGAAGAAGTCTACGTCAGTCAACCCAAGGGATTCGAAGATCCTTATCATGGGGACAGAGTCTACAAGTTGGACAAGGCTCTGTATAGGCTACATCAGGCTCCTCGAGCTTGGTATGAAAAGCTCTCCACCCATCTCTTGAAACACGGTTTTCGCAGGGGTGTGACTGACTGCATGTTGTTCATTAAAGAGAAAGATGGAAATTTACTAATGGTGCACATCTATGTGGATGACATCATCTTTGGTTCCAGAAATGAAGAACTGTGCAAAGAGTTTGAATCTATGATGAAGGCAGAGTTTGAAATAAGTGCCATGGGAGAAATGAAGTTCTTCCTAGGATTACAGGTGGATCAAACACCTACTGGTATTTTTCTGCATCAGACTAAGTATGTCGGAGACATTCTTAGTCGCTTTGATATGGAAAATGTCACTGCCTCCGGTACCCCACTCGCCACAAATCATGATGTGGCACCTGATGAGAATGGGGATTTGGTGGATGCCACTATGTATCGTGGGATGATCGGATCTCTCATGTATCTCACTGCCTCGCGTCCATACATCATGTATGCGACATGTCTATGCTCCAGATATCAAGCCAAACCGAAAGTAAATCATCTGATCGGGGTGAAAAGGATCTTTCGTTATCTGAAGGGTACTCCAACACTGGGGTTGTGGTATCCTCATGACGATGACTTTGAGCTAACAGCGTATAGTGATTCAGACTATGGCGGCTGCAAGATGAACTTCAAGTCTACATCAGCAGGGTGTCAGTTCTTTGGAAGGTGTTTAGTCACCTGGCAATGAAAGAACCAGACCTCGGTTGCCTTATCAACCTGTGAAGCTGAATACGTTTTTGCTGCAAGCTGCTGCTCTCAGATTATCTCGATCCAACAGCAAATGTGGGACTACGGTTTGCAATTTTCTAACACCCCTATATATATGTTGATAACTCTGCTGCCATAGGTGTAACTAAAAATCCGGTTCAACACCCTAAAACAAAACACATCTGCATAAAGTATCACTTCATACGCGACTGCTATGAAAAACAATTAATTGATGTGGTTAAGATAAACATGGATTTTCAACGTGCTGACCTCTACACCAAACCATTTGATAAACCCAGATTTTTCTATCTGTTAGAGGTCAACAGCGTGAAAAAGAAAAGTGACATAATTTCAGAAGACACAGATGCCTAGTCCGACACGTGTTTAGTTTTTTCAATTCTTATTTTTATTTCTTTTAATCCTTGTCTTATAAAAATCCAAAAACATAAAAAGATTTTCTGTTTTAGAATTTTAGGAGGAGATTAGGTTATGTTCAGTATTTATTTACTTAAAAAAAGAAAGGGGGGAAGGAAGATAAGCTGAAAAGGCAAAGACAACAAAACTAAGAATGTGATTCAGCAAATTGGAATGTGATACTACACAGGCATCGAGTTACTTGGAACACCAAAAAGATTTTCAATTTTTTCAATTTTAGTTTAATTAAATCATAGAAAATTATGAGTCAGAGAGTTCTAAGTCTAACAAATTGGGAAAATGATAGTACGCTTGCTTGTAACTGTAATTATACAGAGAAAGTCGATCTAGGGAGGTGTTAGTTCATAATACGATGTGTCGGTAGATTCAACACGATAGACTAGTAGACATCATTGGTGAACTCAATTTAAACTAATCTGTTCAACTGACTGTGGGTTCCCATCTTATCACTGATTAACACAATCAGTTAATTCCAATAAGGGATGACGAGCAAATAAACGCCACTAAAAGTGTGCGGATGACCACAAAAAGAGCAAAGTACGAAAAAAATGAAACTAAACGCAATCAAGCTGATAACCTATGTTGTTGGTGCTTTATGTGCAAAAGAAAAATTTAAAGATGCTCTAATAAAAAGATAGGTTGTGTGCCTCTCTGCTGTGCGATGGCACTGATCTGAGGATAAGCATAACCTAGGTATTATAGAATTCATTGGTGTTTGCCGCCTCTCTGATGTGCGATGGTACTGACTTGAGGCTTTGCTTCTCTTTGAAAGATCTATGAATAGTCTCTTCATGTCAATATACCCGTAGACCGCTCAAAAGTCCTCTAAGGAATGTTGATTACCATATAAGATTGGTATCCACAAATGTTGGTTGAAATAATATAACCTAATACATCACCAATGTGTGTCTAAAGTCTGTGTATGGATTTAAGTGGACAAGTATACTGACAATCATCGTGGCTACACCGCCTGATGTTCAAAATCAATGTGTGTTACATAACAGATCAAGCGTGATTCCCAGTTAGAATGAAGAAGTCTCAGATGAACGAGAAACTGTGATATGTAAATATGTTACTTTCAATTTTAATACATATATAAAAGTTCAAAGTAATTTAGTCTATGCCTGTCTGATTCTATATGAATCTGTCTTAGAAATGATGTTAATGCTAATAGGCTTTTCTACCCAACCCTAACAAAATCACAAAAACATGTTTATTTTGTTACTTAGTTTAGTCTTTCAAATTATTTGCAAAGTTTGTTAGTGTCGGACTGTGCTATGTTACTCATTGCTGTGAATGTCACAAAATGAACTTAAAGTTAATCTTAAATCAATTGTTTCTAAAAAAGATAAATGGATCATGTTTGAGATGATCAGGTGGATAAATGGATCATATCTGAGATGATCAGGTGGATAAATGGATCATGTCTGAGATGATCAGGTGGATAAATGGATCACGTCTGAGGTGATCGGGTGGATAAATGGATCACATCTGAGGTGATCAACAAGTTTTAACCTAAAATTCATCATGTTTGAGATGATCAACAGCTCATAATGTTTTATCTATTGTTAAATGGAACTAAGTGTCGAACGGTAAAATGGTCAAAATGTCACAAGTATGGACCATTTGCACGACTGGACCATAAGTATGGGCTAGTCGTACGATTGGATC
Source organism: Flaveria linearis (assembly GCA_024085815.1). Taxonomy (NCBI): domain Eukaryota; kingdom Viridiplantae; phylum Streptophyta; class Magnoliopsida; order Asterales; family Asteraceae; genus Flaveria; species Flaveria linearis. Next base: position 29,514,075 of record CM044016.1, on the reverse strand, counting down.
ATACGATTGAGTCCAAATCGTACGAGTGGACCATGCAAATGAGCCCAATCGCACGATTGGAGGTTACCGACTATGACAGAAGTCCGAATGAACCTCAATCGTACGATTGGAGGTGAACGATTGGGTTAATCACACGACTGAGGCTCATTCGCACGACTCACTCATGCGACTAGGCTCAGTCACACGACTGGAGGTTGCCCTAGTATAAATACAAGGTCAATCGGCCTCAGTCGCTCTACTCACCCAAATCGCCCATTATACGTACGACTTAAAGAACCTTTGCTGAAATTTCATTCGATTCACAGTTACCATATATTCTTGCATTCTGACATTCGATATTGTTTATGCAGATAATAATCGAGGTGATTCATCAATAAAACCAAACATTGACATCAAGAATCACTCAAATTTTGACCTAACAGTAACCGAGGACTAAAACAGACAAATAAACCACCTAAACTGAGCTATAAGATCAAACTAAACTTAAAAGATGCTTAATCAAACTATTCCAAGTGTAATGAGCCTAATCACAATGTTTAACATCAAGTATTGCTCAAGAACATGAATTTGAATGTTCAAACAGTCAAATAGGCGACTGGACACACTGATGAACTTCAATCGTACGACTGAGCTGTCCGATTGGCTCAATCGTACGACTGAGATGGACGAATGACACAGTCGCATGACTGAACGGTACGTATGAGCTCAGTCACACGACTGAGGTAAACGAATGAGAAGACATGCGACTAAGTCCAATCGCATGACTCGGTCATACGAATGAACTCAATCGTACGACTAGATCTCAGTCGCATAGTTCAATCGCACGACTAGATCTCAGTTGGATAGTTCAATCGCACGACTAGATCTCAGTCGCTTTGTTCAGTCGCACGACTAAACCAATTTTTCAAGTTCATTAACCGAAATTGATTATCTTAGACATGTACTAATGTTTATCTGTTTTATGTCACAGATGGCTAGTCGGTGGACCATGATCACCAAGCACAATATCTGTGCTCATCTGGATGTTACTTCCCGCAATACGACGGACTTCTCTGGGATTATTAGTTTTCTACGCCGCTCGAGGATCTTTCGAGCGATCAGAGCGCAGTGTACTCCATACAAATCGATTCAGCAGGCGTTTTGGGAAAACGCTGTTGTAGACAGGTCCACGGAGCCTCACACTATTCGGAGATCTATCTTTGGACAAGACATTGAGTTGTCTGATGAAGATATACGGACCGTTCTGGAGTTTGGGGACGATGCTAACTGCCCAACGAGACTCCATCCCCTTACCGTCTGTGGCTGCTTTATGAGGGCGAAGTACTCGGGGGACATCAACTCAAGTATGCTTAACAAGAGCAACTTGTGCCCCCAGTTCAAGTACCTCGCCCATGTTCTTCTACGTTGTATAGCCTCGAGGAAGGGAGGTTTTGACGAGCAATCGGATCAGATGCAGAATGCATTTGCTGTATTGGTGCTGAACTTCCCGTTCAGCTTCTCCAGGATGATCTTCACCTACGTGGTGGAGAACATTGATGCCAAGCGGAAGGAGATCTTCTGCATGTACCCGAGGTTTATCCAGATGATCATTGATCAGAAGCTTCCCCAGCTGCCGAAGGAGAAAGAGGATGCGATCTTCCTGGAGGTCATGGATGACACGACATTGGGAAGAATGAAGGTTTACCGAGGCAAGCAGGTTAAGCCCCAGTGATGAGGTTGTTTGGGCATTTAGCCCGGGCGGACTACGTGCCGCTGGCAAGACGTAAGTGGCACCACGACGACAGTGACCCTGATGTGGAGCACATAGTCCTCCCTGCTGATGATTCTGATGATGATGATGGTGATGATGGTGGAGATACAGGTTTTGAGACCACTACTGCAGATGTTACATCTCCACCATCCCCACAAGAGGGATTAGAGACGGCTGGGTTTCATCAAGACTTTCAGGCCGATGAGGAAGAAGAGTCTGATGAAGAGCCTCTCACCCGGACAGTGGGTAGCCGGGTGGTTGCTACGGAGCAAGGCATTAGGGCGGTTGGTGGACGCCCAGGAGGGTCTGGGGTTCTACTGTCGACCCATCATATACCCAGACTCTCCCAGTAGCCGAGGGGGAGCATCTGGGTCCAAAGGGAGTAGACTGAAGCAGATGGCTCAGCCCCACGGGAGGAAGGTGAAGCGAGGAGGATTACCCTGCTTACAACCTCAACAACCACCACTACTACCACTCCACCATCCTCTACCACAACACCACTTACCACTACCATACCACCCTCCACAACCACTACTCCTACACCTCCACCCACTCACACACCTCCACCTATATTCACCACCACCGCTGCTACCACCACCCGACACCAAGTCGGACCCTCAACAGCTCCATCAGGATCTTCTCTACCCTCCAGTAAGGTAGAGGAACAGCTTGCAGCACGTAACCGAATGGTGCTGAAGCTGTTAGCTATCGATGACGAGAAGACTGCACAGCTAAGATAGTTAGTGGAGCTTACTGCTGCCCAATCACTAAAGATCTCTCAGCAGGCACAACAGCTACAGGAGCAGACCCAGCAGATGGCTGCTCAGAGTCTAGAGCTCACCCAACTCCAGGAGCAAAATGTCATATCTTCTAAGAAGATTGAGGAGTTGAAGGAGGCCAAGAAGACCATCCTGCTCAAACTTAAGGGCACTAAGGATGAGCCTCTAAAGATTAGAGAGGGAGATGGTGATAATGGTGATGATGAAGATAGTGATGATGAGGTAGATGACAGTGATGAAGATGATGATGATAGTAGAGATGATCAAGCAAAGGAGGAGCACAATGATGATGATGATGATGAAGATTCAGCTACAAATGCTGTTGCTCCGGGTCTGGAACAACAAACAAAAAGAAGATAAGACCATGGATCTACATCAACTCCTCCATCATCACCTGCAGCTGAAGCTCACGAGCATATTCAAGGTAAAAGTACAGATTAGATGTTTTATTATTCAACTTTTGTACTTGAATCATCTTTCGATGTTTGTGTAATTAATGTAAATATTTATTATTTAATGTTCGATTATCTTGATTACATACTAAATATTGTTATGCTACATGTCTAAATCAAACATATCCAGCATTTTAGCAAGATGAGCACGATGTTGCTCCCCTCCAATAGATCAAGTCTCAACTCACAATGATTCTTGATCTGCAGGGGATCGTTAGAAGGGCTGTGAGTTATACTCCTGAAGAAGGAGAAATAATTCACGACCTAACTGACGAGCAACTTGCTCAGATGTTTTGGCTTAATCCAGATGAGATCGTGAAGGATGCTCCAACGTTTGATGATGCTAGCGATGAAGAGCTTAATGATGTTGAGCAGATAGAAATACGCTGACCGAGAGGGAACTGTGTTTCCTGATCTGGTTAACACTCTCGGCGGTGATATTTTGGAGAAGCTGAGTGATAAAGAGAAAGAAGCTGAAGCATCAACTAGCCAAGCCCAAGCCTCGGACGCTGATGTCGATATCAGAAAGGCTGAATGGGAGGCTTGCTTTGCTGAGATCCGAGCCCAACGCGCTACATCTAAGCAAAGTCCGTACACCAAGCTCAACAAAGTTAAGAAGAACATGAAGGTGTCAGGGAAGATTATTGCATGGGCTCATTTTGAGGATCTTGGAGTTTATGCTGTAAAGAGGGAGAGGGGAATCGAGTACTTCAGATTCCCTCATGATCTGAAGACTCTCCCCGGGTTCGAGCTCAACCAGCTGGCACGCCTGAAGCTGCTCTACGCTGACCCGAAGAAAATGTCAGGCTGGTTTGAGGCTGTACTGAAAAAGGAATACAGGACAAGATGGGTAAACTTCAAACCTCAGCAGGCTACGAGGTACCTCTGAAGGTCTGAGGTGAGTCCTATCATCGGTCAATAAAAGATAGTCCTTAAGTGGTGCCCTCCGCGCACCTTGTTCAGAATTCCTTTGAGGGAGATGCCACAGGACTTTACCCCACATTTTAAGTGGTGGTACTATGACTGGCGCTATGGAGAGGTCGTCATTGTTTTGGACAGGGAAGGAACGGTGGACACAATAAGGGTGTTCAAACCAATGTGGCTTATCAACTTGTCATCTTCAGATGTCTATACTCTATACAAGTGGCCACTGTTTTTGATACCCAGAATATAGTGCAAGCACTATAGTTTCAGCATGTCATACGTCTATTCTTCGCACTCAATATCCATGCTGGGGTTTTGAAAGAGGAACGAGCTAAGAGATTCGAAGAGTTTAAGAACGAAGTCAAAGATTAGATAGAACTAGGTCCAAGGGGGAGTTTGTTGGTATACATGTCCCTAGTTCTAGGTCTAGTGAGCTTAAATGTAACTGACTTTCATTTTGTTACACATATGTAATGTTTGATCAATGTAATGAAAAACTCTTTGATTGATTGTGTATTAGTTGTTTAATGTTTTATATATTTATATGATTGTATGTTACACGCTTATACGAACATGTTATATAGGTATACAGTTGTTAGACATAGTTCTGAATTGTTAAAGGTTCAGGAATGTGTTTAACTAAGTGTCATGATTCAGTCGCATGACTGGACCATGCGAATGGTCTAATCGCACGACTAAACCAGGTGATTGAGTCAATCGCACGATTGAGTCATAAGACTGACTCAGTCGTACGAATGAATCAATCGTACGACTCAGTCGCACGACTGAGCCATACGCATGGCTCAGTCGTACAAATGAGAGCTGTAACCTATAAATACCACTTAATTCATGGAAAAACGTAACACTTCGATAATTCACAACCCTAGCCGTCCATGTTCATCCAGATCGTCCCTTTCAACTTCATAGAACGTTTCTGATTGATTCTAATCAATTCTTAACATTTTCTCATCATTAGTTTTGATCGGATTAACGTTCTCCCTGATTGGATCGCCATTCAAATATGATTCCCCACTATTTGATCTGATTTCACGTTGAATCAGTTAGTACTCCGTTGTACTCGGTCCTATCAGATGCAGAGCCAATGCAACCGACTTGATTTTTGCAAAACAATCATAGCCTTGGAACTACAAAATGTATCAGATAAAATCAATCGCATCGTCATTGACTCATCAGTTTTCACAAAAGCGATGTTTGGTTGCGGTTGCATACCATAAATTGTTGCCAAGCCATGACAATGAACACCATTTTTCCTCTAAAATCATAACCCTTGAGATACCAAAACGGCTGAAGGCCGGTCTTAAATGAACAATGGTTCATCATCATCGACATACAGAAACAACAAGATACAATATGAAAAAACGATCAACACATCAATTTATAACCTTTACAACTAAAACATTATCATCTTAAACAAAGCAGATGCCCATGAGCATTGACACACTGAATTAAACCATATTGGGTATTGATCTAAGAATCTTAAAAAGGGTGTCAATGAGATAAAGAGATGGAGGGGCAACAAAGGCAGTCGAACCACCAATTTCACCACCATGAACGACTACCAGACGGCCACCACCTCCATCTCAACCAGAAACGGGAGGCAAAGAGACAATCGTCTCCACCGGTATGCAAATTGTCAGAAACAACACCAAAACAGAGAGAAACGCAAGCGGCACCAATGTCGTGCCACAACCATCGCTGCAATCTTTAAAAGACATAATAGGTCAATCGCAGGCGAACAAGAGAGAAGACAGGTGGATATGGTTGTATGCCAAGCCGGAGATGGCGTTGGTGATATAAAAGTAGCCAAAACCATCACTCACACCCACTGTCTCTCTCTAAAACAGATTGCAAAAGACCCAAACTAAGACGAGTGAGGTAGTTTTCTGGCTAGCCGACGAAAGTGGCGGGAATAGAACAGCTGGCCAATCCCTCGTTCCAACCCACACCCTTTCTCTCTCTCTAAAAAAACTGGACCAACACCACATCGCCATCTTTGATCATATCTCGGTAAACCATAATGGAAAGGAGTAGGTGCAACAGCCGAGGCACTTACCAAAATACCCTGAAAACACCGTTCATCACCTCGCTTTTCTAAAATATATGGAAATTACTTCAATATTCTCACTTTAAAACATCGATCATTTAACATTGGATCATCAATTGGCTGATCAAATGAAATAAAATATTAAGAACAAATACTGGCTTTCTAAGTTTCTTTTATTTTTGTATTTATACTTTTATGTTGATATGAACTACATATTTTACCCGTCGCACATTGTGGCGGCATTGTACTTGAAGTGTATGTAGACCGTAATTGACCCTGTTTTTTCTGGACTAAATATACATCAAAATCATAGAGTACGTCAAATTTATACCGTTGAAAATAGATAATTATAATTTATAGACTTTTTTAGTTGTAATCCATCTCGAAACGCACATAGAAAAAGTATGTGCATCAGCCCTGTATGTGATGTGATATAATATAAATTACAATCGTCCTAGCTTTTTTTTAAACAAAATTTACATCAAAACGTAGATGTATGTTGAAACATAAATCGTCCAATTAGGAGCACTTGTTCAATTCGTTAAAATTGTCAAAAATCGAACAATCAAACCATCAATCAATTTGGTTTACATTTATGCAACACCATTAAACCATCAGTTCAGCTAGAAATCTCGACTAAATCGGACCGTGATCCTCCCCAACTCCATTTATAAAATTCTTACAATTTTTAGTCAAAATTAATTTTAGGCATCCTCATAATTCTAGATGCGTTTAGTCATTATTTGGGACATCAAACAATTATTAAAAATTTTTAACAGCATTCACATCCACTCTTCATCTCCATTTTATAATTACACTAAAAATCTCTACTTTTTTACTATTCTTTTTAATTAAATAATAATTTTTATACCTTTGTCATAACATTTTCTCTTCCTTCTACTAACAACCATTTTTAAAAAATATTAAAAAACTTAATAGAAATGAACAATCTTTTACCAAATATACAGATGAACGGTAAAATATTCTCTTACTACAAAATTTTTGACCATTAGTGACGACAAAAGTCATCACTATTAAGTGCCAAAATCGCCGCTAAAAGTGTTAACGGTGACATAAACAATGTTTTACCAAATATACAGATGATGGTAACATATTCTCTCACTACAAAATTTTTGACCATTAGTGACGACAAAAGTCGTCACTATTAAGTGCGAAAATAGCCGTTAAAAGTATTAGCGGCGACATGTGACCACTAATAAGTCGCTGCTATTAATTTGTCGGTAATGACTAATATTTCGATGCTAATAAGTAGCCGCTAATAATGTTTTTAGCGGTGATCCTGTCGCTGCTATTTGTTTAAATTTTAAAATTTTATGGTTGACTATTACCGACGATCCTGTCGCTATTAGTGGTCCCGGTATTTTAAAATTATTTTTTATATTTTTAGTTTTCAGTTTTACATACAAATAAATCTAGATTTCCCGATTACATACAAATTTTATACAAATGAATCAAGATTTTCTAATGACATACAATTTTCACAAGTACAAACATATAAATAACACACTCACATATATATAAAGAATGAGCTGTAAGTACTTTAACATATATATATACATATATACATATATATATATATATATATATATTAAAATTGTTATTAAACAATTACTATCAAAATTTATTATTATTATTCTCAGTATAGTTTAATCGTATGTGAATTAATATATATGTTTTTTTAATGGTGAAAATATTATTAAACTAGCGGGAAGCTAGCAAGAAACTTACAAAAGAAAAGAAGTATTAAAATTACACCAATGGATCCACTCTAAATTTATCAAATTCCCCCATGCTTAGCTCATATAAATGAAGACACTAGAATATCTTCATAAACGAACTCCACTCTGCGCTTGCTCACATTAAAAACTCGATCATTTCACCAAAGCCAAATGTGCCATAAAGTGGCATGAAGGATGGTAAGAATAATGTCTCTAAATCTTCTTGTTGCATGCATCCGAGAAGGTATCTATATTAAGTCATGCACATTGTCTATCCTTCCAAAATCACGTCTACACCATCTTTGTACCATCCTCCAAAGCAGGGCCACTACATCACAATCCATGAGAAGATGATTCAAGGTTTCCAAGTTTGCATTGCAAGCCCTACATACCGTATTACCCACTGATATGTTTCTTTTGTCCAAACTAACTAGAGATGGGATTTTCTTTTGAGCAGCCCTCCAAGTAAAGGATATAACCATGATAGGGATCCAGTTTATCTTAAGCGACTCCTTTATTTTTGCCACCGAAAAAATACCATCACCGCCATCCCAATACCATATGTCCTTATTATTAAAGGTGATGGAGTGCAGAAAGGTTTTGATTGATATGAGCTACTGAACTTCATTAATATCAAATGGGTCCCTCTTCCAAACCCACCTAAAATTGTTATTGTCATCCAGAGTGTACAATTTGTCAGCCACTTTAACACTTTTGTACTCTTCTAGCTTAAACAAGCATGGAAAAACCTTTTTTGATACCCTCATTTTACACCAATTGTCCTAACCAAAAATCAACGGACAAACCATTCTTGATTTTACATTTGATCAGCTTGTTTAGATCAACATCTAACGATTTCAGCTCCATCATATTTTTCATAATATTTCCCCAAATCCCCACCACTGATCTTTTCCACGGTACATCTTCAATTGTAGCCTTGGATCCATGAATAATTTAATGATATTACACCAGAGAGCATCATATTCCGTCTTGAACCTCCAAAACCATTTCCCCAAGAGGGCCTGATTAGAGATATGAAAACTACCAATCTTAAACCCACTAACATTCTTTGGCGCAAGGCAATTTTCCCACCTTACCCATACAATTTTACGGCTGCCATTCGACCCTCCCCATAAGTAATTCGTACGGATTCTCTCTAGCTCATGTATGACAGATAAAGGTGCTTTATATAAGGACATGAAATAGAGAGGAAGGCTTCCAAGGATAGATTTTACTAAGGTCATCCTACCGCCAAATAACAAGGACATATCTTTCCATGTGGATAAGCGCTTTTTAAGTTTTTCAATAATCACTTCCCAAGACTTGATTTGGTTCATGTTTGCTCTAATCCTCATGCCTAGATATGAGAATGGCAGAGATCCTAACTTACATTTCAACTTGAAAAATCATGAGTTTTCATCCCCATCCTTTACCCATCTGATCCTTGCTTTTTGGTTTAAGTCTTCTGAAAGAGCATGTTCAAGACAAGCAATTTCATGTTTCTAATTCTTTCTATTTTGGAGCTCTATATCGGAAAGTGTACCCGATTCAGCCTTTACCACAAGAAAGCACACTTTGCTTTTTAAATAATTGATTCGGGCATTCTCCTTGCCTCTCATCTCCACTCTCCATAACTTTATAACCTTCTTCATATGTCTTAGCCTTTAGGCAAGTATCAAGTCAGCATTTGTTGAGCTAATCATAGGCTTTGAAGCACCTTCAACCATCAATTTGAATCCTTCCTTGGTCAACCATGAATTATAAAATCTAAATAGGGTCGGGGCAAAAGTTTGATGAGCTAGAAAGAAGGATGACCGGAGAGTGATTAGAGTGATCCCGAGAGAGAGCGAATAGAGAAGGGTTTAGCCACCTACTTTGAAACAAGGAGCAGATAAGTATTCGGTCTAACTTACTTAGCTTTGCTCTACTATTATCCATATAAGTGAATTTTCTTCCACCCATATTGTACTTGTACAAAACAGCCTAATCGATGAAGTGATTGAAATCAGAAGCCTCAGAACTATTGAATTCCGAGTTCAACCTATTGCTGGGAAAACTTACGGAATTCAAATCCCCTAAAAGTATCCACATTCCTTGAATTTGATCTTTTAGATGCTTGAGCTTGCACCATAAGTCCCTTTTCGAGTGACTATTATGCGGACCATAAACATTCACAACAATCAAATTGTTAGGACCGTTTTCGTACGGAGTACTAATGGATTCTGCATGAGACCAGATCAAATAGTGTGGAATTCTATTTGACTGGCGATCCAATCAGTGAGAACGAACAACCTGATCGATCTAACAATGAAACAAATGTTAAGAACGAGTTGGAATTGATCAGGAACGAACTATGAACTTGGATGGGCGACTTAGGACGCTCTGGACAGCAAGGGTATGAAAGTATTTGAAGTGTTATGTTTTTCCACGAATTATGTGGTATTTATAGGTTTTCAGTGTTCATTCGTACTACTGAACCATTAGTATGGTTCAGTCATGCGACTGACTCATGCGGTTGACTCATACGCACGACTGAAGGTTCAGTCGTGCGACTGAGTCAATCTTATGTCTCAATCATACGACTGATCCAGTCACCTGGTTCAGTCATGCGACTGGTCCATAAGTATGGTTCATTCATGTGTATGGTCCATAATTATGGTCTATTAGCATGAATAACCACTTGACTAAGTTGAACACATTTCTAAGTTCTTATTGACTTAGAACTATGTAAAACAATATCAAACCTATATATTAAGTTCATACATGTGAATCACATTCAATACAATGATAATATAATGTAATCAATCATAAATAAACATCAAAATGCATTTCATATATCATTGAATCATCAGATTACATCAGATTACATCAGTGTAAGACATGAAAGACTTTACATTTAAGATCATAAACTAGGTACATAAATATGTATCAACAAATTCCCCCTTGGACCTAGTTTAGACTATTGTCTAACATTCTTCACATGCTCTTGAAACTTCTTGTACTTCTCTTCTCTTGTGACTCTAGTGTGTATCTCAAACGCAAAGCAGAGTCTTACAACGTGTTGGAATTGTAGAATATCTTGCGAGTCATAGAACAGTGGCCATTTGTAGAGTGTGTAAACATCTTCTACAGACAAGTTGGTTAGCCACATCGGGTCAAATGCCCGGATAGTCTCTATTTTACGCTTTTTATACAAAACTATGACCGCTTCTCCCGTCCGCCAGTCATAATACCACCATTTGAAGTGTGGAGTGAAGTCCTGAGGCATCTCCCGTAGTAGGATCTTAGACATTGTGCGCGGGGGACTCCACTTCAGCACTACTTTCAGCCTTCCAGAGATAGGATCAACTTCGGTCTTATGTATGAACCTCTTAGGTTGTTAAGGCCTGAAGTTGACCCATCTAGTGTGGTATTCCTTCTTAAGCATTGTCTCGAACCAACCTGACATCTTCCTTGGGTTGGCGTACAAAAGATCTAAACAGGCTAGCCTGTTCAGCTCAAAACCGGGAAGAGTCTTCAGATCATGAGGATATCTGAAGTACTCAATACCCATCTTCCTCTTAACAGCATATATGTCCAAGTCTTCAAAATATGCCCAACTTATGTTCCTGCCCGACACCTTCTGATGCTTCTTTACTCGGTAGAGTTTGGTGTAGGCGTTCAACTTTGGAGGAACTCGTTGGGCTTTCATCCTAGATAAACAATCTGTCCACTCAGCCTTCTTAAGATCGACATCAACGTCTGTAGCTTGGGCTTTTCCTTCATCTTCTCTTTCTCCTTCTCAGTCTCATCCAGTTTCTCAAAAGTAGAACTGCCAAATGTTTCACCCAAGTTGGGGATAATATTGTCCTCTTTGTCAGTGTATTGAGGATAATATTCAGACTTTATATCCTCTATCTCAATCTCATCCATGCCTTGAAGCTCTTCATCACTAATAACATCGACCTCAGGAGCGTCTTTGACGAGCTCGTCTGGATTTAATCTGAACATGTCTGCGAGCTACTCGTCAGTTAGGTCATGGATGATCTCTCCTTCCTCAGGAGTGTAGCTCATAGATCGTCTCACGATCCCTTGCAAATCAAGAATCATAGTGAGCTGAGTCTTGATATACTGAAGGGGAGCGATGTCATAATCATCTGTCTGTTGAACTTCATCTGTTTGATTAGACATCCAATACATAAAACATAATTCATTAAACAAGATATTTAAACATTAATAATTATTAATTTCATTAATGTAATACATAATTCAAGTACAAAAGCTTTAAATACATAAACATCTTAACATTACTTTTCCTTGATCGGGCGTCTCTTCAGCTTGAGGAGCTGAGGAAGAGGGTCTCTGATCTTGATTACGCTTTATGCGCCTCTCTCGAGCAGATGGGTTGGAGGTTGATGCAGATGCATCACCTTCTTATCATCATCTCCTTCCTTATCTTTCCTACTTCCTCCCACCTCAACCTCATCATCATCATCATCCGATTCATCATCAGAAGAATCATCATCATCATCATCTCAATCATCACCAACACCCTTTATCTTCAAGGGCTCACCCTTCTGTAGGGTTTGTTAGAACATAAAATCATAGTTTAACCTCTTAAACATTCTGAAAATGCAGCGGAAGTTTAGCATTATAACTTTGTTTATAAGCTGAAAAATATGTTCATTAGATGACCATATTAATGTATAAAACAAACCCAAAGAACAAAGGATCATTTATGTGAATATGCAAGCTATGAACATATGTAAATGCACATAAAATCACAGCTATATAGAGCTGTGATTACTACCTTACTGCAGCAGCAAAATCAACCAAGGAAAGGTAGAGATGATGTCCAAAATTCAGCCAAGACTTCAAGGATAGAAGTCCTCAAGCTAGTATACCCCAAGCTCCTTGCAAACACACCTTCTTGTTAGGTAGAAAACACCAAAAACAACTTCAAAACCCAGCTCAAAACCCTCCTGTTCATTGCTGCTGAAACCGTAGGTTGAGAGAGAGAGAGAGCTGATTCTTTGTTGTGATTTCATGCATTAGATGAATGATAATGAGAGTCTCTTTTAACTAGTTAGTGGAGGGGACAAGACATGCATGTGTGTGTGCTTAAAGGGAATATTGAGTTAGTGGAAACATATGCATGTGTGTGTTCTAATCAAGAGAATAAAACCACTATCACATGCATGGAAGGGGACGGCCAAAAGAAAGAAAAATAAATGTTTTTCTTACAAAAACAAATATTAACACACACATATATATTGTCTAGTCTTTCAATTAGTTTATAGAATTAACCAATTAATTGTATAAGTAGTATACTCTCACTATTAATTTGTAATGTTATCTAACATACTTAAATAACATTACAAATAATATTATTGAACAAAATATCCATTTTCTAAATTGGTATAAATCTTTAATTGCATGATCATATCATCAATTAAATATTAATTGGTGTTTGCTAAGCTTGTTATTGGGTATAACCCGACTTGGATCATAACGTACTAACTACATCAATATTCTAAGTGTCTTGGGCACATAGAATCCTACACCTTCATCCCTTTTAGCCTTAACATCAGTTTCTTGTTCTTCTTCTTCACCTCCTCGATCATCTTAACCGATGCCATCAGTAGCTCATTCTGTGCAGTAAGGGCATGATGAGCTCTAGCCAACGCTCTCTCGTGAGCAGCGTCCCTCTCTGTCAGATGGGCTATCTGTTTGCCCTGAGCAGCATTGACTGCCACCAACTGATTCATCTGGTTAGCTCTCAGATCATCTATCATGAGTAGCTTGAGCACCAGTCTATTGAGGCTAGCCAACTGCTCCTCTAACCCAATATTGGGTAGAGAAGATCCCTGCAGAGGTGTAACTGAGGTGGAAGGTCCCGGTTGGGGTATAGTAGGTGTGGTGGTGGATGTGGTATAGATGGGAGTGGGGATGGAAGTAGGTTATGGTGGAATTGATGTAGGTATAGTAGGTGTGGTGGTGGGAGTAGTAGTGGATGTAGTGGTGGCAGTGGTGGTGGTAGTAGTGGTGGTAGGAGTGTTGGTAGTGGTAGTAGGGTGGTGGTAGTAGTGGTGGTAAGAGTGGTGGTAGTAGCTGTGGTAGGAGTCATGGTAGTAGCTGTGGTGGTGGAGGTAGTAATCAAAACAATCCTTCGCCTCTTGCCCTTCTTGCCATGAGGTTGGGCCATCCTCTTCCTCCTCAAGCCCTTGGTAATCGGGTGTAACACCCTGTATTATTATTATATACGAATAAATTATATATAAAAAAAATTATACTGAATATTAGTAAGCGAGTAATTTGTAAGCTTCGTATAAGCTTAGTCTAGCACTTATAATTGTAAACGTTTAACCCTAAACCCTAGTTGAGTAAATAATAATATTAAATTGCGACATATTTAATTTTTACACCGTTTTTAACGAAACTTAGGTAGAAACGTTCAGAATCATTAGCAGATTCTAATGACATTTTCAGATTTTTATAAATGTCATATTTTAAAAGTTATCAGATAAAAACATATTTATAATTATATGATGGCATTTTGGTAAATAAGTATATATATTATTATAATATATATATGTATATAAAGATATATATGAACGTTGATATGGATCAAACATGTGAGTATACCATAATTTTGTAACTATAAATAGAATGTTATGGTTTCAGTTTTTTTTCTTTTGAATGCAACCAGAATCCTTCACTCTTCAAACACACACACTCTTCAAACACACACATACACTCGTTCCTCTTTCAAAACACACAGCGTGCAACTTACGTATAAATCTTCATATTTTCTATTTTAAATCCAAGAACCCGATGAATAAAAACACGAAGTTACATCAAATTTACAACCCAACGATCTGCCAAACACTAAGTTGTTACTATGCTTCGTCAAGGTTAATACGTTTATTATTTTTGCAAACTTATAAATGTTTTGTTGTTTTCAAAATGCATGCATATATTAATAGGCTTATACTCATAGAGGGTAATTTATCGGAGCAAGCAGGATATGAGCTTACATATGGTTTGATCAAATCGTATACATATTAGATTGCGGTCTAATGCTTTTAATATAAATTGGGATGAAGTGTCAATCTTAAAAAGGTTACCGATAGGGCCTACAGGTCTCAAAACCAATTTATATTAGTGTATAGCAAGAGGATTTCTGGATTGTATAAATTACTAATTCCAACTGTGATTTAACCTTTATTGACATTAGCAATCTTAAAATTATTCCGTGTCATATAAGCATTATTCACCAACATATTGTTGACATTTTATTTTCAAAACTTTTCAGTTATTAATCTTGATCAGTGGGGTACCCGCTCTAGACTTAGGGCTACCCTACTCTATGGCTAGCATAAAGGCTATTGTCAAGATAAATGTCTAAGGCTTGGAAATAATTCCGTGGCTCGGGAAATACTATAAAAAATAAGGGTTTTGGAATAATAAAACTTTTGGCTATATATGTAATGGGTGTTTAAATCCCAATGTATATAAAAACCTTTGTAGACTTCCGCTGTGAAAAATATTTTGTTATATTCAAAACAGGTACCAACACGTCACCACGCCCCAGGGGTGCCCGGGGTCGGGGCGTGCCAGGTTGGTATCAGAGCCACAGGTTTTAGCGAATTAGATATTTGGAACAAATATTTAAGCTTTAACCTAACTGAGAAAAAGATCCTTGTAAATTGGATTCCTACTTATTTCATTCGTATTAGATAAAAATATTTAACATCTTGCAGGATGTCAGGCCATAACAATATATACCCCATTATAAACGATGATCTGACGATCACGTATGTACCAGAACCTATGACATACGGAACATCCCTAGACCTTGTAACCTTTTTAGACACCGCTTTCCAGTTTGGTGTGCCCGAAGAACATATCGAAGATAATTGGATGACTGATCCACTGGCTAGTACATACGTGCAAGAAACCATGGAACCCGTGACTAGTTTTCTGTACGAGGAACCAAAAATCTGGAACTATAACACCCCTCCAGTTCCTTTAGAAACTCATAAAACAATCCCATTTGCAGAAGGAACTAGTAGGTCACAAAAACCTAGGATGAGGGTACACTGCCCATCGGAAGTATTTCGTTATAATTCCAAAGATGTAGAAGAAGCATATAAGGAGGCTGATAAAATGCTGACGATTGAAGAAAAAGAAGAAGACGACGACGAGGTGGACATTCTGTGGTACCGGCTTTTCCAAGACGACGGTAGGGAATTTGCAAAAAATCACCTAGACGTCTGGCCTACAGATTCAGTGTACCATGAAGTTATCACTGGAAAGAGGCAGCCACCGCCGCGCTACAAACTGACAGAGGAACACGATGGGTCCATACTCGATTTGCTAGATAGGTCGTTTCACGAGAATGACGAGTTGAAGAAGTTACAAGCAATGGAGAGAGAGAAAAAGATAAAAGCAGGTGAAGGGTTGTGTCAAGTAGGAAGTTGGTTGGAACAGAAAGGATGTGAATGGAAGAAGGGTTGATCCGAGGAAGAGTCCATTTATACTAGAAGCATACATAATTATATATGTATTATATATGTACATATACACTAATATGTTCGATGTAGTATACGTGTGGTAGATGTATATGTAGTACGATAGTAATGATGGTAGAATTAATGTAACTGCAAAATCATTTTTGGTTATAAAATAGTTCAATTTTGCAATCCGTGTGTTAAATTCTTTCTATTAAATGGTTGTAGAATGTCGGGACCAATCAATCAAAGTGAAATCCTCCACAATCAAATGGATCATGGAGATACGTTGGCTGAAGATCCAAATGCTAGTGAATCTGTCCTTAATGAAAACAAAGTTATGCAACTAATAGATCAGGGAATTTTTAATGCAATTCCAAGATTAGTCGCCGCTATGGAAGAACAGAAAAAGGCAAATAAGGTATAAAAAGATAAAGAAAAAGTCGAAAACTTAAAAAGAAAAATGCTCGAGACTAATAAGGGAAAAGTTATCGAGATTCCCAATGAAAGTAGTAATGGAGATTCTGACACTGAAGAACCCCTGAAAAAGCTAAAAGAAACGTACTGCGACTACAAAACGTTTCAGGCATGCAAGCCAGAAGAGTTTTCTGGTTCACAGGGAGCGGCAGTAGCAGTCAGATGGCAAGAAAAAGTAAAGTCGGTTATGAAAAGATGTAAGTGTGCTGAAGGTGATAAAGTTTTGTTCGCTTCAGGACTATTTAAAGACGGCGCACTCGAATGGTGGAACTCCCTTGTCGCTACATGAAGTGAGTCGGTTTATGAAATGCCCTGGGAAGACTTTGCAACCCTCGTTACTCGGAAGTTCTGCCCAATGAACGAACGAGAAAAGATCGAGGGCCAGTTTCTGAATTTAAGGATGATTGGTGATGATATTCAAAGTTATAACACAAAAATTCTAGAATACTCGAGGTTTGTTCCACATCTAGTCACCCCTGAATGCAATTTTATAAGTCGATACATTTGGGGATTGGTATGTGAAATCAGGGATACCGTGAAGGCAGCCATGCCTCAAACTATCGAATCGGCCATGGAGTTAGCCGGTTTAATGACAGACGGTATGATACGAACTAGGAAGGAGGCAAAGAAGAAAGAAATTGTATCAAAAAG
Source organism: Flaveria linearis (assembly GCA_024085815.1). Taxonomy (NCBI): domain Eukaryota; kingdom Viridiplantae; phylum Streptophyta; class Magnoliopsida; order Asterales; family Asteraceae; genus Flaveria; species Flaveria linearis. The sequence goes on along the minus strand of CM044016.1, from coordinate 29,496,746 downwards.
AGAACAAGTGTGGAGAAAGGATACAAGGAACTCGGGAAAGAGGTCGTCTACGACAACCCACCCCGAATGTAGAATTTGCAAGAAGAAACATGCAGGAAAATGTCTTTTCGAGCGGTTTGCATTCTGTCAGAACTGTAAAGCTACAGGACATGCTACTGAGAACTGTCCAAACCCAAAGGCCACTGGAGCTTGTTTTAATTGTGGTGAACGGGGACACATTCGTTCGGATTGTCCCAAGTTGAAGCAGGCCATGAAAGAAATCACGAAAGGTGAGGGAGGAGCAAAAAGGAGCGCTCGAGCTTTTGTCCTAAATTCTCGAGAAGCCACCGATATACCAGACGTCGTGATTGGTACGTTTCTCGTTAATAACACTTATGCTAGAGTGTTGTTTGATTCAGGAGCAAACCAAAGTTTCATTGATCATAAATTTTGTAAATTATTAAATATACCTCTAGCTAATTTAAGACGGACTATCAAGGTAGAAATGGCTAATGGGGAAACGATTAAGATTACCGAATTATTGGAAGGTTGTGTTATAACCTTGAACGGGCATGATATTCCCGTACGACTTTTACCCATGTCATTGGCTGGATTTGATGTTGTCCTAGGAATGGACTGGTTAGCTAAGTACCAAGCCTGTATAAATAGTAATCTCAAGACAATCATGCTCCGAACCTCGAGCGGGGAACCAGTAACTATTCATGGTGAGAAACAGGCCAATCAGATCGGCATCATATCAATAATTAGAGCGGTAAAATATTTAAAACAAGGTTGCCTAAATTATCTAGCTTCCGTTTCGGTCAAGGAAAAAGAAGAACGTATAATTAAAGATGTGCCAGTAGTTGCTGAATTTATAGATGTATTTCCTGATGTGTTGCTAGGAATACCGCCAGAAAGAGAGATAGAATTTAAGATTAATCTGGTACCTGGTACTGCACCGATTGCAAAAGCCCCATATCGATTAGCACCAACAGAAATGGCGGAGCTAAAGAAACGATTAGAAGAATTATTGGAAAAAGGTTTTATTCGACCTAGTTCATCACCATGGGGAGCTCTAGTTTTATTTGTTAAGAAGAAAGATGGGTCAATGAGAATGTGCATCGATTATAGGGAGTTGAACAAGGTTACAATTAAAAATCGATATCCGCTACCTCGAATTGACGATTTGTTTGATCAACTCCAAGGAGCCTGTCATTTCCCAAAAATTGATCTTAGATCAGGTTATCACCAATTGAAAGTTCAAGAGGAAGATATTCCGAAAACAGCTTTCAGAACAAGGTATGGACATTATGAGTTCACAGTGATGCCGTTTGGACTTACTAATGCCCCGGCCGCATTCATGGATATGATGAACCGAATTTGTAGACCGTATCTGGATAAGTTTGTTATTGTCTTCATAGATGATATACTTATCTATTCCAAAAGTGAAGAAGAGCATAAAACTCATCTCAGAGTACTACTTGAAATGTTAAGACAAGAGAAACTGTACGCCAAATTCTCTAAATGTGAATTTTGGTTAACGGAGGTACAATTTCTTGGGCATGTCATCAATGCTAATGGAATTCAAGTAGACCCAACAAAGATAGAAGCCATTTCTAAATGAAAAAATCCAGAAACACCTACAGAAGTACGCAGCTTCTTAGGATTAGCTGGATATTATCATCGTTTCATAAAAGACTTCTCTCGAATTGCGATCCCTTTAACAAAATTAACTCGAAAGGATGTCAAATTTGAATGGGGTCCGTAACAAATCAAAGCTTTCGAAATCCTAAAAGAACATTTGACAAATGCACCAATCTTAGCGTTACCTGAAGGCAATGAAGACTTTGTTGTACATTGTGATGCATCATATACTGGCTTTGGGTGTGTGTTAATGCAGCGAGATAAAGTTATCTCATATGCATCTCGTCAACTTAGAGAGAATGAAATAGGTCATCCAACTCATGACTTAGAGCTTGGTGCCATAATTTTTGCATTAAAGATATGGATGCACTATCTCTATGGAGCCAAATTCACTATTTACATTGATCATAAGGGATTGAAATATATCTTTGATCAGAAGGAATTAAACATGAGGCAAAGACGTTGGATAGAAGTCCTAAGTGATTTTGATTGCAAAATATGCTATCAGGAGGGAAAGGCCAACGTAGTAGCTGATGCATTAAGCAGAAAAGAGCATGAAAGGCGAAAACGAGTACGTGCTCTACAACTCAAGTTACAAATTGACTTGATAGATCAGCTTAAGGATGCTCAAGTCTTAGCTTTGAATGAAGAGAATATTGAAAAGGAAGGTATAAGAAATATTCTTAATCAACTAACCAAAGGAAATGATGAAATTCTCAGAATGAATAAGCGTATATGGGTACCGATCGCCGGCGGTCTTAGAGAAAGGATCTTTGAAGAGGCTCACAAATCCAAATATGCGATGCATCCAGGATGTGACAAAATGTATAAAAATCTGAAAAGTAATTACTGGTGGGTTAGCATGAAGAAAGATATTGCTTTATATGTTGCAAAATGCTTAACTTGTTCACAAGTTAAAGCAAAACACGAGAAGCCCTCTGGTTTATTGCAACAGTTAGAACTGCCAGTTTGGAAATGGGAAATGATAACCATGGACTTTATCAGTAAATTACCACGAACCAGTCGTGGGAATGATATAATTTGGGTTATTGTTGATAGACTTACAAAGTCTGCCCATTTTCTTCCAATGAAAGAAACGCACTCCATGGATAAGTTGGCATAACTTTATGTCAATAATATCGTGTCGTTACATGGTGTGCCATTGTCCATAGTGTCAGATCGTGACAGTCGATTCACTTGTCGATTTTGGCAAAGTTTCCAAAAAGCCTTGGGAACAAAGCTTCATCTTAGTACTGCCTATCATCCACAAACTGATGGGCAAAGTGAGAGAATCATTCAAACTTTTGAAGACATGCTACGAGCCTGTGTGATTGACATAGGTGGTAGTTGGGATGATCATCTGCCATTAATGGAATTTGCTTATAACAATAGTTATCACGCAAGTATCGATGCAGCGCCATTTGAAGCCTTGTATGGTAGAAAATGTAGAACCCCTATATGTTGGTCTGAGATTAGAGACAGTCACTTGTCAAGACCTGAAGTTGTTCAAGAAACCACTGACAAAATGTTGCAGATTCGTGAGCGTTTGAGATTAGCAAGAGAACGACAAAAGAAATACGCTAATCATAGAAGGAAACCACTAGAGTTCGCTGTAGGCGATAAAGTATTATTAAAAGTTTCACCTAGGAAAGGTGTGGTTTGATTCGGAAAGAAAGGAAAGTTAAGCCCACGTTTCGTCGGACCTTTCGAAATTCTAGAACAAATTGGGCCAGTGGCATATCGATTAAGGTTACCAGAAGAGATGAGTGGAATACACGATGTATTTCATGTATCCAATCTGCGTAAATGCTTAGCAGACGAAACTCTAAAAATACCACTAAAAGATGTAGAAATAGATAAAGAGTTGAAATTCGTCGAGCAACCATTGCAGATAGAAGATCGTCAAGAAAAGCGACTAAAAAGAAAGAAGCTCGTGTTAGCCAAGGTGAACAGGAACTCTAGGCGTGGCCCTGAATATACATGGGAGCTGGAGTCCGAAATGATGAAGAAATATCCACATATCTTCCAATAAATCTTGAGGACGAGATTTTTATAAAGGTGGGGAGACTGTAACACCCTGTATTATTATTATATACGAATAAATTATATATTAAAAAAATATACTGAATATTAGTAAGCGAGTAATTTGTAAGCTTCGTATAAGCTTAGTCTAGCACTTATAATTGTAAACGTTTAACCCTAAACCCTAGTTGAGTAAATAATAATATTAAATTACGACATATTTAATTTTTACTCCGTTTTTAATGAAACTTAGGTAGAAATGTTTAGAATAATTAGCAGATTCTAACGACATTTTTAGATTTTTATAAAACATCATATTTTAAAAGTTATCAGATAAAAACATATTTATAATTATATGATGGCATTTTGGTAAATAAGTATATATATTATTATTATTATTATATATATATATGTATGTAAAGATATATATGAACGTTGATATGGATCAAACATGTGAGTATACCATAATTTTGTAACTATAAATAGAATGTTATGGTTTCAGTTTTTTTTCTTTTGAATGCAACCAGAATCCTTCACTCTTCAAACACACACACTCTTCAAACACACACATACACTCGTTCCTCTTTCAAAACACACAGCGTGCAACTTACGTATAAATCTTCACATTTTTTGTTTTAAATCCAAGAACCCGACGAATAAAAACCCGAAGTTACATCAAATTTACAACCCAACGATCTGCCAAACACTAAATTGTTACTCTGCTTCGTCAAGGTGAATACGTTTATTATTTTTGAAAACTTATAAATGTTTTGTTGTTTTGAAAATGCATGCATATATTAATAGGCTTATACTCATAGAGGGTAATTTATGGGAGCAAGCAGGATATGAGCTTACATATGGTTTGATCAAATCGTATACATATTAGATTGCGGTCTAATGCGTCTAATATAAATTGCGATGAAGTGTCAATCTTAAAAAGGTTACCGATAGGGCCTACAAGTCTCAAAACCAATTTATATAAGTGTATAGCAAGAGGATTTCTGGATTGTATAAATTACTATTTCCAACTGTGATTTAACATTTATTGTTATTAGCATGCTTAAAATTATTTCGTGTCATATAAGCGTTATTCACCAACATATTGTTGACATTTTATTTTCAAAACTTTTCAGGTAATTAATCTTGATCAGTGGGGTACCCGCTCTAGACCTAGGGCTACCCTACTCTATGGCTAGCATAAAGGCTATTGTCAAGATAAATGTCTAAGGCTTGGAAATAATTCCGTGGCTCGGGAAGTACTATAAAAAAATAAGGGTTTTGGAATAATAAAACTTTTGGCTATATATGTAATGGGTGTTTAAATCCCAATGTATATAAAAACCTTTGTAGACTTCCGCTGTGAAAAATATTTTGTTATATTCAAAACAGGTACCAACACGTCACCATGCCCCAGGGGTGCCCGGGGTCGGGGTGTGACATCGGGCCTCCCCCTAGGCTAATTGGCTGGTCGGGTGTATATGTAGGATCAGTGACATCAGTATCACCACCCTCAGTACCAGCCTTGCATCCCCAACTACCTCTTTGCCCTTTTCGGTAGCCACAACTCGGCTACCGACTGTCCTCATCAGAGGCTCGTCATCTGACTCCTCCTCCTCTTTATCTAGCAGGAAGTCCCGATGGATGGCAGCCTTCTCAGATCCACCGGGAGCTGAGGAACTACTGTGTGGAGGTGGCGGAGACGTAGTAGACGTGTCAGTGGCTTGTGGATGACTAGAGACAGCGTCTCCACCACCCTGGCCATCATCATGGTCGTCATCATCATCGTCGTCTTCGGCTTGAACCACAATGGGCTCGACATCTGAATCACCGTCGTCATGACGCCACTTCTTTCGAGTTGGTGTCACGTAGTCCACGTTGGCCAGGTGGCCAAATAATCACCTAACCAGGGGCTTCACCTACTTCCCCCGGTAAACCTTCATCCGACCTTGTGTGGTGTCATCCATCACCTCTAAACACACCGTATCGTCCTTCTCCTTTGGCAACTCAGGAAGCTTCTCATCAATGATCATCTGAATAAACCTTGGATACATGCAGAAACTTCCTTGCCGCTCGCCTTGATGTTCTCTGTTAGATACGTGAAGAACATACGATAGAAACTGAACAGGTGGTTTAGTACCAGTGCAACGTATGCGTTCTGGATTTGGTCGGACATCTCATCAAATCCTCCATGCCTGGAGGCAATGCACTTAAGGATCACATGTGCCAGATACTTAAACTAAGGGCACATGTTTCTCTTGTTTAGCATGCCGGCATTGATATCGTCGGCGTACTTGATCCTTAGGAAACATCCCTGAAAAGTAAGGGGATGTAGCTTGGTTGGGTAGGCTCCATCCTCACCCAGATCCAAGACTCTCCGTAAGTCGTCCTCCCTAACGTCAATGTCTTGACCGAAGATAGAACTTCGGATGCGGTATGGCTCAACTGAGCTATTGACTGTGGCATTCTCCCAGATTGCCTACTGAATAGACCTGTATGGTGTGCAGGGAGTCGAGATGGCTATGTAAATCCTTGATCTACGCAGAAAAGCAATGATCCCGGCGATGTTGCTGCAATACAAGAAACAAAAAAGTTAGATCCGTTCATAAGAAAGAACAATTGAATTTGAACAGATTATGATCAACTGCTTTAATCGTACGATTGAACCATGCGACTGAGCTCAGTCGTATGATTGAGCCTACGACTGAACTTAGTCGTGTGCTATGCCATGCGGTTGAGTTAGTCAAGTGACTGAGTCACCAATTGATTCAATCGTGCGATTGAATCGTGCATTTAGATCAATCGTGCGACTGAAGTTCATCAGCATGTCCATTCGCATCACCACTGTTCGAGTCCAAGAATGTGAATCTTTGTCAAAACATTCAATTACACTTCGAGTTTAGATTCATTAGGTTCGCAAGGACTCGATATAACACTAAATTTCATTTAAATCAACGTTTATGTAAATTAAGGTGTTCTATTTTAGGTTTTTCAGTTAAGGTTCTTGTTTTGACAATTTCGGACTATTTTTTGTCATTTAATCTCCTCATTAGTCCTGATTTCGTTCTCAAAGTACCTGTAGATGAACAATAAATGGTCAGAATTTCAATCGGAGAGGTAATCACACTAAGAAAATTTGGGCAGAGTGGTTGGGTAGTTAGGCGGTTTTTGAGAGTTTTTGAAGTCAAGTAGGGTTTATGACCGACTGAGCCCCTTCTTATACTAATCTGTGTTTCAGTCGTGCGACTGGACCTATACGCATGATTCATTCGTGCGATTGAGGTTCAGTCGTACGACTAACTTAAACTTCTTCAGCCAGTCGTGCAATTGGTTCATACTTATGATCCAATCGTATACTTTGACCCATACTCATGGTCCAATCATGTGGTTGGCTCATACTCATTTTCCAATCGTGTAATTGGCTCATATTCATGGTCCATTCATGCGATTGGTCCATACTCATGGTCCAATCGTGCTATTGGTCCATACTTATGATCCAATCGTGCGATTGGCTCATTCTTGTGAGTTTGACTTTGCTTTTCCCAACCTTTCAAAAACTTGAATTTTATATATGACATTATGACCATTGATCATCTCAGACATAATCCTTTTAACTGAAAACTTTTGATCACCTCAGATGTGATCCTTATACTTGAAAACCATTTGATAACCTCAGACGTGATCCTTTTAACATTTCAGGAACAGGCTTTTATCAGATTAACATTAGGTTCAATTAGTGACATCCACAGATTTCCTCTTGTTACATAGTCCGACGACGACTCGAAACATACATAACTAAAACTAAGAAAAAATTTAAACAAATTGAATTAAGACAATCTTTTTGTATTTTTCATATGAGGTGGGTTGAAAACATTTTAACTTTCCTTAAACGAGTTCTCCCACTTAGAAGAAAAGTTTCAAGCATTCTCATCATACCTAGAAAGATTCTTATGGAATCATACAAGCATAAACATAATTATTTGGGACCTTTTATATTTATGTAAATACAAAGAAAGTTATATTTACCAAATCACAGAATCTTATTCATCTAAGAGTCAAGAGCACTAACAGGAAATCATGCTAGAGCTGTTAAGTAGTACACATTGATTTTGACCATCGGGGAGTGCTGCCACGATGATTGTCAGTATATTTGTTCACCTAAATCCATACACAGATTTTTGACATACATTGTTGATTATTTAGGTTTATTATTTCAACAAGCATTTGTGGATCCTACACTTATATGGTAATCAACTTTCCTCAGGAGATTTTTGAGCGGTTTACGGGTTTTGACAAGAAGAGACTATTCTAAGAGCTTTCAAAGAGATGCCAAGCCTCATGTCAGTGCCATCACACAGCAGAGAGGCGTAAACAACAATGATTTGTAGAATATTTAGGGTGTGCTTATCCTCAGGTCAGTGCCATCGCACAGGAGAGGCACACAACCTATCTTCTTGTTAGAGCAATTTATTATATATATAACGCACCAACAACATCAGTCATTAGCTTGATTGCATTTCACATTATTTTTATTTTGCTCATTTTATGGTCGTCTACACACATTTGTGGCATTCAGTTTGCTCTTCACCCCTTATTGGAAGTAAGTTGATTGTGTTAAACAGAGATGATGGAAACCCACAGCTTGTTGAATGATTTAGTTTTAAAGTTGTTCACCAATAAAGTCTACTTGTCTATTGTGTTGAACCTACCGACACATCATATAATGGACTAGCAACCCCTAGATCTACTTTCTCTATGTAACCACAGTAGTAGACTAGCTTACTATCATATTTCCACTCATTAGGTTGTGACTTCTTAGACTTATAATCTTCTGTAGCTTTGAATATAACTTTGTAGAACATTTTAAGTCTTTTGGTTTCCCAAACAATTCGATACATGTGTACTATCATTTTCCATTAAGTTGAATCGATTTCACAGATTTGAGGTATTTGCTTTTCAGCTTATCTGACCGCCATCGTGTTTTTTTTGAGTAATTAAATACTAACAACTGAAACTAAAACTATTATCCCCCTAAAATTCTAAAAGCGGAAATCTTTTTGTTTTTTTGAATTTTTAAAGACAGAAAAAATAAAAGAAAATAAAGAAAAATAAAAAATAAAACATAGTGTCGGACTATGAACTTGATTCAACTGGAATCACATCATCTTTCTTTTTGACGCCATTGACCTCTAATAGATATTGAAATCGAGGTTTATCAAAAGCTTTTGTGTAAATGTCAGCGCGTTGAAAATCCGTGTTTATTTTAACAACATCGATTAATTGTTTTTCAAAGCAGTCACTTATGAAGTGATATTTAATACCGATGTGTTTAGTTTTAAGGTGTTGGACCGGATTTTTAGTGACAGCAATAGCAGCAAAATTATCAACAAAAATAGGAGTGTTAGAAAATTACAAACCGTAGTCTCGCATTTGCTATTGAATCCAGATGATTTATGAACAGCAACTTGCCGCAGCAACATATTCAGCTTCACATGTTGACAGAGCAACAGACGTCTGCTTCTTACACTGCCAGGTGACTAATCGTCTTTTCAAAAAACTAACATCCCGCTGATGTTGACTTGTAAATCATCTTGCAACCCCAGTAATCCGAGTCACTATACGCTGTAAGTTCAAAGTCATCATCATGAGGATATCACAAGTCAAGTGTTGGGGTACCCTTCAGATAATGAAATATCCTTCTTACCCCAATCAGATGATTTACTTTTGGTTTTGCCTAATATGTAGAACAAAGACACATGGCATACATAATATCAGGACGAGAAGCTGTGAGGTACATGAGAGATCCGATCATTCCTTGATATATAGTGGTATCAACCAGGTCACCATTTTCATCGGTGCCACATCATGGTTCGTGGCAAGTGGAGTGCCTGCACTCGTTGCATTCTCCATGTCAAACCGACTCAGGATATCTCCAACATATTTGGTCTGATGAAGGAAGATACCATTTGGTGTTTGATCTACTTGTAAACTGAGAAAGAACTTCATCTCTCCCGTGGCACTCATTTCAAACTCAACTTTCATCACAGATTCGAATTCTTTACATAATGCTTCATTCTTGGAACCGAAGATTATGTCATCCACGTATATCTGCACAGTAGTAAATCACCATCCTTTTCCTTGATGAACAACGTGCAGTCAATTACACCTCTGTGAAAGCCATGTTTCAGCAGATGAGTAGAGTTTCTCATACCAGGTTTGAGGGGCTTTAATGGAGCCCGCACAAAGCCTTATCGAGTTTATAAACTCTATCCCGATGATAAGGATCCTCAAATCCTTCAAGCTGACTGGCATACACTGTTTCACGGATCTCACCATGAAGAAATGCACTTTTCACATCCAGTTGATAAACTTTAATCTGCATAAAGGATGCATAGGCTAGGAAGATTCTAATTGTTTCCATCCTTGCCACAGGTGCAAACACTTCATTGTAGTCAACTCCTTTGACTTGTCTGAACCCTTAAACTACAATCCTAGCTTTGTTTCTGATTATGACCCCTTGGTCATCCTTCTTACACCAAATAGCCCACTTCGTGCCAATCACCTTTGCACCTTTTGGTCTGTCCACAAGAGTCCAGACTCCTAAATTCTTGAACTGAAGAAGTTCTTCTTGCATAGCACTTACCCATGCCTTATCTTTTAAAGCCTCGCTTACATACTTTGGCTCAACTTGAGACACGAAACATTGATAAGCACCATCATGTAGATATCTCTTTTCCATGACTGCCGCATAATCAGCTAAGTATAGCTGATTTCTTGTCTGAACTCCCGATAGAATATCCCCGATGATGTTGTCCAGGGGATGATGCATATTAACTCGAGTTCCGGGAGTGGTGGGTACTGCTACTTCATTATCCAGATTATGAATCCCAGGTTCAGTTACTATGGTTGTTGGAGTATGGGGTTCAGAAGTTCCAGTTGCATCATGATCAGATGCTGGTGTACTTTCAGTAGTGGGAACCTGCTCCTCCTGGTTTACACTCTCAGTTTCAACATCCTCATCATCGGAGGAAGAATCACTTACCTCAAGCTCTCCCCCTGAAGGGCTAGAAGTATCTTCTAATGACACCAATAATGTCGTGTCTTGTATAGGAGTGTTTAGAACATCGTACATCATTTGAGCAGCTAACTCATCGTCAGAATAGGAAGGAGGTAGATTGAAGGATTTAAAGAATCCATCATAGTCGAAGAAAAAGGAAGGTCCTTTTCCTGCAAGGGGGTGGTGTATCTTTGTACGTCAACATTGCACCACATTTCTACCTGACCAGTTGAGTTATTATAAATCCTTTTGTCTGGTATACTGTATCCAAGGAAGATACCTTCTTCTGCCTTCTCACAGAACTTCACAGTCTGATTTTTCTTTAGCAGCATGCAGGGGGTGCCAAATGGTTCCAGATACTCTAAGTTGGGTTTACGTTGCTGGAGCAACTCCTAACAAGTTTTTCCATGACGTTTGACCACTAAGACCCGATTTAGAGTATAACATGCATTAGCCACTACCTCGTTCTAGAATTGAACTAGCAGTTTTGAGTCAGCTAGCATTGTCCCTGCTGTTTCTATCAAGCTCTTATTCTTCCGTTCGGCAACACCATTCATCTGTGGAGTGTAAGCAGAAGTGAATTGATGAACAATCCCTTTCTCATGACAATGCCTCCATCCACTGATTCTTGAATTTTGTCCTGTTGTCCAAATGTATTTTCTTAACTTTCAGCTTGTAGAGTGACTTCAATGTGGTAACAAGATGTTTGAAGGATTCAAATGTCTCTGACTTTGCTTTCAGAGACATCACCCAAGAGAATCTTGAGTAATCATTTGTGACCACAAAGCAGTACTAATCTCCAGCAATGCTTTTTGTGCTGACTGGGCCAAACAGATCCATATGTAGAAGCTCAAGTGGAATCTCGATAGAATGAACTTTCTTTGACTTGTGAGACTTCTTTGTCTGTTTCCCTTTCTTGCATGCTATGTATAAGTCTGGAAGCTGGAAGTTCTTGACAGTAACTCCATCCACTAGATCATTCTGAACCAAATGATTCATCTTCCTAGGTTTGATGTGTCCCATTCTCCTATGCCAGGAAACTGAATCTCTTTCTGTTGCTTTTGACAAAAAGCATTGAGCAGTAGACTCAGTTGTGGAGGCTTTTGATAGGTCCAAGAATAAAGGTCGTTATATCTTGAAGCCGACATTAGAACTTGCTCCTCCGGGATAACATACTCATTCTTCAGTATGTAGCACTTCTTGTTGTCAAACATAACCTTGAATCCCTTATCACAGATTTGGGAGACAGAAAGTAAGTTGTTTTTACTATTGCTGAACATAGTTAACCTTGTCAAACTTCACTTTCTCGTTTCCCACTTCACCTTGTGTGGTGATGTAACCTCCTTTATTCCCAGCAAATGATACGTGTCCCCCTCTAATTTGCTTGACGTTGAAAAAGAGGGATGAATTCCCGGTCATGTGCCTGGAAGCCCTACTATGAATAATCCAGGTATTAGTGATAGCGCTGTAGCGGACACCCTGCACATACAAAGGAAATGATTAGTTCAGGTTTGGGACCCAAGCCTTAACTGGCTTGGGTGTCCCAGAGGTATCACACATCATGAACTCAACCCATTGACCTTCACAGGATGTGGACACATCTTTCTTTTTCTTGTCATCACTATCAGACACATTAATTGCTTTTTCCTTCCATAAACCAGTTTTGTGTAAGGCCTGTTTGTGGTAAATAGACGACTGGCTTATGGTTTGAACTTTTGGTTCACTAATAATCCTAGGTTTAACCTTAGGTGGCACAGCTTCGCTTTGAGCTTGTCTGTGTTGACTTCGGTGTTTTGGAGGAGTATTAGATCTAATTTTTGAAAATCTTGGTTTTTCATCATCAAAAATTTCAATTTTCTTTTTAGGTGTCTGATGGTAAGGACAATTTGGAGAAATATGTCCTCGTTTTCTACAACTGTAGTAGGATCTCCCTTCGACAGTATGAGGAAAGTGTTGATGTGGGGTTGAGTTTGGTCAGGGGATGGGTAGTTTCTCTTCCTTTTTAGATGTTTCACCTTTTTTAACAAACTTAATTGTTTTGACATTTTGAACATATTTTGCTCTCATTTTATTAGGATATTGATAATTTACACGTTTAGGGTTCATCGATTGAAACTGTTTAGGTTTTGAAATAGAAGTTTGTGAACCTGACCCTAAGTTAACCTTTTTAATTTTTTCATCCAAATCCTCAACAGGAATCTTATCTTTAGATTTCAAAGTAGTAGCCTTCTGTTCAGTGACAGACTGCACAGTTTTACCTGCAGAATCTGGATCACTGACCAGAGGAGTAGACATCACATGATCCTTTACTGGGTTATTATTGATTGGTCTGCATTTAGTATTTAAAAGGATTGCATGTGGTGGCGGTACTACTTATATCCCATTCCTTCCCCGCCATTTTGTTCTTTCACTAAGTTTTGAACTATGTGAGAGGAACTTGCTAAACTGTGCAGTTTTGTTAATGATTCAACTTCAACTTGCAAAACTGCTTTTTCCTTTTTAGTTTCTTCTAAAGTGGTTAAGTAGAACTTAATGTCATTTGATTGATTTAAGGCAACAACCTTGGTTTCCCTTAGTTGTTTCCCTAAAAGTTCTAACTATTCTTTGAAGTTGTACTCATTTTGTTTTAAGACATGATTTGCTTTAGTGCAGAGTTATAAATCATTTACTAGATTATCATTGTGTTCTAATAACCTAGTAAACTTTAAATCAATGATTTCTTTAAATTTATTACATTCAACAAAAGCATATTTCTCAAATAATTCGTCTTTAGAGTATACCTATGTAGAACCAGACGAATCAGCCATCAATGCAGTGTCAGACTCTTCAGTAACTGGAGATTCGAGTTTACAGCACTTAGTTCCTCTTTAACAAGATGATTAACGACATCCATAGCTTCTTCGATATCTGAACGTGCATGTTCAGCTATGATGTTTCCTTCACTTGCAGATACATCACCCAAGGTATCAACTAATGCAACATTTGATTCTCCCTCAGATACAAATCGGAAGGACCAGTCTTGTCCTTCATATCCCTGAGCAACCAAAGCCTTAGATTTCTTACTTGACGATGCTCCAGCCTTCTTTTTATCTTGACGGTTGAATGTAGGAAAAGGATTCCATTCCCAGTCTTCTTTGGCTTTATACACTCACGTTTGAAGTGCCCCTTTTCTCCAAAGTTAAAGCATGTGGCCTTGGTTTTATCAAACCCAAAAGTAGTATCCTTAGTAGCAACCAAGTTCAACCTGTCTTCTTTACAAACTTCTTAGCCCGTCTAAGAGCACTAGCTAAGGCCCACATGATATCCATACGTTCCAACTCAGTTTCATCAACTTGCTCGTAGTCCTCATCAGCAAGATGACAGTTTCCAATCTTCCCAGAGACTAATCCATCATAAGATTGAACAACAGCAGCTAGAAGATCCATATGCTCTTTAGCAACTTCCACAGTGACATTTCCAAGATTCTCGGTCTTCAGCTTGGTTGTATTTGCCTCAGGAACAATGTATTGGGTTCTAGATGACCCTGACGTTTCGTTTCCTGACGAACTACTTTGGGAAGGAGCAGAAGAGTTAAACACAAACGTCGTTTGTAGCGGTGCGCCTGATGAGGCCAGAGTTGGAACAGAATTGTACAATGCAGGATTCTGAGCGTAGGATCCTTTCTTTGACTTGTATTTCTGATGTAGTTCTTCCTCCCTTAACTTCAGAATGAAATCATTTACGTCTAATGTAGCAAGAGTGTCATTTTGTCTTAGATTAGACACAAATGGATCCCATTTGTCTGGCAGACCATCAGCAAAACTTGAAACTTTATCTTCCATGGATGTGGTCACGCCATGAGTGTGCAACTCACTCATTAAGTGATAGAATCTATCAATTATGTCATCTAAGCTCTCTTTTCCTATCGGTGAAAAAATTGTCAAATTCCTTTTCAAGAGCTTTAGCCTTCAGTGCCTTCAGAGTTACATTCCCCTCATATTGTTTTTCTAAGGCCTCCCATAACTTCTTCGACTGCTTGTTCTCTGAGAACTGATGGAAAATGTCCTTAGGCATAGACTGAGTCAACAAGGCATATACTTTCTTTTCAGTATTATGCAGAGTCTTCTGGGATTCACTCATTCCTCCCAAAGTCAATTTTACCCTATTAGCACTGATTGGTACCACGTAACCAGTCTCAATAGACGTCCAAAGGTTGGGGTCAACTCCATTCAAGTAGATTTCAAACCGTTGTTTCCATTGTGGGTATTCATCCAACGTTAACAGCTTTGGCGGTTTGTTATGGTTCCCGATCTTATTTTCTAGAAGTAGAAGATTCTGGATACGCGAGTCCTTTCCAGCAGTGAATGCAGAAAACTGATCTTCTATTGCTATGAACTTGATGAACTTAGAACAGGGAAGATTGACTTATGCGATTGAACAAGACGACTAAATTAATCGTGCGATTGAAGGATGTGAATGACTTCAATCGTGCGATTGGATTCAATCGTGTGATTGGATTCAATCGCGCGAATGAACAGGACGTTTGAGGTCAACCGACTAGAATAACTCAACCGTGGAATGAACTGTGCGAATGAGTTCAGTCGTGCGATTGAACTTTATGAATGGGATTCAGTCATTCGATTGAGCTAATCATGCGACTAAAGCTGCTGCTGCGGAAAAAATCGAATTTTTGAACACATTGACACAAAAATACGAATTTTTACGAACCCTAATCTGCCGTATGGTAAAAGGTCGAAACTTTAACACGGAGACTTGTCAAAAACACATTTTGAAGCCAAAAAATGGATCGTTTGATTGAAAATGTTGATTTTTTACACCAAAACCAATTGAATTCATGCAAAATCACGAGCCTAAGCTCTGATACTACTTGTTAAGACCATTTCTGTACGTAGTACTAACGGATTCTGCGTCAGACCAGATCAAATAGCGCGGAATTCTATTTGATTGGTGATCCAATCAGTGAGAACGAACAACCTGATCAATCTAACGATGAAACAAACGTTAAGAACGAATTGGAATCGATCAGAAACGAACTATGAACTTGGATGGGCGACTTAGGACGCTCTAGCAGCTATAGTATGAAAGTATTCGAAGTGTTATGTTTTTCCACAAATTATGTGGTATTTATAGGTTCTTAGTGTTCATTCGTACGATGAACCATTAGCATGGTTCAGTCAGGCGACTGTCTCATGCAATTGACGCATACGCACGACTGAAGGTTCAGTCGTGTGACTGAGTCAATCTTATGCCTCAATCATACGACTGATCCTGTCACCTGATTCAGTCGTGCGACTGGTCCATAAGTATGGTTCACTCATGCGTATGGTCCATAATTATGGTCTATTAGCATGAATAACCAGTTGACTAAGTTGAACACATTTCTAAGTTCTTATCGACTTAGAGCTATGTAAAACAACATCAAACCTATATATTAAGTTCATACATGTGAATCACATTCAATACAATGATAATATAATGTAATCAATCACAAATAAACATCAAAATGCATTTCATATATCATTGAATCATCACATTACATCAGGTTACATCAGTGTAAGTCATGAAAGACTTTACATTTAAGATCATAAACTAGGTACATAAAGATGTATCAACACAAATTAACATTCATTCCATTCAGAAAGCCCCCCCACTAATAGATAATTAGTGTCGTTTATCATGAAAGATTTTGAGAAAATTGTTGGGTCCCATATTGAGAGTAGGCCACCAGACTTCCCTAATGCTCCTACCATCTCCCAATCAAACTGTTTATTGCCCTAGAACTTCTAAACATTACTAATCACCATGTTTCCTACTTTTGTTTCTTGTATTGTAATAAATTTAATCTTATGGGTGGATATAATGCCCTTAAACCATCGTCCCTTGACCGGCCCACCCACCCCCTAATATTGATCGAAAGGTAGTTCATTGGATCTCATTACAATCAACACCTTCCCTAACAATTATTTCACTGAGCTGCTTTTGAAAACCATTCATCTTAAGGCCAAGAGACTCACCAACATAGATTTTGTTCTCGATCTCCACCGTCCTTGCATTTAGTATCGATTCGACTCCTATAGTATCGAAGACCACGATAGCTTCATTCATGGAGCTGGCCGATCTGGCATACTAGAACCGTCCTAATCTCCTAGATTGGGACTGCATCTATGATCATCTAGTGGGGGACATTGATAAGGTCCTAGACTTAGCAGAGGGCCTCCTGGATGCAATCAAACGTAAAGATTTGAAAGACTTGGAAGGGGGCGGGGCGTTGAGGTTAAAAGACTTCAATAAAGAACCCAAAGAAGTATCCGTAGAAAAGTCAATATCATTCTGAATATTAAGGCCATTAGGTATATCGACCCCTATGTTCCCCTTGTCCACACCTAGTTGATCCATGGGCCCATTATTAAGACTTGCTTGAGAATGCCCACATGTATCCTTTTGCACATCATCACTAACAATATATCCTTGGTTACTATTATCAACCAGATCAGACCTTTCAGTGTGATGAGGATCATATTTGGATGCAATACTAAAAGGCCCATGCTTGTTAATTTCTAGCCCACCAATTTGACCTAAATCGATATTGGAGCTGACTACATCCCCAAGTGCATCATCATGATTTAGTATATTATTTACGAGGTTATCCTCTTTGATTGGAATGTCATCATGGAGCTGATCTTCATCATTATGGAACCTTTTCTCTTCCCCGACATCTTGATTGGCGACTGATTCCCCACTGGAGGAGACACTCCTATTATGTTCTTCAGCGGCATCATCCTCTTCCATTGACACAAATGCTGGGACCCACACATCTATCTCTTCTTGGACTGAAATAGTAAAAGATTGGTTTCTCCAGACTAAAGAGATACTTTCTGAAGTCATTAGGCCATCAAGCACTAAAACGTAACAAGACCCAAAGGCAGCAACATCATCTTTCCAAGAAAAGTCACTAGAGTAAATTACCCACCGGAAAACACTCACCAATCTTATTGAAAGTGATCTCGTCTTGTAATAGTAGTGGTACACCATTAAAGCGGAGATTGACCACCCTTTGCATATCCATGATTTGTCCATCCTAAATAGTAAAGTTTGAGAATATCTTTGCCCAAACAGGAACCCGATTCATTAGGAACTCCTTTTCTGTATTTGAACTGGGCGAAAAGTAGATTAAGACCTTGAGACCACCAATATAAGTGATCTTAGTATTTGTTAGTCCTTCATCTTTCAGAATACTATGGATAGAGCATAGTATAGCCATATTTTGAGCATCCCCAATAAGTGTAGTTTTCCTACATGCTTGCATGAACTATGATGTTTTGAACGGGACATGAACGACCTTCTGCTTTGGTGGGGAAGCCATATCATTTGTAAGAACCTCCTTAAACATTTCATGCCATCAGCCCTTCAAATATATATCAGAGGATAAGGCACATTTTTATTGCCATCATTGGTAACCGGAGGAGGGGGATCAACCTTGGTTCTACATTGATCCTTTCCTTGTTTCTATTGTGTTTTTCTAGATTTACCGATACCTTCAGGTGATGTAACTTTAATGTGTTAAGTTTAGCAACAAGTTCATTAGAGTCAATGGCATCCTTGAATCTTATGAAACCAAAGAAGCTGTTACTCCTGTCCTTCTTCATGGCTAGATAAACGTCAACCACATCACTAAACATAAGGCACTTATTCCATATCTCTTGTTGATAAGTATCCATTGGAAGATTAGACAAGTAGAAGGTAGAGACATTCCCGTTAAACTTTGGAACAATGGCCCATCTCTTTGACTTTTGTTTTCTGTAAGGTGCTATTCTCCATCCGTCTTCATCTTCTTCCATTTACCCGGATCTTCCCCGGTCATCTCCATGCACAGCTCTTGCGACTCTTCGATTCTCCACTTTAGTTTCCATCCTTACTTCTAACACATTTGTAGGTCTTATGAATTAATATATATGTAATGCGAAAAAGGGTTAAACACATAAAACAATATACTGTTGTGGCAACGCTAGAAAATTGAAAAGTCCACAATTCAGTTGTTGTATTTGTATTTTCTATGTTAACTAGTAATTATACCTGCGCGTTATGGTCACGCCATATGACAATTGTCTCGACTTGTTTCCGAACAATTATAGTCAGAACTTATTTATACTAAACACAAGAGTTCTCACGTGACACTGCATTTCGCACGGTTATTCCTTTCGCGCGACTTTTCCTTATCGCGTGACTTCCATTTTCGCTTGACATCTTCATTTCGTGTGACACATCTTGATCGGCACCATCTTTATTCAGCGTTTGTTGTTTTGCCGAGCCTTATACAGTCTTCTACAATCTCCCCCTAGGCTCGGTGAAACACTCTCAGTCAAAATCGACATTAGCTTTCTTGTAAGGTCCGGAATATGCATACCACTTATTCCTTAGGATTTGATCTGTCATCCAAACATACTGGCAAGATAAAAAGTAAACAGACTCGTCAGCTGTGATAGGGCAGTGTAGCAGCTTATTCAAGTCATCTTTGCCAAACTTCATTAAGTCAGCTGGATCAATGATTCTGTATGATCTATCAACACATTTGATCATAGCCTGACCTGAATCCTTTTCACAACTCCAAGAAATAAATTGCTTCAAAGAATTTGGAGGAACGGGAGCATGAACTGGAACTTTCTTTATGTATTTAGGATGTTGATAGACTCTGATCTTCATTGGAGCTTTGGTATTTTCATCTATTCTGGAAGAGTCATCAATCATCTTTGATTTTGCAGTTCTGAAGTCTTTGAAATTATTTTTCATCTCTCTTCTAATTTTTGACCTCATTAGTTCAGCTTCTCCATGATTGCTCTCATTGAAAAATGGAACTTTGCCCATTGCATATAAATCAGCAGCTCGTAATGTGTGAAAATCTTGAGTGCTTTTCAGGTAATCAATCTCTCCATTCCTTCTCTTTATCACATACATCTTTTTCTCTCCATCAAATGCCCAGCTAATCACATGTGATATCTCACCATATTTGTCTTTTGGCTTAGATACAAACAAAAAGTGAGTTTCTTTAGGAGGTGGTGGTGCTTGGAATTGTAAACCACCTTTGGTGTATAAAGCAATTTGACCAGCAGAATCCTTTGGCATTGTAGCAGATGGAGTTGGTTCACTTACAGACTCAGTTGGAATTTCTCATTCTTCCAGATTAATGTCTTTAAATAATTCTTGTAAGTTGTTCCCAAAGATATCTGTATACTCATTTGGCTCATCTACATCATCAAATAAACCAAATTCTTCTTCTGTAGCTCTAGTAGATGCAGATTGCTTAAATGAATATAACTATTTCTCGTATAAGTCTTCAGTGGCAGGGTCCAATGGTTCATATCCTTCTAGATCACTAGCACTTGGTCCTGAGACATTGTCAGTGCTAGTATCACCAGTTGGATTAGACGATAAACCACCAACATCACCTCCATTATCATCATCATCATTAGCATTATCATCATCATGATTATCACCATCATCTCCACCATCATTATCGTCATCATCATTTTCATTATCCTCATCATCATCATCATCATCTAATTCATCATCTGAATCACCGTAATCAATCAAATCTTCATCTTCTTCTTCATTAGCAACAGGGATAGGCATCATGTGTTCAGGCTCAACAAAAGCTGTAGGTGTAACAACTTCAGTGATAGGTACTTCAGATGTAGTTACCTTCAGTAACACTAACACTTGGTTGTGTCTCTGTAGTTTGAGCTTCGGTGACTTTCTCAACTTCTTGTAAATCAGCTGCAGGAGATGGACTCGGTGAACGCCTGCTTGTCTCACCAACCACAGTTGTAGAATGTACAACCTGCGGTTGATGGAAATAAGTTTGAGATATAAACTCACTCAGCTCCTGTAACTGTCTCTCTAAACCAGCGGAATAATCCATGACATTCTTCATCTGTATCTCCAGATATGTGATCCTTGTATCTTTGATGCTTGAATCCAAATGAATCATTGTAATCATTTTGGTTTTCTCCTAATTCTCTTTCCTTAACTCAGAAATAATCTTCACATTCTCATAAATTTCCTTTTCTAGATTCTTTACCCTTTCTTCCAATGTAATAGATGTGGATTGATGAGCACTTGAAGATTCTTCCCTACCTCTGAACTCTGGTGGAGTGTTCAGGAGTGTGTCAACATCAAACTCCAAATTCTCTTGTCTAGGTGGAGTTGAAAACCCAGACTCAGAAATATTTGCTAGTTCAGAAACAGGAACAGTCTCTGTCTCAGAAACAGTAGCAGTGACATTAGCTTAAGTTTCTTCTTCAGTCACCACTATTTTAGGTGATCTCTGAATATCAGAAGTGGTAGTCGGTTCAGCTTCAGTGATAATCACTTGAGTTCATGGCCGTTTAGGAATACCACTTCTCTCTCTTTTCCTTGCTGGAAAATCTTTCCTCTTAGCCATTCGCTTCAGCCTCATGGAAGTACTTGGAGATTCCTCAGGAATATAATCAGTATCTCTTTCTTCAACAGATCTTTTCCTAGAGGAAGTTGGAGTAGATGGAGTCTGATCAGTCTGAAGCATATAGGGCACATTCCCTATCTGATCACTCATAGTATCTGAACTGGAGGCTGAATGAACTTCAACTTCTGCTCTCTCAGCTTGAGTTGGTTCATCCTCGAATAATCTCTCAATCTCCTCATCAATATCATCTCTTGCACCAGAGGTAGAAGTACCAGTCTGTGCATCAACAGTATGATCATCTCTTTCCATGTCTCTATCACTGTCATCAATCTCAGAAAACTGACCAATCTTTGAAAAACTTTCACCAGAGCATTTATTCCCTCGAGCTCTAGTCAAATGTGTAAAGATCTCCTTCTTGATAGTTTGAACAACATACTTAGAGGATCTAAGTGTTGCAAACTCAGGATAAGCGTCATTGATCACCAACTGAATAAAACGAGGATACATGATGAACTTCTTTCCAGGATTAGCAGTGGCATTCTTCTGCATCTCCTGAAAGATAGCTCCAGAAATACTGAATGGAAGATCATCCACAAGAGAAACTAGTAGTGATCCAAACACTGCGCTCAAACTATCCATTCCCGCCTTCAGATTACTCAGACAATGGATAACCACGTGAAATAAATACTTCTAGTATGGTGGTAACCATTTCTTCTCCAAACTGGGATATCTGTACTCATAACCCATACGTGTCAACAATCTATGACAACTTCATCTTCTAGTCTGGTTGGAGCATCATCTTGATCATCAAATAATAATACTCGGTTCAAAATGGCATGTGATACAATCACCCTCTTGTCCTTAACTGTAGCAGTAATAATTGGTTTGCCCGCTCCATCCTTTTCTAACGCAGCAGTGTTCCCGAATGAGTCAATCAATTCAGAGTAGATGTGAGGGTCAGCACAAATAGCATACACAATTTGGGAATTCTTCAACCCCTCAATCATAGAAGTAAATAGTTCCTTCCCCTATGGAACATTATCTAAATATGCCACAAAGTTATGATTTTTGTTGAAAATCTTTTGTGCCATCTACAATTACACAAACAAACAAGATAAGTAAAACTGACATAACTTAATCTCACACAAGAAAAGTTTTCACACTTAGAAAAATTTCAGCACTTAAGTTCTCAGTCGCGCGAAAATTGTTTTCACGCGAGAATTACAGTAATGCGAAAACACTTATTATTCAAAATCAACTTATATGCGAAAACATATTTCGTGCGAAAACTGTTTTCTCATAAAAGTTAAACTTTTACTAAATTTAGTTTCACGCGAAAATAGAGTTCACGCGAAAACAATATTCACACGAAAATTATCTTCACGCGAAACATACAATCGCAACTGTTCATATCATGCGATTCGCGTAGACCAACATTCAAATTATCATTCAAAAACTTGTTTTTACACAATGAAATTCATTCCCCAACTGTCGCCTATGTTCAATAAGTCCATTCCATCTTTCAATTTAACATTTAAGTCCATTATATTAGATTTTAGTTTAAAATTGTTAAGTTCCTTTTAGGATTTTATCTCTTTAGTAACCAATGTATTTGAAATCTACCTGTCAATCTCAAATCTTGATGAAATGTGAACTAATGGGAAGTTTAGTATACGAAATACTCTCAGAAATCAAAACAATGAGTTTGTGCGAAAAGTGATTTCGGATGTGAATAGTGAGCGAAAAGTGACTTCGCTTTCAACACAAAGATATTTATAAGTCAACAGTGTCACGCGACAAATCGTTTCGCGCGACTGACCATTCGCGTGACTCACCGTTTCGCGCGAGTGTGTTTTAACACTTAGAGAATTTTTCATCTTTTCAATTTTTTTCACATCTTTCAACAAACTTTTATTATCAATTATGAATCAAAACAAAATGTTTCATTTACCAAGTGACCAATTAATTTAATGAATCTTCAATTTTTTAAAATATTATCTGTGATTTATTTGGCTTAAAACAGAATAAACAAAAACAAAAAAAACAAAATGATAACAAAACAAAATAACACAATAATGAACACATATAAAGAATTAAGATGTTGTCTTGTAAGAAATTTCATAATGAGATCATATAGTTCTTTGTCAAGTCAAGACTCTATCCAGCTTTATTTAAAGGAAACTGGTTAAGTTGATTGTTAATATATTTTGTCCTATTTAAACTTATACTTCAGTTTTTACTTAGAAACATAAGGAGTGATACTTATCATGTTTTGTATGATTTTATATAAATTCAGTGGATCCCACAATCAGAACTTCTGTAAAATACTTATTAGTCTTCAAGACACTATCGAGATTTCAAGTCATCTCAAATTGACTTAAACCATGCATTGTTGATCAGTGATACCATTTGTTTATTCCTAAAATATATCTATTTGAGCATAACTAGCCTGAGAAATATTTCTTAACATGGAATATTAACAATTTTAAGGACTTACAAACAGCCATCCGGACTTACGTCTGCTCTCTCAAGATGTTTAGGACTTACAAGCCATCCGGACTTACATGCCCCATCTTTTGATTTTGCCTTCCGTGATCAAAAAATTTTCTCAAAGTAGAAATATATACCATATAGTATGTATGTCTTTAGACATATCTTTTGATTTGTGCACTTTGGCATCTTATATCCTATATGGCCTTTTTGGCATTTTTTGCTCATTTATTTTCTTTTTGTCTTTTTATTTCTTTTTGCATGTCTTTTTGTATTTTCTTTATATATATATAAACATAGTTATATATGATAATCACTGAATCAAACAATAACAGGCTTGAGTATGAAAAGAATATAACTCTCAGTCTATTTTAGAACATTTTTGGTATTGTCACAGAATCCTGATATGTTCCCCACTAAATCATATCACTTTACTTCACATTTAATCACTCATTTATGATCTTTTCATTTCTGAAAGCAAAGCCTATTGACACATCAAACATAATCCAATCTTTTTATATGTAAGCCTTTAAAAGTACTTAGACTTGTTTTGAACTTTGTAATATCATTTCTCATTTAATCATGAAAATTACTTTTTGACAATTTATCCAATCTTGACTCCCTCTAAAACCAAAAATATTTTTCAGAACTTGTTTTCTAATTTCTCCTCTAAAATTGTGATTGTTCTTTTAAAGAAAAAGAAAACAATTACAATTTATTCCTTATTAAAAAATGAAAAATCTTTTTGTAAGATTCAAGAAATCAATTTATCCAAAGTTAATCATTCCCAATGATTGCACAAGGAAATCAAAGCGAGAATGATCAAATGCCTTGGTAAACAAATCAGCAATGTTTTCAGTTGATGGCACTTGTTTTAAATGAATAAGTTTACGATCAAAACAGTCACGGATGAAATGGATTCGGATGTCAATGTGTTTAGTTTTGGAATGTTGAATGGGATTTTTTACGATGTTCAGTACTGCCGTGTTGTCACACCAAATTGGTGTGTCATATATGTTGAGACCATAATCGAGAAGTTATTGTTGAATCCAGACAAGCTGGAAACAACAACTCAATGCAGCCACATATTCAGCTTCAGCAGTGGATGTGGAAATAGTGTCCTGCTTTTTACACTGCCAGGAAATGAGTCGGTTGCCCGAAAATTGACATCCTCCTGTAGTCGATTTCCTGTATAAATTGCAACCACTATAATCACTGTCAGTATAAGCAAATAAATTGAAATCGGAAGTTCAAGGATACCAAAGACCAAGTTTTGGTTAACCCTTGATATACTTGAAAATCCGCTTGACAGCTTTCATGTGTGAATCTTTTGGATCACTTTGATAGTGGGCACACTGACAAATAGGGAACATGATATCCGGCCTGCTAGTAGTAAGATAGATGAGGGAACCAATCATTGATCTGTACAGATGTTGATCAACTGATTCACCTAATGGATCTGGAGTGAGAGTAGGACGAGAAGACATAGGAGTTGGAGCTACTTTGGAATCCTGAAACTTGTATTTCTCTAATATAGTCTGAACATATTTTTCTTGATGAATGAGAATACCAGTTTCAGTCTGATTAACTTGAATACCCAAGAAAAATGAAATTTCACCAAGAGAACTCATCACCAAGAGAACTCATCTCGAATTTCTTCTTCATCACTTCTTCAAAATCCTTACACATACTTTCATTAGTAGACCCAAAAATGATATCATCGACATAGATTTGAACCAGAATGATGTCATCGCCTGATTTACAAATGAATAAGGTTTGATCGATTGCTCCTCGTGAATAACGATTTGCAAGCAAATGTTCAGTCAGAGTTGCATACCAAGCATAAGGTGCTTGATGTAAACCATATAATGCCTTATCCAATTTGTATACATAATCAGGATGATCTGGATCTTCAAATCCAGGAGGTTGGCAAACAGAGGTTTCTTCTTTCATTTCCCCGTATAAGAAAGCAGTTTTGATATCCATCTGATACACCTTAATATTCATGTATGAGGCAAAGGCTAAGAAAATGCGTATTGCTTCAAGTCTTGCAACTGGAGCATACACTTCTTCATAATCCAATCCTTCAATTTGATAAAATCCCTGCACCACAAGACGTGCTTTGTTCTGAACTATAACACCTTTTCATTCGTTTTGTTTCGAAATATCCATTTTGTTCCAATCGGAAGCTTATTTTGTGAAAGTTCGACAAGATGCCAACATTCAGCTTCTTAAATTGTATCAACTCATCTTGCATTGCTTCTATCCAACTGTTTTCCTTGAGTGCCATTTCAACATTCTTTGGCACTATCAGTGATAAAAAGCAAGCATACAAGCATGTGTTGATTGCCCCTGATCGACTTCTGGTAATTACACCTTCATGCAACGGACCAATTATTGCTTCAGTTGGATGAGTTTTATGGATTCTTAGCTGAGGAATATCATCTGCAACAATCTCATCTTCCAAGTTAGTGATATGTTCCACATGTGCGTTCACTTCTTCAGAGGTTCTAGATTGATAGACAATATTTTCTTCAAAAGTGTCGTCTGAAATGTGATTTTCAGAAGCAGTAGACACATTTGGAGATTCTTCAAATGGAACTTGAATGACTTCTATTGGAGTATCAATAGTCTCTGAAGAAGATGAAGCAGACAATGGTGAATTCAATGATTCTTCTGGCTCCTGATTGTGAATCTGTTCTGAAAGATTGTCTGGTAAATCAGAACTTTCAGACACATGCACAGAAGCAGTAGGAATACTCTTGGATGATGATGGAATTACAGAATCATCAGATATTAGAGATGGAATTTCCTAAAGGATTTTGTTCTCCAAAGATATTGATCGAGAATTAGCATCTGCAAGACGAAGGTTTAGAAATTGTAAAATTTATGAACAATGATTCATAATCATAGACCCATGATGGACTTGATCCTGCATCAGTTATGTTAAGCTTGTTCCAATCAATATTAAATGACTCAATTATTTGTCTTGTTCTTTTATTATAAACCCGATATGCAACCTTAGTAGCTGCATATCCCACAAAGTAACATTCATCAGCCTTTTCAGAAAATTTTGAGGTTGATTCGGTTGTGTGTAACAAAGTACAACAACAACCAAAGGCTTTAAAATATTTGACTTTGGGTTTGTGTTTATAAAATATTTCATAAGGAGTCATATTTAATCTTTTATTTATTAGCACACGATTCTAACATAACATGCAGTATTTACTGCCTCAGCCCAAAGAACAACCGTAATTTGGCAGCAGATATCATAGTTCGAGCAGCTTCAATGAGTGTTCTATTCCTTCATTCTGCAACTCCATTTTGTTGTGGAGTGCCTGCAGCACTGAATTGTCTCGCAATGCCTTTGGATTCACAAAACCCATTCAACGTCTGATTGCAAAATTCTATTCCATTGTCACTTTCGATGCATTTTACCTCTTATCTGTCTGATTCTCCACCAAATTAATGAACTTCATCAAAAGATGTAGAGTCTCATCCTTAGATGCTATGAAAAACACCCAAGTAAATCTTGAAAAGTCATCAGTAACAACCAAACAATAAGATCGTCGACCCAAACTTAAAACACTTACTGAACCGAATAAATCCATGTGTAAGAGTTGTAAGATTGATTCGATTGAGTTGTGTGCAATTGGTTTGTGAGGAAGTTTATGTAGTTTACCCTTTGAACATGACAGACAACGTTCATTTAATTGAAATTCTTTTTCAGGTAAACCAATAACATGATTTCCACACACCAGTTTATTCATGTTTTTAAGATTTACGTGTCCCAACCGACGATGCCATAACATAGAATCATTCTCCGAGGCTTTGGATAATAAGCAAGATGCTGTTAACAAAGAATTTGAACAATGCATATCAAGAAGATATGTATCATTGTCTCTCGGAGTCCTCATCAAAACCTAATCATCAGGAATTACAAAACCCGGTTTTATGATTAAACATTCTTTATTAGTGAAGTGTGTAGAATATTGTTTGTCACAAATTTGAGACACACTTAGCAGGTTAAGTTTTAATTCCTTGACAAAATTGACATTTTCAAAACTTAGGACACCATTTGAAACTCACAACCTCCTTTTGTCACCGGCAAAAATTACTCTTCCTCCATTATATGACTGAACATCTTGAAGTAACGATAAATTTCCAGTCATATGTCTTGAACAACCGCTGTCTACATGCCATAATCTTTCAATAATCTTTTACGGTTGTACCTGCATAAGTAAAAGAATTACTTAGTCTTTGGTACCCAAGTCAAACAAGACTTGAGCACATTCTGTGTTACAGTTAGACAAAATGATTTGAGATTATTATATTTGTTTTGCACATCAATCTTTTCTTTAATATTTTTCAATTTGATGTTGACTTTTAAATCATTTTTCAAATGTTGATTCTTGTTCTTTTCGACAACATTAACATTTTCAACTTTTGATTTCATTGGTTTTGAAAATTTTCCACGAGTGAAAAACATTTTTCTATTGTTAGCAATAGAATTATGAAATCGTTGTTTGCTTAAAGATTTTTGTCGAAAAGGACAATTATTTGCAAGATGATTTATGTTTCCACACAGATAACATTTCCTTTGTTGTGTGTGAAAAACAAACTATGGATGACAATTATGAAAATTGTTATAAAAACCAAAGTCAGAATGACATTCTGGTTTAACTTTCTGCACAGTCTCTCGAATCATTGCTTCATTGTTTAATTGCTTGTTCATCTTAGACAGATTCAAGGAAATGGGTGATTTGTGAACACTTGTAATGTGAGGTTTATCTGCTTTGACTTTTGGAACGGATGATGCTGGAATTGGACCAGTCTTAGAATGTGCTGGAGAAGGACCAGGATTTGTTATTCGAATTGATGTTGGAGAGGGACCGAGCTTTTTAATTTTCAGAATTAATGAAGAAGGACCAGTCTTTTGCACATCTGGGCTACAAATATCTTGCTTCACAAGATTAGCATTCTGATGAAGTTTAATTTTAAAGAATCAAAAATTCGTTTGTTTAAAAATATAATCTTCATCTTCAATTAAACCTTTAGAAACAAATCTATTTTTAAAATCTTTTTCAAGATTCACTTTATGATTTGCCCTTTGACTTTCATTCAATTTACAGTTGATATTTGGTTTTGTTTCATTTAAATCAACAATCTTTTCATTTCTTAATGAATTTTGATTACAATCAGATTTGAAATCTTTTACATTCTTATTTTTCAAACTCCCTCTTTCATTCTCACTCTCACAATCACTTTCCCACTCTTCAACCAAACCATCCACCTTCATATTATCTGCACAAAAATTTTCAGTTGATTGTTTAGTTTTTGTTATTGTGATAGGATCAACAGTCAAATTTATTTTGACTGAAGGTTTTAAGTCTGAGGAAGGTGAAAAACCTATCCCATAACTCATATCATAATCAGAAATGACATCAGACGAAGGCAAGCATGAATAATCATGATTGATTGGTGGAGCGATGTTTGAAAATCCAACACCATATTTTCCACCTTTATCTTCTGAGTCATTTGAGATTTGATAATACCTTCAACCATGTTTGATGAAAGTTCAAACTTTTCAACAGTCAATTTAGCCGAGGCTAGTTCACTGTTGAGTCGATTAATTTCCAAGGCGAGTTCATTATTTCTGTTAGTCAAATCATTATTTGTAAATTCTTTATCATGAAGATTTAATTGTAAGTTGTACACTATTTTATTTAGACCTTCAAGTTTTTCTTTAAAAATCTTTTCATTTGACTTGTGTCTTCGAGCTTGATATTGAAGTTTTTCAACTTCCATTATCAAGTTCTCATTATGAACTCTATACCTTTGAACTTTCTTAATACATATATTTTTGCATAAATCATCATATACATTTGGTTCTGATCTTCCTCCTTCAGAATCTTCAACCTTCTTTACCATGAATGCTTTCATAGCATCAACTTGTTCTTCCACTGGAGCAACATCAACAATCTTTGAATCTTCATGCTTGTAATTGACTGGAGGCTCAACAGTGTACTCTTCAAGTTCTGTCTTCTGCTCAACAACCTTCTCTGCCTTATCTTCCATCATAATACTTTCATCAACTTTAACTTTTTCCTTCTCTGATTCCTTATCAACAAACATACCATCCAACAGATCATCTGATACAAACTCAGCAAACAAATTCTCATCCTCTTCTGATTCAGAAACAATTTGAGCAACCAAAGTTGTAGATAGCTTTAAATCAAGAGCTTCCATCTGGTCTGACCAATCATACTCAGCATTAGTTTGGGAAACCAATGCTTTGTTACCTCCAGAAGAACTTGCTTTATCCTTCTTCGTTTCAACCTCCACAGTGACCATCCTTTTGGTTCGTTCAGCTTGACCAGACTTGGGTTTAGTACATTCTCTAGCAAAATGACCTGGTTTATCACAGTTGTAACATCTCAGGTTGGATTTTTCAAAACCAATTTTGCTAGAGTTGTTTACTCCAAACATCTTTCTTCCAGTTCGTCTAGCAAAATTCTTAGCCCTGTACACCACCATTGCCATTTGATACTTGATATCATTTTCTTCCACATCATTAGGGTTTACTTATTGAAGATCATCAATCAAAATATTTGGAGTAGTGAGTCTACCAGCCATGAAAGCTTCATAGCTTGACATGAAAGCAGTGAATAATGCAAGATGTTCCTCAACAATCTGAACAGACTGTTTTGAAGGATTAGTGGTAGCAACATAAGCTTGTTGAATGCTTTGTGGAGCTGGAGTTTGAGGGATTTGTTGATGGATGATGGGGGTATACTGTTGAACAGCTGGAATTTGAACTTGTGGGTTCATCACTGGCTAAATTTCTGGAGATGCTGAACTTCCTGTTTGCTGTTGCTGACACATCTGAGTATAACTGACATAGTAATTAGGATTACTAGCCATTTTATCATAAAGAACAGTTGCTTCAGCACCCAAAGAACTCAAATGATTTGCAGCGCTCTGCTTATCATCCATTTCATAAGACTTGATAGTAGATATTAATACGGTCAAAGGAAGAGTATACAAGTCTTTTGTTCTTTTGATCAAAGTACAGTTGTGATTCCAACTGTAAGGAAGTGAATTCAGCAGCTTCTTGTTAACCATGATTGGTTCCATTGTTACTCCAGCACTTTTTATTTTCGTAACCAGTTTCACAAATCTGGCTATCTGAACATCTAACACCTCTCCCACAATATGATTAAACATGTTAAACTCTTGATTCAGCATATCCTTCTTGCTTTCCCTCATGTCTTTGTTTCCCATGATTTGAGTTTCCAACGCACCCCATAAAACCTTCGCTCCTCTGAATTCCTTAAACTTGTGAGAGATTTCAGTGGTTAAGGCCATAGTGATAGCTGCATATGCCTTGTCATCTAGCTCGGATCTCTTCATATCATCCTCATCCCACAAGTGTTCAGGTTTCTTAACCATCTCTCCTTTATCATTCTTGTACAATGGGATATAAGGACCATACTTGATTGACCTCCACATCTTAGGTTCAGTATAGATAACATGATTTTCGAACCTATATGCCCAATCAGCATAATCATCTTCACTGAGAAGTCTAGGTGGCTTATTCCCAGTGCCGATTTCAGTTTCTAAGTGAAGAGATGCAGTAAGATGCTTCAAATTAGGAGTTGATGAAGACATGTTGATCAGAGAACCAAAAATCAAACTTTTCGTGCGAGAACCAAATTTGTGTGACAACCACTTTCGCACGAGAATCACTTTCACACAAGATTCCAATTCGTGAGAGATTCCCACTTGTACACCATAAAAAGCAGAATAACTGCCTGTGCGAAAAAGTAGTTTTCGCACGCGAAAACTCCAGAATGTTTTCACGCAATCAATTTTCCAATTTTACCAACTTTTCACCTCAAATTCACTGATTAGTTCCAATTTGATTCATTTTAGTTCAGATTAATCAGTTTTCTTTCAATTTTAAGTCCAAATTTGATTAAAAATCAATCAAATTCTACCAATTCAGTCCAAATGATAAATTTCCTCGAATTTTTAGCAGCACAACCACTCCATATTGAATTCTAAAGTAACCGAATGAATAAGCAAGATGAAGAATGTGTCAAATCAATCAAAAACAACTTTTAATCTTGGTTCTAGAGCCAAATGCTCTGATACCAATTGTAAAACTCAGTAAATTTCCAAGAACAATAACCAAGATCTCAATCTCAAGAATGCGGAATGTAATTGAGATTGGAAGAAGAGAACAATAGTTCAACAATGATTTCAATTGATAATCAAGTGATTACAATCTTGTGCGAATTGCACAGAATGATTACAAGCAATTTACAACTATCAGAACTGTCAAAAGCTTAACTAAAAAAGCGAAAAATACATATTTATACTAAACACAAGAGTTCTCGCGTGACACTGCATTTCGCGCGGTTATTCCTTTCGCGCGAATTTTCCTTATCGCGTGACTTCCATTTTCGCTTGACATCTTCATTTCGTGTGACACATCTTGATCAGCACCATCTTTATTCAGTGTTTGTTGTTTTGCCGAGCCTTATACAGTCTTCTACATAGAGTTACTTGAACTTATCGGTGATCAAAAACATATTAAATACATCTCACTCATTTTAAAAAAAAAACTACTTCAAAATGTAGAAAAACTCAAAGCGTACATAAAAAAATAGCACACAACATTTTATATTTGACCTATCCTATTTTCGGAAAAAAATTACGTCATAATGTATATGAACTCGAATTTACACAGACACTTATATAAAAATAATGATGTAAGAAACTCAATTTTTTTAAGTAAAAATGTATAATGGGTAAACCTGAGGTTTTAAAAATTTAAGGGGGTCAAAGTTATATTTTTTTAGTTTTACAATAATATACTTAGAGTCGGAGATATCCTGAGTCGGTTCGACATGAAGAATGCAATGGTTGCAGCTACTCCACTTGCCACGAACCATGATGTGGCACCCGACGAAAATGGTGATCTGGTTGATGCCACTATGTATCGAGGAATGATCGGATCTCTCATGTACCTCACAGCTTCTCGTCCTGATATTATGTATGCCACATGTCTCTGTTCCAGATATCAGGCAAAACCAAAAGTAAATCATCTGATTGGGGTAAAAAGGATATTTCGTTATCTGAAGGGTACTCCAACGCTTGGGTTGTGGTATCCTTATGATAATGACTTTGAGCTTACAGCGTATAGTGACTCGGATTACTGTGGTTGCAAGATGAATTACAAGTCAACATCTGCGGGATGTCAGTTCTTTGAAAGACGATTAGTCAACTCGCAGTATAAGAATCATACGTCTGTTGCTCTGCCAACATGTGAAGCTGAATACCTTGTTGTGGCAAGTTTCTGTTCATAAATCATCTGGATTTAACAGCAAATGCGAGACTACGGTTTGCAATTTTCTAACACCCCTATACGTGACTGTTTTGAAAACAATTAATCAATGTTGTTAAAATAAACACGGATTTCTAACGCGCCGACCTCTACACTAAAGCTATTGATAAACCTCGTTTTCATTTCTGTTAGAGGTCAATGGCTTTAAAAAGAAAGATGATGTGATTCCAGACGAATCACGTTCATAGTCCGACTCTATGTTTTATTTTTATTTTTTTATTTTCTTTTATTTTTTCTGTCTTTAAAAATTCAAAAAAACACAAAAAGATTTTCGGTTTTAGAATTTTAGGGAGATAATAGTTTTAGTTTCAGTAGTTAGTATTTAATTACTCAAAACAAAAAAAACGAGGGCATACAGATAAGCTGAAAAGCAAAAAGATTTGAATATTCTAAATATTCTAAAATGTTATATTCTAAAATGTTATATTCAAAGCTACAGAAATTTATAAGTCTAAGAAGTCACAACCTAATGAGTGGAAATATGATAGTAAGCTAGTCTGCTACTGTGGTTACATAGAGAAAGTAGATCTACGGGTTGCTAGTCCATTATATGATGTGTCGTAGATTCAACACAATAGACAAGTAGACTTTATTGGTCAACAACTTTAAAACTAAATTGTTCAACAAGCTGTGGGTTTCCATCTTATCTCTGGTTAACACAATCAACTTACTTCCAATAAGGGGTGAAGAGCAAAATGAACGCCACAAATGTGTGCGGATGACCATAAAAATGAGCAAAATAAAAAAAATGTGAAACGCAATCAAGCTAATGACAATTGTCGTCAGTGCAGTATATGTATAATAAAATTGCTCTAACAAGAAGATAGGTTGTGTGCTCTCTGTTGTGCGATGGCACTGACCTGTGGATAAGCACAATCTAAATATTCTAGAATTCATTGTTGTTTGTGCCTCTCTGATGTGTGATGGCACTAACCTGAGGCTTGGCATCTCCTTGAAGGCTCCTAGAACAGTTTCTTCTTGTCAAAACCTGTAGACCGCTCAAAAAATTTCCTCAGGAAAGTTGATTACCATATAATTATGTGATCCACAAATGCTTGTTGAAATAACAAACCTAAATAATCAACAATGTATGTCAAAAATCTGTGTATGGATTTAGGTGGACAAATATACTGACAATCATCATGGCAACATTCCCCGATGGTCAAAATCAATGCGTACCACTTTACAGCTCTAACATGATTTCCTGTTAGTGCTACTGACTCTTAGAGGAATAAGAATCTGTGATTGGTGAATATAATGTACTCTATATCTACATAAATATAATAGGTCCCAAATGATTATGTTTATGCCTGTATGATTCCATAAGAATTTTTCTAGATAAGATGAAAATGCTTGAAGTTATTCTGCTCAGGGGGAGAAATCATTTAAGGAATGTCAAAATGTTTTCAACCCACCTCAAATGAAAAATACAAAAAGATCGTCTTAAGTTAGTTAGTTTAAAGTTTTTCTTATCTTTATTTGTGTTTGTATCGAGTCGATGTCGGACTATGTAACAAGAGGAAATCTGTGAATGTCACAAATTGAACCTAACGTTAATCTGATAAAAG
The DNA here is from genome assembly GCA_024085815.1 of Flaveria linearis. Classification (NCBI taxonomy): domain Eukaryota; kingdom Viridiplantae; phylum Streptophyta; class Magnoliopsida; order Asterales; family Asteraceae; genus Flaveria; species Flaveria linearis. Next base: position 29,462,139 of record CM044016.1, on the reverse strand, counting down.
CTTGTTTCTGTAATGATTAAAAGGATCATGTCTGAGGTGATCACAAGGTTTTAAAGTTAAAAGGATCACGTCTAAGGTGATCAAATGGTTTTCAAGTACAAGGATCACGTCTGAGGTGATCAAACAATTTTGATTAAAAGGATCATGTCTGAGGTGATCAAAAGTTTTCAGTTTAAAAGGACCATGTCTGAGATGATCAAAGGTCATAATGTCATATATAAAATTCAAGTGTTGAAAGGTTGGGAAAAGTGAAGTCAAACTCATAAGAATGAGCCAATCGTATGATTGGATCATAAGTATGGACCAACCACACGATTGGACCATAAGTATGCACCAATCGCACGAATGGACCATAAGTATGAACCATTCACACGATTGGACCATGAGTATGGGTCAAAGTATACGATTGGATCACAAGAATGAACCAATCGTACTACTGGCTGAAGAAGTCTAAGTCAGTCATACGATTGAACCTCAGTCGCACGAATGAATCATGCGTATGGGTCCAATCGCACTACTGAAACTCAAAACAATATAAGAAGGGGCTCAGTCGGTCGTAAACCTTACTTGACTTCAAAAACTCTCAAAACCGCCGAACTACCCAGCCGCTCTGTTCAAATTTTCTTATTGTGATTACCACTCCGATTGAGTTACTGATAAATTATTGCTCATCTATAGGTACTATGAGACTGAAATCGTGACTAATGAGGAGACTAATCGAACCAAACAGTCAGAAATTATCAAAACAAGAACCGTAACTGAAAACCATAAAATAGAACAATTTAACATACATAAACGTGTATTTAAAAGACATTAAGTGTTATATCAAGTCCCTGCGAACCAAATGAATCCAAACTCGAGTGTAATTGAACGTTTTGACAAAGTTTCAAAATTTTGGACTCGAACAGTGCTCATGCGAAAGGGCATGCTGATGAACTTCAGTCGCACGATTGAGTCAGACACATGATTCAATCATATGATTGAGTCAATCGGTGACTCAGTCGCACGACTGACTCAACTGCATGGCATAGCATATGACTAGGTTCAGTCGTAGGCTTAATCGTATGATTAAGCTCAGTCATATGGTTTCATCGTACGATTGAACCAGTTAGATACACTCTGTTCAAATACAATTGTTCTTCCCTATGAATGGATCTAACTTATTTGCTTCTTGTGTTGCAGCAACATGGCTGAAAGATGGATGATGAGCACAAAGCACAATATATGTGCTCATCTAGACCCTACATCCCGGAACGCTTCAGAGTTCGTCGGGATCATTACTTTTCTCCGTCGATCGAGGATCTAACGCGCCATTTCAACTCCTTGCACACCGTATAGGTCCATACAGCAGGCATTCTGGGAGAATGCCATAGTCGATCGATCTACTGAGCCATACCGTATCTGAAGTTCTATCTTTGGTCAAGACATAGATATCGGGGAAGACGACTTACAGAGAGTCTTGGACTTGGGTGAGGATGGAGCCTACCTAACCAAGCTACATCCCTTGACTGTGTGGGGATGTTTTATGAGGATCAAGTACGCCGGTGACATCAATGTCGGCGTGCTAAATAAGAGTAACATGTGCCTCCAGTTTAAGTATCTGGCACATGTGATCCTCAAATGCATTGCCTCCCGGAGTGGAGGATTCGATGAGATGTCCGACCAAATCCAGAATGCATACGTTGCACTGGTACTGAACCATCCGTTCAGTTTCTCTCGGATGTTCTTCACGTATTTGACGGAGAACATCGAGGCGAAGGGTAAGGAAGGATTCTGCATGTACCTGAGTTTCTACAGATGATCATTGATGAGAAGCTTCCTCACTTACCCAAGGAGAAGGATGATGCGGTGTCCCTGGAGATAATGGACGACACCACATTGGGACGGATGAAGGTATACCAGGGGAAGCAGTTGAAGCCCCCAGTTAGGAGATTATTTGGCCACCTGGCCAACGTGGACTACGTGGTGCCAGCTCGAAAGAAGTGGATTCACGATGACAGTGATTCGGATGTTGAGACCATTGTGGTTTAGGATGACGATGATGATGATGATGATGACTAAGACGATGTTCAGGGTGGTGGAGATGCTAGCTCAAGTCAACCACGAGCCACCGACACCTCTACTATCTCTCCACCACCTCAGCAGAGTGGATCCTCACCTACCGGTGGATCTGAGCAGGATGCCATCCACAGGGACTTCATGGTAGGTGAAGAGGAGGAGTCGAATGATAAGCCTCTCACAAGGAGAGTAGGTAGCCGAGTGGTGGCTACCGAGAAGTGGAAAGAGGCAGTTGGGGGACGCCAAGCTGGTTCTGAGGGTGGTGATGCTGATGTCACAGATCCCACGTACACACCCGACCAGCCGATCAGCCCAGGGGGAGCCCTAATCGCCAAGGGCTCCAGGAGGAAGAGGATGGCCCAGCTTTACGGGAAGAAGGGCAAGAGGCGAAGGATTGTGCTAATTACCTCATCCACCACCATAGCTACTGCCACCGCCATTGTTCCTCACCCTACCACCACCACTGCTCCTCACCCTACCACAACTACATCCCACTCATACATTCCCACCTACCTCACCCACTATACCCACATAAGCTCCACCTCAATCCACTCCCACACCTACACCCATCTAGACCACATCCAGCACCGCACCATCTATACCCCAACCTGGCACTTCCACCTCATTCCCACCTCCACAGGGATCTTCTCTACCCACTGTTAGGTTAGAGGAGCAGTTAGCTAGCCTTAACAGATTGGTGCTCAAGCTTCTAGTGATAGATGATCTGAGAGCTCACCAGATGAGTCAGTTGATGGCAATTAACACCAATCAGGGCAAGCAGATAGCCCAGTTGACTGAGAAGAACGCTGCTCATGAGAGAGCATTAGCTCGAGCTCACTATGCCCTGACTACCTAAAACGAGCTATTGATGGCATCTATTAAGAGGATAGAGGAAGTGGAGAAGAAGAACAAGTAACTGATGCTGAGGTTGAAGGGAACTAAGAGTGAGCCCTTGAAGATTAAGGGTGATAGTGATGATAGTGGAGATGATAATGATGATTCTTCTGATGATGAATCAAATGAAGATGATGAGGAGGATGAAGCGGGTGGTAGTAGAAAGGGAAAAGACGGTGATGCTGACGACAAGGATGATCAGGAAGGTGATGCATCTGCATCAGCCTCAAATCCATCTGCTCAGGAGAGGTGTACAAAGCAAAATCAAGATCAGAGACCCTCTTCCTCAGCTCCTCAAGTTGAAGAGACGCCCAATCAAGGCAAAAGTAATGATTAGATGATTATGTATTTAAAACTTTTGTACTTGAATTATGTGTTACATTAATGTAATTAATGTTTACTAATGTTTAAATGTCTTGATTAATGAATTATTTTTAATGTGTTGAATGTTTAATCAAACAGATGAAGCTCAATAGACAGATGAATATGATGTTTCCCCCCTTCAGCAAATCAAGACTCAGCTCACTATGATTCTTGATTTGTAAGGGATTGTAAGACGATCTGTGAGCTACACTCCTGAGGAAGGAGGGATCATCCATGACCTCACTGATGAGTAGCTCGCTTAGATATTCAGACTTAATCCAGATGAGCTCGTCAAGGATGCTCCTGAGGTAGACATTATGAGTGACGAGGAGCTATATGGTGTGGATGAGATTGAGATTAAAGATATTCTAGCAGAGTATTATCTAGTGTACACTGAACCTGAGAGTAATGTTATCCCCGATCTGGGTGAAACATTTGGCAGTGATACTTTTGGAACTCTTGATGAGGAGAAAGATAAAGCCCAAGCCACCGATGTTGAGGTTGAGTTAAAGTGACATCCGGTAATTTTCCATTACCAAACTCCGTTAGTTCCGTTAAGTTTTGCATACACGTGTCGTAAGCACACACTAGTTGTCGTTTGACGTTGGTGATTTAAAAATAATTAATAATGTTAATTTAATTATAATCTAGTTGAAAAGATGATTACTATGTTATGTTTATGTTTTTACGCGATTTAAAGACTATTTGAGAATTTTATCGCGTAACGCGGAAACGCGCGTGTTAATTCGTATGTTGCGTGTTTTATAAAGATAAAAATATATAATGATTATTGCTAGCTTATATATTTGTTATATGGTTAAAAACACCTTAAAAAGAAGTTAAAAGCTGATTTTTATAAAATACAAGTAAATAGGGCTAAAAGGGTAATTTGTGTAAACTAATTAATAAAAAAAAAAACCCTAGCCACCACCCCCCTCCCAATTCACGACTGCACTTCTCTCCCTCTTCAAACCTGCGAATTCAGCCTACAATACACACATACAAGTCGATTTTGGTTGGTCTCAAGGATTGCAACAAGTTAGAATCATCAAATACAAGCCATAACAAGTGTAAAGGTTAGATTTTCGTGAGTTTTCATATGTTCTTGATGTGGCCGAAGCCTATGCTGCGATTTTGGTGTTATGGGACTGAAATCTTGATGTTTTGTTGATATTAGTATGTTAGTTGGATTGATTACATGTCGTTTAACGTTGATTATACACGAATTTTATGTTTTTAGTGGATTGATCATGAACTTGGGTGGTTTAGAACCCTAATTCGAAATTGATGGCTACAACATGGAATTGATGATTGTTTGATGTTGTTGGGTTGTTAATTAGGTTGTATGAATGCTAGAAAACATGGATTTTGCAAGAAATTGGTGATTTGAGAGAATTGTTCATAGGTTACTAATAATAGTAACTTTATTTTGTATGTAATGTTGAATTGTTGATATGTTGGTGTTATAGATGTGTTTATGATGATAATTGGATGTTGGATTGTTGTTATGAACATTAGTAATTCAAGATTTCATGCTAGAGCACATACATTACTAAAGATAGTAACTTTTTGAGTATGAAATCTATGAATCATGTTAGTTAGGTGTTGTAGATCATGTCTAGGTAGGATATGAACTTGATTAGGTATATAATAGTTAGAATTATGGTTGAATTGGATGTTAAACCACTTTTGGGTATTACTTTCCCAAAAGGGAAACTTTATTGTGCAAAAACTTTGGATATTGGTAATTTGACTTATTCATGGTTTTAGGATCATGCTAGAATGATTATTATGAGTGTCTAAAGTGGTGGAATCTGTTAACTGGGTTGTATGGAATGTTTATTTGGTTATTAGGTGATTTGTGCACTTGGATGGTCATGTATGCTTTGATATGTTGATTAGTAACTAGGACATCATGTTTGGGACTGGAATGAATCATACTAATGTATGTTGCATGTATTAGGCATCTTTTATGCGTTGTGAATAGTATGAATGACTATTTGGTAAATTATCTGTTTTGACCCATATATGCTAAATCATGGCTATAGGTCATGTAAGTAGGTTATGCATGATCTAACCTGTTATATGATACACTAGTTGTGTTTTGAACACACTGAGCATGCTAGTTGCTAAGGATTTATACAACTTGTATGATATGGGCATAGCATGATGATTTAGGTAATGTATTGGGAATGTAGCATCAAATGTGAGTCATTGGAATGTTAAACATGTATGCTATATGCTTATGTATGTTTAAATGGTTTACAACGCATAATGTCACCAACGGGTCAAACGGGTCAACTAGGTCACATGTATGTTGTTTTTATAGAACCTTGAGTTCTTTGTTTGTAGAACACTTAAGGTTTCTCTTGGGATTTCTGTGTACATGTACTTATGTACTTGTGTGTTCTAGGTAACCTTTGAAGGTTGTCTTCCCACTCGTCCTTGTCAAGTTAAACCTTACTTGTCTAACACGCGTATCAGGTGAGTTCATGCCCCACTGTTTTATTAAATCTCTTTTGGGGGAGATAGCATACTGGTAAATTTTACAACGCTTTATATACTTAAGATGTGTATGATATTAATATAGTGCTGTTTATTATGATAAAGTCCTCACACTTTCGAATTGTTAATATTGGATAGCGGGGAAACTTGGGTAGTACTACTGGGTCTGACGAGCCCCACCTGTGTGACTTGAGGTCAACCGGGTGCAATTTGTCCTATGATTATTCGTCACGATATGGTGAAGTCGTGACGGGAGGCAAACATAACATAGTCAGCTTCAATGTCGAAATCACTATGTATTAATATCGTTTGTTAATGGACTAGCTAGCTATTACAATGCACATGCTTAATTATACGCTATTGATAAACTGTTATGTTTATACACAAATGATAAACTGTTATGTTTATGCGCAAACTCTTGAACTCACCAACCATGTGTTGACTTTTTAGTATGCTATTCTCAGGTCATTAAGCTGGATTGCTGATAGGAGCACTTCACGAGTCAGCATGCATGTTTTTTTGAGATTTATAACTACCCGTCTTTTACTTATGGTTTAAACTATTTGGTTGGCACTTGTTTTGCCATATGGTACTTTCATATGTTTTGGGATTGTTTATTTACTTTACGCTTCCGCAGGTCTTTTAAAGTTTAAACTCTGGTTGATTTACATTAAACGTAGCATATAGAGTCGTTCCGAGTAACTATTGACTGTGATCCTGGTTTGTTCACACGCCTCGCGGTAAAACTCCGCACGTGGATTTTGAGGGTGTGACAGATTGGTATCAGAGCCATTGGTTATAGAGAACTAGGTTGCATACACACTAGACTATAACCGCACACAGTTAGTTAGTTACTTGTTCCTGATTTTTCTACTGCATACTCATTGGCATACACATCACACTCTCTGCAGCATGGCATCGTCTTCGAGAGCACGTGGTAAACTACCGGCATCACCCACACGACCCGAGTCCCCACCTCCTGGACCGGTGCCTGACGACGGACTAGACTGGCCTCGTTTGGACTATCCACGAGGTGAATTCGACTGGGATCAACCATTCGTGCCACCTGAACACGACCCTCCGCGAGACTGGAGTTTCTACCCTGAGTTCGTAGATCACCTCATGTATAGGGAACGTGTACCAACACCGAGACCTAGAACTAGGACCAACACTGGGCAACCACTACCTTCACTCCCGAGGACGGTGCAGTCCAACGAGCAGGTGATTGCTGCATTGGTGGCAGCACTGGACACGGAACATCACCGGGTCTGGCGACTCACGAGCGATGTCTGTACACTACGGCACGACATAGTTGAATGATTCTATTCTAATTTCCTTTAAACGATTTGGACTATGTAGCGTTTCTTTATTTTGGAACCTATGTGGGAAGAGTTGTTTCTCCACCCGAACAACAAACTCAAATTTTGACATTGATAAATAATTTGTGACTCATTTGCAAATTTATTTACCTTTGGTTATTATTTTTGTTATAAATGTTTTGGTGATGACAAATTCATTACTTTCTTATTGTTTACTATACTTCAATGAGTAACATCAAACAGCGGTTTTTGTTCAATTGATTCATTACTCATTATTGTATTTGTGAATGTAAAGTGAATAATGGACGCCCGAGGACGTGGACGTGGCCGAGGACGCGGGCGCGGGTGTGGACGCGGCGCCGGTGACCAAGGTGCCGGTGACCAAGGTGCTGGTGGCCAAGGCGCCGGTACCATAAATATAACCCCTGCGGAACTAGCAGCCCTGATTAATACACAAGTCCAGGCAGCGTTAACTGCTGCTCAAGTAGGACAGGCTGCAGGTAAACGATAATGGAAAATTTTTGTCAAATTCTATAGTTAAACGAATAGGACATCTGATCAATATTTATCGTGTTGAAGCAGGACCGCCAGCATGTACCTACAAGTCCTTCATGGACTGCAAACCCCACACCTACAGTGGAACCGAGGGAGCTGTAGGGTTGGTGAGGTGGTTTGAGAAAACGGAGTCCGTTTTCTCGAAGTGCAACTGTCCACCTGCTGACCAGGTGAAATATGCTACAGGGACACTCGATGGTGCAGCATTGTCCTGGTGGAACGCGCAAGTGCAGATGCTAGGGCAGGCCATGGCAAATGAACTCCCATGGAACGAATTCAAAGATATGATGATCGAGGAATATTGTCCTCGGAGTGAAGTCCAAAAGTTGGAAATGGAATTTTGGCAGCTGAAAATGCAAGGTTCCGAGATCGAGGCCTATACCACAAGAACCCATGAGCTGGCCACACTATGCCCTGGAATGGTGAATGAAATGCATAAGCGAGTGGAACATTACATCCGGGGATTGGTGCCCGAAATTAGGAGCCTGGTGACTTCCTCTAACCCCGCCACTATACAACAAGCTATCCGACTGGCCCACAAATTAACTGACGAAGCTGTGGAGCTAGGGCGGTTGCCAAAACGGGGCGCTGCTGCAAGTGTACCCGACAACAAAAGAAAGTGGGATACCTCCAACAACACCAACAACAATAACAACAATAGGGCATCATCATCATCCGGTGGTCAACACCAGCCTCAACAGCAACAACCACAACAGCAACAAAGAAGGTTTGACAACACTCGTAACTTCAACCAGTCAACTTCAAACAATCAAGGACCGAGCGGCTATGGTGGTAAACAGCCGATGTGCACGCGGTGCAACTATCATCACGTTGGGAAATGTGACAATTACAAGTGTCAGCGGTGTGGTAAAATGGGACACTTGGCTAAGGATTGCCGTGTTGAGATGGTTAGGAAACCCCAACAACCTCAGGAGACTCCAAAAGGTTGTTTCGAGTGCGGAAAGGAGGGGCACTACAAACGAAACTGCCCGCAGTTGAGGAGGAACGGTAATGGCAATGGCCAGAACAACAACAACCAAGGTAACAACAACAACCAAGGTAACAACAACAACAAGGATGGGAACGGCAATGGTAACGGTGGTAATAATAATGGAGCCAAGGGGAGAGCCTTCGTCATTGGCTCAGGTGAGGCTCTAAACGACCCCACTACTGTTACTGGTAGATTTTCTGTAAATGGATGTTTTGCTACCGTATTGTTTGATACTGGAGCCGATAGGAGTTTTATATCCCTAAAGTTCTGTAGTCTCTTAAGCGATATCCCTTCTGCCTTAGAATCCAAATATACCGTAGAATTGGCTGACGGTAAACAGATCCATGTGACACACATTCTTAAAGATTGTAAGATAGAACTCGCTGGTCATACTTTCGCTATAGATCTTATGCCCGTTACACTAGGAAGTTTCGACGTTGTGATAGGCATGGATTGGCTCTCAAATAAGCAAGCGGAAGTCATATGTCACGAGAAGATCATACGAATTCCTGTTGGTGACGAAATTCTCACAGTCCGAGGCGATAGGAGTGGTGTAGTGATGGGCATTATCTCCTATATGAAAGCACAGAAATTACTGCGAAAAGGTCGCTTGGCTATCCTGGCACTCGTCACCGATAAACAACCGGAGGAAAGGCGAATGGAAGACATACCCGTCGTACGAGACTTTCCCGAGGTGTTTCCAGAGGATCTTCCTGGATTACCACCTCATCGTCAAGTGGAATTTCAAATTGAACTGACTCCCGGTGCAGCCCCGATTGCTAGAGCACCTTATCGATTAGCACCGAACGAATTACAGGAGTTGTCATCACAACTTCAGGAGCTTCTAGATAAGGGCTTTATTCGACCTAGCTCATCACCTTGGGGAGCCCCTGTCCTTTTTGTCAAGAAGAAAGATGGCACGTTTCGAATGTGCATCGATTATAGGGAGTTAAACAAAGTCACAGTTAAGAACCGATACCCTTTACCTCGTATCGACGACTTATTTGATCAGCTTCAGGGATCCAGCTATTATTCGAAGATCGACTTGAGATCTGGTTATCATCAACTCCGAGTCCGTGAGGAGGATATCTCCAAAACTGCATTCCGTACTCGTTATGGTCATTACGAATTCTTGGTCATGCCTTTTGGGTTGACAAATGCACCTGCGGTGTTCATGGATCTCATGAATCGTGTGTGCAAACCCTACCTTGATCAGTTTGTTATTGTGTTTATCGATGACATACTGATATACTCTAAGACCAAGGAGGACCACGAAGAGCATCTACGATTAATCTTGGAATTGTTGAAAAGGGAGCAACTGTACGCCAAATTCTCTAAGTGTGACTTTTGGATACGCGAAGTACAATTCCTAGGCCATATTGTTAATGAGAAGGGTATACACGTTGACCCTGCCAAGATTGTGGCAATAAAGAATTGGGCCATACCTAAAACACCGAGTGAGATACGACAATTTCTGGGATTAGCGGGGTATTACCGACGGTTCATAGAAGGATTTTCTAAGATTGCACAACCTCTCACCGCTTTGACCCACAAAGGAACAACATACAAATGGGGGGAAAGTCAAGAGGCGGCTTTTCAGCTATTGAAACAGAAACTCTGTAGTGCACCGATATTGGCACTGCCAGAGGGGACGGATGATTTCGTGGTGTATTGTGACGCATCCATCCAAGGATTGGGTTGTGTTCTGATGCAGCGCGATAAGGTGATAGCCTACGCCTCTAGACAACTAAAGGTTCACGAGAAGAATTATACTACCCATGATCTGGAGTTGGGTGCAGTGGTTTTTGCCTTAAAGATTTGGAGACATTACTTGTACGGTACCAAATGTACTATCTATACCGATCACAAGAGTCTTCAACATATCTTTGAGCAAAAAGAGTTGAATATGAGGCAACGACGTTGGGTGGAACTTTTGAATGATTATGATTGCGCTATCAAGTACCATCCTGGAAAGGCGAACGTAGTTGCCGATGCCTTAAGCCGAAAAGAAACAGCTAAACCCAGGCGGGTGCGAGCTTTACAGCTTACAATCAGTACCCATTTGCCTGAACAAGTTAAGGAAGCACAAATAGAAGCCTTGAAAGAGGAAAACATTGGTCCTGAGTCATTACGGGGAATGGATAAACAATTGGTAGTGAAGGAGGATGGAATTCGGTACTTCATGGATAGACTTTGGGTGCCTGTTTATGGAAATCTGAGGGATTTGGTTATGAGCGAGGCTCACAAGTCTAAATACTCTATACATCCTGGATCTGACAAGATGTATCATGATCTAAAGGCGCACTATTGGTGGCCTAACATGAAAGCAGACGTAGCTACATATGTGAGCAAGTGTTTGACCTGTTCGAAGGTAAAGGTGGAATACCAAAAACCATCCGGACTGTTACAGCAACCTGAGACACCGATGTGGAAATGGGAACAAATTTCCATGGATTTTATCACTAAACTACCCCGGACTAATACTGGTTGTGACACAATCTGGGTCATTGTGGATCGGTTGACCAAGTCCGCTCACTTCCTTGCAATTAAGGAAACGGATAAGATGGAGAAGCTAACCCGATTGTATCTCAAGGAAATCGTTTCGAGACACGGCGTACCAATCTCAATTATCTCTGATCGCGATGCTCGTTTCACGTCACACTTCTGGCAGTCACTACAAAAATCTTTGGGTACACGATTGGATATGAGTACTGCTTATCATCCACAAACTGATGGTCAGAGTGAGCGTACCATACAGACTTTGGAGGATATGCTACGTGCTTGTGTGATTGACTTCGGGAACAACTGGGAAGTTCACCTGCCTCTGGTGGAATTCTCCTATAATAACAGTTATCACACTAGCATTCAGGCAGCACCTTTCGAGGCTTTGTATGGGAGAAAGTGTAGATCACCGGTTTGCTGGGCTGAAATTGGTGATAGTCAACTAACGGGTCCCGAACTCATTCATGAAACAACTGAGAAGATTGTGCAGATACGGAACCGTATGGCTGCAGCAAGGGATAGACAGAAAAGTTATGCTGACAAGAGGCGGAAACCTCTCGAATTTCAAATTGGCGACAAAGTGTTATTGAAAGTCTCACCGTGGAAAGGCGTAGTTCGATTTGGCAAGCGAGGAAAGCTGAATCCGAGGTATGTTGGACCATTTGAGATACTGGAAAGAATAGGTCCGGTGGCCTATCGACTAGCCTTGCCTGATTCGCTGAGTGGAGTGCACAACGTGTTTCACATTTCAAATCTGAAGAAGTGCCTATCTGACGAGACACTCATTGTACCACTAGAAGATGTTCAAGTGGATGAGCAATTGCGCTTTATCGAAGAACCCGTCGAGGTGATGGATCGTGAGGTGAAAACACTTAAGCAGAGCAAAATACCTATCGTCAAAGTTCGTTGGAACTCGCGACGTGGACCGGAATTCACGTGGGAGCGTGAGGATCAAATGAAGCTTAAGTACCCTCAACTGTTCGAGACGATGTCTGCAGACCGAGGTATTGATTTAAATTTCGGGACGAAATTTCTTTCAACATGGGGATGATGTGACAACTCATCCAAAACTCACTCGATTTCGATTTCTGTGTGCCAATGCAGTAGATCAGTGATGGAACACGCTCACCATGTAACACAATTTTCGGGACGAAAATTCTTTCAACATGGGGATAATGTGACATCCGGTAATTTTCCGTTACCAAACTCCGTTAGTTCCGTTAAGTTTTGCATACACGTGTCGTAAGCACACACTAGTTGTCGTTTGACGTTGGTGATTTAAAAATAATTAATAATGTTAATTTAATTATAATCTAGTTGAAAAGATGATTACTATGTTATGTTTATGTTTTTACGCGATTTAAAGACTATTTGAGAATTTTATCGCGTAACGCGGAAACGCGCGTGTTAATTCGTATGTTGCGTGTTTTATAAAGATAAAAATATATAATGATTATTGCTAGCTTATATATTTGTTATATGGTTAAAACACCTTAAAAAGAAGTTAAAAGCTGATTTTTATAAAATACAAGTAAATAGGGCTAAAAGGGTAATTTGTGTAAACTAATTAATAAAAAAAAAAAACCCTAGCCACCACCCCCCTCCCAATTCACGACTGCACTTCTCTCCCTCTTCAAACCTGCGAATTCAGCCTACAATACACACATACAAGTCGATTTTGGTTGGTCTCAAGGATTGCAACAAGTTAGAATCATCAAATACAAGCCATAACAAGTGTAAAGGTTAGATTTTCGTGAGTTTTCATATGTTCTTGATGTGGCCGAAGCCTATGCTGCGATTTTGGTGTTATGGGACTGAAATCTTGATGTTTTGTTGATATTAGTATGTTAGTTGGATTGATTACATGTCGTTAACGTTGATTATACACGAATTTTATGTTTTTAGTGGATTGATCATGAACTTGGGTGGTTTAGAACCCTAATTCGAAATTGATGGCTACAACATGGAATTGATGATTGTTTGATGTTGTTGGGTTGTTAATTAGGTTGTATGAATGCTAGAAAACATGGATTTTGCAAGAAATTGGTGATTTGAGAGAATTGTTCATAGGTTACTAATAATAGTAACTTTATTTTGTATGTAATGTTGAATTGTTGATATGTTGGTGTTATAGATGTGTTTATGATGATAATTGGATGTTGGATTGTTGTTATGAACATTAGTAATTCAAGATTTCATGCTAGAGCACATACATTACTAAAGATAGTAACTTTTTGAGTATGAAATCTATGAATCATGTTAGTTAGGTGTTGTAGATCATGTCTAGGTAGGATATGAACTTGATTAGGTATATAATAGTTAGAATTATGGTTGAATTGGATGTTAAACCACTTTTGGGTATTACTTTCCCAAAAGGGAAACTTTATTGTGCAAAAACTTTGGATATTGGTAATTTGACTTATTCATGGTTTTAGGATCATGCTAGAATGATTATTATGAGTGTCTAAAGTGGTGGAATCTGTTAACTGGGTTGTATGGAATGTTTATTTGGTTATTAGGTGATTTGTGCACTTGGATGGTCATGTATGCTTTGATATGTTGATTAGTAACTAGGACATCATGTTTGGGACTGGAATGAATCATACTAATGTATGTTGCATGTATTAGGCATCTTTTATGCGTTGTGAATAGTATGAATGACTATTTGGTAAATTATCTGTTTTGACCCATATATGCTAAATCATGGCTATAGGTCATGTAAGTAGGTTATGCATGATCTAACCTGTTATATGATACACTAGTTGTGTTTTGAACACACTGAGCATGCTAGTTGCTAAGGATTTATACAACTTGTATGATATGGGCATAGCATGATGATTTAGGTAATGTATTGGGAATGTAGCATCAAATGTGAGTCATTGGAATGTTAAACATGTATGCTATATGCTTATGTATGTTTAAATGGTTTACAACGCATAATGTCACCAACGGGTCAAACGGGTCAACTAGGTCACATGTATGTTGTTTTTATAGAACCTTGAGTTCTTTGTTTGTAGAACACTTAAGGTTTCTCTTGGGATTTCTGTGTACATGTACTTATGTACTTGTGTGTTCTAGGTAACCTTTGAAGGTTGTCTTCCCACTCGTCCTTGTCAAGTTAAACCTTACTTGTCTAACACGCGTATCAGGTGAGTTCATGCCCCACTGTTTTATTAAATCTCTTTTGGGGGAGATAGCATACTGGTAAATTTTACAACGCTTTATATACTTAAGATGTGTATGATATTAATATAGTGCTGTTTATTATGATAAAGTCCTCACACTTTCGAATTGTTAATATTGGATAGCGGGGAAACTTGGGTAGTACTACTGGGTCTGACGAGCCCCACCTGTGTGACTTGAGGTCAACCGGGTGCAATTTGTCCTATGATTATTCGTCACGATATGGTGAAGTCGTGACGGGAGGCAAACATAACATAGTCAGCTTCAATGTCGAAATCACTATGTATTAATATCGTTTGTTAATGGACTAGCTAGCTATTACAATGCACATGCTTAATTATACGCTATTGATAAACTGTTATGTTTATACACAAATGATAAACTGTTATGTTTATGCGCAAACTCTTGAACTCACCAACCATGTGTTGACTTTTTAGTATGTTATTCTCAGGTCATTAAGCTGGATTGCTGATAGGAGCACTTCACGAGTCAGCATGCATGTTTTTTTGAGATTTATAACTACCCGTCTTTTACTTATGGTTTAAACTATTTGGTTGGCACTTGTTTTGCCATATGGTACTTTCATATGTTTTGGGATTGTTTATTTACTTTACGCTTCCGCAGGTCTTTTAAAGTTTAAACTCTGGTTGATTTACATTAAACGTAGCATATAGAGTCGTTCCGAGTAACTATTGACTGTGATCCTGGTTTGTTCACACGCCTCGCGGTAAAACTCCGCACGTGGATTTTGAGGGTGTGACATAAAGAAGGTTGAATGGGCAGCTTGTTTGAAATAGATGAGAGCCCAATAAGAACCTCCAAAGCCAAACGCCTACACCAAACTGTACAAGGTCAATAGGTATCAGAAGGTGTTGGGCAAAATCATCAGTTAGGCCTATTTTGAAGACTTGGAGGTATATGCGGTGAAGAAAGAGAAGGGGATTGAGTACTTCAGATATCCACATGATCTATAGACTCTTCCCGGTTTTGAGCTAAACAGGTTAGCCTGTTTGGACCTTTTGTACGCCAACTCAAGGAAAATATTGGGGTGGTTCGAGACAGCACTAAGAAAGGAATACCACACTAGATGGATCAACTTCAGGCCTCAACAACCTAAGAGGTTCATACATAAGACCGAAGTTGATCCTATTTTTGGAAGACTGAAATTAGTGTTGAAGTGGAGCCCTCCCGCATAATGTCTAAGATCCCTCAATGGGAGATGCATCAGGACTTCACTCCACACTTCAAATGGTGGTATTATGACTGGAGGACAGGTGAAGCGATCATAGTTCTGCCCAAAGAAGGTAAGATTGAGATTATCAGGGTGTTTGACCCGATGTGGCTAGCCAACTTGTCTGCTAAAGATATTTACACACTCTACAAGTGGCTAGTGTTCTATGACATGCAGGATATTATACAAGCTCTACAATTCCAATATGTTATACGGCTCTGCTTCATGTTTAAGATTCACGTAGGAGTCATAAGAGAAGAGAAGTAAAAGAAATTCAAAGAGCATGTGAAGGATGTAAGACAATAGGCTAAACTAGGTCCAAGGGGGAGTTTATTGATACATTACGTACCTAGTTTATGATCTTAAATGTAATAGTCTTTCATTTCTAACACTGATGTAATGTGATGACTTAATGAAATATGATATTCATTTTGATGTTTGTTTGTTTTTGAATATATCATATTATTATTGTATTGAGTATGATTCACATGTATGAACATTATATATAGGTTTGAATTGTTGTACATAGTTCTAAGTCAATAAGGACTTTGAAATGTGTTCAACTTAGTCAAGTGGTTATTCATGCTAATGGATCATACTTATGGCCCATACGCATGAATGAACCATACTTATGGACCAGTCGCACGACTGAACCAGGAGACTGGATCAGTCGCATGACTGAGACATAAGATTGACTCAGTCGCACGACTGAACCTTCAATCATGCGTATGAGTCAGACGCATGAGTCAGTCGCACGACTGAACCATGCTAATGGTTCAGTCGTACGAATGGACAATGAAAACCTATAAATACCACATAATTCGTGGAACAATGGAACACTTCTAATAGTTTCACACCCTAGCCATCCAGAGCATCCTAAGTCGCCCATCCAAGTTCATAGCTCGTTCCTGGTCGATTCCAACTCGTTCTTAACGTTTGCTTCATCGTTAGATCGATTAGGTTGTTCGTTTTCACTGATTGGATTGCCAATCATATAGAATTCCAAGCTATTTGAACTGGTCTCACACCGAATCCATTTAGTACTCCGTACAAAAATAGTCCTAACATCAACAATGATCTACAACAATCCCAAGCATGATCCTATCATAACTTACATAACCCTTTACCATGTGTACTCACCAAGATAATCAAATCTCTAAATAATCAAACAAGCATCCATACAACACCATTAATCCATTTCACCACATTAGTAACCATTGATAAACATGCTAATAAGCTCCTAACATCACAAACATACCCAAATCATCATATCTAAGATCTCATACAAATAAAGTTTCCTCTTTGGATTCCCAAAATCCATCTAACACTCATTATATTCATGAATTCATCAACAACATAACTAATCCGGTCCGTACTAACATCTAGACATGACTAACATCATCATAACATCTAGACATAAAAATAAAGGGTCAACTTTGAAAGTTGGTGAGTTTCCTATAAAAATTTACAAGTAGCAATTCATGTCAATGGTTATGAATTATGCAAGTTTATAGGATACATATAGCTACAATCAAACCTTGACAGATTACAAGATTAAAAGATTAAACGATTAGCTAAGTGTACTTGGTCCCCATAGTGCTCAAGAATACGACACTAGGGCCACCAAATAGGCTTGTCAGTCCCATAGATCTATGACGTCGCCAGGCTAGCAATAGTTAATGTTTGTCAACGTATGATGTATACCATATAAAACCCACAATAATACAAACAACCATGACAAAAAGTAAAGATGAATTGTATGTGCGTTTACAAGTATCAAAATATTTACAAGTGTAAGTTGATAAGTTAACATGTTTCCCCCAAAAGGTGTGAAATAATAAAAGAGTGGCATGGAAAACTCATATTGTATAATGATGGTTGTAGAGTACATAAGGAAGCTTAGATGTTCAAGAGTCAAAGATGATGTCCTAAAGGATAAAAAAAGAAACAATAACTTGAGGTCGGAAATCATTACAAGAAGTTAGGACGTTTAAAGAATGTCAAAAAGCAAAAGGTAGATTTGAAAAAGATTATTGTACCAATTCTGGACAGAATATTTGGTACGTGTTTGAACATGTTTTAAAAATAGCAAACGGTATTATAAAATTATAAAAAATTACAGTTGACTAGTTCAGAGTCTTCCGGACAACTTTTGTTCAGAAACATTTTTATGAAAAAATTCGTAAATAGGTCAAAATAGCAGCACAAGACAGAAGGTGCGGAAATGCGCACTTATCTTGTGAAGGCTGTAGCTGAGTCACCCGATTGAGTTTGAAGACGTATAAACTATCATTAAAAAGTTAATTCATTAGTTAATATTGGAGTATGATTTTACTCAAATTTAGTTTGTTATGACCATGTTATGGTTAGTTCAAGTTATACTATATTCTGCCAAATATGTAGTAAGACACTTATGTGAACTTTTAAAATGGCTAAAGCATGAAACGGATTAGAACAAATTTATTATGTCGATATATGGTATATTAGACTTCATTTGAGTTATAAAAATATTCTAAGACTTTATCATGGTCATAATTTAGAGAAATAATCTTGTGGAATTACCGAATGCGGCGGCATAGCCGTCCATATGCAAACAGGATTCTTTTTTTACGTTAGCGTGTTCTTAGTTTGATTTAGGAATCTTAGTGATTCTTATAAGTTTAGTGAAAGTGTGAATGTTAATGATCAAATGATAATGATTAAAATTAAAAGAGATTTAGTAGAAGAAAGATAAAAATAAAACATAAAAACATTTGAATGTTAAGATAATTAGAACAATATAGATCAATGTTGTTAGGACCGGATCGGACCGGCCGGTCCGACCGGTTCGACCGCGAATCGGTGGCTGGTCCGGTCCGGTCGAGGGTGGATCGTTTTTGGAGCATTGAACCGGCCGGTTCGAACCGAGTCGGCGGTTGGACCGGCGAACCGGTTCGGTTCCGACCGGATTTTGAATTTTTTTTTTTTTCTTTATTTTAGTGGGTAAAAACGGGGTGTTAAACCATAAATTAGTACTTTGTATATACAAATATAGTTAAGTTTTATATATAACTATAAAATATATGTATAAATCATATATAAATTAATTATATTTAATTACATATATAAATATAATTAAAATATAGTTAAATCCGGTCCATCCGGTCCGACCGGTCCGACCGGTCCGACCACCAAACCAGTAAGCCGTCCGGTTCGACGTCCGATCCGGTTCTGAGAACATTGATATAGATATAAGGTTACCTTAGTATTAGAAACTTCTTAAAATTAATTATAAAACAAAATTCTTGAAATTAATCATAACCAATGGATGAAAGAAATATATGTGAGTGAGATTTTTGAAGAATAAGCAAATGAAAAGTGTGGCCTAAATCTTGCTTTTATAGTTGAGCTTAGGAGGGGGTTATGAATGATGTTAATGGTGAGTAATAAGTCTTTCAAAAGAGGGTTATGATTGGAATTTGAAGTAAATATAAAATTAAATAATTTAAATAATTAAAATAATAATTACAATTTAAACTCTAAATTTATTAAAAATCTAATTTTAATTTAAGAACTTCTTTTTTTATTAAATCTTGGTAGACTTCATAGATCTCATAAGAACTTGTAATTTAATTATTTATTTTAATTAAATATTTAAAATCTTATAAATATTAATAACCTTTTATAAATTATTTTATAAATTATAAAAATTATTATAAGTTGTTTAAATGATTTAAAATATGGAAATTGAATAAAACAATTGTCAATATCGATTAAATTACACATTTAACGTATTTGATTCATTAAAATTATTAAAATAATTTAATAATAAAAGTTCAAAATGGGTTCGGGTTTGGGTTTTAACTTGGAAAATGACGGATGTTACAGTCTCCCTTACTTTAAAAAATTTCATCTCGAAATTTAATCATGAGAAAATTTATTTCAAAGTTATGAGGAGATTTGGATTTCATTTCGTGATCTCTAGAGAACGTTTGGGAACGTTTAAACTCAATGAGTTTGATTATGGTATTTTGGTACGCTTAGGTTTGTTCAATTTCATGATTCAAAATTTCAAGTGTTTCTTGACAAAATGGATAGGTCATCAATTTAGAATTTTAGCTGGTAAGCTTTTGCATTCAGACTATGCAAGGGGATTAGGAAGGTTTTGTCACGAATACAGCACCAAGTTCTAGATCAATACAAGAGTCTTTGTGACGAACACGAGAAATATTTTTAAGACACTTTTGGATGAGATGTGAATTCACAGGAGCTTCTCAAGCATATAACTTCAACATGGTTCTTAGATGATCGATTCTTGTTTACTATGTCATTGAGGTTTCAAAGTTACATTAGTTCAAAATTGATGCGGAAATCATGTTTGTTAAGATTAATGGTTCAGTTCAGAATAAGAATATCATTAAAATGAGGTTTCAGAATAAGTGCGGGCTTGAGGGGAGGACATTCAAAAAGATGATTAAAAGTCGTTATCAGAATTGGGTAATGCCTTTTAAGATCCAAGAAGACAAGATCAATGATAACACGATTCAAAATAACAACAAGATGTTTCAAGTGTAACGTTCGGTTTACTAACCAAAGCAATACGTTGTCTTATCCAAGTATTAGGTCAACTACAACATTAATAAAGACATGCGTACCTATAAGCGAACACTCACCCCAAGGGTTCTCAGGTAAGGTAAACGGATCCATCGGTAGATTTGGATTTATATGAATACCTTGCCTAGAACAAACACTTCGAGATACAGGCATCACGCTCTTCCAGCATTACATGTTTCAAGTTATAGGACACAGATGTTGATGAGACTTGAAAACCACGAATAAAGATTCAAAGCTCATTTTGAAAACCATTTGATTTAGGAACATAATGCCTTAGAATATGATTTAAGATTCATGTGTACATTGATAAGATTCAAAGTATAAGAAGAATCACATAAAACATATAATCACATAATTAAGTATAAACATATAAGGCGCATAAAATCCTATGTAAGCATATAAAATACATGAGAGGACTCATGTGTAAGGGTACTTAGTTATAGTCTAGGTCATTCCATTTCTAATAACCTAATTCCCTATAACCATGGCCCTGATACCAATCTATCACACCCCAACCGACGGCGGAATCATCAGGGCGGACGAATGTGAAACGATTGTTCATAGCTCATGGAATTAAATATGTTGAAATAATATTAAATGTCAATTTTCATTGAATAAAACTAGACAATTTAGTCATCACAATAAAACAAAGATTTAAACGACAATATAAGATATTTAATTAACTAAGTCCAAGTCCTATATAAGCAAAAAGAATTCCTCAAGAAGCAATCCTGAAACATATTAAAAATAAAGGGTCAACTTTGAAAGTTGGTGAGTTTCCATGGGTTAAGAATACATATATATATATATAAGTTTACAAGTAGCAATTCATGTCAATGGTTTTGAATTATGCAAGTTTATAGAATACATATAGCTACAATCAAACCTTGACACATTACAAGATTACAAGATTAAACGATTAGCTAAGTGTACTTGGTCCCCATAGTGCTCAAGAATACAACACTAGGGCCACCAAATAGGCTTGCCAGGCCCATAGATCTATGACGTCGCTAGGCTAGCAATAGTTAATGATTGTCAACGTATGATGTATACCATATAAAACTCATAATAATACAAACAACCATGACAAAAAGTAAAGATAAATTGCATGTGTGTTTACAAGTATCAAAAGGTTTACAAGTGTAAGTTGATAAGTTAACATGTTTCATCCCAAAAGGTGTGAAATAATAAAAGAGGGGCATGGAAAACTCACATTGTATAATGATGGTTGTAGAGTACATAAGGAAGCTTAAATGTTCAAGAGTCAAAGGTGATGTTCTAAAGGATAAAAAAACAATAACTTATGGTCGGAATTCATTACAAGAAGTTAGTACGATTAGAGTATGTCAAAAAGCGAAAGGTGGATTGGAAAAAAATTATTGTACCAATTCTGGACAGAATATATGGTACGTGTTTGAACATCTTTTAAAAATACCAAACGGTTTTATAATATTATAAACATTTGTAGTTGACTAGTTCAGAGTCTTCCAGACAACTTTCCTTCAGAAACATTTTTATAAAAAAATTCGTAAATAGGTCAAAACAGCAGCACAAGACATAAGGTGCTGAAATGCGCACTTATATTGTTAAGGTTGTTGCCGAGTCGTCTTATTGAGTTTGAATACGTATAAACTATCGTTAAAAATATAATTCAATGAGCTTAATATTGGAGTCTGATTTTACTCAAATTTATTTTGTTATGACCAAGTTATTGTTAGTTGAAGTTAGACTATATTCGGCCAAATATGTAGTAAGACACTTATGTGCACTTTTAAAATTGCTAAAGCATGAAACGGGATAGAACAAATTTATTATATCGATATATGGTATATTAGACTTCATTTGAGTTATAAAAAAATATTCCAAGACTTTAGAATAGTCATCATTTAGAGAAATAGTCTTGTGGAATAACCGAATGCGGCGGCATAGCCGTCCATATGCAAACAGGATTCTTTGTTTATGTTAGCGTGTTCTTAGTTTGATTTAGGAATGTTAGTGATTCTTATAAGGTTAGTGAAAGTTAGAATGTTAATGATCAAATGATAATGATTAAAATTAAAAGAGATTTAGTAGAAGAAAGAATAAAAATAAAACATAAGAACATTTGAATGTTAGGATACTTAGAACAATATAGATATAAGGTTACCTTAGTATTAGAAACTTCTTGAAATTACTTGTAAAATAAAATTCTTAAAATTAATCATAACCAATGGATGAAAGAAATATATGAGAGTGAGATTTTTGAAGAATAAGCAAATGAAAAGTGTGGCCTAAAGCTTGCTTTTATAGTTGAGGTTATGAGGGGGTTATGAATGATGTTAATGGTGAGTTATAAGTCTTTCAAAAGGGGGTTATGATTGAAATTTGAAATAAATATAAAATTAAATAATTTAAATAAATAAAAGAATAATTACAATTTAAACTCTAAATTTATTAAAAATTTAATTTTAATTTAACAACTTCTTTTTTTATTAAATCTTTGTAGACTTTATATATCTCATAAGAACTTGTAATTTGATTTTTTATTTTAATTGAATATTTAAAATCTTATAAATATTAATAACCCTTTATAATTTATTTTATAAATTATAAAAATTATTATAAGTTTTTTAAATGATTTAATATATGAAAATTGAATAAAACAATTGTCAATATTGGTTAAATTACACATTTAATGTATTTGATTCATTAAAATTATTAAAATAATTTAATAATGAGAGTTCAAAATGGGTTCGGGTTTGGGTTTTAACTTGAAAAATGGCGGATGTTACAGTCTCCCCTACTTTAACAAATTTCATCCCGAAATTTAATCACAAGAAAACTTATTTCAAAATTATGAGTAGACTTGGATTTCATTTCGTGTTCTCTAGAGAACGCTTGGGAACGTTTAAACTCAATGAGTTTGATTATGGTGTTTTGGTACGCTTAGGTTTGTTCAATTTCATTATTCGAAATTTCATGTGTTTCTTGACAAAATGGATAGGTCATCAATTTAGAATTTTAGCTAATAAGCTTTTGCATTCAGACGGTGGAAGACGATTAGGAATGTTTTGTAACGAATACAGCACCAAGTTCTAGATCAATACGAGAGTCTTCGTGACGAACACGAGAAATATTTTTAAGACACTTTTGGATGAGATGTGAATTCATAGGAGCTTCTCAAGCAAATAACTTTGACATGGTTCTTAGATGATCGATTCTTGTTTACTATGTCATTGAGGTTTCAAAGTTACATTAGTTCAAAATTGATACGGGAATCGTGTTTGTTAAGATTAATAGTTCAGTTCAGAATAAGAGTATCATTAAAATGAGGTTTCAGAATAAGTGTGGGTTTGAGCGGACGACATTCAAAAAGATTATTAAAACTCGTTATGAGAATTGGGTAATGAGTTTTAAGATCCAAGAAGACAAGATCAATGATAACACGATTCAAAATAACAATAAGATGTTTCAAGTGTAACGTTCAGATTACTAACCAAAGCAATACATTGTCTTATCAAAGTATTAGGTCAACTACAACCTTAATGAAGACATGCGTACCTATAAGCAGACACTCACCCAAGGGTTCCCAGGTAAAGTAAATAGATCCATTGGTTCATTTGGATTTATATGAATAACTTTCCTATACAGAACACCTCGAGATACAGGCATCACGCTCTTCCAGCATTACATGTTTCAAGTTGTAGGACACAGACTTTGACGAGACTTGAAAAACACGAATAACGATTCAAAGCTCATTTTGAAAACCATTTGATTTAAGCACATAATGCCTTAGAATATGATTTAATATTCGTGTGTGCATTGATAAGATTCAAAGTATAAGAAGAATCACATAAGACATATAATCACATAATCAAGTATAAACATATAAGGCACATAAAATCCTATCTAAGTATATAAAATACATGAGAGGACTCATGTGTAAGGGTACTTAGTTATAGTCTAGGTCATTCCATTTCTAATAACCTAATTCCTTATAACCATGGCTCTGATACCAATCTGTCATACCCCGACCGACAGCGAAATCATCGGGACGGACGAATGTGAAACGATTGTTCATAGCTCATGGAATTAAATATGTTGAAATAATATTAAATGTCAATTTTCACTGAATAAAACTAGACAATTAAGTCATTACAATACAACAAAGATTTAAGCAACAACATAAGATATTTAATTAACTAAGTCCAAGTCCTATATGAGCAAGAAGAACTCCTCAAGAAGCAATCCTGAAACATGTTAAAAATAAAGGGTCAACTTTGAAAGTTGGTGAGTTTTCATGGGTTAAGCATACATACATACATACATATATATATATATATATATATATATAAGTTTACAAGTAGCAATTCATGTCAATGGTTATGAATTATGCAACTTTATAGAATACATATAGCTTCAATCAAACCATGACAGATTACAAGATTATAAGATTACAAGATTAAACGATTAGCTAAGTGTATTTGATCCCCATAGTGCTCAAGAATACGACACTAGGGCCACCAAATAGGCTTGTCAGGCCCATAGATCTATGACGTCGCCAGGCTTGCAACAGTTAATGATTATCAACGTATGATGTATACCATATAAAACTAACAATAATACAAACAACCATGACAAAAGTAAAGATGAATTGCATGTGCGTTTACAAGTATCAAAAGGTTTACAAGTGTAAGTTGATAAGTTAACATGTTTCACCCCAAAAGGTGTGAAATAATAAAAGAGGGGCATGGAAAACTCACATTGTATAATGATGGTTATAGAGTACATAAGGAAGCTTAGATGTTCAAGAGTCAAAGATGGTGTCCTAAAGGATGAAAAAAAGAAACAATAACTTGAGGTCGGAATTCATTACAAGAAGTTAGTACGTTTAGAGAATGTCAAAAAGCGAAAGATAGATTGGAAAAAGATTATTATACCAGTTCTGGACAGAATATATGGTACGTATTTGAACATGTTTTAAAAATAGCGAACGGTTTTATAAAATTATAAAAATTTGCAGTTGACTAGCTCAGAGTCTTCCGGACAACTTTTCTTCAGAAACATTTTTATGAAAAAATTCGTACACAGGGTCAAAATAGCAGCACAAGACGGAAGGTGCTGAAATGCGCACTTATCTTGTGAAGGTCGTTGCTGAGTTGTCCGATTGAGTTTGAAGACGTTAAACTATCATTAAAAATATAATTCATTGAACTTAATATTGGAGTCTGATTTTACTCAAATTTAGTTTGTTATGACCAAGTTATGGTTAGTTGAAGTTAGACTATATTCGGCCAAAGATGTAGTAAGACACTTATGTGCACTTTTAAAATTGCTAAAGCATGAAACAGGTTAGAACAAATTTATTATATCGATATATGGTATAGTAGACTTCATTTAAGTTATAAAAAAATATACCAAGACTTTAGCATAGTCATCATTTAGAGAAATAACCGAATGCGGCGGCATAGCCGTCCATATGCAAACAGGATTCTTTGTTTACGTTAGCGTGTTCTTAGTTTGATTTAGGAATGTTAGTGATTGTTATAAGGTTAGTGAAAGTTAGAATGTTAATGATCAAATAATAATGATTAAAATTAAAAGAGATTTAGTAGAAGAAATAACAAAAATAAAACATAAGAACATTTGAATGTTAGGATAATTACAACAATATAGATATAAGGTTACCTTAGTATTAGAAACTTCTTGAAATTACTTGTAAAATAAAATTCTTAAAATTAATCATAACCAATGGATGAAAGAAATATATGAGAGTGAGATTTTTGAAGAATAAGCAAATGAAAAGTGAGGCCTAAAACTTGCTTTTATAGTTGAGGTTAGGAGGGGGTCATGAATGATGTTAATGAAGAGTTATAAGTTTTTCAAAAGGGGGTTATGATTGGAATTTGAAATAAATATCAAATTAAATAATTTCAATAAATAAAAGAATAATTACAATTTAAACTCTAAATTTATTAAAAATATAATTTTAATTTAACAACTTCTTTTTTTATTAAATCTTTGTAGGCTTTATAAATCTCATAATATCTTGTAATTTCATTATTTATTTTAATTGAATATTTAAAATCTTATAAATATTAATAACCTTTTATAATTTATTTTATAAATTTTAAAAATTATTATAAGTTGTTTAAATGATTTAATATACGGAAATTGAATAAAACAATTATCAATATTGGTTAAATTACACATTCAACGTATTTGATTTATTAAAATTATTAAAATAATTTAATAATTAAAGTTCAAAATGGGTTCGGGTTTGGGTTTTAACTTGGAAAATAACGGATGTTACAACTGTCTATGTGGACCAATGTTCAATGCCGTAAAGTATGTGCGTGAAAACTTGTGTTGGGCCTGTGGTTTATAAATAGACCACGAACTATGTGCATGAAGATGACCCAGTCACCTGGTGTATGCTACAAAGGTCCTGCCAATCTCAAACATTGACCCTGTGTGCATCCTTCGGGGTAGCTAATCCACATCACAGTTGAGCTAAAGACAACATGGTTGTGCACCTCCTATGTGCTTGCAAGACTTTCATCATTTTAATTAAGTTCCAGTTTTCTTTATCATTAATCTTTCACTTTTATTAAGGTTAATACTTTGCATTTATGATCATAAACATACCACATAAAGTCATATAATAATAATTATTATGGACATAAGAACAACTTATAATAATGCAATATAATAACAATTAAAACCCTAAAGTCAAACTTGGGTCAAGCCTTAATCATTTTGTTTTTCTCAAAATTTTAGAAAAATAGCCAAGTGTCCTAGGCGCATGAGCACTATGCAGGCGCATGAGCACTATGCAGGCGCATGAGGCCTGTTTAGACGTTTCATAACTATTTGGGTGCATGGCCCAACACTTAACTGGTTTTCTACTAACTTAGGCGCATCAAGGTTCTAGTCGCATAAGGTTCTAGGTGCATGAGGGTTCCAATCGCATAACCCTTAGGCGCATGAGGGTTCCAGTCGTATAAGAATATAGGCGCATGAGGGTTCCAATCGCATAACACTTAGTCGCATGATGGTTCCAGTCACATAAGGTTCTAGGTGCATAAGGGTTCCAATCGCATAACACTTAGGCGTATGAGGGTTCCAGTCGCATAAGGTTCTAGGCGCATGAGGGTTCCAATTGCATAACACTTAGGCGGATAAAGTAGTTCTGGGCGCATGGACACTATTGGGGCGCATGGCCCATCATTTAGCCGTCTGGCCAAAGTTCTAGGCGCATGAACCAACTGTTTAACATGTTACTAAGTTATTTTCAGTCCCAAACATCATACTAACTTGCTCTAAGCTTATCATAACTATTCCAAGCATAAACATCACATAAAACACCCTTGAAACATCATCATACATGCATAATACATAACGGTACACATTCATAATCATAATAAAACCATTTTAATACATTTTCAACCCCAAGAAGAGTTTAAAAACAAGTAAAACCTGGGTCTAGAACTCACCTGGTGTAGAAGGCAAGTAAATCTTCTCCTAACTTGCTTTTACACGAGGGTCCAAACACCTAACAAGCATAACAATCAACCATAACACAAAATAACACAATATTCGGTTTCTAAGGGTGAAACCGAGCCAAACATACAACAAAACCACTAACATTCGATTTCTTCTTCTTCTTTCTTTGAAAAACCGAGAGAAAAGCTTGACAAACTCCCACTTTTCTTCTTCTTTCTTTTGGCTGAAACAACAAGAGAAGCATGGTTGACCATGCTCCTTTTGTTCACCGACTTTTTAACTTTTGTATTATTTTATAGTTTGCACCCTCCAACTTAAATCATTGCCCTCTTTATTCTACCCTTCTCTTTTGTTTTGCACTTTAGCCCTCTTAAAAGATACGGATGTTACATCTAACTAGCATCAATACATCATCAAACAAAATTAATTTCATAAATCTTGCAAGTTCCCCAAATCAAAAGTTTCTACTTTTGACCTAATATAATCTAGAACATCAAAATCCACATCAATACTTGCAATTAACACCCAATCTAGCATCAATTCAACAACACTAACATAGAATCATCATCAATTTCGTATTTTCATCACAAATTTCAAGTTAGGGTCTTGCATGTATCAAAACTATGAAAATCTTACTAGAAACCCATCTTAAAACGTATAAGGACAATGATTAACACTTGCTAACCCTTGAAACTAATCAAGATTGATGCTTGATGCTTGTTATTGCTCTAAAATAGTAAGATGGTAGTGAGGAGGGGTTTCGGCCGCGCAAATGGGTGGGGAGCGAGATTAGGGTTTGTTTTTGTTTAATTAGATTAAATTACAATTACCTCTTTAATCCTTGTAATTTGTATTTTATAAAAACTAAGTTTTTACAATCTTTTTAAAAGGTTTTGACTAAAATAACAAGCATATAAATTAATACTAATAATCATGTGCATTATCTTTATTAGTTACAAAACACACGAATTTAAATACACATGTTACACGTTACACGATAAAATTTACAATTAATATTTAAATTGCGTAAACACATAAGCATAATATAATAATCACATTATTGATTAGATTATTATTAGTTTATCATTGTTAATTATTTTTAAGTCACTAACATTCAACGACAACTAGTGTGTGCTCACGATGCGTGTATGCAAGGCCTAACGGAACTAACGGAGTCTGGTAACGGAAAATTACCAGATGTCACAAATGGTCTGTCGTAACGTGTTGGACCAAGATCGCTTACTTATTGTTTATGTGTTTTAAGCTTCACCTGCATGGTTAAAAGTTTTTACGACAACTTTTCGTTTGGTTTTATTTTTCCGTTTTATACGTTTCGCTTGCGTAGTTCAACGTTTTTACTTCTACTTTTCTTTTTTTTTTCATTTTTATACGTTTCGCCTGCGTGGTTCAACGTTTAACATCTACTTTTCGTTTAATTTTATTTTTCGTTTTTTATCTCTTTTTTAAACCGAACTTCTTCTGTGTCGGGAGTCACTGGCGGTAGTATGTCGTTCGCGTTACTTGGTATGGTTTTATACATCCGGCAACGCATGAGGCTTAATACTAGTTTAAAATAATTATTATTTATTATGAGAGAGAAAAAAACACAATTATAGATATATTTGTTTTAACATATTTAGTATATGAAAGTCAAATTGATTGTTATAATTTTTGAATTTATTATGAGAGAGATGTGAGGAAATAATTTTTTTATATGCTATAATAATAACACGTGTTTTAAAAAGATATTATTTTATTATGTGTTATACATTATAGATTGGGTCTTTCAGGAGAGTTAACTTATCTGAATCAATTTGTTTTTATTTCCTATATTTTAGGATCCCTTTATTTAGACACCCTCTAATTTTAAATCAACACCCCTATACCCTATACGCCGCGTATGGGTCCATACGCGGCGTATAGGGTGCGTTGTTGATTTGACGGTTTATACCCTATACGCCGCGTATGGGTCCATACGCGGCGTATAGGGTGCGTTGTTGATTTGACGTTTTATACCCTATACGCGGCGTATGGGTCCATACGCGGCGTATAGTGTTTGACATTTTATACCCATACGCGGCTTATGACCCATATGTGGAGGAGCTATACGCCGCGTATGGGTCCATACGCGGCGTATAGCTTATATATTTATTTTTTTAATTTTTTGAGTTTTAAAAATATATATATATATATATATATATATATTTAATATTGATATTTTGAATAGTTAAAAGATATTTTGTTTTTTTTATTTTAATTTTTTTTATTTTAATATATACATAATTTGAATTAAAATTATTTAAACAGTTTAATATTAAATAATACGAATACAATAATAAAATTAAAATTAAAATATATAATTTGCATATTACAAATTATGAATTAAAATAAATTTATATAAGCTGAGGGTTCTCGGTTATTCTCTATTATTGCGTTGTATTCCGAGATACGAATCCTATACATAATCTCCCATTCTGCAGCACGTACGCTTCGGTTAAGAATCCAAAGATTACTTAATGTTGGCATCGGATAATCTCCTTCTAGCTTAACGTGGACGAAATGATTATTGTTGACATGAACAATCAACACGACATGATGAGGCATGACAGTTTTCGGATCAGCCCATAATGGGAAAAATGTTTGACAACCATTATTGCTTAGTAAATGAAGAATAACCCCAAACTTTTGAGCAACCACTAATCCCGTATACGGCATTATCATCCAATGTTCTTCTGGTGCGGGTTCCACACTTTGCCAATCGATGGTGTGACGTAATTTGTTATACTGTCCGGGGTACAAAGTATCGAAAACTTCTCTGTACTCCAATTCATGTCTGTCCAACTCTTCTAAAAGCTGTGTCCGCACATACATCCACTTATTTTCGTCAAACCCTAAGCCTAAAGCTATTGATCGAAAACCACAATTCCCATCGGGTCGGACATCTCGTATACGTGAAATAAACTGATGAAAGATTGACGGAATCCAATTTTTTAACCTGTTTATATTGTTTAATTGGCGATCTCTGACAATCGAAGAAAACTCATTAGTACCCTGTGATACTTTAGAAGACGTTGAACGACTACGTTGCATGGCAGGCTTCTGGGGCTTTACAGCTGAACTTGTTCTTCCGGAAATGTGAGACGCAATAAACGAGCTATGTCTCGGCATGTCGCACGTACTTTGTTGAGTGTCATACTTTTGTTGTTGAACCTTTAACGTTGGACGACCGCGAATATCTGTTTGCACAACAGGCGCTTTTTTGTTATTTTTCCATGGATACACAATTTTTTTTATTTTTTCCACCAACCTAAATTTTATAGCTGTAGGTTGTGTCATTATTTGTTATTTCACCCGTTCCATTTCTTCTTCAACATCAACTTTTTCATCCACCATATATGAATAGTTTAATTTTATCAAGCTTCGTCCAAAATACGTCAATTTCATCTAATGGAATTTTAGTGCCTGCATTAAAATGTATAAATTAATATATAATTTGTTACTTTAATAGAAAAATGATAATGATGGAGCGGCTATTACCAGAATGTTCATATTTTTCCAGCCGACAAGCACAAGGCAAGCCACAACTAGTGAAAAGATGACAACCACATGTTGCATTTGCAGAGCGCATCACACGCAATTTAGTGTTTTCGGCAACTAATAAATCAAGAGCTATGTGTGAAACCTTGCCTCTTAAGTAATCAAACAGCGGAAGTTTATGATGATTCATGGTTTTAATTTTGCTTGTCTCAAAGCTTTCTTTTAAATTTACCTCTTATGCGTTCACCAATTGATCTACAAACTCCACAAGTCTATCCAGTGAGCTATTTGTTGATTTAAGATATCTTTTTAAATTTGCATGCTGACTCTCCACCCTATTTGTTGTGTGTTGGCCGAAATTGCGGTTCGAGTTAGTCCAGGCTGATACAAACATTTCTTTGTAACTCTCT
>CM044016.1:28965513-29423013 GCA_024085815.1 Flaveria linearis | reverse complement strand
TATACTCAAGTTAGAATAATAGTTACATATATCCCCTTTACTAAACGTAAATATTATTTATTTACCTATTTATTTATTTTATTAAAAATACCTTGTATAATTAGTATTTAACTCTTAATTTTATTAAACTATAAAATTACGTTTTCCTTTTTACTAACATTCGAGTTTTAGTAATCCGTTAATGTTTCTATACTAACGTTTTTTCAACGTTCTTTTTGTTTTTGTAACTTGGTCTACCTTTCAATGTGAATGCTTTCTGGTATGTGTAAGAGACACTTTCAATCTCGTCATGTAAACGCAGAATCTAAGAGCGGAGAATTACTCTTAATACAATAACAAGAAAAAGTATATTTGGATCGTGTTGCATGACAAGATTGAAAGTGTCTTGTACACGAATTGAGGGATGTTACTATAGAAAGGTAAACATAGTATAGAGAAAATATGAAACACTAATATTAAAACGTAAACAGATAATTAAAAATCGAACGTTATTAAAAAGAAGAAAACTAGTTAAGACATGAGCAAATACATAATTTTTAGTTTTAGTAAAAATAAGATCAAAAAAGTAATTTTATATGTTATTTTAATACAATATATTCAAATGGGTACATATGTAAAATTATATATCTATATAAAAGAAGACTATTGGCTTCATGTAAGTTTAAGATTTTTTAGTTTTGACCACAAGAGTTTCCTTCTTTACATGATTAGCTAAGAGTCGATTATTTAAACTTTTATATAGTAAAATATAACTTGAATGCTAAAATGCACTTTTAAAGATTTTTATTCACGACTATTTTCATTTTTTTTGTCAAGGCTCTGAAATAGTTGTATTGTGTATTTTTTGTCATGTTTTTTTTTAACAGCCAATTTATTAAACAAGAGTCATAAGCAAGATGCTAAGACTCAAAATGATACAATCGCATGAACAAGACTAATCAAGATTACAATTACACCATTTATGCCACTCAATATCATTTATCCCTCCCCTATTTTTTAGCCATGAAAACGATTGGTATATAATCCCCTCGACCATTCTATCAACCGATAATTTCTTCTCCTCAAATAGAAGACCATTACGAGCTCTCCAAATGAACCACAACGATGCAACAGTTATGGTATACATAGCACGCTTAGCCTTCGCACCCGCATCCATATTTAATACATTAGACAACATAGATCTTACCGAATCCCCGATTACCAAAGGGTATCTAGCCCAGCCCGTGATCTTGGCCCATACCCGAGAAGCAAACGGGCAAGATAAGAGAACGTGATTTGCATCCTCTTCCTCACCGAAACATAATGAGCATTCTGCGTTTATGTGGTCCAAACCCCTCACAAGCAAGCCAGATTTAGTAGGCAACATGTCAAG
This sequence comes from Flaveria linearis, assembly GCA_024085815.1. Taxonomy (NCBI): domain Eukaryota; kingdom Viridiplantae; phylum Streptophyta; class Magnoliopsida; order Asterales; family Asteraceae; genus Flaveria; species Flaveria linearis. The sequence continues at coordinate 29,421,641 of CM044016.1, read as the reverse complement.
TCTTGCACGCCATGCAAAGCACATGACGCGCAAAGGAATCCACCTCAACCATTCCATCGGATCCAGGTCGGTAGGCAAACAATTTGATTCTATAATATTACGAATGGCTTTAACAGAAAATGATGAAGAACTTTGATCTTTCCACCGCCACGAGTCACCACCATTCTTAAAGTCATAGTTTTTAATTTTATCCACCATATGTTGCAACTGACCAGTCACAATTGACTGACTAAGAGGAGATTTCCAATTCCATTCGAACATCACTTCGTCATCGTATCTAAATACTCTATCTGCCACTATGCACATCTTGTCCTTCTCCTTGGCAAATAATGTCGGGAAATTATCCTTTCGAACAACATCTCCCACCCATTTATCCAACCAAAACATTGTATTGTTCCCATTACCAACATTACTTTCCATAAGGTGTTCCATGATTATGTTTTCTTTTCTGAGATCTCCATCAACAGACATGATAGATTTCCAAGGCCCATGAATCGCAGCTTTACACGGGATTGGCAAAGGTTTACGAGTACTTGCATGGATAGAGAAAATAACCCTTGACCATAATGCATCCTCATCGGCCTTGAACCTCCACCTCCATTTGGCAAGAAGTGCCATATTAACGTCTCTAAGCCTTGCAACACCCAATCCACCCGCCGATTTAGGAGTCGTTAGCTTATCCCAGGCAACCCACGAAATCTTTTTAGGACCGCCCCATAGAAACTTCCTCCTTTCTCCTTCTATTAGGTTAATAACCTTTAATGGACCTTTATAAATTGACAAATAATATAAGGGGATACCCCCCAAAACTGATTTCACCAAGGTAAGCCTACCACCAAAGGAGAGAAAGCTACGTTTCTATAAAGATAACTTTGATTTAAACCTATCAATGATAGGTTTCCAATAACTAGAAACTTTCATGTTAGCGCCCACAGGGACCCCAAGTTGCACAAAAGGCAAATTTCCTTTTCTGCTATATAAAACATTGGCCACCAGGTCAAGGTCTATATTGCTAATCCCGATTCCATAAACCACGCTTTTTTGGAAATTTTCTTTTAGCCCAGAAGCTAACTGAAAACACCGTAATATTCTAGCCAAATTTTTTGCATTGGACGTTGACCATTCACCCAACATTAGAACATCGCCCGCATACATGCTTTGAGATAAGATAGGGCCATTATTTGGTAATCTTATACCGTGGTATATACCACTATCAACTGCCTTAGAAACGAGACATGGAAAGCCTCCATAATAATAATGAACAAATACGGAGCCAGCGGATCACCTTGCCTGATCCCCCTTGAGAAAGCGAACTCCGATGTAGAGGCGCCGTTCACTAGAACCGAAGCTCTAGACGAGTGTAACAGATTATGAATCCATTGGATCCATAAATCTGGGAATCCCATTTGGTTGAGAATTGACATAAGGAAACTCCAATTCACCGAGTCATAGGCCTTTTCAAAATCAATCTTAAATAACATCGCTGGACGTTTACATGCCTTTAACCATGCGCACACTTCACCTATCATCAAAGGACCTTCTAAGATGCTTCTACCTTTGACGAATGCCGATTGTTCCGGGCTAATAATAGAAGTATAAGAGGTTGAAGTCTATTAACCAGCAACTTAGATAAGATTTTGTTGAGACAACCAACCAAACTAATAGGCCTTTGATCGTGAATTGTTAACGGATCCACTTTCTTCGAAATCAACGCAATAAAAGAAGAATTACAGCCGAAGGAAATCGGATCCCCCGAATGAAAATAATCCACTGCAGCCTTGAGATCATTCGATATCACATTCCAAAAGGACTTTAAAAAATGAAAATTAAAGTCGTCGGGGCCCGGAGCTTTGTCACCACCGCAAGCGAAAACCGCAACCTTAATTTCTTCCATCGAGAACGGTTTAATTAACTCCGAACGCGCCTCATCAGAAAGTCTTTTGAATTTATCTGAGAAAAAATTTGGCCGGTTGTGATCATTTTCTGTAAAACGGTCCTTAAAATGCTCCATAATCTCATTCTTCAATACGCCCGGTTCACTTATCCAAGCCCCATTTACCAATAACCCATTTATTCTCGAGTTTTTGGTGTTAGAGTTGATGTAACCGTGATAGAATCTTGAATTTTCATCACCTTCGGTCTCCCATTTTATCCGGGCTTTCTGTCGATAATCTAGAGTTTTTGCATCCTCTAGCTCTTTAAGCTCCTTTTTGCTTTTAAGCCGAATGCTCCTTTCTTCTTCATTTAGAACCCCCTGTTCTCCTTTTAGTTCCAATTCATTTATTACTTTGCTTAACCTAATCATCTCTCCATCCTCCTTTTCCACTAATGCTTTTCTCCATTGCTTAATTGCCCCCTTAACCGCTTTCAATCTCAACATAAACCGGCGATCCGGTTGCCCATGAACAATAGCTTGGGAATAGGCGGATTGAACAATGTCTTTGAATCCCTGCTTTAACAACCACGAATCAAAGAATCTGAACAGGATTGGCCCAAAATCACAAGCCGCCGTCTTTAATATGAGAGGCATATGATCTGATAATCTTCTAGGAAGGGCAATGAGAGAAGCATGAGGCCATCGATGAAGAAACGAAGAACAAACAAAGACATGGTCCAGTTTACTCATTTTTGTCCCATCCAGAGATATATACGTGAATAAAAAAAACCCCCCATGTTATACTCATGGAAATCAGCAAGAGAAATGAAATCATTGAAACTTTTTGAACTGGCTGCATAGAATTGGGAATTGAATCTTTCCGACTGGGTACGGACCTCGTTAAAATCCCCAAGGGCAATCCATAAACCACTGAAAGACTGTTTAAGTTGCAGAATTTTGCCCCAAAGATTCACCTTACTGCCGTGATCGTGGGGGCATACACGTATAGCACAAGAATGTCTTCAGGAACACCTTGTAAACATCCACCAATCAGCATAAAATTTTGATCTTTGACTACATGCTTAGGCTTAAAAGCAACAGGGTCCCACATGGAAATCAAACCCCCCCGATCTACCCGAGGACGGAACATAATCAAACTTGAAACAAGATTTACCCCAGAATCCTTTATCATCTTTATAAGTGACCAGCTCCTTTTGCGATTCCTGAATGGAAATAAACTGAATATTGTGATCCTTTTTCATTCGTTGAACCCATGACTTTTTAGGGTTTCCCCCCACTCCTCTTATATTCAATGATAACCAATTCATTGGTTTACATTATGGTCGCCTCCTCCCAAAATCAGTTCCCTGATTTGCGATTCATGAGCATGAACATCATATCCTAAAGTTTCCCCAATTCTGCTTGTCTCCCAAACTTCTTCATCACTCCGAAGACTACCGGAGCTTCCAACTGTTGGGGCCGACTCACCAGAATTAACTGAAACATTACCTTTTCGAGATTTGCTCTTAGAATGGCCGGACTGTTTCCTTCGCCAAATAGCATCTTTCATCCTTATAGGCCTTTGAATGCAGGACAACCTGCACCATTTAACACTATCCACAGGTCTATGGCAACCCTTGTTTTGCTTTGAATTATCATCGGAGGTAAATAAATCCATAGGTTTATTAAGATCCAAAGGAGAAAAAGGCCTGATGGGCTGGGAAAACGACGACCCAGGGTCCACTGGCCCACCCTTCTTTGACAGCCCAACATGACTTCCAGGACCATCAGAACTAGTCCCCTCACAATGAGTCATGAATTCGGCCTGGCCCACCACATGATCTGCAACTGGCGGGTCCACCAGAACATGATCCGCATGCATGGAACTAGAAGCGTCCAATCTCCTGTTTCCCATGCAAGGCGGCTCCGATTGTATGGAAACATTATTATTGTTTGTAGAATCAATGTTATGCTCCCTACCATCATCCTGCGTCTGTTGGACTCCCGGCGCCATCGAACCGTCACCGGAAACTCTGGCCGCCGAACTAAGCAAATCCATCTGATCTTCACCATTATCATCTTCCTGCAACTCGTCTTCGCTGTACCCTATTCCGGCGTCGCTTGGAACCAAATCACCATATTCCGAGGACTCCAAGATGGATGGTGACAGATCCGGACACCAATCCGTCGATTCCTCCTGAACCCAAATTGGATAATTGTTACCGTTCCAAGAAACAACCACTCTCTTATTTACTCGAACCCCGGTCGTAACGATTATTCCAAGTTTTGCCGACGATATATTCGAGTCCCATACTGAAACTTAGAAGTCGTGACTAATTTACCGACATTTTGACCGACAGCGTCCACGACATCCTTGTCCCATACGTGCGGCGGCAAACCACGGACCATAACCCAGGCAAAACGCTGGAATTCAAACGCCTGCCCCGTCCAAATCTGTAGACTGCTGAACCAAGACGACCATATCTCCTTTCTCTCGACCAGAAATTGTTTGGCCAGAACTGAAGCAGGGAATACTAGCATCACTCTTAGACCTCCCAAATACTTAATCTCCACTCAGGATAGCCAATGTCTTCGAGATTTCTCCTCATGTTTTCTAAACAACTCATGTTTTTAGAATCTCCGGATAAGGACATCTTACTCCATTTCTTCAAAGCTTCTGTCTGTAGCCCATCGACACAGACAATGTTCGAGGGTTCCTCCAAAATGTCTTTCTTAACATCCTCCTTGTAGGAAACGCCAGGCCGAGTTGAGTATTGCTCTACATTTGGTACAACTTGCTTAGGATGAAGAGATCTAGGCATAGGATGCTTCCCATTTGGATTACGCCGACTGTGCCTTGCTAGATTCGCCTTTACTTTCATTTCATCGACCACAACCGAACACAGCTTTGATTCAAACTCGTGGACGTTTCTAATCCCCGCAAACCTGAAATGTTTTGTTATTCCGATCCAATTTCCTCGGAACGAATGCATCCTTAATCCTACCCAGAGGTTGGAACAGTTTCCACAGTCTGGTACTGGAGATTCCATACGGGATGTTGGTGATGTAAAAAGTTATAACGTCTTCATTGTCTTCAGTGTCTTCATTCCGTTGTTTGCTCCCTCTTCTCCTGCGATGAGATACCTCCTGCCAAGCTTCGTCTTTCATTTTTTGTCAAGTCTGGAGATGTATTTTACTATTACATACATCTCCTTATAAAATTTAACAATTACATATATACTCAAGTTAGAATAATAATTACATATATCACATTTACTAAACATAAATATTATTTATTTACCTATTTATTTATTTTATTAAAAATACCTTGTATAATTAGTATTTAACTCTTAATTTTATCAAACTATAAAATTACGTTTTCCTTTTTACTAACATTAAAGTTTTAGTAATCCGTTAATGTTTCTATACTAACATTTTTTCAACGTTCTTTTTGTTTTTTTAACTTGTCTACCATTCAATGCGAATGCTTTCTGGTATGTGTGAGAGACACTTCCAATCCCGTTATGTAAACGCAAAATCTAAGAGCGGAGAATTACTCTTAATACAAAAACAAGAAAAAGTTTGTTTGGATCGTGTTGCATGACAAGATTGAAAGTGTCTTGTACATGAACTGAGAGATGTTACTATAGAAAGGTAAACATAGTATAAAGAAAATATGAAACGCTAATATCAAAACTTAAACAGATAATTAAAAATCGAATGTTATTAAAAAGAAGAAAACTAGTTAAGACATAAGCAAATACATAATTTTTAGTTTTAGTAAAAATAAGATCAAAAAAGTAATTTTATATGTTATTTCAATACAATATATTCAAATGGGTATATATGTAATATTATATATCTATATAAAAGAAGACTATTGGCTTCATATAAGTTTAAGATTTTTTAGTTTTGACCATAAGAGTTTTCTTCTTTACATGATTAGCTAAGAGTGGATTATTTAAACTTTTATATAGTAAAATACAACTTCAATGCTAAAATGCGCTTTTAAAGATTTTTTTTCACGGCTATCTTCATTTTTTTTGTCAAGGCTCTGAAATGATTGTTTTCAAAACGAAGTTGTATTGAGTAATTTTTGTATCGTACGCTACAGTAAGTGTAGTTATCATTACAGTATTACGACGAATCCAACCGATTATAAGTGAACATCATTGTTGCCAGTATTGGTATTATCATGACCAATATCGATAGTTGTTTTTATGGTTTCCGATAAGCCGGACCAACAATGACCAAAGTCATGTAAAACAGGGGAAGTGACCACATTTCCGCGCGCTTAGCGTGGGAGAGAACACTAGTTACTTTTCTATATAATATAAGAGCATTAACAGTGGGTTTCTTATTTTATCCATATAATTATACTAAACGTCATTACATTTTCTCTCTATTTTTAATTAAATAATACTTTTTATACCCTTATCATTACTTTTTTCTCTCTCTCCCGACCTACTCACAACCACTTTAAAAAATATTAAAAAATTTACAAGGGTTGCACACTGATTTTTCAAATATATCAATTCAAAATAAAATTTTCTCTCTCTTTCACTCACAACCACTCAAAACCATTCCATATAATATACCAAACACACATATTACTGTAAATGCTCTAGAAAGTTAGCTACATCATAGTTTAATAAAATTTACTTTAACCATAAAATTTAGTTATTTACATACCCACTTCTCCTTCATAACCCCCTTATACACAAGCAACTCTTTCATATTACTTTGTTATATGTTTTGATGATTGAAATAATTAACTTTAAATATTTTTATTGCTCTCATGTTTTTTTAATTATAATTAGTCTTATATATATTTTGTGCTAGTCTTATAATTTTTAAAATATTAGATTTTTATCTAAATTTCAAATATCTCATTGTAGCATCTAAAAAAGTTTAATATACAATGTGATGTTTTCGTAAGAAGTGTACAAACTGGAGATAGAATCTGTCACACCCTGTTGACCGGGTCTGGCCGTGACCGATTGATATCATCACAATGCAGTGAAATAAATATATGTCCAAACATAATCATTACATCATATTAAATAATCATAAGTTAAATTGTCTAAAAATCCAAATAATACATATTTATTTAATTGTTCGTAGATAATAAGGTGGATAGGGCGATGGCTAATTCTCCAAGGGTCCATCTAAGGCGGCACCTATCATTTTGACGCCTAGTAATTAAACTTCATCTGACATACACACCCAAAATACGTCAACATAATGTTGGTGAGCCCATGAGTTTAAGACATGTTACCATTCATGACAGATATAATATTCAATAAATTTAATAATGACAACAACCATAATATAAATACCATGATGCACTAAACTATATATCACAATCAAACCTGACCAAAACTTTCTCGTTCGAGTACTAAAATACCCTCTTATCCGTTACTACTAGATTGTTGGGTTTAAATATGCCCTGCTAAGAACGGTTAATTGGCACTAATTTATGACACAACGATTATTGAATCTCTGTTAGGACCGTGTACGAGTACTAACTGATTCTGCGCGTATACCAACTTAAATAATGCGGATGAGTTCAATCGTGCGATTAAGTCAATCGTGCGATTAAGTCAATCGTGCGACTGAAGCTGCTGGTTTTGAAAAATTCGAAGGTTTTGGTTACTTTGACACACAAACATGAATTTTTACGAACCCTAATCTGCCGTAAGCCGAAAAACGTGAACTTTTTGATCTGGAAACGTCGAAAACACTGTTTTAACCAAAAAGATGGTGTTTTTGAATGAAAAAACGTGATTTTTACACCAAATCAATCGAATCAACACGCAAAATCAAGAGGCAAAGCTCTGATACCACTTGTTAGGACTATGTACGTACGGAGTACTAACTGACTCTGCACGTATACCGACTCAAATAGTGCGGAATCCTATTTGATTGGCGATCCAATCAGTGAGAACGACAATCTGATCAATCCTAACGATGAAACAAACGTTAAGAACGAACTAGAATTGATCAGAAACAAACTATGAAGTTGGAACAGGTTTTCTTGAGTGTTGGACGACTAGGGTACGATTATGTGCGTAAGTATTCGAATTCTTCCATTTTTCCATGAATTAAGTGGTATTTATAGGTTAGGGTTTTCCATTCGTACGACTGAACCATTAGTATGGTTCAATCGTGCGACTGAATCACACGATTGGTCCATACGCACGACTGAAGGTCCAGTCGTGCGATTGAGCCAATCTTATGTCTCAATCGTGCGACTGATCCAGTCTTCTGGTTCAGTCGTACAACTGGTCCATTAGTATGAAGTGTTTATGCGTATGGTCCATTAGCATGGTCCATTCGCATGAATACTTCATACGATTCATAAACCTATATATTTAGTTCAATATGCATTATCACACAATAAACAATGAAATATTAAACGTTATAAGCATCAACCACATATTTTATTTCATTCATACCCATTAAATTACAAATATGTAAGACATGAAAGATATTTTACATTAAGCTCCTAAACTAGGTACATATGTATCAACAATCTCAATGCGGGTTTCACTACATAAAGGGCCTATTATGTGCGAGGGATTCTCCAAAGAGTATTATCCACAACTCACGCGGCTGCTAATGGAGTTAATGATTGGGCTCCGTTCGGGGACAAGAGCAGGTAATATTGCACCATAACTGTAACACCTAGAAAATTCAAAACGAGTCATCGAGGATAATGGGCTTAATTTGTGGGTATTTAATAAAGGAAGGAAATGGTTTATGGGCTAATTAGGCTTATGACGCCTGATGTTATGAAACAGGTGAGGGAGTTTCGAGATGAAGCATTGAGAGATGACAGAGTCAACTCTGAAAGAATGAAAGGGCAGGTTTCAGATTTGGGGGAAAACACCCTAGGTGTTAGAACCCGATCTGGGCAGATGTGGATCCCTCTCTATGGGGATTTGAGGGGGAAGATCATGGATGAGGCTCACAAAACTCGATATTCCATTCATCCTGGTGCCACGAAAATGTATCAAGATCTGAAGAAAGATTACTGGTGGCCAGGAATGAAGCGTGATGTGGTTAAGTACGTGAGCAAGTGCCTGATTTATTTGCAAGTGAAGGCAGAGCACCAAAAGCCATATGGGAAGATCCAGCCTTTGGATATTCCTGAATGGAAATGGGAACACATCACAATGGACTTCATCACGAAGCTACCTCGCACGGTGAGAGGAAGTGACGCTATCTGGGTGATTGTTGACCGTTTAACAAAGAGCGCCTATTTCCTACCAATTCGTGAGTCGTCTTCCTCTGAGAGGTTGGCAGAGCTATTTATCAAGGAGATCGTGGCTCGTCACGGCATTCCAGTGCCTATCATTTCGGATAGGGACATGTGGTTTACATCCATGTTCTGCTTACCACCCCCATACGGATGGTCAGTCGGAAAGAATGATTCAAACATTAGAAGACATGCTACGAGCGTGTGTAATTGATTTTGGAGGAAGTTGGGATGGGCACTTACCATTGGCGGAATTCTCATATAATAATAGTTACCATGCCACCTTATGAGATGTTGTACGGTAGGAAGTGCAGAACGCCTGTGTTGGGGTGACATCAGGCAAAAGGAATTAGGAAGTCTTGAAGTGATTGAGGTCACAACCGAGAAGTTAGATAAGATTAAGGCATTCATGAAAGCTGCAAAGGATCGCCAGAAGTCTTATGCTGATAAGAGGCGTAGACCGATAGAGTTCGAGGTTGGTGACAAGGTTATGATCAAGGTATCTCCCTGGAAAGGGATCATCAGGTTTCGAAAAAGGAGAAAGTTAAGCCCAAGGTTCATAGGGCCATTCCGTATTGTCGCGAGGGTAGGGGAAGTGGCCTACAGATTAGAACTACCCGATGAGTTTAGTGGAATTCACCCTACGTTCCATGTATCTCATCTTAGGAAATGTCTAGCAGACCATGATGTATTTGTACCATTAGAAGACATTGAAGTCGACGAACAACTGAACTATGTAGAGCAGCCGGTGGCCATCCTTGATTGAAAAGATTACTTACATAATAAAGTGGTTCCACTGGTACGAGTACAGTGGAGACACAGAAAAGGATCAGAATCTACGCTGGAGACCAAGGAAGAGATGAGGAAATTTTATCCTCAATTGTTTGAGGACTGACAGGTTTCGAGGACGAAACCTAAATAAGTGAGGGAGACTTGTAACACCCCGAAAAGTCAAAACGAGTCATCGAGGATAATGGGCTTAATTTGTGGGTATTTAATAAAGGAAGGTGTCACACCCCCGCTGAGAGCGGAAACACGGGGATGCGAGCGGGACGGGATCGTCATAACACATGGTTAACGATAGAGATGCAATATATATGTAATTGGTGTCATAGCGTGTCATGACGACACCCGGCACAAATGGAGACTTGTGTCATGTTTAGTCAATATCCACGACAGCATAGCCATAAGCATAAACAGAAACTTGTAACTGATTCACATAAACGATTCACATAATCACAAAATTGTATTGTTGTATGTAATTCCCACAACCCGGGAACAAGTATCAAAAGAATGTTAATTGTCTGATGGACTGCAACAATGTACAAAATAATTGTTCATCATGTATGTTCAGTCTAAAAAATGCATCCTAGGGTCTCCACTAAAGCAGCACTCCTAGATCTTCAGTTCTCATTGTTACCTGAAAAATATGCTCAAAATTGTCAACAATAATGTTGGTGAGCTTCGTAGGTTTGAATTGTAAACATGTAATTGATGTTGTATAGTGTTTGTAGTGGAATACCGTGCATACAGTTATAAGCAAGCAAAATCACATACCATGAGTTTTATACAACCAAACCTAATGACGTACGCATAGCAACTTGTCGGAATATATTCACCCAAGGCTCGTTCCTGGCAGTGTGATGGTACTCACAAGTAAACATCTGTCAAGGGTGGGGGTGTCAACCCAGTAGTACTACTAATACCTATCCGTTGGTTCCAACACCGAAATTAATGTTGTAAGAAGAACCACACAGTAACATCATGTATGCATCAGATAAGTACTCACAAAATATTATCATGTGGATTCCAAGTATGGAAATTGTATGTATGTTGTACAGCATTGAAAACGTGTGAGCATACTTTTCCCCCATGTTTGTAAAAGATTGAAACAATTGTATAAGCATAAAAAGGGGCCACGAAACTCACTTGTTAGGTGGTAAGTATGTATGATGTAACTTCCCAAACTTGTATGTATGTATGAACGGTCAATCACCTATTGATAGTTATGTTAAGCATTAATGATATGCCTGCTGTTAATAATATTGTTTAGTTGGGTCGGGTCGTATCGATTCGGTCGTGGGTAACACTTGCACACAAACACGCGCAATAGATCTTATGTAGATCCAAGTACTAGAAGCGTTGCCATTGTCGATGATATTTGTGTAAAAGTGTTATTGTTGTCAGAGAAATACTTGGTAAGCACTTGTGTTATGAGTCATTTGTTACTAATTGTAAAATATTAAGTTGGTTGGATTTGATATAACATTGATAAATTTGATAGTGTTAATCTTAAAGATCGTCATTAGCATTGGCAACTGTGTCGATGTCACCTTAACATCACACGACAACACACACCGCATACCGGGAGAATTCACACACAATGGCTCCAATTACACGACAGGACTAGACACACGACTGGACACTCCATTCGCACGAATCAACTATCAATCGTGCGAATCAGCTTCATTCGCACGATTAAACCCCCATTCGTGCGATTGAGCATTCAGTCGTACCACACAGCACCCAATCGCACGACTCGATCTTCCATTCGCACGATTCAGCCTTCATTCGTACGAATTAGCTTCATTCGTACGACTGAGCTTTCATTCGTGTGACTGAACCTTCAGTCGTGCGATACACACAGTCGCACACATTCATCCGCATTGACTCATTCGCACGACACACACAATCGTATGGGCTCAGTCGCATGACTCACTCAATCACTTGGACTCAGTCGCACGACAGACCCAATCACATGGACTTAGTCGCACGACACGCCCAGTCGTACGGCTCAGTCGCATGACAGACCCAGTCGCCCAGAAGCAGATCGCGACTGCTGGAGATGCTGATCAGCCTTCGGCTGCTCCGTGCACGGGTTTCACACAATAAAGACTTCCAGAAACACTTATCTAACATATCTAAGCAAGATGCACACTCAAAAAGGCAACACACGCACCCACACGACCTCTTGTGCTCAGGTTGAACCCGAGCACCCAAAACCCTAAAAATCGCAGAAGTGAAACGAGCAAAAATGGATGACCAAGGTCGCCTACCTGCTAGAAACGTGTAGTCTAAGCTGTAGTTGTGGTCTACACGGTAAAATCACGAAGAAGACGGGGCGGTTCTAGGTACAAGGAGGTGGAGAAAGTGGAAGAAGAAGATGAAGAGGAGAAGAAGAAATGGTGAAGGCTAGGGCTGGTTTGTGGGTATTTATACCCAGCCCTAGTTTGTCAATTGTCACTTTTAGTCCCTGCACTTGGCCCCCGGGTTCCCAAATTTGCTTCGGTTGAAAACGACGTAAATACGCGCATTATATTAATTATAGGGAAGTATTTGATGTTGTTTGTATCTTGAATATGTTGTTATTAACGATGTTTATATTATATAACATAATATAGTTAGTGATGACGTCGGTGCTATTCGTAAGCGTTTTAAGTGCTAATGTTGCAAACAATGATGTCACGAGTGTAAAAGAAAATCACACAAGTATGATGTCCTCACAAATAGTCTATGAATATGTGAAATGATCGTTCTAAGGATAGTTAACGAAATCCACGTTAAATGACGGACCTTGTGGTGACGGATGTCACAGTATCCCCCAGTTGAGAGAATTTCGTCCCGAAATTCAACTGGTGTTAGGTCCAAGAGTGTCATCCTCGAATAGATGTGGATATTTGAGCTTCATATTATCTTCCAGTTCCCACGTAAATTCTGGTCCTCGTTTTGATTTCCATCTCACGCGAACGATCGGTATCTTGCTGCGCCTTAGGCGTTTGACCTTTCGGTCCATGATCTCGATAGGTTCTTCGATAAAATGAAGCTTTTCATCAATCTTGATTTCCTCAATTGGCACATGTAGAGTTTCATGTACCAGACAATTTTTGAGGTTTGATACGTGAAATGTGTTGTGTACACCGCTGAGTTCTTGTGGCAACCTCAATCGGTATGCCACCGGACCGATTCTTTCTGTAATCTCGAATGGTCCTACGTATCTCGGGGCTAACTTCCCTTTCTTTCCAAATCGTACAATCCCTTTCCAGGGAGAGACTTTGAGTAGAACATGATCTCCAACATTGAATTCTAGAGGCTTTCGACGGTTGTCGGCATAGCTCTATTGACGATCTCTTGCAGCTTTTAGTTTGTCTTTGATTTGGAAAATCTTGCCAGTTGTTTCTTGAATGATCTCTGGGCCTGTTAGCTGGCTTTCACCAATCTCAGCCCAACAAACTGGGGATCTACATTTCCTCCCGTACAATGCTTCAAATGGAGCGCATCCAATGCTTGTATGGTAGCTGTTATTGTAAGAGAACTCAATCAATGGTAGATGAGTGTCCCAGCTACCACCAAATCGATTACACAAGCTCTGAGTATGTCTTCCAACATTTGTATTGTTCATTCACTTTGGCCATCTGTTTGTGGGTGATAGGCGGTACTCATATCTAATCGAGTGCCCATTGCTTTCTGTAGTGTTTGCCAAAATCGTGAAGTAAATCGGCTGTCACGGTCGGATATGATTGACACCGGCACTCCGTGCCGTGTCACGACCTCCTTTATGTACAATCTCGCCAACTTTTCCATCTTGTAATCCTCTCGAATTGGTAAGAAATGAGCGGACTTTGTCATCCGATCCACTACGACCCATATCGAGTCGTGCCCGCTACTTTTTCTAGGGAGTTTGGTAATGAAATTCATGGCTATGTTCTCCCATTTCCACTCAGGAATTTCAGGTTGCTGTAATAATCCCGATGGTTTTTGGTGTTCAGCCTTAACTTTCGAGCATGTCAAGCATCGGCTTACATACATAGCAATGTCTTTCTTCATGCCTGGCCACCAGTATAGATCCTTAAGATCGTGATACATCTTGTCTGCACCAGGATGAACAGAATATCGTGTCTTGTGTGCTTCCTCCATGATTAGGGTACGAACGTCTCCCCATTTGGGTGTCCATGAAGTACTGTACACCATCATCCTTGCAATTCATCTGTTTGTCCAACCCTCGGAATTTTTCTCCCGCAAAGTTTTCTTCTTTCAATGCCTCACTTTATGCAATTTAGATCTGAGCTTTCAGGTTCGTTTGAATAGTCAATCCTAACGCTCGAGCATGTAGTGGTTTCTCGCGCCCTTTACGACTTAGGGCGTCAGCCACCACATTTGCTTTCCCTGGATGATACCGGATTTCACAATCGTAGTCACTAAGTAACTCCACCCAACGCCGCTGACGCATATTGAGTTCTTTCTGATTCAGGATGTGTTGAAGGCTCTTATGATCAGTGTAGATGGTGCATTTGGTTCCATACAGATAGTGCCTCCATATCTTAAGTGCAAATACTACAGCGCCCAACCCCAAATCATGAGTTGTATAGTTCTTTTTGTGCACCTTAAGTTTTCGTGAGGCGTGGGCAATCACCTTATCTTTCTGCATTAGCACACAACCCAATCCTTTATGTGAAGCATCACAGTACACCACAAAATCATCAGTCCCGTCTGGGAGGGACAATATCGGTGTGTTGCATAACTTCTCCTTCAACGTTTGGAATGCTTGTTCTTATGCATGACCCCAATCAAACTCCTTGTCTTTTTGAGTCAACAAAGTTAACGGTTGAGCACTCTTTGAGAAATTCGCAATGAAGCGACGATAGTATCCGGCCAATCCTAAGAATTGTTGTATCTCCGAAGGTGTCTGGGGTGCATCCCATTTCTTCACTGCTTCAATCTTATTGGGATCTACATGAATCCCATTTTCGTTAACCACATGCCCCAAAAATTTCACTTCTCGAAGCCAAAATTCGCACTTCGAGAGTTTAGCGAAAAGTTTCTCCTCTTGTAATAGACTCAGTATAGCCCGAAGATGTTCCTCGTGGTCCTCTTTCGTTCGGGAGTAGATAAGTATATCGTCTATGAACACGATCACGAACTTATCCAAGTAAGGTTTGCATACTCGAATCATCAGATCCATGAACACAGGTGGTGCATTAGTCAGTCCGAACGGCATGACTAAGAACTCATAGTGGCCATAACGAGTCTTGAATGCTGTTTTCGGTATGTCATCCTCGAAAACCCTTAGTTGATATCCAGAACGAAGATCAATCTTGGAGAAATACAAAGCTCCTTGCAGTTGATCAAATAAATCATCAATTCTGGGGAGAGGATATCGATTCTTCACAGTCAACTTGTTCAACTCGCGATAATCGATGCACATGCGGAACGACCCGTCTTACTTTTTGACAAATAAGACCGGTGCTCCCTATGGTGAATGGCTCGGTCGAATAAAACTATTGGACCAAAAGAACCAATGAGCCAGATCAGAAAAACCTCTAAGTCCCACAAGACATCTTCAGCTGTTGTGACAAACTCTGAAGCTTCAGCACTTGGTCTTCAGACTTTAACTTCAGATGATTCATCAGCTGATGACTTCAGTAGTTGTCATCAGCTAATGTCTTCAGTCTTTATCTTCAGTCTTTATGCATCAGTTGTTGATCTTCAGTACTTCAGTTCTTCAGGTGTTGATCTTCAGTACTTGAGTCTTCAGTACTTGAGACTTCAGTACTTGTGTCTTCAATACTTGAAGTCTTCAGTACTTGTGTCTTCAGTACTTAAGGTCTTCAGCTGTTGTTCGTCAGTTCTTTGATCTTCAGCTGTTGAAGTCTTCAGTCTTTGTCAAACTACTGATGAAGCTTTCAGCAGTTGTTGTAATGTCTTATCGGACTTAGTGGTTTTTCTGATCTGGCTCATTGGTTCTTTTGGTCCAACAATCTCCCCCTGAACCAATGTAGCCAAAACCTCTAAGCTATTTATTGGTCCCACTTATTGATGGCAGAATGATTGGTCTTTTTCCTTCTTGATCAGCTTAGAAGATGACCCGATTAAGCACTAGCCTGGGAAGAGGTCTCTGAGATTTGGTTGGCATAGTATGGATGGGAACCCTGTCTTGGAGAACTGGACACAGGGCTGTTGTCCCATCCATGAGACCTACTTCCCTACTATGAGCCTGTAGGATTCTCTGGTGTAGGCTTCTAAAAACATCACTTGTTCATCCATGGTAAGTACTTCAGCCTCACCTTCAAAGAATCCTTCAGGTCCATAGAGCTCTGAGATGTATTTGGCCTGTTTACCACTTTTTAGCTCCACAGTTGTTTAGCCCTATAGGCGAATTCATCAGGGTGATTACCCTCTAAGAACAACTGGAGCTCATTTCTCCTAAGATTCTCAAACCACTTGTAGACTAACCCCTTTTTAACCACCCTATTCTCCAACATCTTTTGTGGTGGGAGGTTAGCCTGATAGGTTTTCTTGAAATCTTCTATGATTTCCCAGGGTGATACTACAATGGCCAAAGAGATCACTTCATCTACAATCTTTTTGATTTGGCTATTGTATCTCAGTGGAATGTCTTTCTTAATAATCCTGTGAGACACCCTGGGATCAGGCCAAATTTTCACTTTGTCCTTTTCAAATTGAAATGTATGCCTTAAAGTGAATAATCTCAGAGCTTGTTTCCTCATATTCATGATTGATGAGGAAGCAACATAGGCTTTATCTACTCTTTTCAACAGCTCATCATCATGTAGCCTATGCTGTTGTTCTTCTTCAAGTTTAACCTTCACAGCTTCTATCTGTGAGGCAGGAGTGATGGGAGTGATGGATAAAGGTTTGGGTTTAGGCACAGATAAAACTGCAGAGAGAGGCAGCCTATCTTCTTCCTCATCATCCTCTTCTTCTTCTTCTTGTAGCCTCAACACCCTTCTCTTCTTCTTCAAGGGTGCATCACCGGCAATGGGTTTTGATGGTGAGGGGGTTGGTTTTGTGGGTTGTGTTTGGGCTTGTGCTGGTGTGGGAGATTAGGCAGGCTCTGCTAGCAGTTTGGATATGAGTGAAGGTTTGGTTTGTTTTGCTAGCAGAGTCCTGTTCCCAGCACCGGTTTCAGAAAGGGCTTCTATGACCAGTCCCTTAGTGAATTCCCCAGGCGAACAGATCTTGGTGGCTATAGCCAAGATGCTGTCCCTGGTCCATGACTTAACATCCAGGACTGGTCTCCCTAGGTACTTCGAAATGAACCTTGTCATAGCCTCAAGTCTCTCTCTCTCCTCTTGGCTATAACAGGTCCATCGGTAATCAATCTCTTTCATTTCCAATTTCCTAATCTCCTGATCTAGCATAGCAGTGTCAGTGTTAAAGCCTTGCCTGAACAGCTGACCAATGATATTATCCATTGATCGGCTATGTTCAGCACCAGCCTCCTTGACAAGGACAGCTAGATCAGTCTCCCTCTCCTTCTCTCCCTTCTTCTTCTTGTAAGTGACATGAAAGTCTTTTTGACTTTCAGCCACTTTAATCAATTCAGCTCTCTCCTCCCTCTCCTTCTCCTTCCCCTTCACCCTCTCAGTCTCCTCAACTAACTCCCTCTCCTTTTCCACCTCTACCTCTACTTCTTTCTCCTTCACATCCTCCTCCACTCTCTTCCTTTTAGCTTTCACTGATGTCTCCCCCTTTTTGGTCGCATTGGTTGCAAGGGGTTGACTATCAGAAAGCTTCTTTAGCACTACAGCTTCCACCAAAGGCTATATTGTAGAGGGAAGCCTCTCATCCAGGGTTTTTATCACAATGTCTGTGATTATGGGTGTGATGAGAGGCAAGGATTGTTGAAAGATAGCAGCTAATTGCTCAGGGAGGTTTTGTCCCTGAGAACTAGTGCCAGAAGCAGGGGCAGGTGGCTAAGTTTGTGGGAGTGGCTGAGTGTATGTGAGACCTTCAGGTGAAGGTGCCATCTGTGGGTGTATGGTGGCAGATGGACTTTGTTCTTGAGACATCTTGGCGAGCAGCTCTTTGAGTCTGCTCACCTCATCCTCAAGAATGGTATTTTGAGCAACTACATCAAAGAAGAAGCTCAGGTCATCATCAGTTGTCACAGAATCACCTGACCTCCTGACTGAGTCAGGATGTACATGCGCTGAGTGTGGCTCAGTGTTCGCATGTGCCCCTTGTTCTTGGTTCTGGGGACTTCCAGCCTCCGGATTGGATCCATCATCGGCAGTTGCCTCTGGTGAGGTCTTATAGATGGTACCAGCTTCTTCCTGCTCATGTGCTGATGCAGGGGAAGTGGCAGCCTCATCAGATTGTCCTATCTCCTTGGCCACACTAGGAGATGAGACATTTGATTCTCTGTGTTGTGGGCTCCCATCAACACTTGTATCCACCCTCTCTTTGGTTGGAGTTTTCCCGGTTTTTATTGGCATCTGGGGAGAGGGTGGAGTGTTAAGATGGGTCAACACTTCTGCAATGATTAATGTAGGGCTATTAGGGGCAGTTGCAGTGGGAGATGGCGTAGAAACGGTATGCACATGGGGAGAAGTGTGCTTTTCAATGGCAACCTCCTCAATTGAGAAAGGTTCCAGATGTGTGGCAGCCCCAGAAATGGTTACATCAGGCTCCTGTAAAGAGAATGCCTGTGCGGTTGTGGTAGGTGGAGTCGTGGTGATTGCTGGGAGAATCGAACCAGCAATCACTTCCTGCCTTTGTTGTGCAGGGGCATCCTCAAGGGACTCATCTCCCTGAGTAACCTTTTTGGTTTTCTTGGGTTTGGGTTTGGTGGGGACTTTGGACTTTGAGGTGGAGGCTGTGGGTTCCAGCTGCGTGGGTTGTCGCAGCTTGGCAACCTTTTTCAATGTTTGGTCTGTGTTGTGCCTGGAGTATACCTCAGGCAATACAGCCATGACAGGGACTCCAGTGCCAACTAGTCCCTCAGCTTGTAGCTGGCTCTCTGTCATGGCCATTATAAACCGTGGAAATAAAATCCAACGGTTTGCAAAAGGTTTTGTGGCCATGTCGTTGAGTTCCAGGAAAAATATTTCAGAAAAGTTTAGTGGTTGTTTCTCAAGGATAGAGTATAATACCTGCTGCTACCTTATGGACATTTGATCCCATGATGAAGTCTTCGAAGCTAAGCAAACATTTACCATGTGAAAAATGAGACGTTCAGCGTCATGGAAATGTTTCTTCAGCAGGGTTGAGGCAGATAGGTCACCCTGATAATCATGATGTGCAAAAGAAAGATCAGTGGTGCCTTTGGGGTATTCGGTGGGGAAGGTGGCATCATCCAATTTTAGGGTTTGTCGGATGATTGCGGGATTGATGACCACCTGTTTGTTGTTGACGAACGACTGGAGAGAGATCTCAGCGTCGTTCTCTCCAGTTTGCACGGTGACGTTCGTCCAGAACTGGGTAAGCGAATCGGCATAGATGGTCGGATTTATGAGAAATGCCGTTTGGAAAGGAGAATCGATCATAAGATCGATGGCGTGATGGAACTTTGTCCAGAATGGTGACTTTGTGAGGTATGCGACACAGTTGTGTCGAGGCTTTAGTTGCATGGTCGCCATTAATGGTGTATGGGAGGTTTCAGAGTTTTTGAAATTTTAGGTCAAGTGATAATGAAAAGCTCTGAAGGTTAGGTTGGGTATTTATAGGGTATGGAAACGACTGAAAGAAAACGACTGAAGGTTTTGGTGTTAGTCATCAGTTGTTGAAACTACTGATGACGTGGTTTTAACCTTCAGAGGTTGCAACGTCTGAGGACATGGAGTTAGTCATCAGTAGTTGAAACTACTGAGACCTTGGTTTTGTCCTTCAGATGTTGTAAACGACTGAAGACTTGTTATCAGTCATCAGTAGTTATAAACTACTGAAGACATGGTTTTCATCTTCAGACGTTGTAAACAACTGAAGACTTGGTGTTAGTCATCAGTAGTTGTAAACTACTGATATGAGTAGTTGTAAACTACTGAAGACATGGTCTTGGCTTCAGTTGTTGTAAACAACTGAGGACTTGATGTTAGTCATCAATAGTTGTGAAACTACTGAAGACATGGTTTTGTCCTTCAGTTGTTTGGATATGAAACAGCAGATGTTGGTATCAGCTGAAGAGTAAAGTTACTCATCAGCTGTTGCCGTGAATTCAGTTGTTTCATTTTGACCTTCACATTTTACTCATCAGCTCTTTGGCTGACTTTTAGCTGTTTCATTGGCCTTCAGCTCTTGTGAATATTTATTCCTCAGCTCTTGTGATCAGATGTTTATAAGTGCTGATGAAATAAATTATTCTTCAGAGCTTATGAACAAATTTTGTCTTCAGTACTTATATGTAAGATTACACATCAGTACTTGTGAACAAAATTTGTTCTTCAGTACTTATTTGTTTGAAAATTATACATCAGTAGTTATAGCCACATCAGTAGTTGTAACTACATCAGTTGTTTTCAACAAATAATGTACTTCAGTACTTTGAAGCATTTTGGTCTTCAGTAGTTATGAAAAGACTGAAGACTAAATAACTCATCAGTACTTATTTTTACCTTTGCATACTAATAAACAACTTCAGGTGTTGTCTCTAGAAGTACTGAAAGTACTGGAGAGCAAGTGATAACACCTGAAGTTTAAACCCCAACTACTACCAGTACTGAAGAGAAGAAAACTGCCAGTAGAAAGGGTTTGAAGACTACTGAAGAGGATATTAGGAAAGCAGGTACTGCAAGGAAGAAAACTGCAAGTACTGACAGAACAGCTGAAGAACAAGTCTTCAGCAGTTTCATCTTCTTCAGTAGATGATCAACATAACATGAAGAAGCAGCCATGTGAGATTTGTGGCTTGTTCAATCATCTTATTGATGATTGCTGGTACAAAAGGGGTTCCAAAGTCAAACAAAATGAGAAAATTAAAAAGCAAATGAATAAAATGAAAAATGAGTTTGAGACCAAGTTTGTACTAGCAACATCAAAACCTGAAACACCTAAGCCCAAAAGGAAATCCAAAAAAAATGTAGGGTTTAATCAGGCAACAGCTAAGGTTGCTCAAAAGAAGATGGTGCAACACAGGAATCCATCACCAGCAAGCACTAATGTGTCTGAAGAGCTGAAAGCTTTATCACAAAGTCAGACACAACTTGTAATGATGGTTCAACATCTAATGGGAAGAGTCAACCAATTAGATGCTCCTGTGTTGAAACCACAGAAAAGGAAATCCAAGACAAAGGATTCCTCTTCTACACCATCTCCTTCACCTCAGGCTGTCACACACCACCAACCAGTTAGTGTTGCTTCTATTGATAAGAACAGACCCAAAACCAAAAAGGTTTAGGTCTCTAAAACTAACTAACTTGTTGTGATGATTGCATGGTTCTTCAACATGCCAAAGAAGCATCTGGTATGTAGACAGTGGAGGATCCATGCATATGACAGGAAGCAGCTCACTTCTTAATGACTACTCTCAAGGAAAGAAGGGATTTGTTTCCTTTGGCAATGATGCAAAAGGTTACATCATAGGAAAAGACTTTGTCTCCAATGGGGAAATAAGATTTGATGATGTTAACCATGTGGAGAATCTCAAGTACAATCTCTTGAGTGTCAGTCAAATGTGTGATAAAGGCCATGTTGTCCTTTTCACAAGCCAGAACTGTCGGATTCTGTCATCCAAAGTTCTGAGTTTGATTGACAAGGTGTTGGATGAATATACTCTACTGAAGGCCAACAGGACAGGAAGAGTATATGCCTTAGACCTTTCCAAGAAAATATATCTAAAAGGCCATCCTTGCCTATTCTCCAAGGCTTCTCCTCAAGAATCTACTCTATGGCACAGAAGGCTGGGTCATGTTAATCTCAAGAACATGAATCAGCTGATAAACCCTTTACAGATGTATGATTGGGTCCTTGATGTACCTTACAGCTTCTAGACCAGACATTATGTTTGCAACATGTGCCTGTGCTAGATTCAGGCTGCACCTAAAGAATCCCATTTGATTGCAGTCAAAAGGATCTTTAGATATTTGCAAGGTACCCTGTCACTAGGTCTTTGGTATTCAACTGGGCATTCTTGCAAATTAGTTGCTTTCTCTGATAGTGACTATGCAGGATGCAAAGTCACCAGAAAATCCACTTCTGGTGGGTGCCAATTCCTAGGAAATTGTTTAGTTTCTTGGCAGAGTAAGAAACAAACATCAATTGCTACATCCACTGCTGAAACTAAGTACATTGCTGCTGCAAGTTGTACATCCCAGGTACTCTGGCTTCAGAACCAACTTTGGATTATGGTATTACAGAGACTAAGACTCCATTACTAATGGATAGTGCTTCAGCTCTTTGTATTCTTAAAAATCTAGTCCAGCACTCTAGGACCAAACATATTGAGATCAGACATCATTTTATTAGAGATTGCTATGAAAAAGGTCCTGATTGATCCAAAGTTTGTGCCTAGTGCTGATGAGCTTGCAGACATATTTACTAAGCCTTTAGATAGTGCCACATTTCAAAATTTGGTACTAAGGCTTGGTATGCTGCAGCTAGAATAATTTCACCAATACTGATGTTCTCAGCTGACGAACAACAGCTGAAGACCTTAAGTACTGAAGACACAAGTACTGAAGACTTCAAGTACTGAAGACACAAGTACTGAAGTCTCAAGTACTGAAGACTCAAGTACTGAAGATCAACAGCTAAAGAACTGAAGTACTGAAGATCAACAACTGATGCACAAAGACTGAAGATAAAGACTGAAGACATCAGCTGATGACAACTACTGAAGTCATCAGCTGATGAATCATCTGAAGTTAAAGTCTGAAGACCAAGTGCTGAAGCTTCAGAGTTTGTCACAACAGCTGAAGAAGTATTCTTCAGTTGTTGTGATGGTTTTCTTTTCAGTTGTTTATTTTTATGTTTCAGTAGTTTGTAAAACGACTGAAGAGTTTGTTCTTCAGTCGTTGTAGTTCAGTAGTTTGTAAACGACTGAAGAGTTTGTTCTTCAGTCGTTGTATCTTTTCAGTAGTTTCTTTTCAGTTCTTGTAATAGTTTGACACTTAGCTTTTGTAAGAAGATGTCAGCTGTTGTGACATCTTCAGTAGTTTAGTTTGTTATCAGTAGTTTGTTAATAACGGTTGATGTCACTGACAAGTGACATCAGCTGAGGTCATTCTTGCCTATATAAGGAAGATGACCTAATTGTAGCCGCTGCTAATTACAGCCGCAGTCAGAGCATGTATTGAATGAAATATTCTTTTTTGCAGAACTTCCATCTTTCTCTATAACTTAATGTTTTATTGTTAAATCTATTGTATTCTTTCTTGTTTATTCTAATTCTTGTACTAAATCCACTGCGAATACAATCTAATTGATCAAACTAGAGGCTTAGATCCTGTCAAAAACCCTTCTCTAGGAGCTCTTGTAATTGGCTAGATAACTCTTGCATTTCGGATGGTGCTAACCGATACGGTGCTTTTGCTACCGGCGTAGCTCCAGGAACCAACTCTATACGAAATTCCACCTGTCTGGAGGTCCCGGATAATCTCGTACTACAGGAATATCTACCAACTTGTTGCTTTCTTCTTTCTTTTCCACTACATGGGCCAGAAATGTGTAACACTGCTTTTGTAAACATCGACGCGTCTTCATGCAAGAGATAAGCTTTAGAGTTCTTCCCGGTCGTTCCCCTTGAATCTTGAGTACCTCCCCGTTTGGCATGGGGATTCGTACTACTTTCTCCCGACAAACAATCTCGGCTCCGTGTTTCGACAACCAATCCATCCCCACAATCACATCGAAACTTCCCAGCTCAAAAGGGATTAAGTCTATATCGAAGGCATGGTTTTCCAATATCATGGAACACTTTCTAATAATCTCATCGGCCTGTACAACTCTACCGTTGGCCATTACTACGAAGAAGCTAGTTTCTAGTCTACTAGGGTTCAAGGCTAGCATGTGTGCAAACTCGGAAGATATTAAAATATTGTCTGCTCCAGTATCAAACAATATAGATGCGAAGTGGTGATTGAGCAAGTACGTACCCGTGACAACATTCGGGTCCTGACGAGCATCGTTAGCTCCAATGACAAATGCACATCCCCGAGCGACATTCCCTTGATTAGTCGGACCTTGATTCCCAGCTATGGCCATCACTTGTTGTTGGTTGTTCCCTTGCTGACCCGGTGCCCTATTCAGTTTGGGGCACATGTTCCAGTAGTGACCCGGGTTTCCACACTCATAACAGACTCTGCCATTCCGGCGAGGTTAACCGCGTTGACGGGTGCAACCAGATTCGGCGCAACTCTACAATCTTTCGCTTGGTTCCCTGGGCGCCTGCAGTTCACACACACTCGACACTACATCTCTGGGGGATGATGATAGTTGCACCTGTCACATTTGGGGTGCGGCCCAACATACTCTCTCTTGCCCTGTGTTACAGCCACGAAATTCCTGGTGATCTTGGCCCTTTTATCAGATTTCCCGGCACTCGACCAGCTTGTTTCCCCAACATCCTTTCGCTTCTCTACTCCCCTTCCCAATACCCCTATTCTTACCATCTCATCGGTTAGGGCGCCAGCCTTCAGAATTGCACTCTGAATCGTTGGAGGAGCAGCTGCTGTTACCATTGCCCGGATCTGAGGCGCAAGTCCCCAAATGTACCTCTCGATCTCTTTGATTCCAGAGTCACAAGGTGTGGAACAAGTCTTGCCAACTCACGAAAACGATCAGTGTAAGCTGCATGCCCAGCCCCCACCATAGAATGATTCCAGAATTCATGCTCCAGTTTCTGCATTTCGTTGAGTGGGCAGTACTCCTCAGTAATCAATGCTTTGAATTCATCCCATGACATCCGCATCGCAGACTCTCTTCGTCTAGCTTAAACCTGGGTGTTCCACCAGGTTAATGCCTTGCCCTGTAGTGAACATGTGGTATACTTGATTCTTTGGCTGTCGAGGCACTCACTGATGTCAATCACTGCCTCCATCTTTTCAAACCACCTAGTTAGGGCTATCGCCCCACCTTTCCCATCAAACTCTCAGGGTTTGCAGGCCACGAATTCCTTGTAAGAACACCCCCGTCTTGTGTTATCAACCCTAGTTTCGTTACCATTTGTTCCACCAATCCCAGTGTCTTCCCCTGTTCCTTGGTTATGCTGATCATTAGTGTCATGATCCCGTGGAGATTATGATTCAGAAGAGTGTCGTTCACTTGAGTCACTATAGTTGGAATCAGTGCGGCTAGCTGCTGAGCAATCATAGCAGCTATATCAGGGTTTTCAGTTCCCTAATTGTTGCTGGCGGGAGCACCACCTTTTCTTGGTGGTCTACCCCTACCTCTGCCTTGTGGGGTCTCACCTTCATGATTTGTACTGCGTGTGACTCTTCGAGGCGGCATCTTCTAATCATAAAAAGGAGTAAACATGTAGATTTAGTAAACATGTAAACCTTAGTCACTTGAAGATATATGTATGATTCCACTCATCAAGTTCCAACAATCCATGCTTCAGTCAATCAGGATCATCACGTAGCCCAGTTTAAGCACATTCTTAGTATACCGGTGATGCTTATATATAGGGTTCCCCGTAGCGTTCCCACCACATCCACGATATACCTAGAATGATGCCTAAACCGGTTACTTGACCTCTGATTTTCCTTAGCATCATCCCAATGAATAACAGAATGTATGTGTAGAGAGTATCATCACTCCTCTACATTTCTTGAAGTCTACTTTCATTCTAAGCATTCAATCAGTTCCTTAGTTACTGAAATGCTAAGTGGAGGAATGTTTCGTGGAGAATAACATCAATGTCATGATTGGAAATACCATGAAGGCTCTAAGTAGGTTAGGAAATAAGTAATAGTAGGTGTTAGTAATGTTTTGTTACCCTTAACAAGGTCTTACTAGAATTATGATCCTAGCACCTAGGGTATAGAATAGAAAACTTGTGATACTCATGATCGTTACCTCATGGTAAGATTGGCCAGACTTCTCATGCACTGCAATTTGCAATTACGTGTGCACCCGTAATGTTAATTTGCCTTGCATGGTCACCCTTAGCTTCACCTACACCAAGTTAACATCATAGTATTGTCAACATTCATCAAGCACGAATCATGTAATGCCCTCATGTCCATGAGCCATTAGTATTCCAATAGTAGTATGTGATAGCAAATAAACTTCAAGCACATAAGCACAATTTGTCTAATGATAGTTGCCTATCCTTTATAATTTCAGGACCTCAGGCACACTATCTTAGGGTCGGATTTAGTATTTGAGATCGACGCTACGCGTGATCGGTGAAGTTTCCCTTCAGTTTGGGTATCCCGACCTAATGGTATAATGTAGTGCGTATACAAATGTAAGATTCTAGTATAAGGTATCCCGTGAAGAAAGACTAAGAGTAATAATGTCTTCCTCAGGATGATCAGGTAACAAGCATATATGTATAGAATCATGTATAAAGACAAGAAACAAGTATAGAGGAACATACATGTAATATCAAATGCAAGCCAGTCCTAGCATGCATTCTACATGAAGGTTCCTAGGTTATAGTCTAGGTCAAGTGAATTGCCTAATTCTCTATAACCAATGGCTCTGATACCAGTTTGTCACACCCCCGCTGAGAGCGGAAACACGGGGATACGAGCGGGACGGGATCGTCATAACACATGGTCAACGATAGAGATGCAATATATATGTAATTGGTGTCATAGCGTGTCATGACGACACCCGGCACAAATGGAGACTTGTGTCATGTTTAGTCAATATCCATGACAGTATAGCCATAAGCATAAATAGAAACTTGTAACTGATTCACATAAACAATTCACATAATCACAAAATTGTATTGTTGTATGTAATTCCCACAACCCGGGAACAAGTATCAAAAGAATGTTAATTGTCTGATGGACTGCAACAATGTACAAAATAATTGTTCATCATGTATGTTAAGTCTCAGAAATGCATCCTAGGGTCTCCACTAAGGTAGCACTCCTAGATCTTCAGTTCTCATTGTTACCTGAAAAATATGCTCAAAATTGTCGACAATAATGTTGGTGAGCTTCGCAGGTTTGAATTGTAAACATGTAATTGATGTTGTATAGTGTTTGCAGTGGAATACCGTGCATACAGTTATAAGCAAGCAAAATCACATACCATGAGTTTTATACAACCAAACCTAATAACGTACACATAGTAACTTGTCGGAATATATTCACCCAAGGCCCGTTCCTGGCAGTGTGATGGTACTCACAAGTAACCATCTGTCAAGGGTGGGGGTGTCAACCCAGTAGTACTACTAATACCTATCCGTTGGTTCCAACACCGGAATTAATGGTTGTAAGAAGAACCACACAGTAACATCATCTATGCATCAGATAAGTACTCACAAAACAGTATCACGTTGATTCCAAGTATGAAAATTGTATGTATGTTGTACAGCATTGAAAACGTGTGAGCATACTTTTCCCCCATGTTTGTAAAAGATTGAAACAATTGTATAAGCATAAAAAGGGGCCACGAAACTCACTTGTTAGGTGGTAAGTATGTATGATGTAACTTCCCAAACTTGTATGTATGTATGAATGGTCAATCACCTATTGACAGTTATGTTGAGCATTAATGATATGCCTGTTGTTAATAATTTAGTTTAGTTGGGTCGGGTCGTATCGATTCGGTCGTGGGTAACACTTGCACACAAACACGCGCAATAGATCTTATGTAGATCCAAGTACTAGAAGCGTTGCCATTGTCGATGATATTTGTGTAAAAGTGTTATTGTTGTCAGAGAAATACTTGGTAAGCACTTGTGTTATGAGTCGTTTGTTACTAATTGTAAAATATTAAGTTGGTTGGATTTGATATAACATTGATAAGTTCGATAGTGTTAATCTTAAAGATCGTCATTAGCATTGGCAACCGTGTCGATATCACCTTAACATCACACGACAACACACACCGCACACAGGGAGAATTCACACACAATGGCTCTAATTGCACGACAGGACTAGACGCACGACTGGACACTCCATTCGCGCGAATCAACTCTCAATCGTGCGAATCAGCTTCATTCGCACGATTGAACCCCCATTAGTGGGGTTGAGCATTCAGTCGTACCACACAGCACCTAATCGCACGACTCGATCTTCCATTCGCACGATTCAGCCTTCATTCATACAAATTAGCTTCATTCGTGCGACTGGACCTTCAGTCGTGCGATACACGCAATCGCACACATTCAACCGCATTGACTCATTCGCACGGCCCACACAATCGTATGGGCTCAGTCGCATGACTCACTCAATCGCTTGGACTCAGTCACACGACAGACCCAATCGCATGGACTTAGTCGCACGACACGCCCAGTCGTACGGCTCAGTCGCATGACAGACCCAGTCGCCCAGAAGCAGATCGCGACTGCTGGAGATGCTGAGCAGCCTTCGGCTGCTCCGTGCACGGGTTTCACACAACAAAGACTTCCAGAAACACTTATCTAACATATCTAAGCAAGATGCACACTCAGAAAGGCAACACACGCACCCACACGACCTCTTGTGCTCAGGTTACCCAAAACCCTAAAAATCGCAGAAGTAAAACGAGCAAAATGGACGACCAAGGTCGCCTACCTGCTAGAAACGTGTAGTCTAAGCTGTAGTTGTGGTCTACACGGTAAAATCACAAAGAAGACGGGGCGGTTCTAGGTGCAAGGAGGTGGAGAAAGTGGAAGAAGAAGATGAAGAGGAGAAGAAGAAATGGTGAAGGCTAGGGCTGGTTTGTGGGTATTTATACCCAGTCCTAGTTTGTCAAATGTCACTTTTAGTCCCTACACTTGGCCCCCGGGTTCCCAAATTTGCTTCGGTTGAAAACGACGTAAATACGCGTTTTATATTAATTATAGGGAAGTATTTAATGTTGTTTGTATCTTGAATATGTTGTTATTAACTATGTTTATATTATATAACATAATATAGTTAGTGATGACGTCAGTGCTATTTGTAAGCGTTTTAAGTGCTAATGTTACAAACAATGATGTCACGAGTGTAAAAGAAAATCACACAAGTATGATGTCCTCACAAATAGTCTATGAATATGTGAAATGATCGTTCTAAGGATAGTTAACAAAATCCACGTTAAATGACGGACCTTGTGCTGACGGATGTCACAGAAGGAAATGGGTTATGGGCTAATTAGGCTTATGGGCAAGAGCCTAAGTGATTTAGGGCCCATAATCAGCCTTCAAACCCACCTAATCAGCCACCATCTTTCCCACTTGAACCCTAGCCACCAAAATTCGTAGAGAGAGAAAGTAGAGAGAGAAAGTGAAGAAAACTCAAGATTTGGAGCTTCAAAGGTTAAAAGATTGAAGATCTGGGTGTTGGAGCATCAAACCATAAGAAAGGAGCAACAAATCCAGGTAAGAATCTACCTCTAAACCCTTCTGTAGATCAAACCCGGATTCTAGGGTTTTGGGTTTTGAAAAGTTTCAAAGAATCACATAAAGGTCAAATTTTTACGTATGAAAACGTGTAAAAAGGTTAGATATGGTTTCATGGATGGTAAACCAAGGATTTGGACGTAAAAAGTTAAGATTTTAGGTTAAAAACGGGCTGGTTCTTCATTTTCATTCATCCAGCAAAACTGTGCCCCCAATCAGCGAAATTGTGCACTCATCCAACAAAACTGTGCACTCATCTAGCGAAACTAAGAGAGTTCTAGCGAAACTACAGTTTCGCTGGTGTGAAACTACTGTTTCGTTGGTAATTCGATAGTGCCAGGTTGACCTATAGATATTGCAAAACTAGGAAATTCCAACGAAAGTTGGGCGCATCTAACAGCGAAACTGTCATGCGAAACTGCTGAGCGAAACTGTCATGCGAAACTGCTGGGCGAAACTGGTGGGCGAAACTGCAGCGAAACTGCTAGTGAAACTGCCAGCGAAACTGCCAGCAAAACTGCCAGCGAAACTGCTTATCTGATATCGAAATTAGCAGCGAAATTAGGCAGAAATTAACCCCTTTAAGTGTCAACTTCTGCAGGCTGTGTAGTGTGATCCTAGCCTAGAAGGCTTAGTTTAGAAGTTACTCATGATATCCAGGTGAGTTCTAGATCCCTTATTTAAAAATTTTTCCATGTTTTTTGGGCTATTATGCATAGTAAACCTAATCTCTTCAAGGCAAAG
Source organism: Flaveria linearis (assembly GCA_024085815.1). Taxonomy (NCBI): domain Eukaryota; kingdom Viridiplantae; phylum Streptophyta; class Magnoliopsida; order Asterales; family Asteraceae; genus Flaveria; species Flaveria linearis. The sequence continues at coordinate 29,391,539 of CM044016.1, read as the reverse complement.
ATTTTAAGGGTTTAATAAGAAAATAATTTTTTTTCTATAAAAAATAATTTTTTTTCTATAACAAAATATGCAATATAAAGTCCTTAAAATAAAAAATTTTGCGCGCTGACCTGGCAGCCCGGCCCCAGTCAGGGGCGTTGCCCCTTGGACCCCACTAGGGGCTGCTACCCCTAGGACCCCGCTGTCAGGGGCTGCTGCCCCCGAACCCCCGTTGTCCCGCGGAGGGTCGGTTATGTGTTATGATGGCTAGTACTTGGTATGTTGTGTAATTAATAAGTTACATATTATATATTAAGTGGAAGATAATATTAATGAGAAGTGGAACTTAACAAATGTTACCCCAGGCCCGTTTGACGATGAAAAGTCTTGCAAGAACTATGATAGACTTCACTTATGTGAGTCTGACGTATGACGATGGATCCGTATTCATGAGCGGGCTATGTGCCTTGCAGTGTGGATCAACTGTCGGGGGTTAGCTACCATGATGATGTGTACCGACGGGGATCGACATTCGTTGTCAATCAATATGGAGCTCTTGCTTTGTGCAATCTCGCTTATGATGAAGTGAAAGATAATGAAAGAATGAAAGATAACAAACATGCTTAATATGATGAAAGAAATGTTATGTAGTATGATGTATCCATGGTCATTATATGGAGGATAAAAGCTTATCTTTTCTTATTTATATAAAACTAGAACTCACTCAGCAAAGCTGACTTTTAAGCATAATAGTGGACAGGTAAATGCTGATGCTGAGGATGGCACCAGGGAGCTACTTGGAGAGTAATGGATGGCATTCCTGTCTATGAAATCTTTGTTGTAATTTAAGATCATGCACCACGTTTTATTCCACTTAAAGACAAATGTATGAGTACAATATAATTTTCAAGTTTTAAGTGAATGTTTACTTAATTCCACTGCAATGTTTTATTTATAAAGTGATTTTATGCTATAATTAACCAACTGTGAGGCTTCCCGAGAATGGGGCCTTACAACAATAATATAATAACCAACGAGTATGTATTTCACCCCAAAAGTTTTAAAATAAAAAGAGGGTTCATGAGACTCATATGTGGTTGATCAAGTGGTTGTTTTAAAGTAAAAAGGGGTAATGTGAGAGTAATCCTTGGTTTTTATTTTAATTTTTATTTTTGATTAAGTTATAAGTTATAATTTACTGGAAAATCATTAATTTCAAAAGATTTAGTTATTTATATGTTTTATGATTTTTCTAATTGTTAAATCGGTAGTTATTTAATATAAATGCTAATTTTTATAAAACCTTCTATAATATTCTAAAATTGGTAAATATTTAGTTTTTAACTTATCTTAATCTTTACTAAACTATTAGTTACTGGAAATTCGGGTCTTTAACTTGTTGCGTCAGTTTTGGGATTTAAACGTTATTGGTTTGGGTTTTTAACGGGTTTTCGGGTTTTGGTTGACTTTGTTGAAATTTTTGTCATATATGGATTTAATATACTTATAATCATTCTTAAGTTCTGAAGTTTTCACTAATGTTTCTCTTAAGCCCGTTTTTAACAATTTTTTAATTTTATAGCGAATATCTTTTGTATTTTTGTTTAGCAATGAAATAGATTATAAAATTATAAATTAAATTTCCAGGCTTTTGTAAATACACTAAGTCTACTGGAATTTTCATATAACTAAAATTTCATAGATTTACCATTTTCGTTACCTAGCTCGGTTAGTTTCGTTAAGTTTCCGTTAATTCCCGGTTAAGTCTCGGTTTTGAATTTACTAAGCGTTTTAACCTAATTTCTCCCTTCCCATATATTCTATAATATAAATACCTCCTAAATAACCCCTTAATTTCAGTACTTAGACCCTCTTTCTGTTTTCTTTTATTTTACCTCAAAATGCTTGTTTTTAAGATTTTGTATTATTCACAAAATGTGAAATGCGTAAATTCTCCTATATATTTAAAAAGGAGATGAAGAAGCAGTAGCTTTTTCGGTTCTCGGTTTTGGCCACATTGTCTTGTCACATTTTCCATTTTAGCCCTCCACTTCAGCTTTATATATTACATATATTGTAGAGAGAGAAAAAGGGAGAGGAAAAGGCATGCATGTCTGATAGTTGTGAAGACAGCCAAGGCGATGGCTGTTCGGTTGTCATTGCGTTTCGTCGTCGCCGGTCTTTCGTGTTCTTTAAACCTCGGTGGGTGGTCGGTGCTGTTGTTAGTAGAGGTGGTGGCAGCCTTGGCTTCACCGTCTTTTCCTCACCGCCATGTGTTGGGTTCTTCCAAGGAGGCTTAAGATCGACAGATCTAAGGTTTAATGTTGAGAACAAGGCGGTGCCGGTGGCGTTGGAGGCGATGTTCGACTCAAATTAGGAGTCGTTTTGGCTGCCATTTTTCATAATCGGTGTTGCCATGCTTTCACTGTTGCTCTTCGCTCTTAGTCGGCCGGTTGGTTGTCGATGTTGGCGTGGATTGTTTCACAACAGAATCCATAAAAACTCCTCGGTTTATCCTCTTGTCATTGCTATTTGTGTCGGTGATAATGAGCATGCCTCATTTGAGAACCCATTTGCTCTATTTTACTATATTAATGGGGTTCCTTTTTTAATGTTTCAAAGCTATATACAAATGGTTCTATAATGATGTTGATGTACGCATTTGAGAACCCATTATCTATTATTTGGGTTTTTTTAATGGTGTTGATGTAGGTTCAAAGTTTAGTTTATTGATGATGATAAACATGGAGTCATCTGAGAACTTTTTTGGTTTGTCATGTTGTGTTTGTGTGTTTTTTTTCCTGATGCTCTCTCTGATCTTAATCTTAAGTTTAGTTCAATGAGGATGAGGATTGTTTCGTCTGAGAATTTCTGCTTCACATAAGAACCCGCTGGATAATTTTGTTGCATTTGGCTTTTGTTATTTTAGATTTAAAGGGTTTAACCTTGCTGATTTGGGAATGTATGATTTAGTAACCTCACTCACCAACCGACCAACGTGTTTTCTTTGGGTTTGTTATTGTGATCTGATCATGCTCATAACGATTGGTTTGGAAACTTGGGCGATGATGAATCGACAATGTAATAGAACACAAGGTTTACTTTTTCAGGTGTGGTAAACACAATTGTTTGCAGCTACAGTGAACTATCCTTTTTTATTTTGATTTTTCAAGTTCAACTTGTATAACTTAGTGGGTGTTTGGATATCCTTTTTAAAAGGACTATTTGGCTTTTGGAGGGGTGAAAAGACAAAAATACCCCTCCAAAAGTCTTAATAAGTCAGAATTTTTAACTTATTAAGACTTCTGGAGGGGTATTTTTGTCTTTTCACCCCTCCAAAAGTCAAAAAGTCCTTTTCAAAAGGACATCCAAACACCCCCTACATGCAGAAGTGTTCAGTTTAAAGAACCATTGACGGAATTGACGCGTTGGTTTTCTTATAGATAAAATCCCGCTGCGAAGCGCGGGTTGGATAACACTAGTTTAATTTATGAAACTTTGTTGGTAACCTGAGATGAACTCTTTAAACTTCCAGAAGTATTTTGATTAGAATTTTTGGACTCGTATAATATATTTTTATATTTTTATGAAAAATGGGTTTTCGGGTGTGTTAAACTTACCAAATCTGTACTTGATGTCCAATAGAGTTTTGAAAAGGTTTGAGTATCTTTTAGTTACTGAAAAGTGAGGTTTTTTAAGTTTTCATAGGAAGTTGAGGGTGTTTTGGGGTTAGTTATGTCACTAACATGATGAAACGCGATGTTCTACACGTTTTCGGATAGTAACAAGTTACCTTGATGCTTGGGTGATCGAGTGGCTTTCAAGGACTGAAGTGAAGACTTGAAATGACAAGGGAAAGCTGTTCAAAAGAAGAGATTAGACCAGGCCCATGTACGAAAAAATTGAAAGGTAGAGCTTGACGATATACAAGTGTGTGTGTGTTCAAGTGATGTTTACCTTAACTTGTTGGGGTTGATGGAGCTTGAGTTTAGGATTTTCCTTGGCTTTAAAAGGCTGGAGTCTCGGTGTCTAATAAGTGTAAAAGAGTAGAAGACAATCCAAGAGAGAGTGGAGAGTGTTTTGTTGGAGTTGTGGTTTGAAATAAAGGTGGAGATGGTGGTGTAAAGGTGGGTTCAGCCGAGAGGGTTCTTGGGGGGGGGATTGGGAGTCTCAATTCTTGGATTCCACAAGATTATGGCTGAGATTTTAGGATATTATGGCAACTAATGCAAGTAAGTAGGTCCCTAGGTGAACTCTTTATGCATTGGGTGGCCTGAGTGGTGATTTGACCAAGCCTACATGTATATTATTTTATAAAATCTTCTTATTTTTTTACAAATTAATCATGTATGTGTGTGTGTGTATAGGTGATTTGACTAAGCCTATATGTATATATATAAGTCGACACACACACACAAATATATATATATATATATATGTGTGTGTGTGTGTGTACAGGTGTGTATGTCAAGTGAGTGTGTGTATCCGGTGCATGCACCCGTACGTACGTATGTATTCATGTGTGTATGAGTTATTTTATTTAGTAGCAAGATTATGATAACTTTTATTTTACTAGATGGTCAACTATTTTAATGTAAAGTTTTATAGGATTACCATTATGAATTGATTTTTGACATAAGGTTCCTATGTTGGTTAATTGTGCTTGCATGAGTTTTTACTATTATTGTTGCTATTATTATTTAAGTTAATTGTTGCAAGAGGATGTCATATTTTAATAAAAGTTCAAACCTTTTTAATATTTATATTTAATAGTTTATATATCCATATGAATTTAAACTTAAGGGAGACAGGTGTGATAGGAGGGCACGGTGAAACAGGTAAGCAAAAGCTCTCTCTCTCGCTCTGTGGTCTTGTGTGAACTCCTTTCCGCCCATTATTGATCTTCACTCTAAGTGAGCAGGTATTACTTCGATGACTTCTCCTTGAATTTGAATATAGGTGCATCGTCCTATTCTAGTATATACACACATAGGAAAGGAAAGGCGCGACAAAGACCGAGGCCCGAAATGCATATAATATTGCTATGGCATTGTATCTTTATAATTAAAAAGTTATTGGTTAAGTTTTGTTAATGATGTCAAGTGGCATTAGTTGTTATGGTCTCACTTAACTGTTTAGTTCCGACGAACTAGGGTTAATGGTTTTAGATTTTAATGTTTGTTAGAATTTTCCCATGCTTAATTTTTATATCAGATCACTTAGTAAATTTTTGTTTTCTGAAGTACTGGGCCCGAGGCCCATATGGTCAGTTTAACATGCCCTATAATCAAATGATGACACGTTGACCCATATTGGTTATGCGGGTCAATGCCCATTAAGTTATGTGGCCCTATGGCCCGGTTAAGGTTTGATGGGCCTAAGCCCATCTGAGTGAAGGTATTAGTGTGGGCTTAAGCTCAAAACTGTTAGGCCCAATTCATGGTCTCCTAGACCGGGTTTGGTGTCAAAGTATGACCCAATAAGGTTTCTAAAAAAATTCAGGCCCAAAAAACGGGATTGTTACAGAATCATCACGAATGATTTAAACTTGCGTGGTAATTATCATGAAAAAATGATGAAATCAATGATGGAATTATCATGCAATAAGGATAATAATCACACAAAAATGATAATAATCACGCAAAAATGATAAAAATCAAGCAATAACTTCATACATTTTGCCTAAAAATTGCACTTTGTATAGCACATTTCCTTTACTTTTATCTATATTTTGATATAAATTTTATTAAGATTGCACAAGTTAAATATAATATATTTTTTTATTTTCCTATCCACACTTCCATTTAAATATCGTTAAAAATCAGTTTGTCCATGGCACGTAGCGTAGGTAAAACCACTAATTTATGATAAAGGAAAGGAATGTATGAAATTAAAATTTTAATTTGAGTATATATATAAATGATAAGTTTTATAAGGAGATATATATTTAAAATATTATGTTGGGTATATATGCAAGTCATTAAGTTTGTAATCCCTTGATTATTTAAGGGTGTCACATTTAAGAGGCATTCATTGTGTCACATTTAAGAGGCATTCATACTAACATCTTTATAATTATCCTTATCAATAAAATATAAGGAAAACTTAAAAAAAACACCACTCCAGCTTAAAAAAAAACAACTCTATCTTTTTCTTTATAATTTTGCTTATTCATAAATTATAAAGATTGTATATATGAATTGAATAATGAATTCTTATATTTAACAACTTATTATTCATCTCTTATAATCTTTTATCAAGTGAAAAGAGAAATTATTAATAAAAAGTATTATTTAATTAAATAAAGATAAGCTATGAGATTTGAATATTTAAAAAGGTGAACAAAATTTTAAGAATTAAATATTAAAAATAAAGATAAAAAATCTACTTTGCATACTGAAATCATTCTATTAAAATAAAATACCACGTGAAATGTTGAAAATAACAGAATCTTCTAGAAATATGAACTGATGAGACGCTAGAGGTAACTTAGCAAATGATAGTTTGCTAAATATTGTTTGTCTTAGAGCATCATTAGATTTGGTTGGTATAAGCAAGTAATCGCCTATTCACCTTAGTTTCAAGTACATGTTTTTGACTAAGAAAAAAATGATTAGAATTAACATGCGATCGATCCCAACTTAGTCTACTAGGCGGGTCAAATGATCATGTGTACTTGAACGTGTCGGTTTCAGGCGAGTGGTCACTCATGCATATCTTTTAATTACGCCAAAGCGATCAAGGAAAGATGCAACCAAGAAGTGTCTGCACTTCTTTGGCGTTCATTTGGTAGTAATCAACTCACCATATTAGAAACTTATTATCGGTAATTTCATAGTGCAAAGTTACAAACAGTACTTGCACAAGAAAATGTACAGCGCATGTGTTGTTGCACACTTTCAGTTACAAACATACAGATGTATAAAACCACAGAAAAAACATCATACTAGAAACATACCTTTACGCCAACCAATGACAAAAACTGAGCGATAAACTGAGGGTGTCCTGGCCAGGCTGCTCCGGTTACCAGATTTCCATCCGTAAAGCAACGATCTATCGGATCTGGCTCTAACCAGGTTGCACCACCCAATTCCACATTTAGTTTGACAGCAGGATATGCAGTGCATTTCTTCCCCTGGTAAATGCAACGAAGTCCCTCGGTTGGTTACAAGATAACTAATAATGAAATACATATACATACACACATATATATAGATATTACAAAAGTCTTTTATACCTTGAGAACACCAGCAGCCGAGAGAATCTGTTGACCGTGGCAGATGGATGCCACAGGCTTTCCAGCGTCCATAAAATGTTTAACCAGCTTAATGACTTCCGGGTCTAGTGCGAGATATTCTGGAGCTCGACCTCCGGGGATGACAAGAGCATCATAACTTGAAGCATCAACGTCTTGGAAGGTAGCAGTTAGTTTAAAATTATGGCCGGGTTTTTCACTGTATGTCTGGTCCCCCTCAAAATCATGGACGGCGGTAGGGCATGTATCACCTGCTTTCTTTTTGGGGCAAACCGCATCCACATGGCAGCATTCAAGAGCATCAAGGGACTGAAAAGGAACAAGTACCTCGTAGTCTTCCATGTAATCCTGCAAGAAGAGTGACACGCACTAATTTCCTTTTCCATACGGTCAGAAGTTGTATTTTAGGGAACATACTTTCCTAATCAACATATAAGGGTGTGTTTTATATGATGCTAAATTCTTCTAAAAATTCAAACAAATGAGAAAAGGAAAACCAATTCAGTGAGGTCATCTCCCCTGGTTTCAAGAAATTCAATACCCTACTGTTCTTCAGATATGCTTAACTTCCCATAATATTACACTACTACTAGTAGTAATAGTACTAAAACGGGCAAGGCAAACAGACCGTAAGTTTGAGCCATAAAATTGAAAGCCTCTAAAAGTAGTTTTTTGGTATTCTGAACTGCCATGAGAACCTCTCAGATTGATTTTGTTATTCCCAAACAAACCCATCTTGCATGACAGCCAATAACGTTCGTACAAATAGCCATCCTGACTTACCTAGAATCTGACAGTTGCCTTTGTCGTTCTTAGCTCCATTAGTACCATGTTAGGACCCGTCAAACATAGCACCACTGCTCAAAGTTTGTTTTTTGGTGTTATGCCTAGCATATGAAAGTACAGCTGCGCCCTCATAATCCAATATCAAGCATCCTCGTCCTCAAACACAGGCATCTTCAACTTCCAAATTAATTGTAGCAGTGGCTTTCGTTGCCAAAAAGAAATTAGGCTAGTCATTGATGTAGGAATGACTGGCACTTTTCTCGCTTTTCTGCATCATTTCTCTGCTAATAAAGCTTTAATGAGTTCATACCAGCAAACTTCAACTGATTCCAGTAATCCCGAACTGACCAATCTCGTGCGTAAACCAGGAACGGTATCAAATTACCTTCCGAAGTTGGATAAAATCTAACAGTTGAGATCACAAATTGTGTGCCAACTCGTCACCTTCTATCTTGTCTGCTATCATTGTCCTCTTATTACAGTTGAGATCAAAAATTTTGTGCCCACCTCATGACCTTCTATCTTGTCTGCTATCATTCTCCCCTACTTGAAAAGGAACCGACAACGAGATCTTAATACCATATAACAATGCATCCAGGATAATGGCAGTCAACCATGGTGTTCATTGTGACATTGTTTCCTTCTTTTTTAGTTAAACTTGATGCAGATTTCATGCAGACACAAGATAATATTCTTTGCCTTCACTTTAGATATTTCTGAGGGTGTTTTGACAACAAACTTACCTAGCAAAATTCTACACACAGGAGAGAAAAGAGAAGACTGCAGTGTGTGTCTGTGTGAAGCATTGTTTTGTTGTCTTTCTCGGTGGGATTTGGCTTCCCATAAAGCCAGACCGGAGTATGTCCCTGATAGGAATAGTGCAAGAATTCAGCACCACATGTTTCGTCAAATTCAAACAATATGTTTCATCGGCGACCCCGCCCATTCGAAGTTCATCCCACCAATATAAGGCACTCCTTTGAGCTTGTAAACAACATACTTGACTTGGCCTCTTGATGGATATGCAGGAGTAGTTCAATGTAATTTTTCTGGTGAGTGGGTGACATGGTGGTGGCTTGTCTACCCCCACATTCCTATTTCAGACATATAGATTCAAAAATGCCTCCAGAAATTGAGCATTTTGCTTTGTTGAATCACTTGGAGGGCTTGGAGAAGTGCTGTAGGCCAGTGAAAAAAAGAAAACTTGGGGGAACAGTATATTTGACGTATAAAAACACGCATCACTAGTAAATTCGGTATACATGCCGTGAACATTAGCAGCGTGACATGTTTGTTTAATTAAATTCTTTTAGTGAAAAAGCCAAAACAATTATTTATTGAATCGAGAAAAGTGGAATCACAAGTACAATAACCCCAAATATAGAAAAACCAAAAGTTGCTGATTCAAGAATAAAAGAAACAGCTTCTGGTTGTTTTTGAAGAAATCAGAATATGATTCTCCCGGGAACACGAGTGATCATGCAAGGCAAACCTACTCTGATATCATCTCAAATAGGACAGAGAAGGAATCAGCTCACAGACTCTTTAGAACAGGAGGATTGCATGCGCAATAAACCAGGATTTCGAACATGCTGGAACGCTATAAGCAGAGAAATACAAATATTCTGAAACTTCTGTTGATTGAAAATTTTACTAGAATTCAGAATAGACAACAGATCATAAAATCCTAAAACAACTCTTAGCTAAAAATTCTCCTAATAAATATCATATCCTTAATCTTGGGTTAAAACAGATCTAGGCAAAAAAGTAATTCTCAATGGCGCACCTAGGCGCTCAGACGAAGCGCAGCACAGGAAAAATGCCTTATGGCGGTTCAGGTGCTCCGGCAGGCTTCAAGGAAAATTCCGTCTACATTCCGGCAAAATACTATAACTTTCGGCCAAACGGGTCTGAAACATCCAAAAATGTCCTGGAACCATGAAACATCCAAAAATGTCCTGGAACCATGAAACATTCAAAAATGTCCTGGAACCATGAAACATCCAAAAATGTCCTGGAACCAGTCTAAACTAGCCCTAAATAAGCCTAAAACATGTCTAAAACCCCTAAAACTGCCATGTTTATGCCATGCACCTTGCTTATCTTGAGCCATCGCTTTTTAAGCGCCTTGCACCCAGACCCAAGGCTGCGACTTGCGCTTTTGACAACTACGGTTAAAAATAATCATAAAATCAAGAGTAAAATAATGAAAGAAAATAAAGGATAAACATAAGGTGTAAAATATTCCAAGCTCTAATAATGAATTTTCTGTCTGGTAGTGATCTTCTACCTACATTGTTGTGCCATCAGCTCATCAGTTATAAGTTGACAATCATACAAAAACAATCAGATAAAGAAAACAGGGACCCTTAATAATTTAAGGGCTATACGAGTAACTAGGTCCCTTAATTGATAATAAATTTATCACATACCTGAAACGTTGATTTTAGAGGTACATTTTTAAGATTAAAATTGACTGAAAAGAAGCCCGTTCATGTGCAATTTGCCCCTTTTAAACTACCAAAGTCTACATCATAATCTAGACTTCGTTAAACTTGAGCATTCCCTCCTATAATTTAAAATGAATATCAAGGCATGTCCAATCATATACACTATGCAACCAGATCCTTTCAGCAGTGCAAATATTTATTTATTTGCACAATCACTGGTCTATACAGCTACAAATATTGCTATAGCTTTACCAGTAATGAAAGTATGTTTGTTTTCTTGTGAGATAATAAAACAGAAATAGATTGGAAACTAAATCAAAAAATCAAAAAATCCACATCAGCATATGTAATCATACAACTTTTCATAATTTGGAAGTCACGTCAACAACTATTTAACCTGTGAAACCAGTAATTGGAACAAAAAAATTAGAACAAAAACAAACAAACATACCCGGTATATCCCACTCAAAAGCAGGGGGAGATAGGTGGTTGCGAGTCTTTCCTTTATCTTAAGAGATAGAGAGACCGTTTCCAAAGAAACCCCCGACTCGAGAGCGATAGCAAGCATATTATATAACACATAACACATAGGTATATATCACATAAAGGTTTAGAATAAGCATATGTAATATTCTTAAGTATATTCATAAGCATAACATACATCACATAATCGTAGGCATACCTATAAGCATAAGTCTAACAACCCGAAGATAATGCATACATCGATAAAGGGCAAATATCGATAAAGGGCAAATATCGTAGACATACATCACATACATCACCTATAAAAGGCAAATATCGATTGCCTCCACATCACGCGGGGGGTCACACATCAGGTCTCCTTACACCCTTCTTACCCACAGATCCCTCTAGAAGTCCTTAATTTTAATTCTACGTCTCCACGCACTCCTATCCTCGATCATGTACTCAGAGAGGTGCAACTCTGACATATCTCGTCTAATTATCTCGTCTCAAGTAAACTTAGGTCTTCCTCTACTCATCCTACCCATCCTACCCTCTAGAGTGATGTTCTCTTATGCTCTAACATGCGCTGACATCGGTCTTCTCTTGACGTGCCCAAACCATTTTAATCTTCCCTCTCGTATTTTATCCGTGATACAAGCCACCTCTAGCCTCTATCGAAAGACGTTATTCCTTATCCGATCCAGTCTTATGTGTCCACACATCCACCTCAGCATTCGTATTTTCGCGACCCCTATTTGTCGCTCGTGCGATATCTTTATGGCCCAACAGTCTGTTCCATATAACATAACTGGACGTACTGCCACTTCATATAGTTTTCCCTTTAGTCTTGCTGGAAACCTCTTATCACACAAAATCCCTGATGTTGCTCGCCACTTGCACCATCCTGATTGAACACGGTGGACTACATCACTGTGTATCTCTCCGTTCTCCTATACATACGAGCCCGGGTATTTGAACCTAGACGTCTGTAGGACCGCCAAACCCTGGATACTGATTTGGGTGTCGTCTTTAGTCTCTCCACTAAATTTAGAATGCATGTATTCCGTCTTATAGCGACTTATCCTTAAGCCTTTGCGCTTTAGTGCCACTCTTCACTATTCTAACATCTCGTTCAGTGTCTTTTTACATTCTGATATTAGCACAATATTGTCTGCAAACAGCATGCACCACGGGACTGCCTCCTGTATAGATTTGACTATCTCATCCAACACTACCATGAAGAGAAATGAGCTCAATGCTGATCCTTGATGGAGTCCCAGTTCTGTGTCTTCGACTGGAGCTCGCATAAACGGCCCCTTCATACATATCCTTGATTATCTTGATATATCTCTCTGGTACCTTTCTATCCCGTAGACTTTCCCAAATAAGTTGTCACGGTACATTATCATAGACTTTTTCCAAGTCAATGAAGACCATATGAAGATCCCTCTTTTTTTCTCTATATTTCTCCATTACCCTTCTTATGACGTGTACGGCTTCTGTTATAGAGCGCCCTGACATAAACCCAATTTGGTTTCTCGCTATATGAGTTTCACGTCTTATTCTTGTGTCTATAACTTTTTCCCATAGTTTCATCGTATGGTTCAAGAGCTTTATTCCCTTGTAATTTGTGCAACATTGGGCATCTCCTTTCTTCTTATATATGGGGACTATGACACTGCTCCTCCACTGTTCTAGCATCCTCCCGGTCTTGAAGATAGTGTTGAATAACTCTGTTAACCATTGCAGTCCCTCTTCTCCCAGGCACTTTCACACTTCAATCGGTATGTTGTCTAGCCCCACCGCCTTCACCCTTCTCATTTTCTTAAGCGCTTGCGTAACTTCTCGATTAAGATGTTTCTACAATAACACTTATTTTGTTGCGTTGTACGGGTTGTTTGGTCGATCTCTGTTTGTTGAATAGGGTTCATTACGTTGAAGAGGTTATGTAAATAAGCTTTCCATCTTACCTTGATGTCCCTCTCCTTCACCAAGACCTTTTCATCCTCAGCCTTTATACACTTCAACATTCCCAAGTCCTGTCTTTTACGTTCTCTAGCTTTGGCAATCTTAAATATATCATGTTCTCCTTTCGTCTCTAGCCTCTTGTACATCCTCTCATAAGCTATGTTATTTGCCTCTGACACTGACTTCTTCGCCTCTCGTTTGGCCTTCTTGTAGTTATCTTTTAGTTGTGTTCGTTCTTGCTCATCATTAGTCATTACAACGTAAAAGCTCTCTGAAGCTTTGTTGTTTAATTCTTATTATCTCTTGTACGTCTTCATTCCACCACCAGGATTCCTTATAACCGACTGTCCTGCCTTTATATATATATGAATGACATAAAGGTAGTTTAGGGACAATCAGACAAATAACAAAAATAACTGAGATTATAGAAGCATAAATGAGAAAGAAAAAAACAAGAGAGCGTAATATTTAATAGGAATTGCCCTATAATTTAGTACATAACTATATAGAGATGAAATCAGTAACGCGTAGCTTAAACCACAAATATATATAAAAACAAGAATTCATTAGAAATGCTTGCAAGTTGCATAAGGAATAAGAGTTACCCCACAAAGGAATAGAATGCGTTTGTTGGAACCAATTACAGTAGCTCCTACTGCCTTGATGAAATGACGGATAAACTCAGGGTGACCATAGTAACTAGCTGTGGTGATTAGATTTCCATCAACGGTGCATGATGCCAATGTCTCTGGTTGTACCCAATGAGCACCAGCAGCAATGAGCACAGGTCCCACGGTCGAATATGCTGTAACTTTTCGACCTTTAATTACATCCGCTGCAGCCAAGATAAGTTGTCCATGACAAGTGGAGGCAATGGGTTTTCCAGATTTAGCAAAATTTGAGACCACGTTAACAACAGATTCATTCATAGCAAGATATTCAGGGGCACGTCCTCCTGGAAGAACCAACCCATCATATGTGTTTGCATCAATTTCATCAAATGTGGAATTGAGAGTGAAGTTGTGACCACGGCACTCAGAGTATGTCTGCAAAAATTATAGTAAACCAGAATAAGGACCATTAACTACTAAAAGATGCAGCCATATCTTACTACTGGTGTAAACTCCAGAATCATACATTTGCAGTTTAGTTATGTCTGTGCAAGACAGAATCTTGTTTCCTATATCTTGTGTATTCAACCTAAAACATCAACTGCCTTTGAAATATCCATTTCTATTTGCATTTTCCACAAAAGGATAGCAGGCAAAACTTGTGAATTCAGGCACTTGTATAACTAGTAACTACTACGTGTATTCAGTAAGCTAGCCACTTGATGTTCCTATCTGATAGCAAAAGTAACACTGTACAGTATATCCAAACTTTGCAGTTCAAAAAATATGAAAGATGAAGTGATAGTATAATAAAATATATATATAAAAAGTAGCACCCTTCACTTCTGAATCATGTACGCATTACATTTTGACATTGGGAGGTGGGGAAAAAGAATAAGCATGCAATGTTTTTAATAAATTAGGTTCACAAGTATTGCTAATGTACAAAACTCCTTATATCAATTAAAATTCAAAAGAAGAAATTACCCAAGGACGTTAATATCAAATCGAAAGAGAAAACATCAAACAAGCGGTTTCAATATGTTTTATGAATACCAATATTATTTTGTCTAACTTATGTAACAAAAATTTAATTTGGACCTTTAGGCAGGATCATGGCGAGAAGAGGTCATGGATCGATACTAGTGGTAGCAGTAACAAAGTGACTTGGTTTGTCCATTTTTATCCACTATTTAGTCCTTATCTACACATCCAAATTAGCTTTATATCTTTATCACATTATCCTAAAATTTACCATCATTCCTTAGCTTCCAAATTGACATTGGCAGCTATCAATAGCAGCCTGATTGCTTTGAGACAAGTTAAAACCATCAGGCATTGTTTCTTACCTAAATACAGATTCAATGACTCTTCACTGTTATCCCATTAGAATAGAAAATCATATCAGTCGAATCAAGTTACTGAAATATTTTATATGTTCATTTAAACTTAAATACTATGTGTGTGAAAAATAAATTCACTGGTCAAGTTACATATACTTGTACTATACTACTATCTATTAGCAACTACACTACATATCCTGAAATGAACTACTTAAAAGATCCTTTGTAAGTTACAGGCCACTCACCCACTCTACTACCCAACTTAATGCTTTATACAGCAGACGGTAAAATCAGCAATCAGGCGCCTACAAAAGTATGTGAATCTCAGAAATTGATATATGGATTTCTTAGTGATCACGAAATTATTTGCATCTTAGATAATTGTTACACAACTAGTCAATAAAATAACGACTTCAAATAGTGTTTCTTCACATTGCAACATTTGACGCTGCATAACTTTATAGATTTACATAATTATTGGTTCAAGAGAAAACATCACTAATAGCAACTCAATTTTAAAAACCTTGAGAAAACCATAAAACTATCAGAAAAAGTTATAAAAACCATTAGACCATATCAGCATTTTTACCTGTACCCTGATAAAGATTAGCCAAATAGTCGCTTTTCAAATGAACCATAGTGTGACTGTGAGTAAGAATTTCAAAATCCGTTGACCAAATGAAGTAAAAGTATCTTGTTACTTATGGACCAAAATTCATATTATTAATAACCAGTAAGATGACCTGGCAAATAGGCAATTTCAATTTTCAACTCAATTACTCTGCGAAGAGAACTGAACTTGCAGACTTAAAAAGTCAAAACTGATGACATTTATCCAACCTTAATTATCACCAGCTGAAATATATAATTTCAAAAAAGGGTTTTAGATTCATACACGTGTAAATATCTGAAGAAGCTGCAGTTTGCAGTTTACAAAAAAAGGAAAACTTGCAGTTTAAAGAGTTCGGTGTATTGTAACGTAAACAAACAAACAAACCCATATATCCATCTAAATGAGCAGGGTCTGGGTCTAGGGAGAGTAGGTGTATGTAACATAGAACCTTTTAAATAAACCGTGTAAAATGATGACCTGATGAGCAGAAATTTGATGAATAGCAGTGCGACAGATATCCCCCGACTTTTTACCGGGGCAAACAGCATCAACCGACAATCCGTAAGCTTGCAACGCCTGAAACGGAACCATCACCTGCGCAACCGAATGAATTCAACAGCAAATGAAACTCCAGATCGAAAAGTAGATGTTAACGATTCAATCACGTAATCGGAGTCCATGAATATTCATGGAGAAGTAGGCGTTTTCTCGTATATCAGTGAAAGTGAAAGTATAGAATCGAACAAGAAGAATAAACCTCGGCGTCTTCCATGTAATCGCCACATATCATCAAGATCTTCTTTGGAGAAGCAGAGGTCGCCATTAGAGATAGCTCAAATTGTGAAGGAGATGGATCTGATTCTGAGTAGTGGATATTTACTATTACTATTCTGATTATTAGCTTTGTTCTTTTCCCTTTTTTTTTAGTTTTCTTTTGATTATTATTATTTTTTTTAATCTTTTTTAATTCTTTTGTTTGTGTGTTTATTTTTTTTTCTTGTTTTTGTTTGGAAATTTTTTTGTATCTGGATACGTGTTTTTGATTTATAGGGTTTGTTGATGTTGTCTTTCTCCGGTTTCCTGCTTTCTTTTTTCGTTATCGATACCCTGATGATTCTCGCTATTAAGGTTTGGGTTTTTCTTTTGTTTGCTCTTCTTGGGGCTTTGATTTTCGTCGGTTTTTTTTTGGACTGTGTCGCTTTCTTACGGCTTTGATTTTCGTTTGTTTTGTGTATGGTGTTGGGCTTTGATTTAGTTTTTGGGTTCCGCATGTTCTGGTGTGTTATGGATTTGAGGTTTTGGTGTGTTTTACTTTGTGTATTTTACTGATTTTGATTATTTTGATTATGTATTTTGTGTTTTTTTTTTAATTTTCTTTGATTATTTTATTTGTGTGTTTATTTTTTTTCTTTTTTTTTGTGTTTTAATATGGTTTGTTTTGTGTGTGGGCTCGAGAATTTGGGATGGGGTTTTTTGTATCTGGACACGTGTTTTTGATTTGTAGGGTTCGTTGACGTTGTCTTTCTCCGGTTTCCTGCTTTCTTTTTCGTTATCGATACCCTGACGATTCTCGCTATTAAGGTTTGGGTTTTCCTTTTGTTTGCTCTTTTTGGGGCTTTGATTTTCGTCGGTTTTTTATTTTGGACTGTGTCGCTTTCTTACGGCTTTGATTTTTGTTTGTTTTGTGTATGGTGTTGGGCTTTGATTTAGTTTTTGGGTTCCGCATGTTCTGGTGTGTTATGGATTTGGGGTTTTGGTGTGTTTTACTTTGTGTATTTTACTGATTTTGATTATTTTGATTATGTATTTTGTGTTTTTTTTGTTTAAAATTTTCTTTGATTACTTTGTTTGTGTGTTTTTTTTTTTCTTTTTTTTGTTTGTGTTTTAATATGGTTTGTTTTGTGTGTGGGCTCGAGAATTTGGGATGGGGTTTTTGTATCTGAACACGTGTTTTTGATTTGTAGGGTTCGTTGACATTGTCTTCTCCGGTTTCCTGCTTTCTTTTTTTCATTATTGATACTCTGACGATTCTCGCTATTAAGGTTTGGGTTTTCCTTTTGTTTGCTCTTTTTGGGGCTTTGATTTTCGTTGGTTTTCTATTTTGGACTGTGTCGCTTTCATACGGCTTTGATTTTTGTTTGTTTTGTGTATGGTGTTGGGCTTTGATTTAGTTTTTGGGTTCCGTATGTTCTGGTGTGTTATGGATTTGAGGTTTTGCTGTGTTTTACTTTATGTATTTTACTAATTTTATGGTTTTGAACATTCATTTTGATTTTGATTTGGTGTTACATTAAAAATCGCATACGCGCGGCAACGCGCGCGCCATAATTACTAGTTGAATATTATTATTGATGTCATTTGTTCAAAAGTTTAACTTTTCCCATTTCTATCAAAATGTTTTATAAAAATTGTCAATTAAATCTATTTAATTATTCCTAATTAAAACCGTTAATTTTTTTTTTGTTAAGTTTTCTACATTAGGTTTTTTTTGTCAAATTAAATATAAAATAAAAAAATCAACTATACGTGACGGGTTTTATGCGTTCAGTCTCGTTTGGTAACCACCATTACGATTTAAATCCACCTATTAGATAAAATTAAATATAATGATTGTCACACCCCAACCTTGACGGCGGAATCGTCGAGGCGTGAGAGTTACGATTGTTCACAGCCACATAACGCTATTGCCTGAAACATGTTAAAAATAAAAGGTCAACATATTGTTGGTGAGCATTCTATAGTTTTGAATACATAAGTATATAAAAGATGGTAATTCATGTTGTAAATTAGAGAACAAGGTAACTAGGGATGTAAGACAGAATGCACAATCAAACCTTGACAAAGTTTTACAAGTCTCAAACGTTTACAAGTATATACGATTAGCTAAGTGTACTTGGATCAACCAAGCAGGCTTGTCAGACCCATAGATCTATGACGTCGCCAGGCTAGCAATAGGTAATGATTGTACATGTATTCGACATTACATAGTAGCTACAAGATTCAACTAATCACAACACACAAGTAAATTGCCATAAGTTTACAAGAATCAAACGTGTTTACAAGTGTAACGTTTATAAGGTAACATGTTTCACCCAAAAGTGTGTGAAATAATAAAATGGGTATAAAAATACTCACTTGATCAATAAGTATGTAATGATGATTAATAAAAATATTAATAAACGTCTTTCCAAGTTGTATCGTCACAAGACACCTAAATATATTTAAGCACAAGATTAGAGTCTAATATTACGTTCAATGAATTATTATGAGCTAGGGTTCTATTTGAGGTTTGGGGGTCATGTCAATTATATTTAACAAACGAAACCAATTATATTTTCGTGGAAACGATTTGTTTAAAATATAGAATAAGAATAATAAAAATTTACTATTATTTATAAAGTTTAATTAGGGTTTTGTAATAAAAATGAACAAGATTTAATCAACTAAATAAACAATGGTTGAAATAATAGTTAATATTTTAAGTTTAAATTTATAAATATACATTTACTATAACCTTCCCTTTAAAATTCTAAATAAAATATAAGGATATTTGTGTAAATAAATTTACAGAAAATATCTTCATGGTTTTAAATACACGAAGTTTATGAAAATAATCTTTTATAATTTTTAGAATTTTTTATATATTTTAAAAGTAGCAAAAACGTTTTTAAAAAAATATTAGAGGTCACCGGGTTCGAACCCGTGACCTCTAAGTTGGATAGTGAGTATGGAACCGGTAAACCAAGGCCTCAGCCGTGTTACAGAATGGTTTTTAATTGTTTTAAACCAAAACAATTAGTTATCCCCAATTACTCAAGAACCCTAGAATCGAATTGAGTCAAATTGAACCCCAATCCGTTGTTGTTAATATCGATTATCATGGGGCTTTTGATCCCCATGTAAAATCGAGCATAATGATATATGTAACTTACATGATTGAGTTCGATTTGATGATCTCAAGTACAAGAACAGTCGCGACTACATGGGTGATTCGTTTGATATCTAAATGATGATGAAACTCAAATTAAACTTGTGTGTAGTTTCATAGGGTTGTGTTCTTCAAAAGCCCCCAATCAAACGTGGTTTCAAGTGTGCAGAAGGTGGTGAACAACCTCGGTGCAGGTCGACGATGAAGATGATGATCGATGGAGATGTTTGTATGATTTTTAGGTGGAATTGAGAGTTGTGAACGCTTAGGAATGTTTAGATGATCGTTTATATAAGTTTAATTTTGATAATTGTTAATGTTGAGTGGATTAAATAGCCGTTGAACGGTCGGGAATAAAGTGAGAATTATAGCCGTTAATCGACCGTTTTAACGCGTTTTAATGTTGGATACCCGTTCGAATTGGATCCAAGAAATGATTCGGTCAAGTTGTGGGGTTCGAAACCGCGTATTTTTTTGGTTAATTTGGATCGCCGGAGAACGGCCGGAAAGGTGGCCGGAGTTGATCGCCGGAAAATCGAGGGAAAGGAGAGAGAACAGTTGGTTTTGAAAATTTACAGAACTGGTCCCTGCGGTTTCCAATTTATTATTTCATGCTATAAACTTCTTTTTGAAGTTTGATAAATTACAAAACTGACCCCCGGACTTTTATTATTATTATTGTTGTTATTATTGTTATTATTATTATTATTATTATTATTATTGTTATTATTATTAAGATTATTATCATTAATATTATTATTATTATTATTATTATTATTATTATTATTATCGCGTCGTAAAATACGAGATGTTACAATCTCCCTTACTTTAGGAAATTTCGTCCCGAAATTTGTTCACGAGGAGGCTGAGACGAAAAGATGAGGACGCTTGGATTTCATTTGGTCCTCACGTTCTTAGGTGAATCAGAAGGTGAGCATGAAGCCACAGATAGATCATAGTGATTCTCTTTTTCTTTCCTGGTGCAGTTTGTGTTTTCATTTTATGAGGTACACTTTGATGAACTTTCGGGTTTTGATAGGGTATCAAAAGAAGAAAATTCATCATCGATTAAGCTGACCGCTTTAGTGTTTGCTTTATGTGCAATGGCAGAGCCATTAGAGGTAAAAAGAGAGTCTAAAGTGTTTGGCTTCAAATTAGCCTTATAAGCTTTTACGTTGATTAAGAATGAATGTTAATACAAGATGTTACCGTCTCCCCTACTTTAAAGAATCTCGTTTCGAAATGAACAAAGCGAACAGATACGGGTAGGTGTACGAACGGACAGTGATAGATGTTTGATTACAGATGAGATGTTTCACTTTAGGGAATCCTTCAAGTCTCTTTGAAATATATGTCAACTTGACTCTTCTAGTGAAATACGAGACGTTTTGAGAGATGTTATGGCAATTTACTTATTCCAATGTTTCCTCTTTGATTAAAAGACCAACAATGATAAGAAAGGCTAACCGTCAGAATTCAAGAATCCCAAACATCACCATATGAAACGATCTTAACGCATATCTTGTGAATATGCATTTCTCCTTTGACCAACCATCGGTCTAAGAATAATACACTATGCGAAGATCTTGGAATGAGTTCACAACGATGGTTAAGAATATTATTAAAAACAGAAAATGAATCAATCGTTCAAAATAACGATCGATGTTTTAACATCATACCACGGTATACAAATAGTTGAAACAGATACAGGTCAATTTCTCGACGTTGTGAGATAATGGGTCGAATTGAATTTTTAGCCAATCGGTCTATAATGCACCAATTGTCATCATGACATTTAAAATAAGAGGCACCTAGTGGATGAAAAGTTAAACAGGAGATTTACGGGAACACGGAGGTTAGGTTTTATCATAAATAAAGGTGAAACACTTGGACACATACCAACTTACGTCTTTTCCTTTATGCCAAACCCATGACTACAAGTTACGAAGGTTTATGAACCATTATATCCACATCGCAGTGAGGATAATAACGAGTCTTGTTGTTCAAAACCAAGTTAGAATTTCAATGATTTTCAAGATTAAAGATTCAAAATGATTCAAGAAATGACGCAAACAATAAGAAAGGTATTTGTAACCATGTTTTGCAAGGTAACAAATTTCCAAATGCAGATCGCATACGTAATTCATAAAACAATAAGAGAGGTATTCGATAATATCTTTATTTGACAAAGGATTGTTTAGGAAGATTATACTTATGGGTTTGATGATATCTCAAGTTGAAAGTTAATAAGTAAGGAATAAATGGTTCGATGTAGCTAGATCGAGTCAATAAAAATAAAGGGGAAGAAATCGATTTAAGAATTTAAGTGCTCCAAGGTTGAAGTCAAGATCAACCTAAAACAATCAGGTCTTCTTTCAAGTTCAGAGATCATGCTTTGGCTTGATAGGTCAAAACACTAACATTGTTTCACCCGTCAAGTTACTACATGCTTCTCGTCACTTGGTTACAACCATGGTAAGTTGAAGATCAAGAAATGAGAGTAGTCATCAAGGTGTGGTTTTCACTCCTAACTTGATGGTGTATTCCCAAGATATAACCACTAACTTACCAACCAAAATGTTCAATCCCAACTCGTTATTGAGGATCCACATAAATAAGACGTGGTAACTCACCATTAAGGTAAGGGAAATCACTCATATCTTAACGATGAAGTTTTACAAAAACAAAATATAACAGGATGAACTTCTTCATCAAAATCCAGAATTCACTCCTACTTTGATGAGGACGTTTCATTTGAGAAAATACAATTCATAAAAATCATATTATCATCAAGATATGAGATTTACGTCTATCTTGATGATTGAGCTTCATAATAACAAGAAAACAATCAAAGATTAACATTTTTTACCAAAGTACGGGTTCCAATCCTATTTTGGTGAGATCATGTCATTTGTGAAGTGCAAGTTCCAATGAGAATAATTGAAGTCAATCCCCAGGATGAGGAAATTGCCCTTATTCAGAGGATGAAATTTCATAAGAACACACAATTGGAAACCATTTATCGAAACAAATGAAGAACCATCACCAAAGTAAGGGAATCACCCCTGTTTTGATGAGTTAAGAATCATTTAGGAGATACGAGTGTTCGTAGTCATAGGTTGACTTACAAACTCTTGCATCCCCCATGTTGCAAACGGTACAAAGTTTGACAAAACAGCGAAAAGAACAGAATATCAACTTAGAAATTCAAGAAATTTCAAGTTACAACAATGTAACAAAAGGGAAAATCATGATTACAAGCTTAAGATCAAAGTTCGAGATAACAGAATTTGTTGTGGTGTTCAAATCTAGGTGGTTTAAATCGGGAAGACGAAATCAAGGATAAAATGATTCGACATCACAATGAGATGTGAACATTCGATTCACAATCGAAGGGAATACATGGACTTCTCAAGATATGAGGTCAGCCATAACTTATTTGAAGACACGCGTACTTTTAAGTGATCAATTATCACAAGGGTTTCGAGTCAAGTAACGGATTCAATGATCGAATCAGATCACCATTTACACTTTGCCTAGACAAAGTATCGCGAGATGTAGGAATTCATCTACAGCATTGCATGTTCTTAGTTATGGGTCACCTCCTTAAAAGGATTTAAGAACCATAAGTAACGGTTTAAATTTTTAAAGACCATACGGTTTAGATTCCCAATATCTTTGGGTATATTAAGAGTCATGTTTACGTTGGTCGATGTCACACCCCAACCTTGACGGCGGAATCGTCGAAGTGTGAGGGTTAAGATTGTTCACAGCCACATAACGCTATCCTTAAATGAAAATAATATTATCATAAGTTTCAAATGAAATACATTCATCAGTCTCAAATATAAAATGTTCCAAACAATACAAAACATAACATAAGCATTTTATTCATTTAACTAGGTCCAAATCCTAGTTTATTGCAAGCTTCAAATGATGACTTCAAGCGTGGGCATTTCCTGAAACATGTTAAAAATAACTGGTCAACTATTAAGTTGGTGAGTTCCCAAGGGTTTCACATACATAATATACCATGGATTTCATGTAGCAATTCATGTCATAAGTTATGAGTTAGCAAGTTTATAAAGCACATATAGTACAATCAAACCTCGACTAGTTTATATGTTTATATGAGTGGCTAAGTGTACTTGGTTCCCTAGTGCACAAGCATACGGCTCCTAGGAGTCGGCAATACATCGACTTTAGCACCAAATAGGCTTGTCAGGCCCAAAGATCTAAGACGTCGCCAGGCTAGCAATAGTTAATGATTGTAAACAATATATGTAACTCTTATAAGACTTACAATAACACAAATAACCATGACAAAAATAAAAGTATGAATTGCATGTGCTTTTAAAAGATCTAAACGTTTATGAGTGTATGTTGAATAATGTAACATGTTTCACCCCAAAACGGTGTGAAATAGCATAAAAAGGGGCAAGGAAACTCACTTGATCAAATAAATATTTATTGGATGATTAATAAGAAAATAATAACGCGCGTCGTTTCAACGTAGTCCTTCACAATGCACCTAAAATATATGTTTTTACGAGATTTAAGTAATGATTTTAACGAATCGACGAGGACTAGGGTTTTAAGTGGATTTTGGGGGCTTGTCAAATACTTACCTTTAAAAATTGAAAATTATTCATGATTTCTTGAAAATTATATATACATATATTTATATATATACACATATATATATATTTATGTTTTAATTCATGATGTGAAAAGAACGTTTATAATAACTTGGAAAATGTATAGAACAAAGTTTTATAATTAAAAGAAATAACTACAATTTAAACCATATTATTTGAAACGAACGTTTGGATCAATAATAATTTATCAATTTATACTATTATTTAAAGTCCATTTTATAAGCAATAACCTAAATTAACCTTTGTTATAATATCTTATTAAAAGATATTTAATTATTTAAATCTTGAAACATTTACAGAAAATTATGTGGTGTCTTTAAAAAATGTTTAAGGTTTACAAACATCATTTTTATATTTTTCTAGAATTTTTTTTATAATTATTTTAAGGCTGAAAAGCCTTTAAAAAAATATATGGAGGTGCCCGGGTTCGAACCCGGGACCTCCAGGTGGACAGTCAAGTGTGGAACCAGTGAACCAAGGCTCTGAGCCGCGGTTTTTCTTGGTTTTGATTTGTTTTAAACATAACTAACCAGTTTCCCCCATTCCCTTAGAACCCTAGATCGTTTGATCAACAAATTGAATGGCAATTCGATTGTGTTAAAGGAAACAAACATGGGGCTTTGACTCCCCTTGTAAATACGAACAAAATGATGTATCTAATTACCCGTTTTGTGACTGAATCAATGAAGAACAGGTTCAAGAACAGGTCGCGATTGCCTCAGTTCCAATCGATGATCAAATGTTGATGTTAATCAAATTAAACTTGAGAGTAGTTTCGGATGTGGGTCTTGATGCAAAGCCCTCTGCCAATTTCGTCTCACGATGCTTGGAAGATGGTCCTCGACTAATTTGCAGGTTCGCGACAGTGAGGGTGATCGAAGGTGGGATTTCTTGTGTTTTCAGGTGCAATTGAGGACTGTGTTTGATTATAGATAGATAAACGTTTGATCTGATTGAATTAATTGAGTTATTATTGGTGTTTAAGGCTTGAACGGCTATGGGGTTTAAGACGTTTCGGTTAATCATTCGATTGGGTTCATAACCGACGTTTAAACGCATTCAAAGTTCTTAATGGTGTTCGAATAGAGTTCAAGAACGGTTTGGAACAGTTTCGGGATCAAGAACGACCAATTTTTGACGTTTAAGAGGTGGCCGGAGCCGGCCGGATCTTGGCCGGGAAAGGTGCCGGAAAAACGGGTTAAGGGGGGCGGTGGTTTGGGTTTTTACAGGATTACCCCCTGTAGTTTCAAAAATTATCATTTTATGCATAAAACCTTTATTTTAAGTTTTAAAAATGACAACTAACCCCCCCTAAGTTAATTAGTTCTAATTTAAGATCATTAAGTTTCTTCTTATTATTATTTTTACTATTAATATTGTTGTTAATATTATTATTTTATTATCCTTATTATAACTTGTATTATTATTACTACTATTAATATTAACATAATTAATATTATTTAATATTTTTTTTTTTATTTTTAACTTTCATATAATAAAAGCTAGTGATAACCAAAAAGAATAAGATATGAGTTTCATAATTGTCAATAATGACCCTTATAAGAATAAACAAAGTTAACTTTTAATTTAATGAAAATACGAGATGTTACAGTCTCCCCAACTTAAAAGAATTTCGTCCCGAAATTAAAAGAAAAATGTAACTATGCGAACAAAAACGGATACTTCTTCTTCATATGCTCCTCACGTTCCCAAGTGAACTCAGCTCCACGCTTATTCTCCCAACGAACCTTGACAATTGGGGTAGTGGTAGTTCTAGTCCTCTTCATAATGCGATCCATAACTTCCACGGGTTTCTCAACAAAGTGTAATGACTCGTCGATCTGGATGTCATCCAACGGGACATGCAGACCTTCGTCAGCTAGGCACTTCCTCAAATTCGAGACATGGAACACAGGATGAACTCCACTAAGGTCGGAAGGTAATTCCAGTTTGTAAGCCACTTTCCCAATCCTCTTCAGAATCTTGAAAGGTCCTACAAATCTTGGAGCCAGTTTACCCTTCTTTCCAAAGCGAACAACACCCTTCCACGGTGAAACCTTAAGAAGGACCATCTCCCCAACTTGGAATTCCAATGGCTTACGTCGCTTATCAGCATAGCTCTTTTGTCGACTTCTTGCCACTTCAAGGTTCTTTCGGATGATAGAAACTTTATCGGTCGTCTCTTGTATGAGTTCAGGACCAGTGATAAAGTTTTCACCAATGTCGGTCCAGCAGATCGGTGAACGACATTTACGACCATAAAGTGCTTCGAATGGTGCCATCTTGATACTCGAGTGGTAACTATTGTTATACGAAAATTCCGCGAGCGGTAAATGCGTATCCCAATCACCACCAAAGTCTAGGACACAAAGGCGTAGCAAATCCTCCAAGGTTTGAATGGTTCGCTCGGTTTGACCATCAGTTTGGGGATGGTAAGCCGTGCTTAGATCCAATTGAGTACCCAAGAGTTCTTGCATAGACGACCAAAAGTGCGAAGTGAAACGAGCGTCTCGGTCGGATATGATGTGAAGAGGTACCCCATGACGACTTACAATTTCATCAACGTATATACGAGCCAACCTTGATGTCTTGTAAGTGTCACGTATGGGTATAAAATGTGCCGATTTGGTCAATCGGTCGACGATCACCCATATGCTATCATGTCCTCGAGAGGTTCGGGGCAGCTTGGTTATGAAGTCCATGGATATGTGTTCCCATTTCCACACAGGAATCTCGGGTTGCTCAAGTAATCCACTTGGACGTTGGTGTTCGGCTTTAACCTTCGTACACGTGAGGCACTTAGCTACATAAGTCGCTACATCTTTCTTCATTCCAGGCCACCAATAATGAC
The DNA here is from genome assembly GCA_024085815.1 of Flaveria linearis. Classification (NCBI taxonomy): domain Eukaryota; kingdom Viridiplantae; phylum Streptophyta; class Magnoliopsida; order Asterales; family Asteraceae; genus Flaveria; species Flaveria linearis. The sequence goes on along the minus strand of CM044016.1, from coordinate 29,364,632 downwards.
CACGCAGATCCATGTACATCTTGTCGGAGCCAGGGTGAATAGAATAACGAGTTTGATGAGCTTCGTTCATGACAAGGGTACGAAGGTTATCACGATTTGGAACCCAAATTCGGTTTGCGAAATACATCAACCCATTAGGTTTCGTCTCCAGTTGAGTTAGAAGGTTATGCTCCAGTTCATCCTTCATTCTTCCTTCTTGTTGAACCCTTTGTTGAGCCTCCAAGATACTAGACTCGATGTCACTATCTATTCTCAAGTTTTGTAGCAGTACTGTAGCCCCGTTGACATCTAGTCGAATTTCAGTATCGAATCCTCTCAAGGTGTCAAACCATTGTCGTCGATCGCGAATTTCTTGGAACGAGACCATCTTGCTATGAACCTTTCGACTTAGTGCATCGGCCACAACATTTGCCTTCCCAGGATGGTAACGAATGTCACAGTCATAATCACTAATCAACTCAACCCAACGACGTTGTCTCATATTGAGATCTTTTTGATTAAAAACGTGTTGAAGGCTTTTGTGATCAGTGTAGACTATACATTGCGTACCATAAAGGTAATGTCTCCAAATCTTCAAGGCAAAAACAACAGCACCAAGCTCGAGATCATGTGTTGTGTAATTCACTTCGTGCACCTTCAACTGTCTCGATGCATAAGCTATGACTTTTCCTCGTTGCATAAGAACACAACCAAGGCCTTGTTTTGATGCATCGCAATATACGGTGAAATCATCGTTTCCATCGGGTAGGGTCAAGATAGGAGCATTGCACAGTTTGTGCTTTAATGCTTCAAAGGCTTCTTTCTGTTCGGGACCCCACTCGAATGGTTTATTCTTTTGTGTCAGGGAAGTGAGAGGCTTCGCGATCCTTGAAAAGTTGGCGATGAATCGCCGGTAATAACCAGCAAGACCAAGGAAAGAACGAATCTCGGTTGGAGTCGTGGGAACACACCAATTCTTCACAGCTTCCACCTTTGCAGGGTCAACATGAATTCCTTGGCTATTCACCACGTGTCCTAGAAATTGAACTTCCTCGAGCCAGAAGTCACACTTCGAGAACTTCGCGTACAATTGTTCTTTCTTCAACAACTCAAGAACTTGTCGTAAATGCAGTTCATGCTCGATGTTAGTCTTGGAGTAGATAAGTATGTCATCAATGAAGACGATCACAAACTTATCTAGATAAGGTTTGCATACTCGGTTCATAAGATCCATGAAGACAGCAGGAGCATTGGTTAAACCAAAAGGCATCACCATAAACTCATAGTGCCCATAACGAGTACGGAATGCGGTTTTAGGGATGTCATCATCATGGACTCGTAATTGATGATATCCAGAACGTAGATCAATCTTCGAGAATATAGCAGCTCCTTGAAGTTGATCAAACAAGTCATCGATGCGAGGAAGAGGATAGCGGTTCTTGATGGTAAGCTTGTTAAGCTCACGGTAGTCGATGCACATACGAAACGATCCATCTTTCTTCTTCACAAAGAGGACAGGTGCACCCCAAGGCGAAGAACTAGGACGAATGAAACCCTTCTCGGTTAGCTCTTGAAGTTGACTAGAAAGTTCTTGCATTTCCGATGGTGCAAGTCGATACGGTGACTTAGCCACGGGGTTTGCTCCCGGTATTAAGTCAATTTTGAACTCGACTTCACGCACGGGAGGTAAACCACTAAGGTCATCGGGAAATACTTCAGGAAAATTTCGGACAATCGGAACGTCCTTAAGTTCTTTCCCTTTGACTTTTGTGTTGACCACGTAAGCCAAGAACGCCATATAGTTCTTACTTAAACACTTCCGGGCTTGAGTGCAAGACATGAGTTTAAGCCCTTTAGAAGATTTTTCGCCGAACACTTTCAAAGTATCCCCAGATGGTAACGGTATACGGATGCACTTCTCAAAACAAACGATCTCGGCATGGTGTTTGGCCAACCAATCCATACCAATGATGACATCGAAACTTCCAAGTTTCATAGGAATAAGATCAATAAGAAAATCGTGAGTGTCAAGACTTAAGATGCAATCACGGATAACAACATCCACAGTGATCGGTTCTCCATCGGCAACTTCAACGGTGAGAGGTCTTTCTAGTTTCGTATGTGGCTTAGCAAGTACGGGTTCAAACTCTAATGAAACAAAACTCTTATCGGCTCCAGAATCAAATAGGACATAGGCATAAGTCTTATTAATAAGAAACATACCTGTTCAATTTTAAGGTATTTAACGATACAAGTAATGTATGAAAAGAATCGGATCACAAAAGTTACAAGTAAGTTAACATACCATTCACCACATCGTTGTTTGCTTGTGCTTGGTTAGCGTTGATGTTGAAAGCACGTCCTCGAGCTTGTGGAACATTACCCACCAGGCGAGGGCATTGTGGGCGGAAATGACCAGGTTCCCCACAATTGTAGCAAACACGGTTTGTGACCATGGCGGCGTTGTTAGGTGCACGGTGACAAGTCGCCACCCAGTGACCATATTTACCGCATAAGGTACAGATACGGCATGGTTGATTCCCCGGATGATGGTATCTACACGTGTTGCACATAGGTTGAGGACCAGCATAAGCTCTAGCCCCAGGCACTTGTGCTACAGGTGCAGCGGCAGGTACAAGTTGCGTTTGGGGTTGTTTGGGTGCAGCCACGGCATAGTTGCGTGCCGGTGTAAACTTACGCTTCTTGTTGTTGTTGTTGTTGTGAGACGGTTCAGCTTTAGTCTCCTTAACAGCCTCAGAAGCCGTCTTTTCCACCTTCTTTGCACCCTTCACAGACATGGTGCCCGCTCGTATATGGTTCTCAGTGAGTTGAGCGGTGATTGTGATGGCTTCCTCCAAGGTTGTGGGCCTACTACCCACCACAGCATCTTGAATTTGAGGTGGTACCCCTTGATGAATTTTTCAATGTTACGGGGCACGGTGTCCACCATGTGTGGTAGAAGCATACTCAATTCATGATGTCGGGTGGAATAAGCCAAATGATTCCCACCATCCTGTTTGAGGTTCCAGAACTCCTCCTCCAGCTTTTGCAACTCGCTCCTCGGGCAAAACTTTTGGATCATGATATCCTTAAATTCTTCCCAGGGCAACGCCAAAGCAACCTCAATTCCACGGTTTTTCTTTTCACTATTCCACCATGTTAGTGCCCGTTGTTGAAGGACACTTGCAGCATAGCGAACTTTGAACTCATCAGGGCACTCGCTAACGATAAAGGTGTTCTCCATACTTTCAAACCACTCGAGAAGTCCAGTGGCTCCTTCTTTTCCACTAAAACTAGTGGGTTTGCACGAGTTGAAGTGCTTGAAAGTGCACGTGCGAGTGTTCCCTTGTTGATTGTTGTTATTCTCTCCATGAGCACCACTATTGTTCCCATTAGTGTTGTTGTTGCTATTAGCCATTAGGGTGCTATTAAGCTCAGCAACCATGGTTGGGAGTACAGCAGCCATTTGTCGGGCAATCATTGCTGCAAGCTTACGGTCGGAACTTCCACGCTTTCCATGATGACGAGACATGCTGGATATACGAAATGTGTTAGTTACAGGAGTGAGGATAACAAAGGATAGTAGTTTAGACAAAAATAAGCTAAGGGTTGTAAGGTACACGGGATGATTCCATTAGGTAACGCATTACCATTTGGAATCGTTGACACGTCAAGGTGAATTGACCCATTTTCCTTAGAGATATGTGTATTTTGACCATAGTTTATCACTCATCCCAGAAATCCCCAGGTAGCGTAACGGGCCCCTCAATGAGATTTATACGAATACGCTTGCCTTAGCCCGAGGGCTTTTTGCCAGGAAATCCAGAATACAGGTGTCTATGTGTCACACAATATTTCTTAGGTTCATGAAATCAAAACCTTGATGAGATTTATATAGATTAGACATAACGCCTAAAGATCCAAGTCATAAGCATAAGTATACGATTCCACGTGTTGTCGAGAATAAGATTAAGAGATTTCATGTTTGGGGAGAGTCTAAGAGTCAAATGCAAGTTTTGGGAGACATGTAGAAATGTTTAGGCAATCCTATGCTAAGGCATCAAATTGCACATAAGGGACATAGCATTATGTAGCTTGCAAACAATATATAATTCCAAGAATAATAATATTATTCTATGTGGTTCATGCATAAACTATAGTCTAGGTCACCATTTCTAATAACCTAAATCCCTATAGTTATGGGCTCTGATACCAATCTGTCACACCCCAACCTTGACGGCGGAATCGTCGAAGTGTGAGGGTTAAGATTGTTCACAGCCACATAACGCTATCCTTAAATGAAAATAATATTATCATAAGTTTCAAATGAAATACATTCATCAGTCTCAAATATAAAATGTTCCAAACAATACAAAACATAACATAAGCATTTTATTCATTTAACTAGGTCCAAATCCTAGTTTATTGCAAGCTTCAAATGATGACTTCAAGCGTGGGCATTTCCTGAAACATGTTAAAAATAACTGGTCAACTATTAAGTTGGTGAGTTCCCAAGGGTTTCACATACATAATATACCATGGATTTCATGTAGCAATTCATGTCATAAGTTATGAGTTAGCAAGTTTATAAAGCACATATAGTACAATCAAACCTCGACTAGTTTATATGTTTATATGAGTGGCTAAGTGTACTTGGTTCCCTAGTGCACAAGCATACGGCTCCTAGGAGTCGGCAATACATCGACTTTAGCACCAAATAGGCTTGTCAGGCCCAAAGATCTAAGACGTCGCCAGGCTAGCAATAGTTAATGATTGTAAACAATATATGTAACTCTTATAAGACTTACAATAACACAAATAACCATGACAAAAATAAAAGTATGAATTGCATGTGCTTTTAAAAGATCTAAACGTTTATGAGTGTATGTTGAATAATGTAACATGTTTCACCCCAAAACGGTGTGAAATAGCATAAAAAGGGGCAAGGAAACTCACTTGATCAAATAAATATTTATTGGATGATTAATAAGAAAATAATAACGCGCGTCGTTTCAACGTAGTCCTTCACAATGCACCTAAAATATATGTTTTTACGAGATTTAAGTAATGATTTTAACGAATCGACGAGGACTAGGGTTTTAAGTGGATTTTGGGGGCTTGTCAAATACTTACCTTTAAAAATTGAAAATTATTCATGATTTCTTGAAAATTATATATACATATATTTATATATATATACACATATATATATATTTATGTTTTAATTCATGATGTGAAAAGAACGTTTATAATAACTTGGAAAATGTATAGAACAAAGTTTTATAATTAAAAGAAATAACTACAATTTAAACCATATTATTTGAAACGAACGTTTGGATCAATAATAATTTATCAATTTATACTATTATTTAAAGTCCATTTTATAAGCAATAACCTAAATTAACCTTTGTTATAATATCTTATTAAAAGATATTTAATTATTTAAATCTTGAAACATTTACAGAAAATTATGTGGTGTCTTTAAAAATGTTTAAGGTTTACAAACATCATTTTTATATTTTTCTAGAATTTTTTATAATTATTTTAAGGCTGAAAAGCCTTTAAAAAAATATATGGAGGTGCCCGGGTTCGAACCCGGGACCTCCAGGTGGACAGTCAAGTGTGGAACCAGTGAACCAAGGCTCTGAGCCGCGGTTTTTCTTGGTTTTGATTTGTTTTAAACATAACTAACCAGTTTCCCCCATTCCCTTAGAACCCTAGATCGTTTGATCAACAAATTGAATGGCAATTCGATTGTGTTAAAGGAAACAAACATGGGGCTTTGACTCCCCTTGTAAATACGAACAAAATGATGTATCTAATTACCCGTTTTGTGACTGAATCAATGAAGAACAGGTTCAAGAACAGGTCGCGATTGCCTCAGTTCCAATCGATGATCAAATGTTGATGTTAATCAAATTAAACTTGAGAGTAGTTTCGGATGTGGGTCTTGATGCAAAGCCCTCTGCCAATTTCGTCTCACGATGCTTGGAAGATGGTCCTCGACTAATTTGCAGGTTCGCGACAGTGAGGGTGATCGAAGGTGGGATTTCTTGTGTTTTCAGGTGCAATTGAGGACTGTGTTTGATTATAGATAGATAAACGTTTGATCTGATTGAATTAATTGAGTTATTATTGGTGTTTAAGGCTTGAACGGCTATGGGGTTTAAGACGTTTCGGTTAATCATTCGATTGGGTTCATAACCGACGTTTAAACGCATTCAAAGTTCTTAATGGTGTTCGAATAGAGTTCAAGAACGGTTTGGAACAGTTTCGGGATCAAGAACGACCAATTTTTGACGTTTAAGAGGTGGCCGGAGCCGGCCGGATCTTGGCCGGGAAAGGTGCCGGAAAAACGGGTTAAGGGGGGCGGTGGTTTGGGTTTTTACAGGATTACCCCCTGTAGTTTCAAAAATTATCATTTTATGCATAAAACCTTTATTTTAAGTTTTAAAAATGACAACTAACCCCCCCTAAGTTAATTAGTTCTAATTTAAGATCATTAAGTTTCTTCTTATTATTATTTTTACTATTAATATTGTTGTTAATATTATTATTTTATTATCCTTATTATAACTTGTATTATTATTACTACTATTAATATTAACATAATTAATATTATTTAATATTTTTTTTTTTATTTTTAACTTTCATATAATAAAAGCTAGTGATAACCAAAAAGAATAAGATATGAGTTTCATAATTGTCAATAATGACCCTTATAAGAATAAACAAAGTTAACTTTTAATTTAATGAAAATACGAGATGTTACAGTCGAGGTATAGGAATAGTTACATGTAACGCTGAGTTCAATACCGTTACACGTTACACGTTGAGCGTTTAAACGTAAGAGTTGAAATATAGGATGAGTTCAATATTAACAGGAACATTATTTAGGTTAAGAATGAGAAGATATTAAAACTTTGGTGATAAACCGTTCAAGGATTCAAGGATTTTTAGAATGCAAAAAGGATGGTTCCATTTGGTAACGCATTACCATTTGGAATCTTGACACGTCAAGGTAATTTGACCCATTTGCCTTAGAGACGTGTGTTGACCATAGTTTATCACTCATCCCAGAAATCCCCAGGTAAGCATAACTGGTCTCGCAATGAGATTTATACGATATGCTTGCCTTAGCCCGAAGGCCTTTTGCCAGGAAATCCAGAATACAGGTGTCTATGTGCCACACAAATTTCTTTGGTTTATGAAATCAAACCTTGATTCAGATGAGTTAGGAGAGTTGATATGACTGCAGCAACCTCCCGGGCTACAAGAGTAGAAATCTTACAGCCAGAGTTTCTAGACCGTGAACGGATTTGACGAGAAGACATTCTGGAATATCATTAAGATATTTTATGAGAATTGGATAATAGAAGTTATACCACATGAAAACAACAATCGGGAATTTGGCATAATAACAATGAGATGTTCCGAGTGTAATCGTTTGATTCGTAAATCAAAGCGAGTACATTGACTAATCAAAGTGTTATGTCAACCATAACTTTGTTGAAAATATGCGTACCTATAAGCAGATACTCATCCCAAGGGTTTCCAGGTAAGGTAGACAGATCCATCGGCTGATTTGGATTTATACGAGTACCTTGCCTAGACAGAACACCTCGAGATACAGGCATCTTACTATTCCAGTATTGCATGTATTCAGTGGTGGGGCACAGACTTTGACAAGATTTTCATAAATTAGACATAGAGTCTAAGGAATTGATCCCACGACGATAAGTGTAGTCTCCACATATCGTTGAGAATAAGTTTAGGAAGTTTATTTATCGGGGAGAGTCAAAGAGTCAAAGATAAGTTTAGGGAGTCTAAGTTTTAAGCATACATAAGGCAATCCTATGCTAAGGCATCAAATTGCACAAAAGGCATAGCATTATGTAGCATTTAAACAATATGTAAGCACAAAAGTATAAGGATCTTTCTATGAGGTTCATGCAACTATAGTCTAGGTCACCATTTCTAATAACCTAAATCCCTATAGTTATGGGCTCTGATACCAATCTGTCACACCCCAACCTTGACGGCGGAATCGTCGAGGCGTGAGAGTTACGATTGTTCACAGCCACATAACGCTATTGCCTGAAACATGTTAAAAATAAAAGGTCAACATATTGTTGGTGAGCATTCTATAGTTTTGAATACATAAGTATATAAAAGATGACAATTCATGTTGTAAATTAGAGAACAAGGTAACTAGGGATGTAAGACAGAATGCACAATCAAACCTTAATAAAGTTTTACAAGTCTCAAACGTTTACAAGTATATACGATTAGCTAAGTGTACTTGGATCAACCAAGCAGGCTTGTCAGGCCCATAGATCTATGACGTCGCCAGGCTAGCAATAGCTAATGATTGTACATGTATTCGACATTACATGGTAGCTACAAGATTCAACTAATCACAGCACACAAGTAAATTACCATAAGTTTACAAGAATCAAACGTGTTTACAAGTTTAGCGTTTATAAGGTAACATGTTTCACCCAAAAGTGTGTGAAATAATAAAATGGGTATAGAAATACTCACTTGATCAATAAGTATGTAATGATGATTAATAAAAATATTAATAAACGTCGTTTCAAGTTGTATCGTCACAAGACACCTAAATATATTTAAGCACAAGATTAAAGTCTAATATTACGTTCAATGAATTATTATGAGCTAGGGTTCTATTTGAGGTTTGGGGGTCTTGTCAATTATATTTAACAAACGAAACCAATTATATTTTCGTGAAAACGATTTGTTTAAAATATAGAATAAGAATAATAAAAATTTACTATTATTTATAAAGTTTAATTAGGGTTTTGTAATAAAAATGAACAAGATTTAATCAACTAAATAAACAATGGTTGAAATAATAGTTAATATTTTAAGTTTAAATTTATAAATATACATTTACTATAACCTTCCCTTTAAAATTCTAAATAAAATATAAGGATATTTGTGTAAATAAATTTACAGAAAATATCTTCATGGTTTTAAATACACGAAGTTTATGAAAATAATCTTTTATAATTTTTAGAATTTTTTATATATTTTAAAAGTAGCAAAAACGTTTTTAAAAAAAATATTGGAGGTCACCGGGTTCGAACCCGTGACCTCTAAGTTGGATAGTGAGTATGGAACCGGTAAACCAAGGCCTCAGCCGTGTTACAGAATGGTTTTAATTGTTTTAAACCAAAACAATTAGTTATCCCCAATTACTCAAGAACCCTAGAATCGAATTGAGTCAAATTGAACCCCAATCCGTTGTTGTTAATATCGATTATCATGGGGCTTTTGATCCCTATGTAAAATCGAGCATAATGATATATGTAACTTACATGATTGAGTTCGATTTGATGATCTCAAGTACAAGAACAGTCGCGACTACATGGGTGATTCGTTTGATATCTAAATGATGATGAAACTCAAATTAAACTTGTGTGTAGTTTCATAGGGTTGTGTTCTTCAAAAGCCCCCAATCAAACGTGGTTTCAAGTGTGCAGAAGGTGGTGAACAACCTCGGTGCAGGTCGACGATGAAGATGATGATCGATGGAGATGTTTGTACGATTTTTAGGTGGAATTGAGAGTTGTGAACGCTTAGGAATGTTTAGATGATCGTTTATATAAGTTTAATTTTGATAATTGTTAATGTTGAGTGGATTAAATAGCCGTTGAACGGTCGGGAATAAAGTGAGAATTATAGCCGTTAATCGACCGTTTTAACGCGTTTTAATGTTGGATACCCGTTCGAATTGGATCCAAGAAATGATTCGGTCAAGTTGTGGGGTTCGAAACCGCGTATTTTTTGGTTAATTTGGATCGCCGGAGAACGGCCGGAAAGGTGGCCGGAGTTGATCGCCGGAAAATCGAGGGAGAGGAGAGAGAACAGTTGGTTTTGAAAATTTACAGAACTGGTCCCTGCTGTTTCCAGTTTATTATTTCATGCTATAAAGTTCTTTTTGAAGTTTGATAAATTACAAAACTGACCCCTGGACTTTTATTATTATTATTGTTATTATTATTATTATTATTATTATTAATATATTATTATTATTATTATTAAGATTATTATTATCATTAACATTATTATTATTATTATTATTATTATTATTATTATTATTATTATTATTATTATATTATTATTATTATTATTATTATCGCGTCGTAAAATACGAGATGTTACAATGATAATCATCTAAAAGTGATTCATTTCTAACTTTATAAAATACTAGGTTAGATATGCGTATGGTACACGGGTCAAAATAAAAAGTTATATAATAGATTATATATTTATGTATAATTTAATATATATTCTAGATAACATATCAATGAAATTATTATATATAGCAAACATATTTAAGTTATAAACAATAGTATAAAATGAAAAAAGATTTTATTGTTAATAAATATCCGTAAACCTCTTTATATACTTGTTTGAAGTGTTTTAGTTTTAACAATGCTTAACTACAAATTAAATTATATTTTAACAAAATTTAGTCTTATTAAAGTTTTTTTAATAAAATGTTATTTTTTCTTCTAAAAAAAGTTATCTTTATTAGTATGGTATTAAATCAGAGTTAATAAACAATCTTTTTTAAAATCAAGATTTTTACCCAAATTGTAATTATTATGGTGATGACACATGGACAATCCTAGGTGACGATGATGTGGACATGCTAGAAAATAGACATTGGCACATAGAGATTTTGCTTTATTAGATTAGATTAGATTAGATACACCAGAAAAAAAAATATAAATAATCAAAAAAGTCATATAACATAGACCATTTGAATTATAACCATGATACACAAATCATCGAAAAAGTAAAGGGTAGAAGGATCATTCTCACCTAGGGTGTTCAAAAAATCTGATATCCACAAATATTCGAAATCCGATCCTTATCTGAATCCGAATAAACCAATCCGAATCCTTATTCGGATATTCGGATCGAATCTCATCCGAATCCGAATTCCTTATTCGGATTTCAGATATCACAACTTTTTTACTTGGGTTATTCGGATTATTCGGATATCTAGTTAATCCAAATAATAATTTAATTATGTTTGTAACCCAATACTCGTTACTCAACTATCAATTATGTTTTCAACATAATACTCAAGAATATTGACACATTATAATCCTCTAATCCTAAACAATTATGCAATAATCAATCGTTGTTTTAAATTAGAGATTATAATATATGAGTTCTCTACATTATCTATTATGTTTTAATTTTGAATTTATGTTCAACTCAAATATGATTTTGATTTTATATCTTTTATTGTGATTTTAAACTTATAAAATGTTAAGAATAAAATAATATCAAAACTTATAAATAATAAATAAAAACAAAAAAATAGAAAAAGAATTGTTATTTTGTTTATTCCGATTATTTGGATAAATTCAGATATTCGGATATATCCGAATCCGATCTGAATTGAATTCGGATAGATTCGGATCAGAAGAAATATCCTTATTCGGATCGGATCGGATTTCGGATAGGGTCCCCAAATTTACAAATCCGAATAATCCGATCCGAATAATCCGTTATCCGATCCCATGAACACCCCTACTCTCAGCACACACATGAACTACACCATAAATCCACCAGCTAAATTTTACCATGTCATACCACACTATACACTCAAATTTTATGATGATAGTGTTGTCAGATCATGTTACACTACACCACTACACCACACGTGCATATAACGATCACAATCTTACTACGAAAACATGCCATGAGAAGGGGTGGTGGCGATGGTGTCGGGTGGTGGCGATGGTGTCGGGTGACTTCAAGGCTCGTAGTGGCCTCACGGCGCGTAAGCCCCCTCTACCATAAGAAAACAATAAACAATATGACATTAAAAGTCCTTACATAATAATCATAAAGAAATCAATTATCATAAGCATAATTAAACTTTAAACTAAATAAATCTATTATTTAAAAAGACATGTAAAAGTAACTTGACTACTACACCGAAATACATTAACAAGACTAAACAACAAAAAAACTACCATGGAGTCGTATAATGGAGTCATATCGCAAGTGCAATTACTAAAAGAGACTGAATATATAAAATCACTCACGTAGAGTTAATATTTATTTTGTAATTGTTTAGATAAAAATATCCCTAATTTAGAAAACTTAGTGGAAAAAGTTAATGGTGTTAATTAGGAGTATCAAAATGAATTTAAATGACAATTTTTGTGAAACATCTGGATGCATATGATAAAATTTAAACTTTTAAACACAAATAATAATTTTTATGAAACCTCAAGAATGAAAAACACATTTAACTCATATATATAATAAAGAAACCCTTTTGTTTTTAATTTTGAAAGTTTTTCTAAACGTATTTTTAGGTCATTTTGTTTTATTAAATGTTTTTAACAGACGGCTTTTTAAAGTCTTTTTTACATTGTTCGATTTTTTAATGCACTTTTTGATCATTCATCTTACCTTTAAACTAACTTAAATGTTTTTTTAAGCCGTTTGTTTTTATTTAAGTTGCTAAGCTAATTTTAAAGTCTTTTGTTTACCGTTTGATTCTTTAAAACGTATTTTTATTCGTTTTTAAATTTAAAAGTAACATTTTAAATCGTTCAATTTATTTAAGGTTCTCTTTTAAATGACTTTTAAAACCGTTCGGCTTATTAATTTTTTTTAAAACTATTTCACTTTGAATAGACTTTTCAAAACCTTTTGGCTTATTTAAGACACATAAATAAATATAACAGTTTAAAAAACTACGTTTAAATTTAAAAAAAAGTTAAAATATTGAACAAATAAAAAGACTTCAAGATAAGTTCAAAAATTAAAATTATAAATGGTTTATAAAAAGACGTTTAAGTACACCTGAAGCTTTAAAAACAAGTTTAATAAGTCTAAAGGATTAAAAAAATTAAATAAAATTAATGGTTAAAAAATACGTAAAAAATCTAACAATTTAAACAAGACGTTTGAAAACCGACTATTTAAAAAAAGTCATTTTAATTAAACCAAAAGACTTGAAATAAATATAAAAATATTTTTCAATATGCATGAGGATAACTTTATAAAATAATAATTAAATTTCAGGATTTTTCTAATTAAATTAATCATAAATTTTTTATTTCAATTAAGTCATCAAAGTTAACCTTGATTTTTTTATTCTAATTATTTTTAACCTGAATAGCAGGTTTGAATAGCAGGTTTGTCATCCCTTTAGATCATTCATAAATTAGTTTTAAAAAATTCAAATATTAAAAAAAACTAACAATGTTCATAAAAACCGAGTTATTTTGTGTTTTTTGCAAATTATCTTAAAAATTACAAAAATATAAATGATCTAATTGGAACACTTCTAAGACTTTGATAACTTTATTGGAACAAATAAAAAGTATTATAGGCCTAACTGAAAGAAATAAAAATATGAGTGAAATGATTGAAATCTCTTATAACTTGCTTAATAATTTTTGAAGTTTTCCATTTACCTAAGAGTAAATTATGATTTTGGTACATAAAGTTTTTGAATACCATTTCAATCCAAGAGCATTTTGATTAATTTATTATAAACAAAAAAAGTCAAATCTAAGTCTGTTAGTATATTAAACTGAAAATGTTATAAAAAACAAATCACAAGACTTGATTTGTTAAAATATTATTTTAGACTAAAATGGTTTAAGCGTCCAAACCATAGAAATTAAAATATTAATTTACTCTTAAGTATAAAGTTTATAAGATTTCTAAAAGAAAAATCAAATGGTAAACTTTGCTTTTGTTTTCTTTGGATTGACTTTAATTAACGTTTTATCTTTAGATGTTTCAAAACAAGTTTTTAGTCTCTATGTGATTTCTAATACGTCACAACTAACTTCAACTCGATAACATGGTTAACTTTTTGGTCAAATGGGAGGGTATTTTAGTCGATTTACTTATAAGGACTAAATATGTAATTTATTCAAAGCTTTGTATTATTTTGAAGGACTAAATATGTAATTTGATTAATATTCTAATTAACTAATTAAAACCCTACCCCTACCCTTTGTCCTTCCTTACTTACACATGACATCACCCTAACACCATCATTAGCGTCCACGACCACCGCCACCCTTACATCACGTTACACCACCTCCAATGTACACCGCCACTACCACCTCACAACACCTTTGAAACCACCATCGTGATCTTCGTCATTGTCACAACCTCAATTTCGACAACTGGGGTTTTACCATTAGCCGCGTGACATACCGGGATCTCAGCCGATAATTACACATAAACGACACAATAATTACAAAACGTAGTTGTTCAATATTATTAGAAAATTCCAAAAGCATAATTAATAATGAATTCAAGAAAAATTTTACAAAAGCGTAAAGAGTTAATCATTTATAATTCAACTAGCGCAAAACACGTGCAACCCAAATTAATGTAAACTTGCGAAAGGTAGCGTTTATACGGTTGGAAAGCAATCAGAATATGACAGAAGTGATGTAATGCTCCTAAACGTGCACACCTTATGAACCTGAAAAAAACATGCTAAAGTGTTAGCACGGGGTTAGTGATTTCATAGGTAATAAACACTAATATAATAAAAAATAGATCCTATAAACAAAATAATATCAGTAGATAGCTAGTCTACATAACAAGTTACATCGTGTGTGAAGTTCGTAACCGAAGCTAACAAATATAAGTATGCCTCGGATGTGGTTACCACAACACAACAACATTAATTTGGTCAATTAAACACCCATTTGACATGCAGTTGTGCTAGCACGACTAGGTCGGGGGGTTTGTCAAACCTAGTAGATTTACTCAAAATATCCACCCTAAAGAACGTACATTAACGGTCCAAAAGTGAGGACTTAAATTGGTACAACGCTAGTAATCATGCGATAATTACAGTAATATCGATCAAATGAATGGACGTAAATGAACATGTTTCTTTTTCCCAAAAAGAATATATTTAAAGTAGGTCGTAAATTCACCTTGAATGCACTGCCATAAGAAAAATGCAAGCACAAACGATTAAGTTTTTGAATCACCTGAATGTACATTTAATGTTTATTAATATTAATTATTACTAATTTGGTCGTACGGTTTCAAGTTCTCGATTCAGGTTCCAGTGAAAACCATCAGATACGATACGCTTATGCAACACCTACATGTATTAAACATCAAACCTATATGCAGAACCAACACAATTCATGACAACTTATTTACCCTACGTGTATGAAGCAACCGCATATACACAGAACCAACAGTCCTACCAAACCTGTATTTAAAACCATACGTACTTACATACTTATGATATACATAAGAGCACACCATTCACATCTAACACACATATACATGCAAACATACAATACATAAAATATAGTATACACACATATTCATTAGCACCATCGCTACCACCTACTCTCGGCAGAAAGAATACACACATACACATAACCATAAATGAACACACCTAAGGTGAACCCACACACCTCCAAACGCACACACACACCCAAACACATACACACATCGTACACACGCGCACCCAACCGTACAAAGCACACCCATTCACAAAGGCTAAAAAAATAACCGGACCACCCTACACCTGCCGCCAAACCCCATGGCGCAACCGAGGACCACCAAGACATACAACCATATACACATAACACACACACATAAAACCTTTTTGCACAACCCAACCCACAACCCACAACAACACACATCTACGGGAACCATACACAACTTCACTCACAGGAACACCACCACCAACAATTATATACATACATAAATGCAAAAGAACACGCTACACATAAACATAAAATCACAACAGAATTCACTTACACGCATACGAACCCGATCATTGCAACCCTTGAACTTGTATGAAAACATACGCAGTAATCATATGGAATACTCAAAACCGCAATGAAACGAAAGCGAAAAACCAAACAGAATTCATACCAAACAGGAGTATAGATAATTAGAACTCCCCGATATGGTTCGTTTCTCAACCGTGATAGTCGGAAGAATACGGTGGTTACGATGGTTGTTTCCTTTATTTGGATTAAATTTAACTAACCCAATGATCTCTAAATAGACCCTAGACCCAACTATATTAACTAACACCGTTAGTTAGTTATGGTAGTTATGTTAACACCGTTAGTAGTTACCGTTAAGTTATGTGTATAAATACTCTACATCTTTGTCATTTGTACAACACACTTTTATAATCATATTATCATTCTCTCTGTTCTTGGCTTACGATCTAATCTATCATTGAATCATACGTTCAAATCCCCTACAATTGGTATCAGAGCCGATACCAAGAACACTACAATCAATCCCAAAGGACCGTGGATTGACACTTAAATCCTATACTCGATTTCGATGAAGGACCGATCGAATCGAAAGAAATTCAACCTACAGATTACAAACATCATACTATTCGAAACATAGGAACTTATAATCGATTACGACGAAGGACCGATCGAATCGAAAGGCATTCAAATTACAGACTACAAATATCATACGAATCAGGCACGAAATTCCCGAAGGACAGTGGAATCAAATTAACAAACAGAGACAACAGATCCGAATCAGTGATCGAAAGGGAAAAACAAAACCGTATTCAAAATCACACCCGAGTTCGAACAAAGGATTATTACCGGTTATTTCCGCGAAGAGACTGACGGAAATCAAGAATCCAAGACAGTAACACAAAAGCCGATACCCTAAAGGACGAGGGCGGCATCATCATCTCGAATCGATTTACTTGGATAAAACATCGAACCATTTGCAAATCTCCAAGACTGTTGCGGTTGGAACTCTCGCATCGTACACCATCGAACATCACCGAATTTTTTTGTAAGACTCATCAGAATTGGAAGAAACAAAACCCATTTTGGGTTCTGCAAGTTTGGTACACGTTTTCTTGACAAGAAAAGTCAAAGGATTTTCTTAAAAATTACACTCAAGTACAAAAGTTTACAATAGTTTCATTTTTTGAAACAAAGGTTTAAATACCAATCAAATCTTGGAAAATAATCATCATTTGTTTAATTTTAAGTAAGATTTCAAAATTAAGATCATTAAAATGACGGAAGAAAACAAAGATAAACCTGGTGCGGATGGAAAAATGGTCGTTTATAAAGAAGGAGGATCTATGTCACACTTTAATTGTCCAGTATTAAATTCTACAAATTATAAAATTTGGTCAATTCGTATTAAGACGATTCTCGAAGCAAACGGGTTATGGGAACAAATCGAACCCGCCCCTGAATCACAATCTGACACAAAGAAGGATAAAACCGCTATGGCATATTTGTTTCAATCATTACCCGAAAATATCATCTTACAAGTCTCCAAATTCAAAACGTCAAAAGAAATTTGGGACGCACTAAAAACACGATACGTGGGTGTAGATCGAGTACAAAAGGTAAGATTACAAAATCTACGCTCTGAATTTGAAATGATGAAAATGAAAGATAACGAATCAATTGATGAATTTGCGGGAAGATTAATTAGTATATCATCAAAGGCTACTAATCTTGGATCAACGTTTGATGATACAAATTTGGTACGAAAAATTTTAAATTCCTTGCCCAAACGATTTCTACCAATTATTGCATCAATAGAACAATATTCGGACTTGGACACTATATCATTCGACGAGACTATTGGAAGATTAAAGACATATGAAGAACGAATTCGTCCAAAAGGAAGATAAACAAAATGATAATTCAAGCAAATTATTATTTACTCGTCATGAAGGAAGGTATGGAAGAGGAAATAATTTTAGACAAAATAACTACAAAGGAAGGCCTCACCAAGGTGGTGGAAGAGGTCGTGATAGACAAAATTTTCAATCAAGACATAACTCACAGTTAAGAGGAGAAGGACATACCTCTAATGAATCAAAAGGAAATCAAAATCATTATGACAAGTATCGAAGGAACAACAAAGATCAGAAGAAGAACTGGAAATCCAAAAGTAATGTAAAGTGCTTTAAATGTAATCAATATGGTCACTATGCCACAGAATGCTATAAGCATAAACAAAAGGTTGAAGAATCGCATCTTATTCAAGAACCTGAAGAACCAACCTTACTTATGGCAACATGTAAAGAAAAGAAAATCGTCAATATAAATGAAGAAAAGGTAATACCAAAACTTTACTTATCTGAAAAAGGATCTGAAGGAACATGGTTTCTAGACAATGGTGCAAGCAATCATATGACAGGAGAACGTTCATACTTTATGGATCTTAATGAATACATCACTGGAAAGGTTAAATTTGGTGATGAATCGAGTGTAGAAATTAAAGGAAAAGGCTCTATACTACTTCAATGCAAAAATGGAGAACAAAGGACGATAACAGAAGTTTATTACATTCCAAATTTAAGGAGCAATATAATTAGTCTTGGACAAATGACTGAAACTGGAAGCACTATTTTGATGAAAAATGAACATTTGTGGATAAGAGATGCAAGTGGAAAATTGTTATTAAAGGTACCAAGAACAAGTAATAGATTGTACAAGATAGAATTATCTGTTGGCTCGCCAGAATGTCTCCTATCTCAAATCAAAGATACGGCATGGTTATGGCATGCTCGGTTAGGCCACTTAAACTTCAACTCTTTAAAATTCCTAACTACAAGAGAATTGGCACGTGGTATTCCCAAAATATCACACCCGCCACAAATATGTGATGCATGCCTTGCGGGAAAACAAAGTAGAGAAGCATTTCCATCACAAGCAACATACAGAGCAACTAGACCATTAGAACTAGTTCATGCAGATTTATGTGGACCAATTTCACCAACCACAAAACTGGCAATCGTTATTTCTTTCTGTTAGTTGATGATTACTCACGTTACATGTGGATATATATGATGAAAACAAAAGATCAAGCATATGAAATATTCAAAAGATTTAAAAGGGAAGTCGAATCTGAAACTGGGGAAAAATTAAGGCAATTAAGAACGGATCGTGGAGGAGAATTCACATCAATTTCTTTAACAAAATTCTGTGAAGAGAAAGGAATTCAACGTCAACTCACAGCACCTTACTCTCCACAACAAAATGGAGTTGTTGAAAGAAGAAATAGATCAATATTGGGTACAACTAGAAGCATGCTTAAAGCAATGAAGTTACCACAAGATTTTTGGGCAGAAGGAACTCACCATTCAGTTTATATACTTAATCGTGTGCCCACAAAAGCATTAAAGGATAAAACTCCATATGAAGCGTTAAAAGGAAAACCACCAAGTGTTAAACACATAAGAGTATTTGGATGTACTGCATATATGAAGGTACCATCAATTCAGTTACAAAAGCTAGATGATCGAACATTGAAGACTGTATATTTGGGAACTGAATCGGGATCAAAAGCACATCGATTATATGATCCTGTAAAGGATCAAATATACGTAAGTAGAGACGTGAAATTTGAAGAAAATTTACCATGGGATTGGGATAATTATCTGTCTGAAATGAACAACAAAAGTCCTGCTTGGACAAGTTTTATTGTGGAAGACTCACTTGATCAACCACAACCACTTATCTCAGTTGATCAACATGAACAACCCAATCAAGCAAGTGAATTTAGTCACATGGAACAAGATAATCCTGAACATGATACATTACAAAAGGAATCATCACGATTTGAAAATGATACTGAAACTACATCATTGGATATTGATCATGAACCCATTAAAGGTTTTAGACCTCTAGAAGATATTTATGATCGCACTATGGAAATCAAGCCTACCTATAGACAAGAAGACCTACTTTTGACCTATGATAATGAACCCAACAATGTCAAAGAAGCTTTAAGAGACTCAAATTGGGAGAAGGCTATGAAGGATGAAATAAACTCAATAGAAAAGAATAAAACATGGACTTTGACAGAATTACCTTTAGGACAAAAACCCATCGGATTGAAATGGATATTCAAGATTAAAAGAGACGAGAAGGGAAAGATCTCTAAATATAAAGCAAGACTGGTAGCAAAAGGCTACATTCAACAACATGGTATTGATTTTGACGAAGTATTTGCGCCAGTTGCAAGAATGGAAACTATAAGATTGATTTTAGCACTTGCAGCAAGAGAAAAATGGGAAGTACATCATCTGGATGTGAAATCTGCTTTTCTTAATGGAGAATTAAAAGAAGAAGTGTACGTATCTCAGCCTGAAGGTTTTATAAAGAAAGGAAAAGAAAATAAAGTTTATAAACTTACAAAGGCACTATATGGACTACGACAAGCACCTAGAGCATGGAATGTGAAACTAGACAAGACCTTAAAGGAACTAGGATTATGAAATGTCCACAAGAACAAGCAATCTACAAGAAAAACAAGGCTGAATTAATTATTGGAGTTTATGTAGATGATTTACTAGTTACTGGTATAAATAAGAAAGACATCATCAACTTCAAAAAGGAAATGAAGAATCAGTTTGACATGAGTGACTTAGGGCTATTACACTACTATTTGGGAATAGAAGTCACACAAGATTCAAAGGGAGTAACTATAAATCAAAGGAACTATGCTATGAAGATATTACAAAAGGCGAAAATGGATGATTACAATCCAACAACTTACCCAATGGAACCCGGAACAAAGATATCAAAGTTTGAGAAAAGTGAACCAGTAAATGAAACAGAATTTAGAAGAATAATTGGAAGTCTTCGCTATCTCACTCATACAAGACCAGACATTAACTTTGTTGTTGGAATGTTAAGTAGATATATGTCAACACCTAAGAAAGAGCACATGCAAGCCTCAAAGCAATTATTAAGATATGTCAAAGGAACACTGAACTATGGAATCACCTATAAAGGAAACGGAAGCAAATCTCTAATTGGATACAGTGATAGCAGTTATGGAACAGACCCTGATGATGGTAAAGGCACAACAGGAATAGTTTTCTACTTCAACGATGCACCAATATCATGGGCAAGTCACAAGCAAGCGACTGTTACACTTTCATCATGTGAATCAGAATTTATTGCAGCAACCTCAGCAGCATGTCAAGGAATTTGGCTAAGGAGCTTACTAAGTGAATTAACAGGTTGGCAACAAGACAAGATCATATTACGTGTAGACAACAAATCTGCTATACTACTCATGAAGAATCCAGTCTTTCACGGGAGAAGCAAGCATATAGATACAAGATATCATTTTATACGTGAATGCGTGGAAGAAGGAAGAATAACTATAGAACATGTCAGTGGCTCGCTACAAAAGGCAGACATTTTAACTAAAGCACTACCAAGGAAGAAATTTGATGAAATGAGAATCTTGCTAGGAGTCACAAGTGTTGGAGCAAGTTAAATTTAAGGAGGAGATTATTGGATTAAATTTAACTAACCCAATGATCTCTAAATAGACCCTAGACCCAACTATATTAACTAACACCGTTAGTTAGTTATGGTAGTTATGTTAACACCGTTAGTAGTTACCGTTAAGTTATGTGTATAAATACTCTACATCTTTGTCATTTGTACAACACACTTTTATAATCATATTATCATTCTCTCTGTTCGTGGCTTACGATCTAATCTATCATTGAATCATACGTTCAAATCCCCTACATCCTTCACCAACGAGGGGTCGGAACAATAGACGATCAACGATCGAGATGACAAAACCATCGCGTAGAGATGACATAGGTTTTCGGGGAACACACGATCGTCGCAAGGTGAGGATTGCTGGGGTGTGCACTTGCCGATGGAATGACGGCAACAGGTGCACATGGTGGGGTTATAGAGACATGGGGGTTATGGGTCAAATAATAAAATATCAAGGTTTAGGTAATTGACATCCAAGTCCCTGATTAAAAGCTGTTCCTAAGGGACCGAAGGTCTCAGGTTCGATCTGTGGAAACGGCCTCCCCACAAAATGTGGGGGAAAGACCGCGTACATCTTCCCTTAATTGGGACGGACCCTCCCTGGACCCTGCGAAAACGCGGGAGCTCTTTGCAGCACCATGTACATCCAAGTACCTGATATTTAACCTAGTTAACTTTAATGAACTAAATAATAATTTGTTGTTATCATATTTCAAGGTTAAATAAAGAACTTGCTTGAAGATGCTAAGGCAACGAAAGTAGGGTTAACGGCGTTAACCTGAAAGTACGGGATGTCACATCATTCCCTTGTTGAAGGAATTTTCGTCCCAAAAATTAGAACACTAGATTCAACGCACCAGGCTTAGTGATAAAAAACATGCGTAGGATAGGATTTCTGAGAATTTCTAAAACAAACCCAAAAGAAAAGATTATGATATTTCATGAGATTCACGAGAGTTGTGACATCATCCCTTATTGAAGGGAATTTCATTTTGAAATTTAAGAAAAGATATCGTAACAAATATACCTTAAGAAGTGGATGCCTGATCTTTGAACAGTTGCTGATACTTCCTTTTCATCTGATATTCATGTTCCCAGGTAAATTATAGTCCATGCTTGGAATTCCATCTAACACGCACAATAGGAATCTTACTACGTTTTAAGGTCTTTACTTCTCGATCCATAATCTCAGCTGGTTCCTTAATGAAACAAGCCGTTCATCAATCTCGAGTTCTTCTAATGGAACGACAAGTGATTCATTGGCTAGACACTTCTTCAGATTGGAAACATGGAACATATTATGATCACCATCGAGTTCCTCAGGTAAGTGTAGTTGGTAAGCTACTAGGCCAATTCTTTTGACAATTTCAAATGATCCAACGTATCTAGGGTTCAGTTTATCACGCTTCCCAAAGCATATCACACCTTTCCAAGGTGAAACTTTCAATAATACCTTGTCACTGACTTGGAATTCCAAAGGCTTTATCCTTTGATCGGCATAGCTTTTCTAATGATCTCGAGCTGCAGTCATACGATTATAGATCTGAATAATTTTCTCAGCGGTTTCATGAGCAAGATCAGGACTAGTTAGTTGACTCTCACCGACCTCTGTCCAACAGAGAGGTGATCTACACTTTTTACCATAAAATTCCTCAAATGGTGCAGTCTTAATACTCGTATGATAACAGTTGTTGTAGGAGAACTCAACCAAAGGAAGATGGGTTTCCTGGTTGTTTCCAAAGTCTATAACACACACCCTAAGCATATCTTCTAGGATTTGGATCATGCGTTCTGTCTGACCATTTGTCTATGGATGATAAGTCGTGCTCATATCCAAACAAATGCCTACTAACTTTTATAGCGTCTGCCAGAAGTGTGAAGTGAATCATGTGTCACGATCAGATATGATCGAGAGTGGCACGCCATGTCGTGTTATAATTTCCTTCAAGTAAATTTGTGCTAGTTTATTCATCTTTTAATTTTTATGAATTGCAAGGAAATATGCTGATTTAGTAAATGATCCACTATCACCCAGATAGTGTCATTTCCAGCTTATGGACGAGGTAGCTTAGTAACAAAATCCATAGATATATTTTCCCACTTTCACATTGGGATTTCTAGTTATTGAAGCAAACCTGATGGTTTCTGATATTCCACCTTGACTTTATAACAGGTTAAACACTTTGACACATATGTGGCAATTTTAACCTTCATGTTAGGCCCCCGGTAGATGACCTTTAAATCTTGGTACATATTGTCAGATCTAGGATGTATCGAATAGAAGGACTTATGACCTTCATCCATTACCAATTCCCTGATATTCCTGTACAATATAATTCATACCTGATCCTCTTAATAACGGAGCCCATCTGATTTTTCCTAAAACAATTTCTCAGCTCCTCTGAGAGATTCTGACTTGATGTTCTACACTCGTAATGCCTCAATCTGGGCAGTCTTGATCTGTAACGGTAGGTCTGAGCGAACAGTCAACAGCAGTGCATGGAAACGACGAGGTTTTAGGGTTTCCTTTCGACTTAGGGCATCAGCTACCAAATTAACTTTTCTCGGATGATACTTTATGACATAATCGTAATCATTCGAAAGTTCTACTCATTATATTTTGTCTCATGTTCAACTCCTTTTGTTCATGGATGTGCTAAAGGCTCTTGTGATCAGTGAAAATCATGCACTTGGTTCCACATAGATAATGCCTCCAGATCTTAAGTGCAAATACCATAGCTCCTAACTCTAAATCATGACTTGTATAGTTCTTCTCATGCACCTTAAGTTGTCTTGATGCATAAGCTATCACTTTCTCGCATTGCATCAACACGCAACCCAAACCTTGGATTGTGCATCACAGTACACCACAAAGTCGTACGTTCCTTCTTGCAATGCCAAGATCGACGCACTACATAGGTTGTCTCTAAGCACTTGAAAAGCTGCTTCCTTATTTGTAAACAGGTCCTTTCTAAGTTAAGGCATTCAGAGGCTATGCAAGCTTCAAGAATCCTTCTATGAAACGACGGTAATAACCTGCTAATCCAAGAAATTGGCGTACCTTAGTAAGCATCATTAGTGCAGGCCAATTCTTGATTGCTTCCATCTCAGACGGGTCAACATGAATACCACTCTTGTTAACTACTTGCCCTAAGAACTATAC
The DNA here is from genome assembly GCA_024085815.1 of Flaveria linearis. Lineage (NCBI taxonomy): Eukaryota > Viridiplantae > Streptophyta > Magnoliopsida > Asterales > Asteraceae > Flaveria > Flaveria linearis. Next base: position 29,340,161 of record CM044016.1, on the reverse strand, counting down.
TTCTCTCATTGAGAAGTCATATTTTGAAAACTTAGCGTATAAATGTTATGTCTTTAGAAGCTTTAAAATAAGTCTTAAATGTTTTTCATATTCCTCCTTATTCTTAGAATAAATCCGTATGTAATTGATCAAGACGATGACAAACATATTTACGTAGGGTTTACAAATACGGTTCATGAGGTCCATAAAGACTGCAAGAGCACTTATCAATCCAAACAGCATGACCACAAACTTAAAATGCGCGTATCGTATTCTGAAAGTTGTCTGGATATGTCTTCTTCTCAAAACCAAGCTGATGATATCCAGATCTCAAATCAATCTCTGTGTAGTAACTCGATCACTGAAGTTGATCAAACATGTCATCGATATGCGGGAGAGGGTAACAATTCTTTATGGTAACCTTGTTCAATTCCTGATAGTCTATACACATACAAAAGCTTATGTCTTTCTTATTTATGAATAACACAAGCACTCCCCAAGGTGAAGAACTAGGGCGTATGAATCCTTTTTCTAACAGTTCCTGCATCTTCTTTGACAATTCCTGTAATTCGTTTGGTGCCAAGCGATATAGCGCTCGAGTGATTAGGGCAGCAACTAGTGTCAGTTTGATCTGGAACTCTACTTTCCTGTGTGGAGAAAGACCAGGCAAGTCCTCAGGAAACACTTCGAGAAAATCCTTAACGACAAGAATATCATCAACCCGCTTCTACTTTGTGTTCTTTTCAATAACTAAAGCCAAAATAACTGAATGTCCCTTTCACAGGCATTTCTAGGCTTTCATGTAGGAAATCATGCCGACCGCAACACCACTTTTGTCACCTTCTACCGTGAGTATCTCTCTAATGGTAAGAGGAAGTCTAACGAGTTTCTCTTGAAAGATGATTTTGGCTTGGTTCCTGGACAATCAATCCATACTGACAACAACATCAAAACTGTCGAGAGTGATAGATAGAAGGTCAATATCAAATTCATACCCAGATAGACCTATCTTACAATTGCGGTATATGTGAGAAGCTTCGATAATCTTACCATCGGCTATTTCTACAGTATAGTTCGAGTCTAAAGCTATAGATGTAACATATAGTAACTTACTGAACTTATGAGAAATAAAAACCCTATCAGCGTAAGAATCAAATAACACATAAGCAAAACAACCATTGACAGGAAATTTACCAGTCACCATAGAAAGGTCATTTCAATACTTACCGATCCAATGACAAACGCTCTACCCTTAGCACCAGCGTTCCTGTTGCCTCGATTGTCCTTCCTCTTATCAACACCATTACCACCATTGTTCCCACCATTGTTATTCTTCCTCAGTTTTGGGCAATTTATCTTAAAATGACTGGTGACCACATTCATAACAACCTTTTGTTCATCTTGCTATCATGGCGGCTTGGCTGTTATATTCACCCTGCAATTTTTGGTAGTATGACTAAATTTACTGCATCTCTCATAGTTTTTCATATTACATTGCCCGTTGTGGTGGTAATTACACTTGTTACACTTTGGCAACGTTCCGCTATAACCACTGTTGTTCTAAGATGATGAGCGAGTTGTCAAACTTCTTGGGTTGCTGAGCTGAACCTTGCTTATTGCTGAGACCAGATTCCCACTTATGCTTGTTGCTCCCATCAGTGGTAACTAACACAGATTTACACAGGGGTAGCTTTCCTTGCACGACAGCCTGATCACTTAATTTGTGGGACAATCTAATCGCATCCTGTATTGTGTTTGGTCGAGAAGCAGTGACCATACTCTAAATTTCCGTAGCTAACCCATGAAGGTAGCTTTCGATCCTCGGTGAAGGAGGGTTGATCATATTAGGGCACAAGGTAGCAAGATCATAAGGGCGAGTAGTATACGCTTTAATCTCAGAACCACTCATCTTGAGGTTCCAGAATTCCATCTCTGATTTTTGCACCTCGTCACAAGAGCAATACTCCTCCTTCATTAAGTTCTTAGAATCTTCCTAAGTAGTTTGGTTGGCGATCTCCACCCCCAACAATTGAACTTAGATGTTCTACTAACTCGACGCCGCTCTATCCAACATGCCCGTAGCATTCTTCACCCGATTTGCCACCTGGCAATTACACATCTCATATCAGGATCTTAGCCAATAGTTACACCAAACGACACAATAATTACAAAACATAATTGTTCAATATTATTAGAAAATCCCAAAAGCATAATTAATAATGAATTCAAGATAACATTTGTAGAAGCGTAAACAGTTAATCATTTATAATTCAACTAGTGCAAAACACGCGCAACCCAAATTAATGTAAACTTGTGAAAGCTAGCGTTTATACTATTTTGTAAAGCAATCAGAATATGATAGAAGTCATGCAATGATCCTAAACATGCACACCTTATAAACCTGAAAAAACATGGTAAAGTTTCAACACAGGGTTGTTGAGTTCACAAGTTTTGATAAATAGTAATATAATCGAAACAGATCCAGCAAACAAAGTAATATCAGTATATAGCTAGTCTACCTAACAATTTACATAGTGTATGAAGTTTACAACCGAAGCTGACAAATATAAGTATGTCTCGGTTGTGGTTACCTAACCACGGCAACAGTAATTAGGTCAATTAAACACCCGTTTAACTTGAAGTCATGGTTGCGGGGGTTGTCAAATCCAACAGATTTACTCAGAATTACCTCGCAAAGAACATACATTAACGGTCCGAAAGTGAGGACTTAAATTGATACAGCACTAGTAATCATGTGATAATTACAGTAATACCTATAAAATGAATGAACATTTAAAATGAACATGTTTCTTTTTTCGAAAAAGAATAAAGTCACCTTGAATGCACTGCCATAAGAAAAAATGCAAGCACAAACGATTACGTTTTTGAATCACCTGAATGTACATTTAATGTTTATTAATATTAACTAATAATAATTCAGTCATATGTTTTCGAGTTCTCGATTCAGGTTCCCAGTAAAAACCATTGGATACGACATGCTTATGCAATACCTACATGTATTAAACATCACACCTATATGCAGAACCAATACCATGCATGATAACTTATTTACCCTACATGTATGAAGCAACCTCAATAATTAGTAATCAGGTTTCGGTTTTTGGGTATTTTCGGGCTGGGTTAATTGGTATTCGGGTTTTGTCAGTAACTAATTATTAAGTTGTCATAAATTACACATGATATTCATAAGAGCACACAATTCACATCTAACACATATATACATGCAAACATACAATACATAAAATATAGTATACACACACATTCATTAGCACCATTGCTACTACCTACTCTCGGCAGAAAGAATACACACATACACATAACAATAAATGTACACACCTAATATGAACCCACACACCTCCAAACATACACACACACACCCAACCATATAAAACACACCCATTCACACGGCTAAAAAAATAACTACACCACCTTACACCCGCAGCCAACCCCCATAGCGAAACCGAGGACCACAAAGCCATATAGCCATATACACATAACGCACACATGTAAAACCCTGTTGCATAACCCAAACCACAACAACCATATATGCGGAAACAATACACAATTTCACTCGCAGGAACAACACCACCAACAGTTATATACATACATACATGCGAAATAACAATACACGTTGTCATACCCTCAAAATCCACATGCGGGGTTTTACCGCGAGGCGAGTGAACAAACCAGGATCCCAGACATTAGTTACTTAGAACGACACTATATGCAACATTTAAAACAATTCAGAGTTTAAAACTTTAAAACTTTTATGGAAGCATTTTGTAGATATTTCAAACACAAAGTACTAAATGTAAACTATGCAAAACATACGCCCAATCCAAACTATGTAAGTATGCAATAATACAAAAGTAGGTAAATGTTTGTTCAAAATATGCAAGACTCGTGCGTGCTACTACGGCAACTACTAGTAACGACCTGAGAAAAGCATACTAAAAGTGTCAACATGACGGTTACTGAGTTCAAGAGTTTGTAACCATCATAAACAGTAGAGTTAGTATAATATAAAAGTGTATTGAAATAGATAGCTAGTCTAATTTCATTAGTAATAAAAAATAGTGATTTCACGATCGAAACTGACTATGTTTGTCTATTTGCCTCCCGCCACGACATACCAAGACGTGATACTGTTAGTCGTTTAGGACAATATTGCACCCGCTTGACCTCCATTCGTACGGGTTGGGTTTGTTAGACCCAGTAGTACTACCCAAGATTTCCCACTAGATTCCTTAAGTAACGATCCGAAAGTGTAAGGGCTTTCTATGTTATAACACACTATGTGTTACTAAACATATATTATAATAGTAAAGCATTTTAAAACAAAGTGTGCTTTCTCCCCCAAAAAGAGAGTAAACAAAAGTGGGGAATTAAAGTCACTTTATACGCAAACGAATGATAATAAGAGCTAACGATGAGTGGAAAGACAACCCGTCAAAGGTTACCTAGAACACGCAAGTACATAAGTATGTGTACATAGAAAGTTTAACAACCCTAAATGCTCAATAAACACGTTGACTCAAGGTTTTGGAAAACAAGACTCATTTGACCTAGTTGACCTGTTTGACCCGTTTGACCTGTTGGTGACAAGTTAATTGAATTCTTGTTTGATCAAGTATAACAACTCATTACACATGGTTATCACGTAAGTTGTTCACGTATGCCATATTACAAACCCTAAGTTCTATAAAGCTCATCGTACCTCCGTCTATCATACAACTCATACAAATCTTAAGAAATCCACAATCTCAATTTTAACTAATAAATCATACACCACCATGATCTATCATAACCCCATAGTTCCATAATCCCCTAATATAACCCATCATCATGTATATTCTATAAGAACCTAAATTTCCTAAGTAATGCGTCAAGCATCCATATAACTCAATCAGCATATTATACTATATTAGACATCACCAACAAGCATTCTAACATGACCATAACATCATGAACATACCCAATTCACAATATCCAATGATCTACATGAATACAATTTTCCTTTCAGGAAAGTAACACCCAACATCCATCTAACACCCAATTCATTCATGAATTCATCAACTTCATACCTAATCAAGTTCATAACAATCATCTAGACATGACAAACATCATTAATTCATCATAATTCCCAAACTTCATGCATAAAAATTTTTGCTTATAGCAAGGTATGAACAACCACTCAATTTCATGATTCTCTTGCATAATCCATGTAAACTAACATCAATGCAATACAACTAACATCATACTATCATCAAAAAAAAATTCAATTTCGTGTTTAATCATGTTAATTGAACTAGGGTTCTTCATGAATAGAAAACTATGAAAAATCAATCAAAACCTAACCTTTAATCATGTAGAAACCAAGAATTGACACTTGCTAACACCTTGCAATACCTAATTGGTGCCAAAATCGACTTAGTTGTGTGGTTTCTTGATCAAATTTGCAAAGGGGGAGGGGTTACGGCCGCAAATGAGGGGAGGGGGCTAGGGTTGGGTTAATCTTTAATCCCTCTTTAATCACCTTTTATAAAAGTTAATCTTTTTAGCACTTTTTAACAACTTTTTACAAAATACAAGCATTATTAATCAATAATAATAATCATTTATATATTTTTTCAACTAACTGCAAAACACATGAAATAAATTTAACATGTTGTCACGTTATCAAGTAAAATTCACAAATAATATTTAACATTTATGAATCACATAACCACAAATTAATAATCAATATTATTAATTAGATTATTATCTTTTTATCATCGATAATTGTTATTAAGTCACCAACATTCAATGACCACTAATGAGTGTTCGTGACACGTGTATGCAAGACCTAACGGAAATAATGGAGTTTGGTAACGGAAAATTAACAGATGTCACATTATCTCCATGTTGAAAGAATTTTCGTCCCAAAAATTGTGTTATATAGTTATGTTACATCATTGGTTTACTACATTGGCACAATGAAATCTAGTGAGTTTTCACACACATAAGCATATAATCACAACAGAACACGCTTACATGCATGCGAACCCAATCTCATAACCCTTGAACCCGTATGACAATATACGCGGTAATCATACTAAATACTCAAAACCGGTATGAAACGAAAGCGAAAAAAAGAGAATTGATACCGAACAAGAGCAGTGATAATGAGAACTCTCCAATGCGGTTTGTTTCTAAACCTCGGTTGTCGGAAGAATACGGTGGTTACGATTGTGACACCCCGTATTTCTAGGTTAACATCGTCAACTCGATTCAATTATTAAAATGTTCCTTCCTTTATTATGTAATTAATTATGTGATAAATGTATTCCATTAGTTAACATGGGGATCTTTTGTGCAAGTCGAGCAAATTGGAGGGATTAAATTGTCATTCATGGAAATTTCACAAATTTAATAACTACCCAAACACCCACCCCGTTCCAACCTTCTATAACCCTAAACTAGCGAAATTTTTGTTCCCCTCCCACATTGTTGTCGCCATTCTGAACCACCATCACTGCCGTCATCCAAACGACCATCCCCAGCAGCCTTCTGCTCCGGCGACAACTCGATCCTGCAACCTTGAACCCCGTCGACTATTAAACACACCCTCTTTTTCTGTGTAGATTATGTCACTTCCTTATAACCGTTACGATACGATTTCTCTATGGTGTTCATTACCCGGTGCGTAACGTTTTCGTTTCGGTTACGGTTTCTCGTCAATGGATTTGTTTGGGTTTTGCGTTGGTGATTAGTGTATGTGAGTGTGTGGTGTGTTGTTGTGACCATATATATTATCCTTGTCTATATATATATGTTTATGGTATATGACCTGTGTTTATGGGTGTCGTACGACTGTGGGGTCGGTTTGTATATGTAGTGTCGTATGTATGCAGGTGAATGTGCGGTGTGTGCGTTTAGCATGAGCGTATGAGCTGTTTGTGTGTGTGTCCACCGTTTGTATGTGTTCTGCATCGTGAATCTGGTATGCATGATGAAGTGTGATGCATTCGGTGGGCTTTGGCATATGGATTGGTGCACGTGAATGGCTTGCCTTATGTGTGTGCGCATGGATATGCTTCTGTTGGGTCCAAAAGGAAGTTGATTTTCAGAAGGTGTGGCCTTGTTTTAGCATTATTTATTGTATATGATAGTTGTGTGCCTTATACGTATGTATCATGTGTGAGTTGGTATGTATGTCATGTGGTGGTGTGCATAATATATATATTACTTGTGTGAGTGTGTATGTCATGTGTGTTAGTTGTGTGAGTGTGTATGCATGGATGGTTGCATGTGTATGTAATATATGTGTATATAGTATATATTATATAGTGTGTATAATATATTATATAGTGTGTATAGTATATATTATATGGTGTGTATATAGATATATTATGTGTAGGTAATATATATATTGTACGTGCATTGTGTTATGTGGGTGGAGTGTTATGAAACATATGAGTTTTGTAATAAGAAGTCATATAATAAGATGTATAAAGAGTGTCTTATTATATGATCTAGTATAAGCAAGAGTAGTTGGGTTGTATGCATTTAAGGTGATTTAGTGTTTGAATGTGCTTGCATGTGAAAAAAAAGAAAAAAAGAAGAAAAAAAAGAAATATGTCGTTGGTTGACACCGTAACCAAATCGTGAGACGTGAAACCGTACAATCCTTATGTTTATAATTAATAACTAATATTAATTATATATTAAATGAAATGCAGGTTAATCGGAACCCTAATCTTTGTGCTTTCATTTACTCGTTGTTGTGCATTCAAGGTGAGTTTACAGCCCCACTTTTATATATTCAGTCTTTCCGGAGCAGATAAACATGCTACTTTTCGTGAACAATACAATACCTTAGATTTCGTAATACTGCATGTACCTGGATACTATTGTGTTATACTATGCCTCTTTGGACCGTTAATATGTTACTAGCAAGGTGGTTATTAGTTGATCTACTAGGTTTGACAAACCCCGCCCGTGCTAGTCACGCTAGCTTGACTGGAGGTCAAACGGGTGAATGGTTAGCCTGTTTTGCAGTGTTGTGGTAGGGATTGCACAGCCGGGGCATTCATTACATTATTATTATTATCAGCTCGGTCACGACTTTATACACATAGTGACTTGCTGTAGGCTAGCTACCTACTTTTATGCTTTGATTACTAAATCTAGAATTTCATTACTATTAATTACTATTTTCTGATAAACATGTGAACTCACCGGTCTTTGTACTGATCTTAGCATATTTTCTCTTAGACCGTTGATATGGCACGTCTAGGAACACCGCATTCATTGAATATCATCTTCATTCACTTATAAAATGATTTTATGGTTTAATTACGTTTACATTATCTTAAATTGGTTTGGGCGCGTGTTTACGCAGTTTTTAATAGTTATTTAAACGTTTTCTAATTTTCGCTTCCGCAATACTTAATCATGTTTGGTTTATTTCACCGTTATCAAGTAACTTATATGTTTTGTACTTATCGAGTCGTTTGGTGTAACTGGTGCTTATCTAAGATCCTGGTTATGTCACACGCCTGACGGTAAAACCCCATTAGTGGATTTTGAGGGTGTGACAGATTGGTATCAGAGCATTAGTTATAGCGAACTAAAATGAACTTTTGCATCTTATTTGCATTGCATTTTAGACTATAGCTGGATTTGCATTAGTTATACAGACGTAGATTATTAAGTTATAATTGCTTGTTTTGCTTACTTGAGAACTGTTTGCTTTGGCGTATTCCTGTGAGCGTTCGACTACAGGGATGGTATCTTCATCTTCTTATGCTATGTCTAACGAGAAAAGGCCAGTTCACCCTGATTCCCTATTGTTACCTCCTGTTCCATAGCGCGGGTGACTTCGAGTTGCTGTGAGTCACGAGAAGGTTACTTGCGAATTACCTGTACCTTACCTTTTATATTAAACCCCTCATAATTGGATACAGTATCCTTGGTACTGGACTTGGATGGTTTATCGGGAGCATGTCCTGCCTCCTGTTAAATGCTTTCTCAGACGGGAGATACTTATGTCATACTTTCTTTACCTACATTATAACTTATCCCCTATCCTGTGGAGCTAGAAATAGCTGCACTGGTAACTACTATAGACATTAGAAGATAACTTATCAGGGTTTACATACGATGATGCGATCTTGCCCATCTGACATGAGTACATCGACGAACTCTCGCTCAAGTGAATGCCTTCCTCAACCAATTCTTTCGTACAACCTTGGTTAACCGACCATTGATTATAAACTATATCTTTAATACCCCTATCATTGATAACACTCTGTACTTAACAAGGTATGTTTGCTTGGATAGGAGAAACCAGGGGTGACCATGTAAAGCAAATTACCATCACGGGTGCACACGTAATTGTAATTTGTCATGCATGAGAAGTCTGGCGAACTCTGTTGGGTGATAACGGTCATAGTCAGTACAAATTTTCATTTCTATACTTTGAGACATGAGAGTCTTGATTCTCATAAAACTTCACTATTAATATCAAAACAATCCTTCATTTCTACTCGTATAAAAGTTCTCATCTACCTCGAGCCTTAATGAGATTCATATTATGACATTAGTCCTAGTCTCTATGAGACGTTACCCTTTCTAGCAGTTTAGTTATCGTGCATTACTATCCACCTACAATGTGCCAGATCTTCAAAAGTTGCAATAGACTGGTGATGTTCATTGGATTGATCTTAAGACTTAGAGTCTTGGAAATTTAAGCATTCCAACATCCATTTCATTTAATATCTATCATGTATAAGCATACGTTATATTTGTTTGTCTCTCTAATGGTAGGATCCAATCAGATTTTTCTGGCTGACTACAATTGGTGTAGAACCGAAAACCAAGACATTATGACGACCCCATCCATTACATCTCCGCCTTTCCATTACAAGCAACAAGTGCAACCATAATCGCCATGGGCCGTGTAATATGAACATTTGAGAGTGCTGTGAGGAAATTTGGCCATACCTTCAAGAACCGTCGTGTAAACATCCCGGACAGGTCACCTTAACACAAGAAGCACAAAGAGATGTTATGAGTGTGGAAAATCTTTGTATTTCAATAGAAACTATCCAAGGCTCAAGAAGAAGGAAAACAGACAGAAATGGTTGTTTCGCCTTAGTATTTTTTTATTCGGGTGCCGACAGAACCTACTATCCAATAAGTTTAGTAATCCGCTAGGGGTAGTGCCTACTGACTTAAGTTCTGAAATTACCATAGAGATAGCTTATGGTTGAAATATAGCGGCTACCCAGGTATATAACAGATGTAAACTAGGCTTAGCTGGACATTCATTCGATATGAATCGGATTCTTGTTACACTCGGTAACTATGATGTTGTGGTTGGTATCCAAGAACCAAGCAGGGATCGTTTGTGGAGACAAACTCATTAAGTTACCTCTTCCTAGTGGCGAGACACTCGTTGTGGAAAGTGATAAGAGGGATGTTGTGGTCGGCATAGTCTCTTATATGAAAGCTCAAAAGTGTTTAAGCAAAGGGGCATTCAGCGATTCTAGCCCTAGTTACTGAAAGACCACCGAGAAGAAGTGACTGGAAGATATTCCTATCGATAAGGATTTTCTTAAGATATTTCCCGAGGGCTTACCTGGCCTTCCTCCATACAGGCAAGTAGAGTTTCAGATCAAACTGACACCAGGAGCTGCCCTTATCGCTCGGGCGCCGTATCGTTTGGCACCGAATGAACTTCAAGAATTATCAAAATGGTTACAGGAACTGTTAGGTAAGGGCTTCATATGTCCAAGTTCTTCACCTTAGGGAGGACCTATGTTATTCGTGAAGAAGAAAGATGGAACCTTTGGATGTGCATTGACTATCGGGAATTGAACAAGATTACCATACAGAATCGTTATCCTCTTCCACGTATCGATGACCTGTTTAACCAATTGCAAGGATCAAGTTACTATTCGCAGACTGATCTGAGGTCTGGATATCATCAGCTTAGGGTTCGAGAAGAAGACATATCCAAAACAACTTTCAGAACTCGTTATGGGCACTTTGAGTTTGTAATCATGCCATTTGGTTTGACGAACGCTCCTGCAGTCATTATGGACCTCATGAACCGTGTTTGCAAACCCTATTTAGTCAAGTTTATCATCATCTTTATTGATGACATACTCATTTATTCTAAGAATAGGGAGGAACATAAGGAACCCTTAAGGACTATTCTCGAGCTTCTGAAAACCAAACAACTGTATGCCAAGTTTTCTAAGTATGACTTCTGGATGAAGAAGTACAATTCTAAGGGTATGTGGTTAATGAGAATAGCATTCATGTTGATCCGTCTAAGATTGAGGCAATCATGAATTGGCCTGCGCTGATGACGCCTACTGAGGTGCACCAATTTCTTGGTTAGTGGGCCATTATTGATGTTTCATCGAAGGATTCTCCAAATTGGCACAACCCTTGACTACCCCAACTCATAAAGGGACCATCTACATGTGGGGTAGCAAGGAAGAAGCGGCTTTGCAAGTGCTTAAGGAAAAATTATGTAGTGTACCGATCTTGGCGTTATCTGAAGGAATAGATGAGTTTGTGGTGTATTGTGACACGTCAATCCAGGGTTTGGGTTGCGTGTTGATACAACATGAGAAAGTGATAGCTTATGCATCGAGACAACTTAAGGGTGCATTAGAAGAAATATACAACTTATGACTTAGAGTTGGGAGCTGTAGTATTCGCCCTCAAAATATGGAGACATTACCTATATGGAACTGAGTGTACGATCTTCACTGATTATAAGAGTCTTCAGCACATTTACGAACAAAAAGAGCTGAACATGAGACAACGATGATGGTTAGAACTGTTAAATGATGACGACTATGACATCAAGTATCATCTAGGGAAGGCTAACGTGGTAGCCGATGCCCTTAGTCGTAAGGAAACCCTAAAGCCTCGTCGTGTCCGTGCACTACAATTAACGATTCATTCTTACCTACCATCATAGATTAAAAATTCTCAGTCTAAGGCATTACAACAACCGAACGTCAAGTCAGAATCTCTTAGAGGAGCTGAGAAATTATTTCAGGAAAGGTCAGATGGTCTTCGTTATTATGGAGACATGGTATGGGTTCCATTGTTCGGGAATCTCTGAGAATTGGTGATGGATAAAGCTCACAAGTCTCGCTATTCAGTCCATCCTAGGTATGACAAGATGTAACAAGATCTAAAGGTCATCTACTGGTGGCCTAACATGAAAGCTGAAATTGCTACTTATGTCTTAAAGTGTTTGGCTTGCTCTAAAGTCAAAGCTGATTATCAGAAACCGTCAGGTTTGCTTCAACAACCAGAGATTTCAGTGTGGAAATGGGAGAATATTTCCATGGATTTCGTCACAAAGTTACCTCGTTCACAGACTAGAAACGATACTATTTGGGTGATAGTAGATCGTTTAACCAAGTCGGCACATTTCTTGGCCATTCGTGAGACTTGCAAAATGGACAAACAGACACAGATTTATTTGAAGGAAATTATGTCATGACATGGCGTACCATTTTTGATCATCTCTGATTGTGATGCGTAATTTACTTCTCACTTCTGGCAACCACTACAGAAGTCATTAGGCACTCGTCTGGATATGAGCATGACTTATCATCCATAGACAAATGGTCAGACTGAATGCACAATCCAAACCCTAGAAGATATGCTTAGAGTGTGTTTTATTGACTTTTGGAATAGTTTAGAAACCCGTCTGCCTTTGGTTGACTTTTGGAATAGTTTAGAAACCCGTCTGACTTTTGGAATAGTTTAGAAACCCGTCTGCAAAATGCACGATTTAAGGCACTTTATGGTAGAAGGTGTAGATCACCTATCTGTTGGATTGAAGTTGGTGATAGTCAGTTAACTGGTCCAAAACTTATTCATAAAACCACAAAGAAGATTGTTAAGATTCGTAACCATATAGCGGCAGCCGTGATCGTCAGACAAGCTATGCAGATCAAAGGAGAAAGCCTTTGGAATTTCAAGTCGGTGACCAAGTGTTGTTAAAGGTTTCACCTTGGAAGGGTGTAATACGCTTTGGAAATCACGGAAAGTTAAACCCTAGGTATGTTGGACCTTTTGAAATTTTCAAGATAATCAGTCTAGTTGCTTATCAGCTAGATTTACCTGCGGAACTCGATGGCGTTCATAAAGTGTTCCATGTTTCAAACCTGAGGAAATGTCTAGCCGATGAATCACTCGTTATTCCATTAGAGGAACTAGAGATTGATGAACAACTTCGTTTCATTGAAGAACCAGTTGAAATTATGGATCGAGAAGTCAAGACCTTAAAGCGTAGCAAGATCCCTATTGTACGCGTTAGGTGGAATTCAAAGCGTGGCCCAGAATTTACCTGGGAATGCGAGGATCAAATGAAGAAGAAGTATCCGCAATTTTTCAAAGATCAGACATCTACCTTTTAAGGTATCATTTTAAGATATCATTTTCTTTAAATTTCAAGACGAAATTCCCTTCAACAAGGGGATGATGTCATAACTCTTGTGAAACCTTATGTTCTTTTGTTTTGGATTTGTGCCAGAAACCTTATCACGCGTAAACTTATGGACATTCCTATGTTGTGGCAGTTAAATCTGGTACTGTTCGCAAACCAGATAATCTAATTTTCGGGATGAAAATTTCTTCAACAAGGGGATGATGTGACACCCCGTACTTCCAGGTTAACGTCGTCAACTCGATTCAATCATTAAAACATTCCTTCCTTTATTATGTAATTAATTATGTGATAAATTGATTCCATTAGTTAACATGGGGATCTTTTGTGCAAGTCGAGAAAATTAGAGGGATTAAATTGTCATTCATGGAAACTTCACAAATTTAATAACTACCCAAACCCCCACCCCGTTCCCACCTTCCATCACCCTAAACCAGTGAAATTTTTGTTGCCCTCTCACATTGTCGTTGCCATTCTGAACCACCATCACTGCCGCCAACCAAACGACCATCTCCAACAGCCTTCTACTCCGGCGACAACTCGATCCTGCAACCTTGAACCCTGTCGACCCTTAAACACACCCCGGTTTTTTGTGTAGATTCCGTCTCTTCCCCATAACCTTTATGGTATGATTTCTCTATGTTGTTCATTACCCAGTGCGTAATGTTTTTGTTTCGGTTACGGGTTCTTGTCGATGGATTTGTTTGGGTTTTGCGTTGGTGATATGAGTATGCTGCGCGTTGTTGTGACCATATGTATTTTCCTTGTCTATTTATATATAAATATATTTATGGTATATGACCTGCGTTATGGGTGTCGTGCGACTGTGGGGTCGGTATGTATATGTGGTGTCGTATGTATGCAGGTGAACGTGCGGTGTGTGCGTTTAGCATGAGCGTATGAGTTGTTTGTGTGTGTGTCCACTGTGTGCTACAAGAAAAATGACTTTTAGCAAGGAAATTCTATAGCAAGGATATAATATCCTTACTATGGCACACTAAAAGACAAAAAAGTAGGGCCAGTTGATTTTCTACTTTGACCAGACATTTCGCAAGGACAATGTTCTCGCAGTAGAATTTTCAGTTTTTTTTGTTTTTTAATTAATTTTATTGACCGTAAAAATATATAAAAGTATGAGACCTTTTTTTGACTAGATCTATAGCAAGAACAATGTCCATGCTATAGGTAAATACATATTTTTTTAATTTTCAATTCCCACCAAACATAAAAAATACCGGGTAAATCGTATTTTCGATTCCCTCCAAAACTAAAAAAATCCCGGGTCACATATTGTGAGGACATTGTCCTCGCTGAAAGTATTTTTGAATTTTAATTTTGTTTTTAAATAGAAATACAAGAATACAAAATATTATATTTCAATATATTTTTAGTTTCCGTAAATGAAAGAAAAATCCGCTCAGATTTGCAATAGTGTATGTGTGTGTGTATATATATGTATGTATGTATGTTGTGTCTTTTGTATGTACATATGCATGACACGTATTTATTACATGTGTATGGTGTATGTATATATCGTGTATGTATGTATAATATGTATGACATGTTTGTATTTAATTATAACATATATAATGGACAATGTATTTATGTATGTACATACATAAGGCATGTATGATGTACAATGTACAATGTATGTATCTATGTATGGGTATACTGTGTGTGTATGTATGACACGTTGCATATACGTATCATATGTATAATGTACAATGTATGTATGTAATACCTGTATATATGCACTGTACGTAGGACATGTATGTAAGTATGTACGTATCACGTGTATAATATACAATGTATGTATGTATTAGTAGATATATGTACTATATGTATGACATGTATGCTTGTACATATCACATGTATAATGTACAATGTAGTTATATGTACGTACGTATGTATCATGTAAGGCCCCGTTCCCGGGCACCTTACGGTTGGTCGTTCATCGCACATAAAACATTTTGAAACACATATTTACTTTGCAGTGGAATTTAAAACATTCATTAAATAGTAAAACATGTCATTTCATAACTTTACAACATTCGTTTTCTTCTCGAAATACAATGACATGTCAAATATGGATGCCAGCCTCAAAACACTCCCAGTAGCTTATGCATCCATGCCTGCAACTCCTCAGCATTAACCAAAATACCTGCCAACTATCATGCATACAAAAGTCAGCGACGCTGAGTGAGTTCTAGTTTTTATATTAAAAACATACTTTTCTTTTCCTTTAAAACCATTTCTTTACATACATACGATCACACAACATACGTACACATAATATCATTATTAATCTTCCTTGCGTTCGTTAACTTCCGTTCACTCATCGTACATCTTTGTTTTTCATTTCTTATTTAGATCCCGTCAGGCTTTACCCCCTTCATGGCACACAGCCACGATTACTGAGGTCAAATGACAAGGATCCCGTTACGTTCATTCGTTATACGTTTTGTTCGTGAGCATACATCATGCACATGTATAGATAATTATTATTATCTGTCTCATTCATTCGTTACATCATTATCATTCAGCTCTCATATGGATCATGTCAGGCTTTACCCACTTCATGGCACGCAGCCATGATTACTGTGGTCGAATGACAAGGATCCCGTTTCGTTCTTATTATGGTATTTCGTTCGTGAGCATACATCATACATACATACAGATAATAATTATTATTATTATCTTCATCATCGTTCGTTCATTTATTCGTTCATTAACTTTCATTACGTTCTTTAACCTTCGTTCGGTTCATACTTTCTTTCTTTCATGGTTCTCTTTCTTTCATCTAGATCTTGTCTCATGCAATATCCCCGACTCACGTCTGTGCCGGGATACGCGACAAAGATCCCGTCGAGTCAATCACCTGGATTGAACTCCATTCGAGTCTGTTGCAACACAAAGTTTCTCACCTCACTATGTCATCTCGTGCAATTCGCACCAATAGAGTTGTCACTAAGACCAACTCTCTCTGTGTGTCATAACTCTGGGGTTTAGCCATAATCGCATGCCATCTCATGGGTTAGCCAAAATCGCACGCCACATAATCCACATGAGGTAGGCCAAAATCGCACGCTACATAGCACACAGTAAATACCACATCGCACGTATCGGAGCAGTTACCAAAACTAAACTCCCACTGTGTCTATGTCCCCCTTAAAGGTTAGCCAAGATCGCACGCTATAACATACACACACAGTTGAGCTAACAATTCTCAATGAGTCGTGAACCTCCTTTCCTTCTGCTTGCAAGCCGTTCTTACTCTCATTCATCTGGATCCTGTCTCCTGCAATACCGTAGTACGCGACAAGGACCTCTTTCGAGTCTGTTGCGACACAGAGTCGCTCACCTCATGCACTTGCTTGCAAGCATTTCATCCGTTCATTATTCCATATGATCGTTCGTTTTGTACCATATTGTATTCGTTCGTTTGTACTTTATCATTATCTTTCCCTTCGTTACATCATACTTTACGTTCATTAATCTATTTATTCATTCATCTTATCCCGTAAAGTCATACATTATGTATTATAAAACATAATACGTACGTTTTAGAAACTCTTTAATGAAGGAATATAACATATCACCCACACATATACAAATCATAGACTTCATCACATCATCATGCACACATCAAGCATAGGCCATCACATCATAACAGGACCTATCTCTCTATTCTACCACTTAACACCACTTAGAAAATCCTAACTCCAAAGTGGTTGCATGGGACTTTTCTGAAAGCTTTCTAACACTGCCCAAACATGGATCTATCATACTAAGGCACCTAAAACATTCTAACATCCATTTCTTAGCCATAGTCCAACTCTAAAACATACATACACATATTACTTTCGAACATACAGCCATAAACCCACGGTTTCACCGACCCTCCGCGGGACAGCGGGGGTTCGGGGGTGGCAGCCCCTGACAGCGGGGTACTAGGGGCAGCAGCCCCTAGTGGGGTCCAAGGGGCAACGCCCCTGGCTAGGGCCGGGCTGCCAGGTCAGCGCGCCCGAAAATTATTTTGAGCTATTTGAATGTCATATTTTACTTTAGAAAAATGTATTTTCTTGTTAAAACACCTTGAAATCCTTACCTTGAAAACCTTATATTTACTATGCATAATAGCCCCAAAAATATGGAAAAATGTTTAAATAAGGGGATCTAGAACTCACCTGTACTTGATGAGTAGCTTCTCAATCAAGCTTTAAAAGAAAGGGTTGCACTACCCCACCTGCAGATAAGTTAACACTCAAAGGGGTTAATTGCTGCCTAATTTCGTTGCTAAGTTCGCTGCTAGTTTTGCTAAGTAACTAGCAGTTTCGCTGCTATATTCGCCAGCAGTTTCGCTGCTATATTCGCCAGCAGTTTCGTTGGAAAAATCTGCAGTTTCGCTGCTAAATATGCTGGTAATTTCGCTAGCAGTTTCGCTGCTAGTTTTGCTGCCAGTTTCGCCCAAATTTTGTTGGATAACAATGTCTGCGAACTTATTGGCGAAACTATAGTTTCGCTGGGACGAATCTATAAATTCGCTGGATGAAACCTCATAGTTTCGCTGGAAGAATCTATAAATTCGCCGGATGAGTCCTTAAATTCGCAGAACGATCTGAAAATTACGAATCATCCCATTTTAACCCCAAAACTCAATCTTTTACACCCAAAACCTAGGGTTATCATCCAGGAAGCTATATCTAAGCTTTTTACATGTTTTCTTACATAAAAACGCGAGTTTTTGGGCGATTCTTGCCACTTTCAAAAACCCAAAAACTAGAATCCGGGTTTTTCACCAAAACGAACAATCAAACGATGTTTCTTACCTGAATTCTCGTTGTTTGGAAGTCCACGAACACAAATCTTCGATCTCTTGACCAACCGAGCCTCGATCCGACACTTCTCTCTCTACACTTTCTCTCTCTACACTTTCTCTCTCTAGAAACTGGGTGTTGAGTGCAAATGAGAGTTGCTCAGCTGATCCGTCTATATATACATCGGGCGTTCCCGGACCTTAAACCCGTCAAGCTCGTGACTCGAAGGGTTAACCCGGTCTAACACCAATAACCATCCTATTTTTATTAAATGGTCTCGTCTAAGCCCATTATTATTATTTGACTTGCTTAGTAAATTTTCCGGGTGTTACAAGTCCACCCCCCTTATTTAGGTTTCGTCCACGAAACCTGTTATTCCTCAAACCTTCGAGGCAATACTGTCCCATCTCTTTTCCAGTCCATCCTTTGGAGTCCTATCGCGCCACATCGTTTGTCAAAATTCGACTCCTGGTCTATCTTGAACTATTGACATCGGCAACCCATGCATACTGATCAATGTTCATTTGACCAGTGCCTGTGACCTCAAGCATGCCATGTGAAGTGCGGTCATTACAATTAAAAGAAACATCACAATATCCGAGCAAAGGCTTGGCGTCATAATCATTGAGCTTCAGAGCATCACTGAGAACCTCCAGCTTTAATGCTTGAAAAACACGGCCATCAACTTGCATAAAGTTGCTAGCCCTTGTTTGATGTTCTTTACGCATGAATAATAACCCTCTAGCAACCCAACACTGACAAGAAAGGCAAATCGGCTTATTTGGTGACCTAACCAAATTTATCCTTTCTCCTTTTTGTTTCTGTTCTCTTCCGATCATCATCCCTCAACGTTGTACCTTCGGACACAAATCCACCATCATTGTTTCGCCTTCCTTTCCCCTTCTTAACCTAGACTCGCTCCTCCGCTTCGCCCGTTATCACCATCGCCTTCCGCTCGTCGTACCACCTTCCCGGTGAAGCCTTCATCATAATCCATTGTCGCGGATCGGCACTGAACTTTTATCGGGCACCACCAATTAATCCATCCTTTTTGCAGCACTTGGTGCTTGCCTCATAAGTTACTGTTCGATTCACCCGGAGGTGTAAGTCTACCCACATACGTCTACTGGGGATGGTCTAACAGAAAACAAGCACTCCCTCAATCCTATTGCGAAGTCCTTTAGTGCACTGGGTAATCTAGTAGACTTACCTATAGTAGCTCCTAGGTCGAACGACGTCGATTCTTTCTATTCCTAACATGCAACTTATCACAGAAGGCAGCAGGAATGAAACCAGAGCCACAATCGAACTACACAAAGACTAAAGGTTGATCGACTGGAAACATACCTGACGTAACATCGAGGTCCGCCCTAGCCTCCTCTCGCGTCATCGTGTAGGCGCTGCATTTGCCCTATGTCCTTCTCTTCCAGCTTTTTTCACTCCCGAACCTTCTGCCCTTGGCTTCTCACAGTTCTTACTCATATGGCCAATTTCTCCGCAATTATAGCATCTCACGGTTCCACATTCTCTGGCCATATGACCACGCTTCCCATACTTGTAGCAAGTATTTGGTTCCCTTTTACATTCTCCCGAATGCTCCATCCCACAATTTACACACCTATCCGACCTCGCACCAGGTGCGACCAAGGTGCGACCACACGACGGTCATCCCCCCGTGCCTGCTTATTATTCGCCGGGACACCACCCCGTTCAGTTCTCCTCCTCCTCCAGTACCGGCATCCATCATCCTTCTCGCCTTCCTCAGCCACCACCACCACAGTTCTTTCGTCATACAACCTCCCCGCCAAATCAACCACCCGACCTAAACGTGCTTGGTTGGGCAGCGATCATGTGCCTACGGATATCCACCGGCAAGCCCTGAATATACCTCTTAATCTTTCACGAAAGAGGTGTCACCTGATCCGGAACAAGCCGTGCCATCTCGTTGAATATGGTGGTGTACTGCTGATACGTCATCGTTCCCGCTTCTAGCTGCAGGAACTCCCTTTCTACCTTGTCCATCTCACGGTGAGGACAGAACTCCTCAATCACTAACCTTTTCAACTCTGGCCATCTCATCCTTCTGATAGCCCGACTACCCTCAACTTGGACTACGTTGTCCCACCAGCACAAAGCTGAGTCCACGAAAGAATGAGCAGCAAACTTTACTTTCTGATTCTCTCGGCATTCGCTGATTTTCAAAACAGCTTCCATCTCTCTCACCCACCGGTGAGCTGCGGCAGCAGTGCCATTACCATCAAAAGTTAGGGGCTTGCATCGCTGAAACTCCCCATAATTACAGCCTCGTGCCGTCTCCGGCGCAGGCTCTTCTTCCTTTTCTTCCTCTGCGTCATCGAAGGAAACCGTTTCGGTCTCGGGCCGTCTCCCTTCGCCCGAAGGTCTACCCCTTTCCTGTCTCTCCCCGTCTCTGACAGCCTTCATCATCTCGGTCACTACAGACGGTAGGATCGTCTGCATGACCTGATGCACTTCCTCAACTACCGCCTCTTTCACCGAGGCTCTCAAGTTAGCACTCTCATCACCACCTCCCGGTTGAGGTGTTTCGGGTTCCTCGTGAACCACCTGTTCCACTCTAGATCGTGCTCTCGTGACTCGTGGTTCAACACCACGTCCGCCACTACCTCCCCCACGTGAAGCCTTAGAAGGTCTACCACCGGCCATTCCCTATCCCACACTAAAAGATTTAAACACTAACACGATCATTCAAGGGAATAACTCAGTTCATGTCAAGTATAGTAAGTCCCTAATTACAGTGATCAGTTGTGATTAGCCACTTACCTTACTTTCATACCCCGAGTATTACCTGTCCTGACTATATCAGCATCTAAATCCACCAGTAAAACATAAACACATAACATGCGCACATAATACCGGTTAACTGTTTGCTTACATAAAATGTTTACATAAAACCTTTACCTGCATGCATGTAGCTACTAGGACTGGCATCCTTTTCCTTTGTCCCATTCTCAGTATAAGTTTAGGTTTATTTTAAAAGTTTACCCGTTTCACTTAAACTTTTGCTCTGATACCAACTTGTAAGGCCCCGTTCCCGGGCACCTTACGGTTGGTCGTTCATCGCACATAAAACATTTTGAAACACATATTTACTTTGCAGCGGAATTTAAAACATTCATTAAATAGTAAAACATGTCATTTCATAACTTTACAACATTTGTTTTCTTCTCGAAATACAATGACATGTCAAATATGGATGCTTGCCTCAAAACACTCCCAGTAGCTTATGCATCCATGCCTGCAACTCCTCAGCATCAACCAAAATACCTGCCAACTATCATGCATACAAAAGTCAGCGACACTGAGTGAGTTCTAGTTTTTATATTAAAAACATACTTTTCTTTTCCTTTAAAACCGTTTCTTTACATACATACGATCACACAACATACGTACACATAATATCATTATTAATCTTCCTTGCGTTCGTTAACTTCCGTTCACTCATCGTACATCTTTGTTTTTCATTTCTTATATAGATCCCGTCAGGCTTAACCCCCTTCATGGCACACAACCACGATTACTAAGGTCAAATGACAAGGATCCCGTTACGTTCATTCGTTATACGTTTCGTTCGTGAGCATACATCATGCACATGTATAGATAGTTATTATTATCTGTCTCATTCATTTGTTACATCATTATCATTCAGTTCTCATATGGATCATGTCAGGCTTTACCCACTTCATGGCACGCAGCCATGATTACTGTGGTCGAATGACAAGGATCCCGTTTCGTTCTTATTATGGTATTTCGTTCGTGAGCATACATCATACATACATACAGATAATAATTATTATTATTATCTTCATCATCGTTCGTTCATTCATTCGTTCATTAACTTTCATTACGTTCTTTAACCTTCGTTCGGTTCATACTTTCTTTCTTTCATGGTTCTCTTTCTTTCATCTAGATCTTGTCTCATGCAATATCCCCGACTCACGTCTGTGCCAGGATACGCGACAAAGATCCCGTCGAGTCAATCACCTGGATTGAACTCCATTCGAGTCTGTTGCAACACAAAGTTGCTCACCTCACTATCTCATCTCGTGCAATTTGCACCAATAGAGTTGTCACTAAGACCAACTCTCTCTGTGTGTCATAACTCTGGGGTTTAGCCATAATCACACGCCATCTCATGGGTTTGCCAAAATCGCACGCTACATAATCCATATGAGGTAGGCCAAAATCGCACGCTACATAACACACAGTAAATACCACACCGCACGTATCGGAGCAGTTACCAAAACTAAACTCCCACTGTGTCTATGTCCCCTTAAAGGTTAGCCAAGATCGCACGCTATAACATACACACACAGTTGAGCTAACAACTCTCAATGAGTCGTGAACCTCCTTTCCTTCTGCTTGCAAGCCGTTCTTACTCTCATTCATCTGGATCCTGTCTCCTGCAATACCGTAGTACGCGACAAGGACCTCTTTCGAGTCTGTTGTGACACAGAGTCGCTCACCTCATGCACTTGCTTGCAAGCCTTTCATCCGTTCATTATTCCATATGATCGTTCGTTTCGTACCATATTGTATTCGTTCGTTTGTACTTTATCATTATCTTTCCCTTCGTTACATCATACTTTACGTTCGTTAATCTATTCATTCATTCATCTTATCCCGTAAAGTCATACATTATGTATTATAAAACATAATACGTACGTTTTAGAAACTCTTTAACAAAGGAATATAACATATCACCCACACATATACAAATCATAGACTTCATCACATCATCATGCACACATCAAGCATAGGCCATCACATCATAACAGGACCTATCTCTCTATTCTACCACTTAACACCACTTAGAAAATCCTAAGTTCAAAGTGGTTGCATGGGACTTTTCTGAAAGCTTTCTAACACTGCCCAAACATGGATCTATCATACTAAGGCACCTAAAACATTCTAACATCCATTTCTTAGCCATAGTCCAACTCTAAAACATACATACACATATTACTTTCGAACATACAGCCATAAACCCACGGTTTCGTCGACCCTCCGCGGGACAGCGGAGGTTCGGGGGCGGCAGCCCCTGACAGCGGAGTACTAGGGGCAGCAGCCCCTAGTGGGGTCCAAGGGGCAACGCCCCTGGCTGGGGCCGGGCTGCCAGGTCAGCGCGCCCGAAAATTATTTTGAGCTATTTGAATGTCATATTTTACTTTAGAAAAATGTATTTTCTTGTTAAAACACCTTGAAATCCTTACCTTAAAAACCTTATATTTACTATGCATAATAGCCCCAAAAACATAGAAAAACGTTTAAATAAGGGGATCTACAACTCACCTGTACTTGATGAGTAGCTTCTCAATCAAGCTTTAAAAGAAAGGGTTGCACTACCCCACCTGCAGATAAGTTAACACTCAAAGGGGTTAATTGCTGCCTAATTTCGCTGCTAAGTTCGCTGCTAGTTTTGCTAAGTAACTAGCAGTTTCGCTTCTATATTCGCCAGCAGTTTCGCTGGAAAAATCTGCAGTTTCGCTGCTAAATATGCTGGTAATTTCGCTAGCAGTTTCGCTGCTAGTTTTGCTGCCAGTTTCGCCCAACTTTCGTTGGATAACAATGTCTGCGAACTTATTGGAGAAACTATAGTTTCGCTGGGACGAATCTATAAATTCGCTGGATGAAACCTCTTAGTTTCGCTGGAAGAATCTATAAATTCACCGGATGAGTCCTTAAATTCGCAGAACGATCTGAAAATTACGAATCATCCCATTTTAACCGCAAAACTCAATCTTTTACACCCAAAACCTTGGGTTATCATCCAGGAAGCTATATCTAAGCTTTTTACATGTTTTCTGACATAAAAACGCGAGTTTTTGGGCGATTCTTGCCACTTTCAAAAACCCAAAAACTAGAATCCGGGTTTTTATCAAAACGAACAATCAAACGATGTTTCTTACCTGAATTCTCGTTGTTTGGAAGTCCACGAACACAAATCTTCGATCTTTTGACCAACCGAGCCTCGATCCGACACTTTCTCTCTCTACACTTTCTCTCTCTAGAAACTGGGTGTTGAGTGCAAATGAGAGTTGCTCAGCTGATCCGTCTATATATACATCAGGCGTTCCCGGGACCTTAAACCCTTCAAGCTCGTGACTCGAAGGGTTAACCCGGTCTAACACCAGTAACCATCCTATTTTTATTAAATGGTCTCGTCTAAGCCCATTATTATTATTTGACTTGCTTAGTAAATTTTCCGGGTGTTACATATCACATGTATAATGTATAATGTATAATGTATATGTGTATGTATTACTTGTATATATGGAACTTATGTATGCATGTACGTATCACAAGTATAATGTACAATGTGTTTATACATGTACGCAAGTAAGACATATATGATGTACAATGTATATATCTAGCTACGGATTACTGTGTATGTATGTATGTATGTATGTATGACATGTATGACGTACAATGTATGTATGTACGTATCACATGTATACTATGTATACATGAAGGTATACATAGTAATATCCATCCTAGTGTGAAATATAAATTAAAGGTATCATCACTTACAATTTTTTTATAGTATGCGTATTAGATTAATTGAGATTTAATTAGTTCTTACATAGGGAGCGGTCTTGCGCCTTCGAAAGAATCTGCTGTGATGAAGGGAAAGACAGGGAAGGAGAATATTGTTGGATATAGAAGTTGTGACACCTCAAAATTCCAGGTTAACGCCGTTAAGCGTCTTTCATTTATTGCGTTTATTCTACGTAATTAACATTATTAACAAGTGCTAAACAAATGTAATCATAAAATACAATTTATACTTATCTCAAGTAACTAAATGATTATCTTATTTAACTTAATTAATATTTAAATTTAGGAGGTAATTAAGTTTGTAACTCTTAGGGCTAATTTATAACTTATATATTCAAAATAATATAAAATAAAAAAACCCCAAATTTAACCTCATTACCGCCCCCACCCCCACACATTAAACGAAACCCTAGCTGCACTCGATCGGGGTTCTCCCGGCGATCACTGCCAACCCCGATCGCCTTCACAACCCTTCACCGGTGATCCCCTTCACCCAGTGCAGCCCTGCTCCGCAGGTGAGCCCCTTCACGACCGACGACCTCCTGCACCGGTGACCCCCTTCACGACCGACGGCCCTGCTCCACCGGTGACCCCCATCACGACCGAAGACCTCCTTCACCGGTGACCCATTTCAGGCAGTGCAGCCCTGCTCTGGTGACTCCCTTCACGACCGACGACCTCCTTCACTGGTGACCCCCTTCACGACCGACAGCCCTGCTCCACCGGTGACCCCCTTCACGACCGAGTGTTGAAACATAGTTTATACATAGTCTTAATGTTATGGTTGAAACATAATGTTATGCTACAACTTTTTTGCTTGATATTGCACTCTAATTAATCAACTCATAATTAATCGGGTTGAATTTTCACCTCTATGCCTTTAGAACTTTGGATCTTTGACTTTTTGGTCTTATGTTTTTTGTACTATAGCAATTGGCGGACCCAAGTAGAAGGTGGCATCATCAAAAAACAAGTCAATGAAAAGTTGACATCATCAAAGAAAAAATATACCCGTCTTGCTACTAAACTGAAAGATGTTGTAAAAGGTTTGGCGGAACATGATATTTTGATTGAATTTGACTCTGATTACGAGAGTGACAGCTCCGACTAGGTTATCCCCATGTTTTTTATGAACTTAGATCTTTGTCAATTCTATATGTAAACCTGAATTTTCTATTTGAATGTATTCTCAAACTCTAACTAGGTTATGGTATGTTTATGTTGTGGTTGTATGATTGATGATATCATTATTGTTGTTTGATGGAAATCTGAAAAACAAAACAGGCATCGACCCAGAAATATTCCGGGCGGGAAGTTGTATTTACAGCAAAAACTGCAGTGAAATTCCCAGTCTTTCAGCAAGGACAAAGTCCTCTCTAAAAACTTTAGCAAAGACAAAGTAAAGTACTAAAAAAATAATATTTAAGATACAGCAAGAACTTTGTCCTCACTGCAGACTCAGCATTTACTATTACTGTATACGTTTATAAAACATTTATACATGTATACACGTATAATTGTATAAATATATATGCTATATGTAATTTTATAATTATATACCAAAAATGTTATAGTGAGGACAAAGTCCTTGCTGTAGTGTATTTAATTACTTTTTCAAAAGTCAGAGCTGTCCTTGCTGTATTCGTTGACTATCCTCGCTGTAGACCTGTAGCCACGGGGCTTTGGCGAGGAACATTCAGCGAGGACATGTCCTCGCTGTACATCTGCAGTGAGGACATTCTAACATTTAGCGAGGACTTTTGTCCTTGCTGATGTCATTTTTCTTGTAGTATGTGTTTTGCATCGTGAATCCAGTATGCATGATGAAGTGTGATGCATTCGGTGGGCTTTTGCATATGGGTTGGTGCACGTGAATGGCTTGCCTTGTGTGTGTGCGCATGGATATGCTTCTGTTGGGTCTGAAAGGAAGTTGACTTTAGGAAGGTATGGCCTTGTTTGAGCATTATTTATTGTATATGATAGTTGTGTGCCTATACGTATGTATCATGTGTGAGTTTGTATACATGTCATGTGGTAGTGTGCATAATATATATATTACTGAGTGAGTGTGTATGTCATGTATGTTACTTGTGTGAGTGTGTATGCATGGATGGTCGCATGTGTATGTAATATATGTTATATATGTGTATATAGTACATATTATATAGTGTGTATAGTATATAGTATATAGTGTGTATAGTATATATTATATGGTGTGTGTATATATATATATTATGTGTAGGTAATATATATATTGTACGTGCGTTGTGTTGTGTGGGTGGAGTGTTATGAGACATACGAGTTTTGTAATAAGAAGTCATATAATAAGATGTATAAAGAGTGCCTTATTATATGATCTAGTATAAGCAAGAGTAGTTGGGTTGTATGCATTTAAGGTGATTTAGTGTTTGAGTGTGCTTGCATGTGAAAAAAAAAAAGAAAAATGCCATTGGTTGACACCGTAACCAAATCGTGAGACGTGAAATCGCACAATCCTTAAGTTTATAATTAATAATTAATATTAATTATATATTAATGAAATACAGGTTAATCGAAACCCTAATCTTTGTGCTTTCATTTACTCGTTGTTGTGCATTCAAGGTGAATTTACAGCCTCACTTTTATGTATTCACTCTTTTTGGGGAGAGAAACATGCTACTTTTCGTAAACGATACAATGCCTTAGATTTCATAAACTGCATGTACTACGCATCTTCGGACCGTTAATATGTTACTAGCGAGGTGATTGTTAGTAGATCTAGTGGGTTTGACAAACCCCGCCCGGGCTAGTCGTGCTAGCTTGACTAGAGGTCAAACGGGTGAATGGTTAGCCTGTTTTACAGTGTTATGGTAGGGATTCCACAGCCGGGGCATTCATTACATTATTATTACTGTCAGCTCGGTCGTGACTTCATACACATAGTGACTTGCTGTAGGCTAGCTACCTACTTATATGCTTTGATTACTAAATATAGAATTTCATTACTATTAATTACTGTTTTCTGATAAACCCGTGAACTCACCGGTCTTTGTACTGATCTTAGCATGTTTTCTCTCAGGTCATTGATATGGCACATCTAGGAACACCGCATTCATTGCATATCATCTTCATTCGCTTATAAACTGATTTTATGGTTTAATTACGTTTACATTTGCTTAAGTTGGTTTGTGCGCGTGTTTGCGCAGTTTTAAACAGTTGTTTAAACATTTTCTAATTTTCGCTTCTGCAATACTTAATCATTTTTGGTTTATTTCACCATTATCAAGTAACTTATATATTTGTGATTATCAAGTCGTTTGATGTAGCTGGTGCTTATCTGAGATCAAGTAACTTATATATTTGTAATTATCAAGTCGTTTGATGTAGCTGGTGCTTATCTGAGATCCTGGTTATGTCACACGCCTGACGGTAAAACCCCGTTAGTAGATTTTGAGGGTGTGACAATGATGGTTGTTTCCTTCACCGTCGAGGGGCCGGAACAATGGATGATCAGCGATCGTCACAAGGTGAGGATTGCTGGGGGTTTGCACTTGCTAATGGAATAACGCCAGCCGGTGCACACAGTAGGGCTATAGAGACGTGGGGGGTGGGGGGTTATGGGTCAAATAATAAAATATCAAGGTTTATGTCATTGACATCCAAGTCCCTGATGTTTAACCTGGTTAACCTTAATGAACTAAATAATAATTAGTTGTAATCATATTACAAGGTTAAATAAAGAACTTGGGTGAAGATGCTAAGGTAACGAAAGTAAGGTTAACGACGTTAACATGAAAGTACGAGGTGTCACAGTCATCATGTTGATCCTCTAACATTATCTCTAAAATCAAGTCCAAATCGATTTTTGTTTAGGCTAGGTGGTGGTGGTGGTAGTGGGTGTTTTTAGATGGGTTATGTGGGCCTCGATTATAGAAAAAACCCTAGTTGAATTCACACATCATAATATAATAATTACATAATATGAAAAATGCAACTGATATCACTATTCAATGAATAGTAATACAGTGCTTCCCCTTCTTCTTCTTCAAGGGCTCTCCACTGCCATCCATCTCCACTGCCCATCTTTGGTCTTTCATCCTTCACGTCGCCGGCGATCACCACCACCACCACCACCACATCCATCTCCACCATCGTAACATCTACAATGGAATCCCTCTCCTCTGTCTCCACCTCCATCGTCTTCCTCCCCAAACCCCCTTCCACCACCACCATAACCACCGCAGCCGATCGCTGGCACCGCCATCCTACCGTCGTCGCCTTCTCTTTCTTCGCCTCCAACGCCGTCGCCTCCTCCGTCGTGGCCTCCGCTCCGCCACCGCCAATCCGATTCCGATTCAGGTGTCGTAGAACCTCTCGCTTGCTCTCGGAATCACCAACACCCACCTCCACCATCGTTCTGCTTAGCCTCCGGCGAACGGTTGGTGTCGGCCGCGAGAGACGGCGATTTCGGGTGGAGCAGCGGGCGGCGACGGGGGCTGAGCGGCAGCCGTCGCAGATCTGCGATCGGAGGTGTTTGTCGGAGAGGGTGTTGGCGTGGCAAATTCCCATGTTATCTGCAACAACACTTCACTCCAAGACCCATTTACCAATTGATCGGAGGGTTGGTGTTTGCTTTGGCTGCAAAGAGAAAAGGGTTTGATGTTTTGGTATTTGAGAGAGATTTGAGTGCAATCAGAGGTGAAGGGCAGTATAGAGGTCCGATTCAGATACAGAGTAATGCTTTGGCTGCTTTGGAAGCTATTGATTTGGATGTTGCTGATGAAGTTATGAAGGCTGGTTGCATCACTGGTCAGAGGATTAATGGATTGGTTGATGGTGTTTCTGGTAATTGGTAAAGTCTTCTTCTTTATCAATTCCCTCACTTTGATTTGCTTATCATAGTTTAACTAATGATTTCTGTATTGCAACTTCTATTCAACAACCACCTATAAGGCATGTGTAAGTGTTTTGCATTATGCCTAATTAGAAATAGAAGTCTAATCGAGGGTTTTTGTTGAATTATTTGGTAAGTGAGTTGAAGTTGAAGGGCGTTTGTTTGGGTTCAAATCATATTGTTTGAAAGTTCAAGTTTTTTGGAAAAGTTGGAGCTTTTTAAAGCTGATAGTATGCTTCAGTTAAACAATGAATAATAGGCATTCTTTACTGATTGGTATTCTTTAGTTTCCTTGCTTTGGATGTTCTTCTTCTTAGGTTAGTAAGTTTGATTGTCTGCTATTGAGATTAGGGCAGTACTAAAGAGTTGCTGTTAGTAATTTAGTATTACTATATTAGTTAGTTAGAACCCTTATGGAATGATTCTTTTATATTGAATGAGTTGACTGATTTTAGATTATTGGTACCTTATATTTTATGAAGCCCGCTGAAATGTTTTCAAAAATTGAATAACAGTAATACAGAAATATAAGACTTCAAATGAAAACACAACATATGAAAACAGAAATATGATGTATACAGTGGTGGCTATGTTGCTGGATGCGGAGGTCGGTCGTCAATGTCATTGGTGTATGCCATTGTGATATTAAGCCACAAAATTTATTGGTAAGATCTAATAATTCATAAATTTATCTTGTTGGTGATTTATGAAATGCCAATATGTGAATAACATTGTTGAGTGCAGGTTAATCCACAAACTCATCAGCTAAAACTATGTGATTTCGGGAGCGCAAAGATGTTGGTAAGTTTATATGATTCTTAAGTCTCTAAATATAATTGAGGTTGGGTATTGACTTGGATCCTTTTGTTACTGCAGGTACCTGGGGAACCAAATATATCATATATTTGCTCAAGATATTATACGGCTCCTGAGTTGATCTTTGGAGCAACGGAATACACCAATGCAATTGACATGTGGTCTGTAGGTTTGCTCTGAAACCCTACATCGCTCGAGATCCGATTAATGTTGCTTATGTTTCTTTGGCTATGATGACTGTGATATGGGTCGTTGCTTGGCGTGGCATAAACGAGGATGGCAAGTGAGATGTTTTTCTCTTGCAACCTGTGTTGCAGCCACATCGATCTGTTAATGAGATCTGAGCCACGTTGTGTATGCTGCTTTTGTTTCTTTGGCTGTGATGACTGTCATATGGGTCGTTGCTTATGGGATCTTGCTACAGATTCAGGTAACATCTTTTAATTTCCATTCTAATGGGCTGTGATGAGTTGATGGGTCTGAGTAAAAATTGATTGAGGACATTGTCTAGCCCTGGAAGGGGTGTAGGATGGCAGGTTATTGCCTGCAACCCGCCCTCCGGGCATGATGGAGTCATTTCTTTACACACTCTGAGCCCGACATTAAAGTGGAAAATTGTTGATTTTAATAGTCTCAAACTGTGGTGTTACTGACATTTTATAGTCAACGTGGTCCTCTCGGTGTGATCTTGCTGTCTTAGATAGTTTACAGAGTATCGATTTACAACGTTTTCAAGACGCGCAACGCGCGTGTGGATATTAACACTAGTTAAACTTTAAATATTCATTCATTCAATAAATTGAGCCAGATAGTTTGGCAACACCTTGGCAATAATCTTGTATTGCAAATTATTAAGACTAATAGAATGAAAATCAGTATTAAATAACAAGCTATCTACTTTGGGAATCAATGTAATAAATGATGAGTTACATCGTTTAGAGATAATCGTATCCCTTAGAAAATCATGTATAAACAACTAATATCTTCCTTAGTACGCCCCGAAGATTTATCCCCACCATAAGACCAAATCATGTTTTTTAACTCAAAAAAGAAAATTTCCTTCTCTAACCTAAACATCTACTTTGAATTCAACTTTTTAAATTTATTAAGCCGTCTATATTTATCCTACCTTTAAACTTGTGAACGTGTGACTATAAAAACAGAAAGAAAAGTGTCCTTAATCTTACGCGGATCATTAATCCAATCCAACCTTTTTTCTTTATTGATAGTAGCATAAAAAACTTGGACATACGTTGTTTTCTCATATACGTTTTCTTTAATTCTAAATATATAATTACAACATGTTCATTTTTATATATGTTTATTATATAAAATTTATTCAAAACCAAACTGGGTATAATATAATATATATTTTTAAGAAACAAACATTTTATCAACAACATATGTTTCATTCATTTAGCTATTGATGAAGACCCCACAAAAAAGAATAATCTCTCACCACCTAAAATTCAAAATTATTATAACTTAACTATAATTTTAACAAGATTATTGAAATAACTAAAAGAGTTTTAAAAAATTATAGAGAGAGATGAGAAGAAATATATAACTCTTGAATTTATTCAAGATGGTATATTTTTCTCATTACCATGAGGTAGTATTTATAGTACAAATACATATACTCTTTAGTAGGTAACTATTTAGAGTCAACTACTAAATAATTTTACTCTTCAGGTTTTAAAAATGACATCCAATAATTCATGAGATTTCATAACACTCCCTCTTAGATGACACATTTTCAAACTTCGGGGTCTTAAAGTATTGGCTCATTAAAAACCTTACTAAATAAAAACCCAATGGGAAAAAGAACTTTAGCTAAGGAAAAAAAGTACCACTTATAACTCCCTCTCAAATTGTCTTCTGTAGATCATCACATTGTGTGTACGTGTCGTATGCAAATATTATAAACGTGTTTTTTGAAAGTTGTTGTAGCTGAATTGTTGCTTGATTGAATGTATTTAATTTCAACTTTTTATCTTTAATAAGGTAGTGTGTGTATGAGAAAAAATCTGGGAGGTATATGTTTTATTATGTCACTTTTAATATACCCTTCTTCATTTGCATGACATAGGTTGCATTATCTTCATAGATTGTTGTTGGATTTCTATCTTTCTCTAGTCCATAAGAAGTTAGTATAAGTTATGTCATTAACCTTAACCATACACATTCTCTACAAGCTTCATGTAGTGCAATGACTTTAGTATAATTTTAGGCAGTTACAACAAACTGAGGATCTAGAAAGATAATCTTCTGATTTCCCTAAAGATAAAGATAAGGTTACTAAAGGACAAGAACTGGATCAGGTGAAAATGGCTCGACAAACTCTTAGAAAACTTAAGAAAATACAGGTAGGAATCTGGAAAATCTAAAAGGACATCAAAAAGCTCAAGACGCCCAAGAAAAGTATCTCACAAGGATCTGGAATTGGATTCACAGGAACTAGAAGACTATAGTCTAACCTATCCAAATAAAAGAAATAAGAGCTTAACTGATATATGTACCTTTATGTTAAAGTATTTATTTGATATGTGTTAAATGATTTTGTGTTAAAATATTTGTTTATGATACTAATGTTAAAATTCACTATAGTGAATCATGCCGCCAAAAAGAAACACTCAGCTTGTCCGGAGAACAGCTCGAGTGGGACGACCCAGAACCAGACTTGGGGAAGAAACCCTCATAAACACTGATACAAGTGAGAATGATAGGATTTCTCAGATAATAGCCTAACAAATAGAAGCTACCCTACCTACCTTAATAACCCAACTCCAGCAAAACCTAAATATTGGAACTACCTCACACCCACCAACAAGGCCTGAAAATATTATCCCAGAGGAACGACAGGAAGAGGAAATTTTGAATGGAATCTCAAAGGGATGTTCTTATAAGACCTTCATGTCATGCAAACCCCGGGAATTTGAAGGAAAAGGTGGAGCTGTACAAGCTTTGAGATGGCTAGATGAAATGGAAGGGGTTTTGGAAATCAGTAACTGTGCTAAAAACTTCAAAACACTATTTGCTTCACATTCCCTAAAAGGAGAAGCACAATCCTGGTGGAAAATGGAGGTATATAGTAGGGGTAGGAATGTTATGAATGGAATGAGTTGGGAGGAATTTAGAAATCTAGTGATAGAAAAATACTGCCCTTATAATGAGATAGAGAAACTAGAGGCTGAATTTTTAGCACTAGAAATGAAAGGAGCTGCACACCGGGAATATACTGATAGGTATAATGAACTATCCAGGTTAGTACCACATCTAATAACCCCGGAATCAAAAAGGATAGGAAGGTATATTTGGGGATTAGTACCACAAATAAGAGGGTTAGTAAAATCTGCAAGAACCAAAACCTTTCAAGAAGCAGTGATTCTGTCAGGAAGTCTGATAGATGAGATGATCAGAAATGGATCATTAAGTCACTCACAGGTAGGAGAAAAAAGGAAATGGACTGAAAACCACTCTAGAAGAAGATTTGGAGAAAGCTCCCAAAAAAGAGTAACCCGACCTTCACCAATAAACTTCTTGGGAACAGCTCAGGGGAAGAAAGTGGATAAACCACCATAGTGTAATATCTGCCAAAGGTATCATACAGGAAACTGTATGACAGTGGTTTGCTACAACTGCAAAAAGAAGGGACACATTTCTCGAGACTGCAAAAACCCTACCAACCCTAAAACCGTCTGCTTTTAGTGTGGAAGTGAGAATCATTTTCGTAATGAGTGTCCACAACGAAAGGGCAAGGCTCCAACTAACCAGAACAACCCCCGTGGAAGGGCTTTTGTGATACAAGCTGACGAAGCTCGTCATGAACCAGAAGTAGTCACGGGTACGTTCCTTATCAATAACCAGTACGCTAAAGTATTATTTGATACAGGGGCAACTCGTAGTTTTGTTTCACATACTTTTAGACCCTCACTTAATTTAACATCTGAGAAATTAAGTGACAACTATGTGATAGAATTAGCTAATGGTAAAATACTAGAAGCTGATGAAATCGTTCCTAATTGCATTCTAAATGTAGATGAATATTGTTTTCATATAAATCTGATACCTATTAAGTTAGGAGGATTTGATATCGTAATAGGAATGGATTGGTTGAGTAAAAATCATGCTGAAATCATCTGTGATAAGAAAATGATAAAGATTCCTTTGATTAAGGAAGACAAAACTCTCTGCATATATGGTGATAGACCAAATAATATTGTGAAACTGATTTCTTTTGAAAAAGCACGAAAATGCTTAAATAAGAAATGTTTAGCTTTCTTGGCTCACATAATTGATGCAAAGCTTGATAAGGGAAATTTGGAAAGTGTTCCTGTTATAAATGAGTACTCTGATGTTTTTCCTGATGAATTACCTGGATTACCACCCCCTCGTCAAGTCGAATTTAAAATAGAATTAATACCAGGAACAACACCTATTGCCAAAGCACCCTATCGTTTAGCACCAACTGAGATGAAAGAACTCATGACTCAGTTACAGGAATTATTAGATAAAGGATTTATACGTCCTAGTGTATCACCTTGGGGAGCACCAGTTCTGTTTGTTAAAAAGAAAGATGGAACTTTTAGAATTTGTATTGATTATAGGGAACTCAATAAGGTTACCATAAAGAATAGGTATCCTCTCCCTAGAATTGATGATTTGTTTGACCAATTACATGGATCTAGTTATTTCTCGAAAATAGATTTAAGATCTGGATATCATCAATTAAGAGTACAGGAAGATGATATTTCTAAGACCGTATTTAGAACTAGGTATGGACATTATGAATTTCTTGTAATGCCATTTGGGTTAACCAACGCTCCAGCAGTATTTATGGATTTAATGAATAGAGTGTGTAAACCTTATTTAGATAAATTTGTTATAGTCTTCTTAGATGACATTTTAATTTATTCTAAGAATAAGGAAGACCACAAACAACATCTGAGGTTAACTTTGGAACTGTTACAAAAAGAAAAGTTATATGCAAAATTCTCAAAATGTGAATTTTGGAAAAGAGAAGTACAATTTCTAGGACATGTAGTTAACCAGAACGGGATTCAGGTTGATCCAACAAAGATTGAGGCAGTTAAGAAATGGGAAATTCCAAAAACCCCAACTGAAATACGACAATTCTTAAGTTTAGCAGGATACTATAGAAGATTTATAGAAAATTTCTCAAGGATAGCTCAACCATTGACAGATATGACCCAAAAAGATAGAAAGTATGTATGGGGAGAAAAACAAAATGAAGCCTTTGAACTTCTCAAAAGTAAGCTATGTAGTACACCCATATTAGCTTTAC
This sequence comes from Flaveria linearis, assembly GCA_024085815.1. Taxonomy (NCBI): domain Eukaryota; kingdom Viridiplantae; phylum Streptophyta; class Magnoliopsida; order Asterales; family Asteraceae; genus Flaveria; species Flaveria linearis. The sequence goes on along the minus strand of CM044016.1, from coordinate 29,304,288 downwards.
CAGAAGGAACAGATAATTTCATAGTATATTGTGATGCATCTCGTCAAGGCTTTGGATGTGTTTTAATGCAAAAGATAAGGTGATTGCATATGCATCTAGAAAACTTAGAGGTAGTGAAAAGAATTACACGATCCATGATCTATAATTAGAAGCTGTAATATTTGCACTGAAAATTTGGAGATATTATTTATATGGCACTAAGTGTATAATATATACTGATCACAAAAGTTTACAACACATCTTTGACTAGAAGATGTTAAATATAAGGCAAAGAAGATGGGTAGAATTACTAAGTGATTATGACTGTGAAATCAAGTATCACCCAGGTAAGGTAAATGTAGTTGCTGATGCTTTAAGTAGAAAAGAAAGAATAAAACCTTTATGGGTACGAGCTATGAAAATGGAACTATGTTCAGATCTGTTAAGATAAATCGGGGAAGCTCAACAACAAGATATGTTGGAACTGAAAGGGCAAATAAAAGACTTAAAAGAAGAAACAGATGGAATTCTAAAATTCAAAGGAAGAATCTGGATACCCGACAACAACATGATTAGAACAACTGTCTTACAAGAAGCTCATAAATCAAGATATTATGTGCATCCAGGAAATAATAAAATGTATAAGGACTTGAAAAGTCAATACTGGTGGCCAGGCATGAAAAGATCAGTTGGAGAATTTGTGGAACAGTGTGATGTCTGCTCAAGAATAAAAGTTGAATATCAAAAACCTTCAGGATACCTGCAGCAACCAGAAATTCCAGAATGGAAATGGGATCAAATTACAATGGACTTCATAACTAAGTTACCCAGGACCAGAAATGGATATGACACAATTTGGGTTATAGTAGATAGACTAACTAAGTCAGCTCATTTCTTACCAATACGAGAAGATTATAAGATTGAGAAATTAGCAAGAATTTACATAAAAGAAATTGTGTCCAGACATGGAAAACCTGTATCCATTATATCAGATAGAGATAGTAGATTTACCTCTAGGTTCTGGCAAACTTTACAAAAAGCCTTAGGGACCCAAGTAAATTTAAGTACAGCTTATCACCCACAGACTAATGGATAGAGTGAAAAAACAATACAAACTCTGGAAGATATGTTAAGAGCTTGTGCTATAGATTTTGGTGGAAATTGGGACAGTCACTTACCTTTGATAGAATTTTCATACAATAATAGTTATCATTCTAGTATTGGGTTAGCTCCATTTGAAGCTCTGTATGGAAGAAAATGTAGGTCACCTCTGTGTTGGAATGAAATAGGTGATAGACAACTCACAGATCCTGAACTAATCCAAGAAACCACAGATAAGATCACTGAGATTAAAAACAGGTTGAAAGCAGCTCGTGATCGACAGAAAAGCTATGCAGACAAACGGAGGAAACCATTGGAATTTGAAATTGGAGACAGAGACTATCTGAAGATATCTCCCTCTAAAGGAATCTTTCGGTTTGGAAAATCCAGTAAGCTAAACCTAGATACATTGGTCCATTTAAAATCATAGATAGAATTGGTCCTGTAGCATATAAGTTGGAATTACCTTAAGAATTAAGTGAAGTACACAATACCTTTCATGTTTCAAACCTCAAGAAATGCCTAACCAATAAAACCTTAGAAGTACCAATTCAAGAAATCAAGGTAGATAAGAAACTGCATTTTGTGGAAGAACCAATAGCCATTGTAGGGAAGGAAATAAAGAAGCTAAGAAGAAGTAAAATTCCCATAGTAAAAATTAAGTGGAATGCAAAAAGAGGACCAGAGTACACCTGGGAAAGAGAAGATGAAATCCGAAAGAAATATCCTCACCTATTCAGAGGTAATAATTATTTAAGTCTTCTAAAACACACTCCAATGAATTTCGGGACGAAATTCTTTTAACAGGGGGAGAATGTGACAACCCTAAAAATTCTTTTAAATATTACGTTGAAAAATTTCATTATATTACGTTACAAACCACGATAATAGTATATTTAGTATGTATATATTTCTGGATGTACGTATGCATGTTTGCATGCATGCATGGATATTAAGGAATTCACGTATGCATGTATGTTTATATACCCGAAACTCACACATACAGGTATATATATACAAATTTTTACGTATACATGTTTGTATACGTATAAGTACATGCAAAATTTTCGTATGCTTATATATATGTACGATTAGTGTGTGTGTATATATATACGTTTACTTACTTGTACGTGTATATATTATAAATACATATGTATGTGTATACCCATTAAGAACATCAAGTGTATATGTTTTGTATGTATGTATATGTGTGCTTGTGATATATCTATGAATACATATACATATATATATATATGTATATACATATTAAGTAGACCAAAACCAACATAATCAAACCCACACTAAACCTAAACCACCATACCACCACCCGAAACCACCCAAAGAACACCACCCGACTATCACCACCCTCGGCCACCTTGCTTCCCTTAAAACCACCACTACTTGCCACCTAGGATTATCACCATTATGACAACCAAAGAGGTGGCAAGCTCTCGGCTTTATTGCAACACCAAAAACACCACCTCACATTCATACCTTCCATGCTTTCACACACCACCAACCCGCCACCACACCACCCTATCTTACAACTAGATACCTAAGTTGACCAAGCAACTTTGCTTTCCCACTAGAACTTCCTCCAAACCGCCACCCAGCCACCTATAATCATCACAAAAGCCACGGATGTGGCATTCCCATAAGAAAACCGCGGACACCATGCATCCTCACCCATTTGCCACCTAACCTACAAACATTACTAAGCAAACCTATACCTATGACTCATCTAAATCTACTAAATGACTCACCAAAGCTATGGGAAAGACAAAATGATGATGTTGGAGAGGGCGGTCGACCAAGGGACTATATACATCCGATGCTTACATCCTCCTCTCTTGTCCCTCGAAACCAATCACCATCACCTTTAACACACACAATCGATCACTTCCTTCACTCTCTCCCTCGGTCACAACCAGCTTAAGCATCATCAAACCCAAACATCACCTTGTCTCTCCTTCTCACTCTCGGTTTCCACAAGCAAATAACCACCACACCACCATCAACACCACCCGTAACCATATATCTATACCACCCTCAACTGCAACCATCATCATGCACCACCTCCACGGCTTTCTCTCGGGTTCAAAAAGCAAGAACACCATCAAGGTTATCATCTATAAGGTTGTAAAATAATTTAAAAACATAAATTGTCACACCCCCGCTTGTAGCGGAAACACGAGGATGCGACGGACGGGATCGTCATAACACTTGGTATAATTACAGTGATATAATACATGCAAACTTCTCGTGTCATGACGTCCCCCAACACAATGGTGACTTGTGTCGTGGTTAGTCAGTTTCACGACTATCATAGTCTTATTGATTCCAATACAAATCACACAATGTTCAAATATGAAAACAAATGACAAATATTACATATGCAATACTATTGAAATCCTGAGGTCTCTGCTAAGGCATCTGCACTAGCTATCCACTTTGATTATGTTCACCTGAATAGATATGCTCAAAAATGTCAACACATAATGTTGGTGAGTTCCGCAGGTTTAAATTTAAAACATTTGATGCTGTGTAGAATTTGATATGGAATCAATCTGTAAGCAAAAACCACATAACATGTGTTTAAGACAACCAAACCTAATGACAGATATGCATATAAATTCGTCGGAATATATTCACCCTTGGCCTGATTGCTGGCAGCTGTGTTGGTAACTCACAAGTTAACCAATCGTCGAAGGGTGGGGGTGTCAACCCAGTAGTACTACCAATACCTATCCGTTGGTTCCCAACCCGGGAATTAATGGTTGTAAGAATCGTAGAATAACACCATGTATGTATTAGAATATGAGAATAGTATCACGTCGATTCCAAGTATGAAAATTGTATGTAAGATTTTACAGCATCGAAAACGGGTGAGCATACTTTTCCCCCAAGTTTGAAAAACATTGAAACAATTATAAAAGCATAAAAAGGGGCCACGGAAACTCACCTTGGATTGATGTAATGTATATGAATAAGAACTTCAAAGAATTAAGCAATGCACGATCAAGCACGATCAATACCTATTATTAATTGTAACTAAGTCTTTAATATGTATTCCACACGAATAGATATATTTAGTCGGATTCGGGTTGGTTCGATTTGACGTGCAACACGCACACAAATAGATGTATATATATTACAAGATTAAGTTTGGAATTAACGTTAAATCAAGGATTAGAATTATGGGGTTTTTAATAGGTATTAAGTTTACAAAGTATTTATTTGCATTTTGATTCCATTAGGAGGATTTCATAAGTGTATTTATATATTTTTGGAATTAAATATAAAAATGATGTGGTTTATTTATATAATTTATAATTATCCAAAGATAATTACAAATAAGGATAATTACAATTATAGTATTTTGATTAATAATAAGGTATTAATCTATATCTTTGGTTAAAATATATTTTACAAGAAATAACCCACAATTTTGTAAATAATTTGTGAATTTATAAAATATATTTAAAGATAATATAGCGTTTATCTTATAGAAATAATTATTTATAATATTTATAAATAATATTTATATAATTTTCATGATTTTCATGATTATTTCATAGTTAAACTTGATTTAGAATTTATTTTATAAAAATAAGTATTTTTAATATTTTTAAATAATATTTTATAAAAATATATTAAAGTTTTTAAATAAAATAAATTTATAGAAAATTATTTTGTAAGATTTAAAATAAGGAAAATTAATAAAATTTATTTTTATAATTTTTAGAAATTTTTCCATATTTTTAAAGTATTTATAAAGCTTTTAAAAAAATAAAACAGTAAGAAGGAGGTTGCCCGGGTCGAACCCGGGACCTCACACCCACAAACACACAGCCCAAACCAGTGAACCAAAGGCCGCAGCCGCGGTAAGAATTGATTTGTAATTGTTTTAACCACCATTTCCCAATTTCCCCAAATTCGTACAAACCCTAGAAACCAAATCGTTCAAATTGATCACCCAAACGTTTATGATAGTGTATGGATTCATGGGGCTTTTGTTCCCCATGATAAATCGAGTATAAAGATGCGTTCAATTACCTGTTTCGTTTCGAATTGATGCTAAGAACATATAAGAACAGGTCGCGGTTATCTTGAAATCGAATGATGATCAAACGATGATGAAAACCAAATTGATTGCACAGATACCTTCTAATGATCTGAATGAACAAAAGCCCTTTGTCAATTTTGGATTATATTGACCAGAAGGGTGTGTTCGACTAACTTGCAGGTCGCGGCTTCAACGGGTAATCGAGGTGGAATTTCTTGTGTGTTTTTGATGAATTGAAGACTGAGTTAGTTTAGGAACAGATTTATAGTCGTAGATGTGTGTATAAATTAGTCTATTATTGAAGTTTAGTGCTCGAATGGTTGAGTGGGTCGGCCGAAAGTTTGGTCGAAGTGGTTCAGTGGGTAGGTCATTCGATTATTCAAATTAAGGTGGTCCACGAGTTCGAATCCTCCACTCGATGCTGTCGGGAGCAATTGATTGAGCAAAACCACGTTAATTTGGGTGTAGTAGCCTCGCCGGAATTGTCGCCGGCGGCGACCGGAAACCGATCGGGAAACCGAGGGTGGGGGGCTGGGTTTTAAAAGAATTTACATTTTACCCCCCTGCGGTTTCTAGTTTATTATTTTATGTTAGTAACTTTTAAAATAAGTTTTAAAAAATTACATGAACACCCCCTGCACTTATAAATCTAATAAATATATATATATATATTTATTTTAAATCTTTATTTTTTTTTTTATTTTTTTTTATTATTAGTATATTAGTATTATTAGTATTATTATTATTAGGATTATTAGTATTATTATTATTATTATATATTATTATCATTATTATTATATTTATTATTATTATGGTTGAAATTTACATATATGTATAAAATAAACTTTTATTTAACAAAGATTACGGGATGTTACAGTCTCCCCTGCTTTAGGAAATTTCGTCCCGAAATTTTAACCACAAGGAGGCTGAAATGAGACGATGAGGATACTGAGATTTTATTTGGTCCTCACGTTCCCAGGTGAACTCTATGCCACGTTTAGATTCCTAGCGGACTTTGACAATGGGTATCTGACTGCTTGGGTTGTTTGATTTTTCTATCCATAATTTCTAGAATATAATGCCTAGAAATCAGGATAAGACCAACAATGATGAGAAAGGTTAATCGTCGGAATTTAAGAATCCCAAACGTCACCATATGAAACGACCTTAACGCATATCTTGTGAATATGTATTTCTCCTTTGACCAACCATCGGTCTAAGAATAATACGCTATGCGAAGGTCTTGAAATGGGTTCACAATGATGGTTAAGAATATTGTTAAAACAGAAAATCAATCAATCATTTAGAATAACGATTGATGTAACATCATACCACCGTGTACGAATATTTGAAACAGATGCAGGTTAATTTCTCGACGTTGTGAGATAATGGGTTTGTTATTACGTGAAGATTACTCTGAACCTTTCCTTGGTGGGTAAACTTAATAGCATTGCTGATCAAATGGGTGAGAATTTGTCTAATCCGTAAAACATCACCAATAACCTCCACTGGGACATCACCTTCTTCTTGGCCTAAATTTTGTGGCCTCCAATCTCATAATACCTGACTCAACTTTGGAAAGTCGAGGATGTCACTAATAAGTTGAAGGACTAGATCACCAGAAGACAACATGACACTCAAAAGTTGTTTCTGATCTTTATCAGATTTTGTTGTTGATAGAATTTCTGCTATGCTAACGACCCCTGTTAATGGAGATCTTATCTCGTGTGACATGGTTGCTAGCATTTGTTTTGCTCTCATCGTTTCCTCTGTAATATGAACAGTTTTATTAAGTTCTGTCTCTTTGGCCTTCCGCACAGCTATTTCTTCCCTTAGTTCTGTCATCTTTTCTCTCTTTTTCACCTGATCAGTGATTTCCATGCCCATATAATTAACACAAATCTTCTCCCCATTTTTGCTGAACACGGGTTCAACATATATTAAGAATGTTTTGGCTCCAAATAACTCAGTCTCAAAAGTAATTCCTCTCTTTGCTGGTAACTCTCTTCAGAACTTCTCTTTTAAAGTCTTGTTGTTCAAATCCAAGATAGAATTTTTAATGATCTTCAAGGTTAAGGATTCAAAAGCGGTTCAAGAAGTGACGCGAATAATAGGAAAGGTATTTGTAAACATGTTTTGCAAGGTAGCAATTTCTGTTTACATACGCAGTTTGACAAACCATTAGTTCAGCTGAGAACATTTACGTGACTAGAAAGTCATGTTTATAAGTTGATAATATCTTCAGCAGAGGGATTGTTTAGGAAGGCTATCATCGCACAATCACGTTTCGATGATAACTCAAATGAAAGTTGATAAGTAAGGAATAAATGTTTCCATATAGCTAGGTCAAAATATGAGGATAAAAGGAGAGAAATCGATTTAAGAATTTTAAGTGCTCCAAGCTTGGAATCCAAATCAACATATTACGATCGGGTCTCCTTTCAGGTTCAGAAATCATGCTTTGGCTTGGTAGGTCGAATTACCAACATCGGTTCATCCTTCTTGTTACTTGATTACAGCCATGGTAGGTTGAAGATCAAGAGTTGAGATTCAGTCATCAAGGTATGGAATTCATGCTTATCTTGATAATAACAAGAAAACAATCGAGGGTTGACATTTGTCACCAAAATACGGGTTTCGATCCTATTTTGATGAGATCATGTCATTTGTGAAATGTAAATTTCAATGAGAATAATTGAAGTCAATCCTCAAGATAAGGAAGTCACCCTAATCCAGAGGATGAAATTTCACAAAACAAACAAATGAAAAACCATTTATCGCAATAGTGATTCATCAAAGTAAGGGGATCTCCCCTGCTTTGATGAGGTATAATCATTTAGGAGATACGAGTGTTCTTAGTCATGGGTTGTCTTGAAAACTCTTGCGTTTCCCACGGTGCAAGCGGTATGAAGTTTAACTTAACGACGAAAGGAAAATTATTGTCGATTAGGAATTCGGAAAATTTCAAGTTACATCAGTGTATCAAAGGAAAATCATGATTACAAGCTTAAGATCGAAGTTCAAGATAGCAGAATTCGTTATGATGGTGTTCAAATTTTGAATAATTTAAATCAGAAAGACGAAATCAAAGACAAGAATTGATTCGATATCATAATGAGATGTGAACATTCGATTCAAAATCAAAGGGATTATATGGACTTCTCAGGATAGTACCTCAATGACAAAGCAAAAGTAATAATATTCATTTCATCATTATAAATACCAAGGTTTCAAGCGCGTAAGTAACACCCCAAATAAGCAAATACTCATAGTCTAGATGGGTCTAAACATAAAGCACGAAGTAACTAGAGATGACTTTTTCCAGTCGTTATTTCTCCATTAGTGCCCGTGTGACGTCAGTCCTGGTCGTCATCACTGCTGGAGGAACTAGAGAGACTCGGGGGTAGGTCGGGATAGTTGTCCCTTACATTGGTCTCGTCGGCAGGAGGCCAGATCTTAATCCGGTTTGCCGGGAACCCTCTAATTCGAGCCGTCCGTCTCACGGCTCCTCCGTTGTTCACTTGTTGGGGTCTTGCCTCGGGGGCATTCCTTGCAACTGTAGATGCTATAGGAACTACAGGTGCAGCAGGGTTAGGCTCCACGGGATTAATCGGTGCAGTGGCGACAGCAGGTAGAGTGTGCACAACAGGGTCTATGGGTTCTTCCTCTTCAAATGAGTCTGGTGCATCAAGCATCACCTCCTCAGGGTTAGATTTTCTACTAGAAGATGTTTGTACTAGGTATGCTAAGAGAATCTTTTCAGGCTTCGATTCATTTTCAGAAGAAGTAATAGAAGGGTTGATAGAAGACATCCTGAAATGTCATTAAGATACTTTATGAGATTTGGGGTAATATGAGCTATACAGCATGAAAATGACAATCAGGGATAAAACAATGAGTTGTTCCGAGTGTAATCAAAGCGAGTACGTCAACTAATCACAGCATTAAGTCAGCCACAACTTTGTTAAAGACATGCGTTCCAACAAGCAGATACTCATCCCACTCTTCCATCCTTGCATGTACTGGGTGGTAAGGCGCAGACTTTGACGAGACTTTGAAAACCACGAATAACGATTCAAAGCTCATATTGAAAATTATTTGATTTAGACACACAATGCATTGACTATGATTTAAGATTTGTGTGTGCTTTGATAGGAATCAAAGTATAAAAGATTCACATATGATTCTATTCATCAAGTTCCAATAATCCATGCTTCGGTCCATCAAGATCATTACGTAGCCTAGTTTAAGCATATTCTTAGTATACCGGTGATGTTTATATATAGGGTTCCCCGCAGCGTTCCCACCACATCCACGATATACTTTGAATAATACTTAAACTAGTTACATAACAACTTAATTTTCCTTAGCATCATTCCAAAGTATAACGTAATATAAGTTTAATAAGAGCCACCGCAACTATACTTCTGTATAGGCGGTTTTACCAGTTATAAACGGCTACAGTCAAACCTATACATCGGTTCCACACGGGAATTGATGACTGTAAAAAAAAAAAAACATTTCCAAAGTGTAAATAGTTCGTTGTGACGTAGCAAGATTCACAAAGCGTATACGTATAGTTTACAACCAAACCAATCCATGCCTCAGTCAATCAGGATCATCACGTAGCTCAGTTTAAACACATTCTTGGTATACCAAGGATGCTTATATAGGGTTCCCCGCAGCGTTCCCACCACATCCGTGGCATACCTAGAACGATGCCTAAACCAGTTACGTGACATCCGTTTTATCCTTAGCATAATTTTAAAGAATAACGTTTTGTATGTGTAGAGAGTATCATTACTCCTCAACATTTATGTATTCCACTTTCATTCTAAGCATTAATCAGTGGTTACTGAAACGCTAAGTGGAGATATTTCTCATAAGGTCAATATTATAATTGGAAATACTATGAAGGCTCTAAGTAGGACAGGACTTGAGTAAATGATAATGTTTAATTGCTTTCAACAAGGACTTATAATGTTTGATTGCCTTCAACAAGGACTTACAATGTTTTGAGTGCCTTCAATAAGGACTTACTAGAATTATGACCCTAGCACCCTAGGGTATAGCATAGAAACGTGTGATACTCATGATCGTTACCTCATGGTAAGATTAACCAGACTTCTCATGCATGGTGAATTGCAATTACGTGTGCACCCGTAATGGTAATTTACCTTGCATGATCACCCTTAGCTTCACTTACCCTAAGCTAACATCATAGTATTATTTAGATTCATCAAGCACAAATACTGTAATGTCCTTATGTCCATGAGCCAGTATTCCAATAATAGCAAGTAATAGCAAATAAGCATGTAAGCACATTAAGTCTAATGATAACTGCATATCCGTCATACTTTCAGGATTTCAGTCATAACTATGATAGGGTCGGATTCAATATCCGAGATCGACGCTACGCGTGATCACCGAAGTTCCCTAATAATATGATGTTGTGCGCATACTAGCGTAAAGTTCTTAGTATAAAAGTATCCCATGGAGAAAGACTAAGAGTAATAATGTCTTTCCCGGGATGTTCAGGTAACACGTGTACATGTATAAAATCAGGTATGTAGGAACATACTTGTAGATTATTAGGTATATAGGAATATAACTGTATATTACGTTCATAGACTTAATATATTTGACCCATTTGCCTTGTAGATCTGTGTATTGACCATAGTTTATCACTCATTCCAGAAATCCCCAGGTAAGCATACCAGGTCTCGTAATGAGATATATGCGATATGCTTGCCTTAGCCCGAGGGCCTTTTGCCAGGAAATCCAGAATACAGGTGTCTATGTGTCACACAAATCATGAAAGACATTTAGGTAAAATCAAATGCACACAATCCCTAGCATGCATTCTATATGAAGGTTCTTAGGTTATAGTCTAGGTCGAATTCTCCACCTAAATCTCTATAACCAAGGCTCTGATACCAATCTGTCACACCCCCGCTTGTAGCGGAAACACGAGGATGCGACGGACGGGATCGTCATAACACTTGGTATAATTACAGAGATATAATACATGCAAACTTCTCGTGTCATGACGTCCCCCAACACAATGGTGACTTGTGTCGTGGTTAGTCAGTTTCACGACTATCATAGTCTTATTGATTCCAATACAAATCACACAATGTTCAAATATGAAAACAAATGACAAATATTACATATGCAATACTATTGAAATCCTGAGGTCTCTGCTAAGGCATCTGCACTAGCTATCCACTTTGATTATGTTCACCTGAAAAGATATGCTCAAAAATGTCAACACATAATGTTGGTGAGTTCCGCAGGTTTAAATTTAAAACATTTGATGCTGTGTAGAATTTGATATGGAATCAATCTGTAAGCAAAAACCACATAACATGTGTTTAAGACAACCAAACCTAATGACAGATATGCATATAAATTCGTCGGAATATATTCACCCTTGGCCTGATTGCTGGCAGCTGTGTTGGTAACTCACAAGTTAACCAATCGTCGAAGGGTGGGGGTGTCAACCCAGTAGTACTACCAATACCTATCCGTTGGTTCCCAACCCGGGAATTAATGGTTGTAAGAATCGTAGAATAACACCATGTATGTATTAGAATATGAGAATAGTATCACGTCGATTCCAAGTATGAAAATTGTATGTAAGATTTTACAGCATCGAAAACGGGTGAGCATACTTTTCCCCCAAGTTTGAAAAACATTGAAACAATTATAAAAGCATAAAAAGGGGCCACGGAAACTCACCTTGGATTGATGTAATGTATATGAATAAGAACTTCAAAGAATTAAGCAATGCACGATCAAGCACGATCAATACCTATTATTAATTGTAACTAAGTCTTTAATATGTATTCCACACGAATAGATATATTTAGTCGGATTCGGGTTGGTTCGATTTGACGTGCAACACGCACACAAATAGATGTATATATATTACAAGGTTAAGTTTGGAATTAACGTTAAATCAAGGATTAGAATTATGGGGTTTTTAATAGGTATTAAGTTTACAAAGTATTTATTTGCATTTTGATTCCATTAGGAGGATTTCATAAGTGTATTTATATATTTTTGGAATTAAATATAAAAATGATGTGGTTTATTTATATAATTTATAATTATCCAAAGATAATTACAAATAAGGATAATTACAATTATAGTATTTTGATTAATAATAAGGTATTAATCTATATCTTTGGTTAAAATATATTTTACAAAAAATAACCCACAATTTTGTAAATAATTTGTGAATTTATAAAAATATATTTAAAGATAATATAGCGTTTATCTTATAGAAATAATTATTTATAATATTTATAAATAATATTTATATAATTTTCATGATTTTCATGATTATTTCATAGTTAAACTTGATTTAGAATTTATTTTATAAAAATAAGTATTTTTAATATTTTTAAATAATATTTTATAAAAATCTATTAAAGTTTTTAAATAAAATAAATTTACAGAAAATTATTTTGTAAGATTTAAAATAAGGAAAATTAATAAAATTTATTTTTATAATTTTTAGAAATTTTTCCATATTTTTAAAGTATTTATAAAGCTTTTAAAAAAAATAAAACAGTAAGAAGGAGGTTGCCCGGGTCGAACCCGGGACCTCACACCCACAAACACACAGCCCAAACCAGTGAACCAAAGGCCGCAGCCGCGGTAAGAATTGATTTGTAATTGTTTTAACCACCATTTCCCAATTTCCCCAAATTCGTACAAACCCTAGAAACCAAATCGTTCAAATTGATCACCCAAACGTTTATGATAGTGTATGGATTCATGGGGCTTTTGTTCCCCATGATAAATCGAGTATAAAGATGCGTTCAATTACCTGTTTCGTTTCGAATTGATGCTAAGAACATATAAGAACAGGTCGCGGTTATCTTGAAATCGAATGATGATCAAACGATGATGAAAACCAAATTGATTGCACAGATACCTTCTAATGATCTGAATGAACAAAAGCCCTTTGTCAATTTTGGATTATATTGACCAGAAGGGTGTGTTCGACTAACTTGCAGGTCGCGGCTTCAACGGGTAATCGAGGTGGAATTTCTTGTGTGTTTTTGATGAATTGAAGACTGAGTTAGTTTAGGAACAGATTTATAGTCGTAGATGTGTGTATAAATTAGTCTATTATTGAAGTTTAGTGCTCGAATGGTTGAGTGGGTCGGCCGAAAGTTTGGTCGAAGTGGTTCAGTGGGTAGGTCATTCGATTATTCAAATTAAGGTGGTCCACGAGTTCGAATCCTCCACTCGATGCTGTCGGGAGCAATTGATTGAGCAAAACCACGTTAATTTGGGTGTAGTAGCCTCGCCGGAATTGTCGCCGGCGGCGACCGGAAACCGATCGGGAAACCGAGGGTGGGGGGCTGGGTTTTAAAAGAATTTACATTTTACCCCCCTGCGGTTTCTAGTTTATTATTTTATGTTAGTAACTTTTAAAATAAGTTTTAAAAAATTACATGAACACCCCCTGCACTTATAAATCTAATAAATATATATATATATATATATATTTATTTTAAATCTTTATTTTTTTTTATTTATTTTTTTTTTATTATTAGTATTATTAGTATTATTAGTATTATTATTATTAGGATTATTAGTATTATTATTATTATTATTATTATTATTATTATTATCATTATTATTATATTTATTATTATTATGGTTGAAATTTACATATATGTATAAAATAAACTTTTATTTAACAAAGATTACGGGATGTTACATAAATGTTACATATGTGTTACTAAACACATAAATGAGTTAGTTTTGGTATTAAACACACCAAAACCAACCTTTGAAATAGTTTAAGTTCCTTAATCACAAGTATAAGCTACAAAAATTCAGAAAACTTGTATTTTGATTTATAGCAATTTAATCTTGAAATTATTCAAGAAAATCTAATAAAATATTAAACAAATGCAATTGTGATAATAAATATTGAAAAATCCTTATTTATATAATAATTTATTGTTCTGGAAACTTTGACAAAATTTTGATAAGTAAGTAATTCATATAAATTATTTTAAATAATGAAAAATAGAGAAAATATCAAAAATATAAATAAATTCGGGAAAATTCTGAGAAATTCACAAGATGATTCTTTTGAAGTATAAAGTCTCTAGAATTATTTCAGAATTTATTTCCTTATTATAATTAAGATATAAATTTTTATATGTTCTGTAGTAGAAAATTAAGAATAAATACTTAAAGTTAATAATAAATTCGTGACAGTATGGTTATGTTGTTAGCGGATTTGGTTGTAATTGGTGCATCGACAAAATATTTTGTTTGGATATAAACCTATGTTCTCACCAACATTTTTGTTGACTGGTTTAAGTATGCTTTTTCAGGAAATAATGAGTAACACCTTTGACCTTAGCTTTAAAGTGCATAATGGTTGGGGAGAAGTGGTAAGAAGGGTTTGTGTCACGTTAACTGTCAACATCGTTGATGGAAGCGTGTACGTTGACGCACACTTCCACCGTATCTGAAGACATGCAGTACTTTAATCATGTAGTAAAAAGATTATATCTAATTTTGGAAACTTATGTATAAGATGTAATCTCGAATATTATGAATAAATGCATGTCCTGCTTTCTTGTTTTAAGCATGTGCTTTTATTATTTACTCCGCTATAATTAATGTACTCTGATAAAACAAGTCACACCCGAACCGCATTTCACGCTTCCGCCGGGATGTGACATAATACATCGTTAATCAATTACAAAATAGTCAGAAACAGTGACCCTTAGTAGTAAGAGGAATCCTTACGTAATCCCGTTTATCCGAATCCTCTGCAAACACCATTTTGTTTTAGTAATACATGCAACATAATACATTGCAAAAACATTAACAAAGGAATGCCATCCCAAAAGAGCTGAGTAGCCGCCTCGTGCCATCCTCAGCAACACTACCTGCCAACTGGAAACACATAAAAAGTCAGCGTTGCTGAGTGAGTTCTAGTTTTGTAATAAAACATACTTTTCTTTACATACATACGGTCACACAACATACATACACATAGATAATATCATTATTATCTTCATCATTCGTTCGTTAGCTTTCGTTCCTTTACTGTTCATCGTTAACATTCTCGTTCATTCATAAACCCTTTCTTTCATTTGTACGTTTCTTACTTTCATTCATACATTCCTTTCATTCGTCCGTACGTTCGTTACGTTCATTCATATGTTCATTACATTCATTCGCACGTTCATTATTTTCGGTGACATGTACAATACCCCGAACATTGTGCACGAAGTTGATGCTGGACCTGTGGTAATTAACCACGAACATTGTGCACGAAGCTGATCCAGTCACCTAGGGTAAGTACATGCACCACTTATCTTCCTCTTTCATTCTGGATCAATGCCATGCGTTATACCCCGAACATTATGCACGAAGCAGATACTGGACCTGTGGTAATTAACCACGACCATTATGCATGAAGCTGATCCAGTCACCTAGGGTAAGCGGCAAGGATCCCATACATATGGTCAATCACAAAGACTGAACCCCAATATGCACCCTTCGGGGTAGCTAACCCGCACACCGTTGAGCTAACACCTTCAATGGGTGTGCACCTCCATACATTTGCTTGCAAGCCTTTCTTACGTTCATTCGTTCATTAATGCATGCATTCATTCATTATATTCCTCTTTCATTATCTTTCACTTTACGTTACATAATACTTCGTTCATTCATTATCATAACACGTAAAGTCATGGGAAAGATAAGCATACATTATCATAAGGTACATACACATATCATTCACACATCATCATACAAGGCATCATACATATATAACATACATCATGTATAACCATGCAGCATCATCATCGTCATTATGCATAAACATCAAGCACATATCATTACATGCCCATCATACCATCTATGACCCCAAAAGTCAACTTACATAACCCCCGGGAATCTCCTAGGTCAAAGCCTACATCACTCATTTTCCTAAAAGTTAGAATTTATTCCAAGTGTTTATCCGCATTTCCTTTTTCTGTCCGCATTGGTTAATGCGGGTGAACAAATGTCATCCGCATTTCTTTGACTGTCCGCATTAGTTAATGCGGCTGAGTAAATGCCTTAGCCGCATTTCATTATCTGTCCGCATTAGTTAATGCGGCTGAGTAAATGCCTTAGCCGCATTTCATTATCTATTTGCATTATGTAACATCCCGTATTTTTTTTATTTATTATTTTTATTAGTTAAAAGTTAAATTTTATAAATAATCAAGTTTAATATGTTGATGTTAAATAATTATAATAACAATAATAATAATAATAATAATAATAATAATAATAATAATAAAAATAATGACAATAATAATAATAATAATATTATTATTAAAAATAATAATGTTAATAATGAAAATAATAATAATAGTGAAAATACTATTATTTACAAAATTAATATAATTGATTTAATAAGTCCAGGGGCTGTTTTGTAATATTTGAAACATGTTTTAAAACTTCAAAACATGAACTAACAACTTACCAAACCCCAGGGACCATTCTGTAATTATTTCAAAAACCAACCCCCCCATCCCCGTCGCTCCGGCCATCCTCCGGCCAACAATCCGGCGACCCCCTATACTCAAAATTAACGCGTATTAGGCCAAATTAAATATCCCGACACTATCATGCGCACGATTCGAACTAAACCCCACAAAAATTAGGTTCAATGGAGGTGTGATCGGGTACCTAACCCACTTCGACCCACTCGACCGAAAGAAACCACCACAATCACCACTAACGCCAATAATTCGTTTAATTAATTGAACCTGAGCGACTATATAACTGATCCTAATCGTGTGCAACTTTCAATTCCATCTATAACACACAAAACAAACGAATTCAATCATCATTTTCCATCGCGACCTGCAACTGTTCGAACACCAACTTCAGTGTTTCAAAACTCGAATTAAACATAGGGCTTTTGATTATAAGCCTAATTCGAAGCTTCCTGTGCAAGCAATTTGGTTTTCATCATCGTTTGATCATCATACGAATTCAAGACGACCGCGACTTGTTTCTTCGACTGTTCATCACCATTACAACTTCGAATCGGGTAATTGAATACATCTACATGTTCGTTTTTACATAGGGATTAAAAACCCCATGATTTCAATCACTAACCGATTCGATTGGGGATCAATTTGGATCAAGATCGAATTAGGGCTCGTACGGGTTGGGGGAAATGGGTGAAAGCTGTTTAAGACTAAATGGAACTGGTTTATACCGCGGCTTAGAGCCTTGGTTCACTGGTTTGGGCTGTGTGTGTGTGGGTGTGAGGTCCCGGGTTCGAACCCGGCAACCTCCTTTTTATTGTTTTATTTTTTTTAAAAGCTTTACAAATACTTTAAAAATACGAAAAATTTTCTAAAAATTATAAAAATAAATTCTAAATATTCTCCTTATTTTATAATACAAAATAATTTTCTGTAAATTTATTTTATTTAAAAACTATAATAGATCCCTATAAATATTATTTAAAAATATTAAAAATACTTATTTTTATAAAATAAATTCTAAATCAAGTTTAACTATGAAATAATCATGAAAATTATATAAATATTATTTATAAATATTATAAATAATTATTCCTATAAGATAAACGCTATATTATCTTTAAATATATTTTATAAATTCACAAACTATTTATAAATAAGATTGTGGGTTATTTCTTGTAAAATATATTTTAACTAAGGGTATAGATTAATACCTTATTATTAATCAAAATACTATAATTGTGATTATCCTTATTTGTAATTATCTTTGGATAATTATAAATTATATAGTTAAACCACGTCATTATAATTAATTCTAAAAATATTTAAATACAAATATGAAAACCCTTTTAATGGAATCGAAATATATAAATAATTGTTTAATAAGTTTAATACTTATTGATAATTATTTATTAATACAAATAGAAATCTTGTAAACATATATACATCCATTTGAGTACGTGTCACGTGTTAAACCAAACCAACCCGAATCTTACCAAATATATTTATTCGCAATAAACACATTTTAAAGACTTAGTTACAATTAATAATAGGTATTGATCGTGCTTGATCGTGCATTGCTTAATTCTTTGATGTTCTTATTCATATACATTACATCAATCCAAGGTGAGTTTCCGTGGCCCCTTTTTATGCTTTTATAATTGTTTCAATGTTTTTCAAACTTGGGGGAAAAGTATGCTCACCCGTTTTCGATGCTGTACAATCTTACATACAATTTTCATACTTGGAATCAATGTGATACTATTCTTATATTCTAATACATACATGGTGTTATTCTACGATTCTTACAACCATTAATTCCCGGGTTTGGGAACCAACGGATAGGTATTGGTAGTACTACTGGGTTGACACCCCCACCCTTCGACGATTGGTTAACTTGTGAGTTACCAACACAGCTTCCAGCAATCAGGCCAAGGGTGAATATATTCCGACGAATTTATATGCATAACTGTCATTAGGTTTGGTTGTCTTAAACACATGTTATGTGGTTTTTGCTTACTGTATGATTCCATATCAAATTCTACACAGCATCAAATGTTTTAAATTTAAACCTGCGGAACTCACCAACATTATGTGTTGACATTTTTGAGCATAACTTTTCAGGTGAACATAATCAAAGAGGATAGCTAGAGTTGATGCCTTAGCAGAGACCCCCAGGATTTCAATAGACTGCATTTGTATTGTATATCATTTACTGTTATATCTGAACACTGTGTATATGGATTTTTAGAATTATTAAGACTATGATAGTCGTGGAACTGACTAACCACGACACAAGTCACCATTGTGTCGGGCGACGTCATGACACGAGGATTTTGCATATAATATGTCTCTGTAATTATACCAAGTGTTATGACGATCCCGTCCGTCGCATCCTCGTGTTTCCGCTATAAGCGGGGGTGTGACACATTAGTTAATGCGGCTGAGTAAATGCCTTAGCCGCATTTCATTATCTATCCGCATTAGTTAATGCGGCTGAGTAAATTCCTTAGCCGCATTTAGTTTAGCTATCCGCATTAGTTAAAAAGGCTGAGTAAATGCCTTAGCCGCATTTCCTTAGCCATCCGCATTAGTTAATGCGGCTGAATAACTGGACCTGCAACTTAACCCGTGCCATTTTCAGATCTCAATCATCATCTTAACCCATCTTTAGCACATATCTACCATTCTACACGATTAGAATAAACTTAAACATCATACACATCGTAGGAAAACACCTAAAAACATACAACAACAGTACCTAGTCGAACATCATGCTGAAAATTCATAGTTTGCCTTAAAAACTTTATGTTCATAATAGCCCCAAACGAATCATTCACTTACACATACATACATGAATGGGTTTTTCACCCAAATACCCGAAAATAGTTTGTAAATGTGTTCCAGCCCCAAAATCATTCAAATACGTGTAAAATAGGGGTCTTAGAACTCACCTTTGCAGCTCTTGAGTATGGCTTCTCCCAAACTCGTTTGCAATTGAGTTCAACCGCCCAGAAACCCACTAAAAACACATGCCCGAACACACACTACACACATAAGCATACAACCGAGGCAAGATCAGTTAAGAACACTTAAAACCATGAATTTCTTACCTCGAATTCGACTTCTTCTTGTTCTTCCTTCAAAACCAAGAACTTGCTGCTCTTTCTCTCTCTAAAACCCGAACATCAGAGGTGTATGTGACATATGGGCTGCCATACCACCTTTTACACCCACTTTTCAAACATTTTGTCCTTTTGGACACTTTTTACCCTTCAACTTGGGTAAAATATCTTTCCTTTCTTATCCTTCACTTTATTCTTTCTTTGTTATTTTTGTTAAAAATAACCGGGTGTTACAAATCCACCCCCCTTAAATGGGTTTCGTCCCCGAAACCTGTTATTCCTTAAACAAACGTGGGTAATGCTGTCTCATCTCCTCTTCGGTCTCCCACGTTGACTCGGATCCCTTCCTGTGCTTCCACTGTACACGCACAAGAGGAACCACTTTATTTCTCACCTCCTCTCTTTTCGATCGATGATCGCCACTGGTTGTTCCATATAGTTGAGCCGTTCGTCTACTTCGATATCCTCCAGTGGAACGATCATATCCTCATCTGCCAAACACTTTCTTAGATGAGATACGTGGAATGTTGGGTGAATTCCACTCAACTCATCTGGTAACTCTAATCTATAGGTCACCTCTCCTACTCGAGCAATGACTCAGAAAGGGCCTATATACCTCGGGCTCAACTTGCCCCGCTTTCTGAACCGAATGATACCCTTCCAAGGTGAGACCTTCAACATAACCCGGTCACCCGCCTGGAACTCAATCGGCCTACGTCGTTTATCAGCATACGACTTCTGTCTGTCTTTGGCTGCTTTCATGAAGGCCTTGATCTTTTTGAGCTTTTCAGTCGTAGCCTCGATCACTTTGACGCTCCCTAATTCCTTCTGACCAATATCTCCCCAACAAACGGGTGTCCTGCATCTCCTACCGTATAGCATCTCATAAGGTGGCATGCCAATGCTGGCATGATAGCTGTTTTTGTATGAGAATTCAGCCAACGGCAAGTGGTCATCCCAACTTCCCCTAAAATCAATCACACATGCCCGAAGCATGTCCTCTAATGTCTGAATGGTCCTTTCCGACTGACCATCGGTTTGGGGATGATAAGCCGTGCTAATATGTAACCTCGTCCCCATCGCATCGTGGAATTTCTTCCATAATTTGGATGTAAACCGGGTGTCGCGATCAGACACAATTGACGCCGGTACACCATGACGAGTCACAATCTCCTTGATGAAAAGATCGGCCAACCTCTCGGATGAATATGTCTCGCACATCGGTAGGAAGTGAGCACTCTTCGTCAAGCGGTCAACAACCACCCATATAGCATCATACCCTTTCGGGGTACGTGGCAGCTTCGTGATAAAATCCATGGTGATGTGCTCCCACTTCCATTCTGGTATATCCAAGGGTTGAATCTTTCCATACGGCTTCTGGTGCTCGGCCTTCACTTGCAAACAAGTAATGCACTTACTCACATACTCCACCACGTCACGCTTCATACCCGGCCACCAATAATCTTTCTTCATATCTTGATACATATTTGTAGCACCGGGATGAATAGAGAATAGATCCCCAAAACGAGGAATCCACATTCGCCTGAATCGGGTTTTAACACCAAGTGTGTTTTCACCCAATTCCGCGACGAGACCTCTCATTCGTTCGGAGTTAAGATGATCTTATTTTAACGCCTCATCTTGAAACTCCTTGAC
This sequence comes from Flaveria linearis, assembly GCA_024085815.1. NCBI lineage: Eukaryota > Viridiplantae > Streptophyta > Magnoliopsida > Asterales > Asteraceae > Flaveria > Flaveria linearis. The sequence continues at coordinate 29,282,824 of CM044016.1, read as the reverse complement.
TTGCTTCATCACATCAGAGGTCATAATCATCTAGTATGCTTTCACCCGAATCAGCTCGGGTCTCTCTTTTCGGCTAAGGGCATCCGCCATCACGTTGGCCTTGCCCGGATGGTAATGGATCTCGCAATCATAATCCTTTATGAGTTCCAACCATCACCTCTGCCTCATATTCAAATCCTTCTGCTCGAAGAAGTACTTCAAGCTCTTGTGGTCGGTGAAGATGGTGCACTTCGTTCCGTAGAGATAGTGCCTCCAAATCTTTAATGCAAAGACCACAGCTGCTAGCTCCAAGTCACGAGTAGGGTAGTTAACCTCATGAACTTTCAATTTTCGGGATGCATAGGCTATAACGTTTCCTCTCTGCATTAACACGCACCCTAATCCCGAATAGGAAGCATCAAAATAAACCACCAGATCTTCACTTCCATCGGGTAATGACAATACAGGAGCTTGAGTCAACCTTGCCTTCAATTCTTCGAACGCCTTCTTTTGAGCTTGACCCCATACAAACTTTACATCTTTCCGGTCAACTTGGTTAGTGGAGAAACGATTTTGGAGAAGTCTTGAATGAATCTTCTGTAATAGCCCGCCAAACCCAAGAAACTGCGGATCTCGGATGGCGTCTTGGGAGACTTCCATTGCATCACCGCTTCCACCTTTGCCGGATCAACCATAATTCCCTTCGGATTCACCATGTGACCCAAGAACTGAACTTCGCGCAACCAGAACGCGCACTTGGAGAACTTGGCGTATAGTTTCTCCCTTCTCAACGTCTCTAACACTTCTCGAATGTGACCAGCATGCTCTATCTCGCTCCTCGAATAAATCAGTATATCATCGATAAACACAATCACTGGTTTATCCAGCATCGGCCGACACACTCGGTTCATCAGATCCATAAAAGCAGTTGGCGCATTGGTCAATCCAAAAGACATGACAAGAAACTCGTAGTGACCGAGGCGCATGCGAAAAGCTGTCTTAGGGATATCCTGGTCTTTCACCTTTAGTTGATGGTAGCCCGATCGAAGATCTATCCTTGAAAACCAACTGGCACCCTGAAGTTGATCAAACAAATCATCAATTCTCGGCAAGGGATATCGGTTCTTCACCGTCAACTTGTTCTGCTCACGGTAGTCGATACACATCCTCATACTACCGTCATTCTTCTTCACAAACAAGACCGGAGCACCCCAAGGTGAGATACTCGGTCTGATGAACCCCTTATCCAGCAGCTCTTGCAACTGCTCCATCAACTCTTTCATCTCTGTCGGAGCCAATCGATACGGTGCTTTGGCAACAGGTTGGGCACCTGGTATCAGATCAATTTGAAACTCAATCTCTCGGTCCGGTGGCACTCCCGATAAGTCTTCGGGAAACACGTCTGGAAAGTCACACACAACCGGAACATCGGATAGTTGTGGTGTTGGCATTTCCACATCCTTTACATAACATAAGTAGGCGCTACATCCACGCCTCATACATTTTCCCGCCACCACCATTGAGATCACCTTCGGGATCGTCGTGACCCGATCCCCATAAACCGTTACCGAACTCCCGTCAGGCGCTATCAAACGAATCATCTTCTTTCGACACACTATATTCGCCTCGAAGTCCGCCAACCAATCCATCCCAAGCACCAAATCAAAACCACCTAAGGTCATCGCAAATGGTCTAACCAGAAATTTGTGGCCCTCTAATTCCATATCACAACCCTCTATCACCTCGGAAATCCTGGTGGACTTACCTATGGCAGTTTTTACATCAAACGGCATGTCAACACGTCTACTACTAACAGGCAGTTTAGCACAGAAAGCAGCAGATATAAAACTCCTACTGGCACCCGAATCAAATAATACAAAGGCTAAAGTTTGGTTCACCAGAAACGTACCGGACATAACATCAGGGTCCGTCCTAGCCTCCTCCTGTGTCATCGTGAATGCCCTGGCGCTTGCCCTCGGTCCTTCACCTCCGGTTCTCTTCACTCCAGAACCCTCAGCCCTCGGCTTCTTGCAATCCCTACTCATATGACCACTTTCCCCACTTTCCCCACAGTTGAAACACTTCACACCCCCACAGTCTCTAGCCATATGACCAGGCTTTCCACACTTAAAACAGACATTCAACCCCAGTCTACACTCCCCGCTATGCTCCTTCCCACATTTATTACACCTTTTCAGTCCCGTACCAAGTGTGGCTACACGACGGTCATCCACCCATGCCTTCTTGTTGCTCGTCGAGGCATTACCCGACCAAACCTCTTTCCATTCCAATTCTTGTCACCACCACCCTTCCTAGTTCCTTCAGCCACCACCACCACTGCCCTTTCATCGTACAGTCTCCCCGCCAAGTCCACCGCCGACCTAAAGGTGCTCGGTCGGGCGGCGATCATATGCCTGCGAATATCCGTTGGCAAACCCTGAATATACCTCTTCATCTTTCGCGACAGAGGTGTCACCTGGTCCGGCACCAGACGTGCCATTTCGTTGAACTTTGTGGTGTACTGTTGGTGGGTCATCGTCCCCGCCTCCAGCTGCAGGAACTCTCTCTCAACTTTATCCATCTCTCGATGAGGACAGAACTCCTCGATCACCAACCTTTTCAGCTGAGACCACTTCATTCTTCAATTGGCCCTGCTACCCTCGGCTTGGACTATGTTGTCCCACCAGCATAGAGCCGAATCCGTGAAAGAGTGGGTAGTGAACTTCACCTTTTGGTCCTCCCGGCACTCGCTGATGTCGAGGACAGCCTCCATTTCTCTCACCCATCGGTGAGCAGCAGCAGCAGTGCTATTGTCGTCAAAAGTAGGGGGCTTGCACCTCATAAACGCCCCGTAATTACAGCCTCGTGCTGACTCATGCACAGGCTCCTCCTCCTCCTCCTCTTCGTCATCACAAAGAACCGTTTCTGGATCTGGTTGCTCCTGTATTCCTGAGGACCTATTCCTCTCTTTCCGTTCTCCTTCCCAGACAGCCTTTATCACTTCGGTCACCACAGACGGTAAGATCGTCTGCATGACCTGATGCACGTCCTCCACTACAGCCTCCTTTACCGAGGCTCTCAGATTGGCGCTCTCGTCTACACCTTCCGGATGAGGGGTCTCGGGTTCTTCAGGAACCGCTTTCTCCATCCTAGGTCTTCCTCTTGTGGCCCGTGGTTCAACACCACGTCCGACACCACCTCCATCACGTGAAGCTTTGGATGATCTACCACCGGCCATCCTCTAACACTCACTGAAAGGTTCAAACACCAACGCGGTCATTCAATGGAATAGCTCAGTTTATGTCAAGTATAGTAAGTCCCTAATTACAGTGGTCAGTTGTGATTAGCCACTTACTTTACTCTTCGTACCCCGAGCATTACCTGTCCTGACTACATTAGTATCTAAATCTAACAGTAACACATAAACACATAACATGCGCACATAATACCGGTTGTCTTTAAGAAAAATACCTGATGGCACGCAGCTACTCAGTTTGGCATCCCTCTCCTTTTTGTCCCATTTTCAGTTTAAGTTAAGGTTTATTTTGAAAATTTACCCATTTCACTTAAACTTTGGCTCTGATACCAAACTTGTAAGGCCCCGTTGGGACGCTTACAACTGGTCAACCATCGCACATAAAACATACATTTATAGATATTTTAAATAAACATTGCAGCAGAAACATTCAAAAGTGGCATCTCATTTCATCATAAAAGCTTTTGCAAAGTAATACATCGTTAATCAATTACAAAATAGTCAGAAACAGTGAGTAAGAGGATTACTTAGGTAATCCCGTTTATCCGAATCCTCTGCAAACTCCATTTTGTTTTAATAATACATGCAACATAATGCATTGCAAAAACATTAACAAAGAAATGCCATCCCAAAAGAGCTGAGTAGCCGCCTCGTGCCATCCTCAGCAACACTACCTGCCAACTGGAAAAACATAAAAAGTCAGCGTTGCTGAGTGAGTTCTAATTTTGTAATAAAACATACTTTCTTTACATACATACGGTCACACAACATACGTACACATAGATAATATCATTATTATCTTCATCATACGTTCGTTAGCTTTCGTCCCTTTACTGTTCATCGTTAACATTCTCGTTCATTCATAAACCCTTTCTTTCGTTTGTACGTTTCTTACTTTCATTCATACATTCCTTTCATTCGTCCATATGTTCGTTACGTTCATTCATACGTTCATTACATTCATTCGTACGTTCATTATTTTCGGTGACATGTACAATACCCCGAACATTGTGCACGAAGCTGATGCTGGACCTGTGGTAATTAACCACGAACATTGTACACGAAGTTGATCCAGTCACCTAGGGTAAGTACATGCACCACTTATCTTCCTCTTTCATTCTGGATCAATGCCATGCGCTATACCCCGAACATTGTGCACGAAGCTGATGCTGGACCTGTGGTAATTAACCACGAACATTGTGCACGAAGCTGATCCAGTCACCTAGGGTAAGCAGCAAGGATCCCATACATATGGTCAATCACAAAGATTGAACCCCAATGTGCATCCTTCGGGGTAGCTAACCCGCACACCGTTGAGCTAACACCTTCAATAGGTGTGCACCTCCATACATTTGCTTACAAGCCTTTCTTACGTTCATTCGTTCATTAATGCATACATTCATTCATTATATTCCTCTTTCATTATCTTTCACTTTACGTTACCTAATACTTCGTTCATTCATTATCATAACACGTAAAGTCATGGGAAAGCTAAGCATACATTATCATAAGGTACATACACATATCATTCACACATCATCATGCAAGGCATCATACATACATAACATACATCATGTATAACCATGCAGCAGCATCATCGTCATTATGCATAAACATCAAGCACATATCATTACATGCCCATCATACCATCTATGACCCCAAAAGTCAACTTACATAACCCCCGGGAATCTCCTAGGTCAAAGCCTACATCACTCATTTTCCTAAAAGTCAGAATTTATTCCAAGTGTTTATCTGCATTTCCTTTTTCTATCCGCATTGGTTAATGCGGGTGAACAAATGTCATCCGCATTTCTTTGACTGTCCGCATTAGTTAATGCGGCTGAGTGAATGCCTTAGCCGCATTTCATTATCTGTCCACATTAGTTAATGCGGCTGAGTAAATGCCTTAGCCGCATTTCATTATCTATCCGCATTAGTTAATGCGGCTGAGTAAATACCTTAGCCGCATTTCATTATCTATCCGCATTAGTTAATGCGGTTGAGTAAATGACTTAGCCGCATTTACTTTAGCTATCCGCATTAGTTAATACGGCTGAGTAAATGCCTTAGTCGCATTTCCTTAGCCATCCGCATTAGTTAATGCGGCTGAATAACTGGACCTACAACTTAACATGTGCCGTTTTCAGATCTCAATCATCATCTTAACCCACCTTTAGCACAGATCTACCATTCTACACGCTTAGAATAAACTTAAACATCATACACATCGTAGGAAAACACCTAAAAACATACGGCAACAGTACCTAGTTGAACATCATGCTGAAAATTCATAGTTTGCCTTAAAAACTTTATGTTCATAACAGCCCCAAACGAATCATTCACTTACACATACATACATGAATGGGTTTTTCACCCAAATACCCGAAAATAGTTTGTAGATGTGTTCCAGCCCCAAAATCATTCAAATACGTGTAAAATAGGGGTCTTAGAACTCACCTTTGCAGCTCTTGAGTATGGCTTCTCCAAAACTCGTTTGCAATTGAGTTCAACCGCCTAGAAATCCACTAAAAACACACGCCCGAACACACACTACACACATAAGCATACAACCTAGGCAAGATCAGTTAAGAACACTTAAAACCATGAATTTCTTACCTCGAATTCGACTTCTTCTTGTTCTTCCTTCAAAACCGAGAACTTGCTGCTCTTTCTCTCTCTAAAACCCAAACATCAGAGGTGTATGTGACATATGGGCGGCCATACCACCTTTTACACCCACTTTTCAAACATTTTGTCTTTTTAGACACTTTTTACCCCTCAACTTGGGTAAAATATCTTTCCTTTCTTTTCCTTCACTTTATTCTTTCTTTGTTATTTTTGTTAAAAATAACTGGGTGGTACAAAATAGGTCATTATCAATATTGAGTGACCTAACAACCATTGAGGTGCTTAAGGAATTTGTCGTGCCAATATTAAAACATTTTAAAAGCTTCTTAGTATAATTTGATTGATGCACCAGTATTACATTATTCATATGCTCAATTTGTAAACCAAGATAATATTTGGTTTTTCCAACATCTTTCATTTTAAATTCATTTTTAATAGAATAATCATATCATGAATTTTCTTTTTCTTCCTAATTATATTTAGGTAATCAACATGTACAGCTATGATCACATACCTGATATGATATTCTTAATAAAGACGCATTGATAGATAAAATTATTTGTGTGTCCTTTACTTGTCAAATAATCACTCAAACGAGCACACCGTTCTAGATTGTTTTAACCCATATAAGGACCATTGTAATTTGATTGAATATATTTCCTTAGGTTTTGAATACATTTAAGGGATTTTAAATCATTCAGTAATTTTCATATAATTGTCATTATCAAGTGATCCATACAAGTAAGTTGTAACGACATCTATAAGGCATATATCTAAGTTTTTGTATAATGCTAAGCTAATTAAATTTCTAAAGGATATTGCATCTATAACAGGAGAATACATATCCTTGTAGTCAACTCTCGGCCTTTGAGAAAAACCTTGAGCTACTAGTGTAGCTTTATATCTTGTAACTTTATATTTTTCATTTTGTTGTCGCACAAAAACTCACTTGTACCCAACAAGCTTTATATACGTAGGTTTTATAACAATGAGTCTAAAAACCTTTCGTTTGTTAAATGAAATTAGTTCAGCTTGCATGGCATCTTTTCATTTATCCCAGTCATGTCGGTTTTGACAATCATTGATAGATTTTGGTTTAGGGGCATCATCTCCGCTCATAATATCACTCACTACAGAATAAGAGAATATCTTATCATTATTTTTCATTTCATCTCGGTTCCATAATGTATGAATATGAGCATAGTTGATTGACATCTCTTTGTTTACGTCTTTCATAGAGAAAATTTGGACACTTAGTGTTTTATTACTATTATTTTCTTTAAGATCAATTTCCTTTTCAGGTATTTTCCTTTTTCGAGGATTTTTATCTTTTGATCCAATCGGTCTTAACGTTTCAAACGTTTTTGGGATTCGTGAGTCATATTTTTATCTATTTCCTTATTTGGAATTTCAACTCAAGCTAGAACATTTGCAGCTGGTATATGAGATTTAGTTACTCCTTTTGTATCAATAGATGATTCAGGCAATTGATTTGCAATTTCTTGCAAACGTGTTATCTTTTGAACTTCTGTTTCATATTGTTTTGTCCCTGGATCAAAATGTAACAAAGACGGCTCACACCACAAGACATCATTTTGTTCTTTTTTTTCTTTTCTCCTTCTAATACCAGGAAAATTGCCTCATTAAAGTGGCAATCATCAGAACGTGTCGTAAAGACATCACCCATTAACTGTTCAAGATATCTTATAATGGAAGTTGTTTCGTATCTAAAGTATATTCACAACATTCTTTGAGGACCCATGTTTATGTGTGGAGGTGGTTCAATAGGAACATAAATTGCACGTTCTTAAAAATGGGAAATGTTTGGCTCATGGTAAGGAACAAGTTGTAAAGGAGAGTACTTATGATTTGCACTTTGTCTCGTACGAATTAATGATCCAGAATGTAAAATTGCATGACCCTAAATAGTCGCAGGAAGTCTTGTTCTCATAACTAATGGTCTAGCTACATGTTTGATTAACGACTTAGCTAAACCATTTTATGTATGTACATGAGTAATATGGTGTTCAACAACAATTTCTATTGACATGCAATAATCATTAAAAGCATTTGATATAAATTCACCTACATTATTAAGTCTTGCTCTTTTAACTGTATAACCAGGAAAATATGCTCGTAACTTCAAAATTTGAGCAAGAAATTTGGTAAATCCTACATTACGAGTTGATAATAAGAGACATGAGACAATCTTCTTGATGAATCTATTAAAACCTCAAAGTATCTAAATGGTTCACATGGTGGATGGATTGGTCCACATATATCACCTTGAATTCTTTCAAGAAACATAGGTAATTTCTTTTCAGCTTTTAGTAGTAAAGGTCTAGTAATTAGCTTTACAAGAGAGCAAGATGTACACCGAGGTATCTTATTTAATTGTGTAATCTTTTGATCTTTTAATGGATTTTCATATGTACTTTCAGTTATCCTTTTCATTATTGTATATCCCGGGTGGCCTAATCTATCATAGTATAATTTGAAAATCTCAAGATCACAAAAGTTCTCTTTAACTGCCATATGTGCTTCCGGCACATTAATACGTGTGTAATGCAAACCCGAATGGAGCATTGGTAGATTTTCTAATATATGACTTTTGCTCATAATATGCGAATATTTTTCATTTTCAATGGTCATTGACCGAGTATCATATCTATTATGATATATGTTTTTTTAAAATTAATAACTTTCTCGTTGATCTTGAGGGAAATAAGGCATATTTTATTAAAAACTTTGTACCATTTGGTAATAATAATTTAGCATTTCCAACTCATTCTATCAAGTCTGTAGGACCTAATATTGTATCAATGGTTCTTTTTGTTGGTTTCATTTCATAAGAGTATTTCTTTAATCTAAGTTTAGTATGTGTAACTCCATTATCTGCTATACATATATTTCCTTCATTTGTTTGGCCTTGTGTCATTTGTTTGGCCTTGTGCTCCAATGGTTCTTTTTGTTGATTTCATTGATTTCTTCAATCTAAGTTTAGTATGTGTAGCTCCATTATATGCTATACATATATCTCCTTCATTTATTTGGCCTTGTGCTCCAATGAGAGTTATTTTTTCAAACCTTCAAATATGAGAAAAAATAATAAGTGTATAATGAGTTTTTCAACAAGAAATTCATTTATTTAGTTAACACAATACATGAAAATAAAAATTAAACATAATTAAAGACACTTAAAATAAGAGAATTACATAATTACTGCATACAATTATTATAATCTAGCAATATATCTTTTAGAGTTCCAAATCGCCGAAAATATCTGAGGTATTTAGCTCAACCTTGATATCATCAAAGTTATCTACATGGTTCACTTTTTTCTATATTTCTTTAAGAGATTCTTGGTATAGGTCACATAGATGTGGAGCAGTGCAACAAGCTTTTGACCGGTAGTTTTTACTTCCACATCTAAAATATGAACTACTATAAATTTAAGACATACTAGTTTCATTTTTAAATTTATTTTGGTGGCTGAAATTGATAGTTCATGGTCCATGACCACGACCACGACCATCGCCGCGACCACATCCACAACCATGAGAATTACCTCGGTAATTATTATTCCATCTAAAAGGATGATTACGACTATTAAAATGGATTTTATCAAAACAGCCACCACCACGACCTCTCCCATGACCTTGTTCCCATTTACGTCCAGAGTTATTGGTATCATTATTATTAATAGCATTGACTTTTGGAATTGCTAGTGAACCTGTGGGACGAGCTTGATGATTTTTCATTGAAAGCTCGTTTTTTTTCTCCTCTACAAGGAGATATGAAGTTAGACCAGAAAATTTCTTAAAGTTTAGCAATCTGTATTGGTTTTCTTTAGCATATTTTGAATACAGTAGAGACATACTCATTTACTTTTTTAAAATCTTGGAACATTAGTTTGTTATATTCATCTCTAGTAGCAGGAAGTAAAACTTTCTTTTCATAATCAAATCTGTTTTGTAAGTCTTTCCATAGATTATATAAATCATCACAATTTGATTATTCAAACTGTAATATTTCATCAATGTGTTTGTGTAAAAAGACATCAGCTTTCGCTTTGTTTTGTTCCGAGCAAGCATTGCCCTCTTGTATAGTAGTTTTCTCCACTGATATTAAGAGCCGGAAATTGAATTTTTACAATTTTTGACATTTTTGTTTGCTAAAAGATAGTTAAACAAATAATAAGATAATTATTAGAATCCATGTATATCTACAACATTGCGATACAATAGAGCGGTAGAGCTACAAACATATACAAAAATAAGAAAAGTTTAAATTTTTCAGGTAGGAGTTCAACAAGGAGGATAAGATTTAAAATGAGCATTATAGTTTCCAACACCAAAACCAGATGGATCATCTTTGAAAATTTGCCTCGGATAAACTTGAGAAAAGAGGTAATTTGTTTATTGTAAACGAAAATAGATTGATGGTGGCCAATTTATAGTTTAAATTATAACTGTTTGTAACGGCTATATAATCGTTTACAATGGTTATATAATCATTTATAATGGCTATACAACCATCGTGTGTGTGTATATCGAGAGTAATTTGAGATAAAATGGATAATTTTAAGATCATGTTATACAACATGAATTTTGTTTATAAAAACAAGAGAAAATAAAAATGAAAATGTTAGGATAAAAATAAGATCTTAGACGGATAAACGTTAATAAATATATTTAAAATGTTAGTTGCATAAAAGTTAGATGACATAAATAGAAATGTTAGTTGTATAATTAAAAGTTAGATGTATAAATAATAGCTTAAATGCATAAGTAAAAGTTAGTAGACATAAAAGAAAATATTAGTTGCATAACTAAAAGTTAAATGTATAAATAAAAGTTAATTTGTTAGTAGTCTCATGGTTATCAAGATGCCCGTAATAAAATCTTCTTTATGTTTACTTTATTTATCTTAGTAATCTTCTTAATATTATATTACAGATTATTACTAATGAAGTGCTTACCTTGCTTAATGAATGACTTTGTATTTTATAGATCTTATTAATTAAAGTATAAGAGCTCTCGTGCTGATGACATGCTATAATTTAACTATAATTATAATAAGATTATTGAAATAGCTAAAGGAATTTAAAGAAAGTGGAGAAAGAGATGAGAAGAAATGTATCTCTTGAATTTATTCAAGATGATGCGTTTTTCTTATTACCATGGATAGTGGCGGAACCAGAAACCTTTTCCTATGGGTTCACTAATTTTTAGTGATTAAAATTGTAACGAAACAACATAAAGTTTTTCGGGTTATCCGATCGGGTCGGGTCGAAATAAACGGGTCGGGTCGAAATAAACATAATTAAATTGTCTTGAAAATATTATAAAAAAATACAGTATCAAAAGAAATCAAATAAAACTTATATTTATAGTTGTTCCTTAAATTCAAGGTTAATTCAAGTTAAAACTCAAATTGAAAATTTTAATGTGCAGAGAAGTAATTGTATGACTATAGCTACTGTTATGTTTGCTTATTGTATAAACTGTTCATCTTCTTTTTGTATCTTCTTTTTGATATAGTTTTTAGATTTAATCTTTACTGTGTTTTGATTATTAAGTAATTGATTTAATCAACTTGGTTTGGTCACTAATTTTTTTAGATGAACTGATATGAACTGCTATCATTGATAATAACATTTTATACTTTGTATTATGTTCATCTTTATTATGGTTGTATATGTGTTGAAAAAAAACAATTTTTGTCTCATCAAAAGGCTATTGAGAATTTTATTTATTATCTGAAATTTGAACTCTTCCAACACCCTACCAAAATAATCAAGGAAGTCAAGAAAAGAGTAATCCAAACAATAAAACTATAAGTTGAATCTAACTGTTTCTGATGAAGCCTTGAGGTAGGTGTTTAATGAAATTGGGGAACTAATTTGGCGAATACTATGTAATCTTTTCTAATGTATTTTTAGCAAAGTTGAAGGATTATTGTTTCATTTTAGAAGAGATATATCAGTTGTTAGACCTTAAAGATGTTTTTTTACAATAGCTCTTTCATAGCATTTTAGTTTTGTTTCCATTAAGTGTTTGTGAAGTAAAAGCATCCTGGATCACTAAACTTATTGTTGTAAGTTTGCTTTGTTGTGTGCATCTTTTAATTAGGCTTTTGTTTTGCTTTTCATCATACTACAAACATCATGTACACTTAAACATTAGAACTTGAACTCAATTGAGATACTAAAATCACTCAAACAAATTAATTAACAACTATAAAAACATCAAAATCATTGAAACAAAATCTAGGGTTTGAGTCTTATAATATAACAAATAAACAAAGAAACAAAATTAGAAAACTAACCTTAGAAACTTGAAAGCTTGAATGAATGTTGGCTGGTATACCGTAACCGTCACCAGAATTATGGTCAACCGTTGAGTCGCGCCAAGATGTAGCTTGGATGGCGATGGTGCAGCGATGGGAATTGGGATGGGGAGGGTTTTGGGCCTGCGCAGAGGAGTAGGCGAGCGTCAATACATGGGTGGGTGGGATGGAGGGTTAAAATGTTTATATTTAAGGGTAAAAAGGTAATTTTATCTATTAAAAAGAAGTTTTCAAAAAAGGCCCTTGTAAGGGTCGAACTCGTGACGTAAAGGATGCGAGAAGCACTCATAGCGCATGGAACCAATGGGCTGAGACAGAAATTTTAGTTATAATTCAAACTTAATAATATTTATGGGTTCACCTCCTGAAAAACTATAGGTTTACCACTAAAAAACAATGGGTCACACAATTTTTCGGATTTATACGATACACTACGGATTCAAAAATCAATGGGACACTTGACCCCGTTCCCTTGGCAATAGATCCTCCCCAGACCGTGGATGTAGTATTTATATTACATATACATGTACTGTCTGATAGGTAACTATTTAGAACTCAACTACTAAATAATTTCTCTTTATGTTTTGGAAAATAACATTCAGTAATTCATGATATTTCATAACAAAAAATTATATATACAACCACGTAATTTTATAACTTGCAACCTTATGTATGTTTTTGCACAACTATTATAAAATTAAGTCTGCCATTACTATAAACAACATTTTATATTTTGCGAGTACAAAGGAAAGAATTCCCACCACACTATGCCGGGAAATTCCACCGGTTTCTAATATGGATCAAACAAAGATAAGATGGATGATATTATTGTAGGGAAATGATGATGATAACAAAATGGACCGCAACCACGGTTACACCCTCTCTCATTGCATCATGTTGGAGCCACTAATTCATAACAAACTCACACACCTACCAACATTCTTCCCCTACTACTTGCTCTCTCTCCCTTCCAAAAGCAACTTTTAAACGTCCCCTTTTACCCCTTCTAGAATATACTTGTAACACTTGCTATGCTCCGTATAAGTCTCCTTCAAATTTCAAGTCTTTTAACAAATTCTAAATCCCTAAAAGAACTATGTGAACTCCACCCAAGTTTACATCAAAAACAAAGAGAGCATGATAGTTGAAGATTCCGGTCACTATCTAGAAAAGAGGTGGTTTAAAACACAGAAGTGCCAGAACACAAAGCAGATGCCACAAAGAATGCCATGACCTTATTATACATATGTTTTCAATGGTAGATCTAAATCTATGACCTCTGTTGCATTACATGCCATTAAGGCAAAACAGTCGGGACAGTAGATATGTCGAAAACCAGTTTAAAGGTGTGAAATAGCTCTCTTCATCAATGATCTTCGATCTTCTTTAAGCCTTTCATATCTGTTGTTTCGACACTGCCGTGTATAGACAATATTTAAATAATTATAATAACATCAAAGATAATGCTCAAATCTGTTGCAATCACCAGTTTTGTAGTAATAATAATAACCATAATAATAATGATGATGACGACGATGATAATCATCTTTCGGTTTTAAGATTGAGATCCCAGATAACTAGATTGATGGATGACAACCAATAGAATAGATCTAGTGAGAAAAAGAATTAATAAGTGGCTTATGTTTTGGAAATAATCAGTATTTAATGTTTGGATGCCAAAAACGACTTTAGGGTAAACTAAAATTACCTACATACCATTCGTTTTAGCAAAAACTAAAAGAAAAATAATCATAAATGTCATTATTGGCCTTTTTAAATGTTAATTTGTGAGACACTCAAACATCTAATCATTACAATTTCAAACACCCAAGCGTATCCCAACAATCTCTCTTCTGATTTTATTTACTTAACAACACATAATCACCACTAGCCATTTATAAGAACAAGGAGTACATAATATACACACATACAACAACAACAAACCCAGTATAATCCTACTAGAAGTAGGGTCTGGGAGGGGTTGGATGGCGGCAAATCTTACCTCTATCATTTAGGATAGAGAGAGCACTTCCAATGAGACCCCCGACTCGAAAAATAAAAACCACAAGATTACAGGCACATTTCGTATATTTCAAATAATATTTTAGCTATAGACCAACATACACATCTCAGGCAATGAACAAAAAGATAGACAAATTTTTAAAATAAAGCACGCACACTCAAGAACATACACACATGATGAAACTAAAAAAAGAAAAAAGAGTGAGAAACTTACGTAGTTCCTTGCAGAACAATCTTTTGGACTTTTGTGATATCAGAACCAGACTGATTGTCCTCAATGAATATCGTCAAGCTGTGACCCAAAATACTTTAGTTAGCCCGCTTATTATTTATCAGGCTCTCAAAGAATAAAAGTAAATAAATATATTTATTACCTGCGAACATTTTGAAACTTAACATACTTCAACACAACCGGCTTTCCCTGAAAGAGACAGAGAACCAAAACAGAGAATAAGGAAACCCCCAAATCATCAAAAGCTATATTGGGTTGTTTAGGGCCCCAATTCCCTAAATGCTGGTCCAACATCGCCCAAAGTTCATTTTTAATCCATAAACCTTATATTTGTTCAGACTTAAATTATTACTATTGTAATAATGGTGACATATGTTATCATAATTAACACATTCGATACTTAATATAAAAAAAATAAAAAAGGATACAAAAAAGACATGTGACCTACCTGGAGATTCTCAGGAGATAAAGTAAGTGTATCACTAGGAGGAAAGTCGCCAACATTACTGCATCACATATAGCCATTGCAATCACCGCCCATAAACAGTAACTGTATCAGGAGGAGAACGAGTAATTAAAATTTTTAAGTTACCTGAATCCCATGTGTTCCTTGTTTGTATAAAGCTTTACAGTTTGAGGACCTGCAGATTGGATAAAAGATCAGTGTATAAAGGTAGCAATAACTTTACCAGATTATATCCAACCGCTTATGAGTTCTAACAAAAAGTAAAAGATAATATAATACAAGTCATTTCAATAACAAAAGAAAGCTGGCAACAAGCAACCGGAATATATGATAACAATAACAAAACATTTGAATAGAATGTGTAGCAAACAAATAATTTTACAAGCTTGCTATCCCTGTGATAGCAAACCACTGGGAGCAGCTCTACATTGTTATAGGTTTTTAGAAAATAATAATGTTTAGTAGTTTTCGAATTTAAGTCAGAAGGATTTATGGTTTTATTTTTCATGTTTCTGGCTTGTGAAATTAACACAGCATCCCCTGTGCTGTGTGTTGGATCTTCAACCAGGTGGAACAATCTCACCACCCTAATTTCAACAATCAATCACAGCAAGCGCCAAGCCCCATTTGCAGCCCCCATCCAAATCAATTTCAACAGTGCTCAAAATCAAAATTAGCTCCAGTAGAAAAACTCAAAAATATGATTGCAGTCAAACAATCTCCTCAAATTGGGGTTTAAGCGAGATTCCAGAGAGTATATAACTATAATCAGCTTCGTTCCATAAGGTGATCGCGATTGCATTTCTTCCCTCCGTGTTAACAATGCCCAGTGCAGGTCAGGATTGATTTTTGATCTGTTCCACCAACAACTTGACTTTTAAGTTCTGTGGAAAGATTTTTAAACCCTTCATGATTATTCGTGCAAACATTATTCAATGAAACAATAGCATAAAACAAAATAACAAGATCCTAAAAAGCCTTAACCAAGGCCCATTCTCTGGAGAAACCATCTAAATGAGGACAATCTGGAATCCCACAAAACCTTGTCTGCAAGAAAAAAGGCCATTTGACACAGTGTAATGCTAAGCAGCTTGTGCACAGGAGGAAGAAGACAGGGGATGATGGCAACTGCTTATACCCCGCTGACTCCTAGAAAGGTGCATGAGATAACAATCCAATATGCAAGACCAATCAAGATAGAAGATCAAGCAAAGTGACATCATAGGTCTGGTCATAATATGTTTTCATAAATTCTGGTTGGATTAAGCCACATGTCCCTTTAACCAATGGGAAACTACAAAGACACCAGACTGTTGTGGACATGCATGCCCTTTTAATTTACACAGGGAAAGGAAAACAAAGTGAACACGTAATACCTTCTAAAGAAGTTCACCATATTCTGACCCAATACATCTAAACATGCAGATTTTGCTGTGCTCGCAGCAAACTTTAATGTCGACCAAAACACAAGCATATGTGAAAGATGACATTGACTCAAAAAGATCTAGTTATGGTGCATTTCGTTGGCACCTCCAATAAAATGAAAAAAGGAAAAGAAAGTCAATCGACTACTATTCTCCTTAATAAAAAGCAGGAGCACTGCAAGCTATGAGGGGTATGGTTATTGACATATTATCTATTTATTTTATTTACAACAATTATTTTTTATACTTATGTTTATTAAACAAACAAACAAACAAACCCAGTATATCCCACTCAAGACGGGGGGTAGGTGGTGGCAAGTCTTTCCTCTATCCAGATAGGTAGAGAGACCGCTTCCAGAGAGACCCCCGGCTCGATAACAAAAGCAATAAAGCTAGCAAATCAACATATAATCAAACATACGATATAGGCTATATGATATATGATACCGCACTCATTAATATCATCAAAAAGAAATATAAAATGAACAAGCATGCATCAGGGGAGCAGCAAGTTTTCCCTAAAAAGGTCGAAGTGTACCACTAAAAGTCCTTAATTTTAATTCTACGTCTCTACTCGCTCCTATCCTCGATCATGTGCTCAGAGAGGTGCAAGTGTACCATATCTCGCCTAATTATCTCTTTCCAAGTCAACCTAGGTCTTCCTCTACTCTTCCTACCCTCTATGACGATGTTCTCCACTGCTCTGACCGGTGCTGCCATTGGTCTCCTCTTGACATGTCCATACCACCTTAATCTTCCCTCTCGTATTTTATCTGCAATACAAGCCACTTCTAACTTCTGTCGAAACACTTCGTTTCTTATCCGATCCAGTCTTGTATGGCCACACATCCACCTTAGCATTCGCATTTCCGCAACCTCTATTTGTTTCTCGTGCGATTTCTTTATGGCCCAGCAGTCTGTTCCATATAGCATAGCTGGGCGTACCGCGACTTTGTATAGTTTTCCCTTAAGTTTTGCTGGAAACCTCTTGTCACATAGGATCCCTGATGCTGCTCTCCACTTGCACCATCCTGCTTGGACACGGTGGGCTACATCGTTGTGTATCTCTCCGTTCTCCTGCAGGTACGAGCCCAGGTATTTGAACCTAGATGTCCGTGGGACCGGCATACCCTGGATACTGATTTGGGTGTCCTCTTCCTCTTTACCACCAAAGTTACAATGCATGTATTCCGTCTTAGAGCGACTTATCGTTAATCCTCTGTTCTCGAGCGTTGCTCTCCACTGCTCTAGCTTGTCGTTAAGCATCATTTTAGATTCTGATATTAAGACAATATCATCCGCAAAGAGCATGCACCACGGGACTGATTGTTGTATAGACTTAGTCATCTCATCCAACACTAGTGCGAAGAGAAATGGGCTCAATGCCAATCCTTGGTGGAGTCCCACTTCCACTGAGAATGAGTCTGTGTCTCCTACCGGTGCTCGCACACGCGTTTTTGCCCCGTCATACATATCCTTAATTAATTTGATATACCTCTCTGGTACCCCTCTAAGTCGTAGAGTATCCCAAATTATTTGTCGCGGTACACTGTCATAGGCCTTTTCTAGGTCGATGAATACCATATGGAGGTCCCTTTTCTTTTCTCTATATTTCTCCATTATCCTTCTTATGACGTGTATGGCTTCTGTCGTAGAGCGTCCTGGCATAAATCCAAATTGGTTTATTGCTATCTGGGTTTCCCGTCTAATTCTCGTGTCAATAACTCTTTCCCATAGTTTCATCGTGTGACTCAATAGCTTTATTCCCCAGTAGTTTTCGCAACCTTGGATATCTCCTTTTTTCTTATATATGGGGACTATGACACTGGTTCTCCACTGGTCTGGCATCTTCCCTGTCTTAAAGATAGTGTTGAATAGATCTGTTAGCCATTTGAGACCCTCATCACCCAGGCATTTCCACGCTTCAATCGGTATGTTGTCTGGCCCCACCGCTTTAGCCCTTCCCATTTTCTTCATAGCTCTTGTAACTTCGTCAACTGTGATGCTTCTACAATAGCATTGGTTTTGTTGCGTTGTTTGAGTTGTTCTATCTACCTCAGTTTGTTGATTTTGATTCCTATTGTTAAATAGGTTATCGAAGTAAGTTTTCCATCTCACCTTGATATCTTTCTCCTTCACCAAAACCTTTCCATCCGCAGCCTTTATGAACTTGACCATTCTCAGGTCCTGTCTTCTTCTTTCTCTTGCCTTGGCTATCTTAAACATGTCATGCTCTCCTTCTTTCGTCTCTAATCGCTTATACATCATTTCATACGCCGTGTTCTTTGCCTCTGACACCGATTTTTTCGCTTGTCTCTTAGCCTCCTTGTACTTTTGTTTTAGCTCCGCGTGTTCTTTGTCACTGTTACAGCGTATGAGCTCTCTAAAACTTTGTTGTTTGATACGTATCTTCTCCTGTACATTTTCGTTCCACCACCATGATTCCTTATGACCAACTGTCCTTTTTGTTGTGACTCCAAGCGTTTCTTTAGCTGCTTGGATGAGCCTATTTGCCATAACCTCCCACTTTTGGTTTGCATCTAGCTGTGGCCCAGTTTGGTTCATTTGTATGACTTTATCTCTAAAAATGGTAATCTTTTCGTCTTTGAGCTGGCCCCATCTGATCTTGGGTGTAACTCTCTTGTTCTGTTGGGCAATTGGCCTCTTGACGCATGTATCCGCCACCAACATATGGTGTTGCGTCACAACCGTCTCTCCCGGGATTGCTTTACAGTCTTTCCACGAGCTATGGTCTTCTCTCCTCATCAATAAATAGTCTATCTGCGTGTGTCTCCCGCCGCTGCTAAACGTGATTAGATACGAGTCTCTTTTCTTAAAGAACGAATTTATGATGCCTAAGTCATGCGCTACTGCAAATTCAAGAAGCTCCCTGCCGCCGTCATTCCTAAGACCATACCCGTAGCCTCCGTGCACCAGTTGGAAATGCTCATTATCCTTTCCGATATGTCCATTAAAATCTCCTCCTATGTATAACTTTTCTTCTCTAGGTATGTCGCCCATAACGTGGTCTAAACTCTCCCAGAACGTTTTTCTTTCCGTTTCCCCTAGTCCAACATGTGGTGCATACGCACTAACTATCGTCACTACATCATCTCCTATTACTATTCTTAACAACATAATTCTATCATTGTATCTTCTCACCTCCACTACATTATCTTGGAGTTCCTTAGCAACTAGAAAACCTACTCCGTTTTTAGCTCCATCAGACCCTGAATACCATAGTTTATAACTATTGCACTCTTTTGCTCTCCCACCCCGCCATCTAGTCTCCTGCAGGCATGCTATGTGGACCCTACGTTTCTTCAGCACATCAATTAACTCTAGTAACTTACTAGTTAGGGTTCCTACATTCCACGATGTCACTCTTAATCTACAAACCTTATTCCCTGTCTTGGCACCTCTCCTCACCGAACATGATCTCGGGGCAGCATATTGGGTCGTACTATCTATTATACCAGACAGAGTCTACTAAAACCACCAAACAATAAAAACACGGACAACACACTAGAAAGAAACCAAGCACAAGTAAAGCACAATCAACAGGAACTGTCACACGTGGTCAACAATACGCTAGGGGCACACGCTAGGGGCACACGCTAGGGGCACACGTAGTAATCAAGACCTTACAGTAAGCCAATGAAGCCTATCTTGAGAACAGGTCTAAGGTTGACCATACATGAAGACAACAAGCCACAAATGATCAACACACAAACTCAACCAACAATATACAACTTACTCAGCAATTAATAGCAAAACACTAACTATTATACAACTAATCAGCAAGATATAACAACTAATCAATTATGCACAAACCACAGAACTAAACGGTCAGCAGAGAAATAGACAAGAATTATATCAGACTCAAGATGGAGGGATCTAGTTAAAGAACGTTAAAAGAAACAGGTAAGAAGGCACAAGATGGAGGGATCTCACCAAATGTGTGCAAGAGCCCCGGCAAGCGGTGGGGGGCGTCCGGCAGGGTGATGGCGGTATGTGCTCCGGCAGTGGCAGTCCGGCCAAAGGGGGTGCTCCGGCAGGTATGGGGGAGCGAGGTGGAGGTCCGGTAGTTATGGGTGAGGGTTTGTTCCGGGTGAGGGTTTGTTCCGGGTGAGGGTTTGTGGTTTGGGTATGGGGGTATGATGGTTTATAGGTATGGGGTTTGTTGCGGGAGTGTGGTTTGGGTGGTGGTCGCGGTGGAAGGTGGTGGTCCGGTGAAGGTCGCGGTGGAAGGTGGTGGTCCGGTGAAGGTGAAGGTCCGGTGAAGGTCGGGTGTGGTTGCGGGAGTGTGTGTTTGGGTGGTGGTCGCGGTGGAAGGTGGTCCGGTGCAGGTTTGGGTGTGGGTTTGTGGTTTGGGTGAGGGTGTGGTGGTGCTCCGGGGTTTGTAGGTGACCGGAGATGTAAGTGAGGTGGAGCGGGTGCTCACCGTTGGTGGTCACCGAAGTTGTATGTTACCGTTGGCGGTGGTGACGGTGGTACTAAGGTAGTACCGTTGGAGGTGGTGGCGGTGAGCACAGTAGAGAGAGAGAGAGAGCACAGTAGAGAGAGAGAGCGCACGGTCGAATTCGATTAACGAGCTACTAAAAGTGTGGAACTTTTATACTTATGTTTATTCTATTATTTTAATTCTAGGTCTTCAAGAACTAATAAAATACGCGAACTTTGGTTTTCTAATAACTTTAGGATTTGGAGGTCTCTTTAGTCTTTATAGAGGTTTAGTGATTTTATATCTAAGTAAATTTATAAGTTGTTTCACATTACCTTCTGTTCCTCCATGAACTAAAAAGCAGCACCAAACATGTGCTTGCCCTCGGCCTCAAACAAACCCTTCTGCTTGTCCACCGTAGTTGCAACCAGTATGCTACTCATGACCAAAAAAAACGATAGAGTGGCTTCCACTAACTTTTACAAGAATAATCATGAAAAGCACATGATAACATGCTACTAGTCGTCTCACCTTGTCATCACATTTTAAGGCCCTTTATCTTTGCAACTTCTTTCTCAATATCTACCACATATTTCATTTTCATTGCCGTTTCTAGCACCTGTGTTTTTTACATCATCCTCTTCCTTGTTTCTTGGTTTGGTCAGTTAAAACACTAAGCAACCTTACTGACAGTTGCCTTAGATCTCAGCCATCGTTGCAATATGATGGTTCTTATTAAATGGGTGTGTGTGAGTGTATGAGACATGAATAGGCCTCACAATTAAGGTTCCATCACAACCCTATAGAACATCAAAGGGCACAGTGAATTGCTGTCGGAGACTACATAAAACTCTGCTCCAGCCTCCAAAAGGCACAATTCAAGATTAAAGCTTGAATAGGGAATATGAAACCATATAAAAGAAGTAAAGGACAGGAATACAAGATGTAGAGAAAAATAAGCACAATTTGTAATATTTTTGCTAAAACTGGTATATGTATTAATGTAACTGAGGTAAAAGCGTAGAGTAGACGGAATAAGTTCAAATCTGATTGACATGCGAGGATTTTCTTTTGGTTAAGACCCATATATAGTACTAAAGGGAGAAGCATAAATATATCAGTAGACAAAATTATTGGCCAACAGGCCAAATCTAATAAACATAATTAACATTAACCAATTACCAACCCCATCTAGTTTTCTTATTATCTTTTGGTTTTGAAGGGGATAAATATATGAGCTCCATCTGCTATAATGCAGCATTAATATAAATATAAAATAACCAGTAACCTACAGCTGGCTACAATTGTCGGATCTTCGTTGACTAAATATGATAATCCAGTTGCAATTTTTGGGACACGCTATCTTACATATAACAGAAATTTTTCTATTACCTTTCATTAAGAATTCCTATTCGATGATAAATATCTATAGAGGGCAACCCTCATTTCCAGAGTGAGAATCAGGCTGCAATAAGAGGGAAGCCCTCCTTCTGAGCAGGATCATTCATTAATATTATTAATAAGAAAACGGTATATCCTTACTGCATGTACATAACCACACAAACATAATACAACCAATAATGCTGCAAATTGCAATTGTACTGATACGGAGGCAGGAAAGATTTACCTTCCTCCTCAGGTCCTTTAATAACAATAGAATGCAGCTTGATAACCTGAGTGAATGGTATATAAATCAGAAGTTGCTCATCTGCATCACTCTCCAGATTTAGACCCTCGTCTTCTCTATAACCCTGTTCCAAACACCAAAACATTCTAAATTGAATATATCAACCAGAAAACACATAGATATATATTTCTCAGTTTACAAGTAGGGGAAACTTTTGGTGCCTAAAGGTAATTAAGACTCACATTCGTTCCACCTGCAGTGTCACATACACACACGCACTCTTATCAACCCAACTTACAGTACTAAATTGGTGTAAGATTCTCATTTATATTTTCCTATTGGACTTATTAGCATGGGATAAAGGGCAACATCATGTATGGAGTAGGACAGACAACTAACTCGTTAGAAATAGACAATGTGAACAGGCTAATTAAAACAAAAGGGGCCTGGGCTAAGTTTCTGGTTCACGAAGAAACACGTAAAAGATTAAACTGTAAAATGAATGAAAAATAGAACAGCAAACCATTCATAAATGTTAGAATATTGGCCAGAAAAACAAAGATAATACTCGGTATTTTTTGGGAACTACCACGACTCTTTTTATTAATATGAACAAAAGACCACACCTTAAACTCTATACAATGGCCATTTTTTATACTACTCCTAACCTTAATTAATATAAAATCACAGCTCAAACACAGCTGGAATGACAACCCATTCACAGCCAAAATATTCAATACTCTCCTAATAGGCTAATATTTACCTAGACTAACATATTCTACATGCTAACTAACCCTTATCTTTCTTGGTTCACCCGTATACACCCTTGAACATCAAGATTAATTTCTAACATTCTCACCCTTTATCTTGATGTTGTACCACCTTGGTCTTGAATTCCGAGTAACACTTGTTATTGATTCACTGTAATCCTTGGACAACTTTCACATCTTAACACCACCATCTACATGTAATGAATGTGTAAGAAGTTTCTCAAATTCCATTCATCTTTATATTCAGGGTTGGATATCACATCCCTAAACCTTATCATTGAAATTTATGACTTGTATGTCTTCTTCCTTGGCCACGTCTCTTCTGATTCCTGAAAGTATCATAACTTTTGCTTCAAGGTAGATCGTAACCTTGCATCATCACACGACAAAACTCTTCTTTTTCTTTACTGATCTGAATCACACAGATTTGGCCTTTAGTGCTTCTCACACTGCTTCGCTTCCCACACTGAATAACTAGTTTATTTTTCTTTTCAATATAAATAAGCCCCTGCCAGCTGATTATATTCACCTCAAGTCACCTTGTCTCAAGTGGACCAATTCAAGTTCACTGGAATCACGTTTCTACCCAATTTGATCGGTCATTGATCTTCAAGTCTGCTACACACAGCTTCTGTCCCGTCTTCTTCTTTGATTAACACTGGGTTTCGTGTCACACGAAAAACTTTCTTGCCTTCTGTTTGTTCAGTTTCTTCTCCACATCAACCCATGTCACACACACTGCTCAAACCTAGATGAATCCTCCACGGATTAAATAGCTTCTCTCCACACCGGTATCACACCTTTGTAACTTGTATCACACCTTTGTAACTTGTATCACACAGGTTCTCTTCACTCGTTCACTGCTTCACACAGTTGTCTTCTCTCTGGGTCCGTCTTCCACGGATATAACCTGAATCACACAGGTCTTTTTCTACTGTAGTTGCATCACACAACCTGTCTTCAATTGATCTGTCACAGATCAGTACCCTGTTTTGATCTTTCAATTGATCTGGTCTGCTGTTTGATTGCTACCCAAAACACAACCCTTGGATAGGTTTATTGCGCAAAAACGCCGGGACGCAGGCTCTCAAAGCCGACCAAGCAAGCAATTTCTTTCTACGATCGGGTCCCAATGGTGCTTTTACGAAAGTACGGCCACCGGTGGCTAATACCCTCTCGACTAACTCCGTGCCAGCAGCCGCGGTAATCGTCGGAATGTGTATGAGATACCATAAGGGTTTAGGGTTTCACAACAACCTTAATATTCAATCAGCAGCCCTTCAATGGATCTATCACAGATGGTTTAAACCTGTCACAAGTTCTTCTTCGGTCAGTCTATCACAGAACTGATCATGTGGCTTAGTTCTCCACGTCTTCGGTTGTTACTTGATATCCTTTTTACCGCCACACGGGTCTCTTTGATCGTCTTGCTCAGATACCAATTGTTAGAATATTGGCTAGAGAATCAAAGATAATACTTGGTATTCTGTGGGAACTACCACAAATCTTTTTATTAATATGAAGAACAAAAGACCACACCTTAAACTCTATACAACGACCCTGTTTTATACTATTCCTAACCTTAATTACTATGAAATCACAGCTCAAACACAGCTGGAATGACAACCCATTCACAGCGAAAACATTTAATACTCTCCTAATATTTACCTTGACTAACATATTCTACATGCTAACTAATTCCACCCTTATCTTTCTTGGTTCACACCGTATACACCCTTGAACATCATTACTACAACCTAATTTTAATTACACTCAACATGTTTGCTATCAAGTGCTTTGTTTAGAAGTTGGAGAATTTTAAGATTTCTTAACATGATTACTACACCCTAATTTTAATTACACTCAACATGTTTGCTTTTCAACATCTTAATTTTAAAGTGAGTTTGTTACTCTATGGAAAAGCTCAAGTTAGTAACCTCTCTAACTGACATTAAGTGGGCTAATGCATTTTTGATAGAGGAATTATAATGCTTAGTCATGAATCAGACAAGAATGCAACATATATAGAACCAACATCGACCCGAAGTCAATAACAAATCAATAAAGATGTATTCAATGAGGCACACAACAATAAGTAGACAAATGTCATCTATTAAACCCTAAACAAACAAACAAACAAACCCAGTATATCCCACTCAAGAGCAGGGTCTGGGGGGGTAGGTGGTGGCAAGTCTTTCCTCTAACCAGATAGTTAGAGAGACCGCTTCCAGAGAGACCCCCGGCTCGATAACAAAAGCAATAAAGCTAGCAAACCAACATATAATCAAACATATGATATAAGCTATATGATACCTGGTACCGCACCCATCATACAGCAAACATTAAAATATCATCAAAAAGAAATATAAAATGAACAAGCATGCATCAGGGAAGCAGTAAGTTTTCCCTAAAAATGTCAAAGTGTACTACATACACATCAGGCCCCGTAACAAGTAATCAAAGTCCCTTCCTAGCTACAGAAACCACTAAAAGTCCTTAATTTTAATTCTACGTCTCCACTCGCTCCTATCCTCGATCATGTGCTCAGAGAGGTGCAAGTGTACCATATCTCGCCTAATTATCTCTTCCCAAGTCAACCTAGGTCTTCCTCTACTCTTCCTACCCTCTATAACGATGTTCTCCACTGCTCTGACCGGTGCTGTCATTGGTCTCCTCTTGATATGTCCATACCACCTTAATCTTCCCTCTCGTATTTTATCTGCAATACAAGCCACTTCTAACTTCTGTCGAAACACTTCGTTTCTTATCCGATCCAGTCTTGTATGGCCACACATCCACCTTAGCATTCGCATTTCCGCAACCTCTATTTGTTTCTCGTGCGATTTCTTTATGGCCCAGCAGTCTGTTCCATATAGCATAGCTGGGCGTACCGCGACTCTGTATAGTTTTCCCTTAAGTTTTGCTGGAAACCTCTTATCACATAGGATCCCTGATGCTGCTCTCCACTTGCACCATCCTGCTTGGACACGGTGAGCTACATCGCTGTGTATCTCTCCGTCCTCCTGCAGGTACGAGCCCAGGTATTTGAACCTAGATGTCCGTGGGACCGGCATACCCTGGATACTGATTTGGGTGTCCTCTTCCTCGTCGCCACCAAAGTTACAATGCATGTATTCCGTCTTAGAGCGACTTATCGTTAATCCTCTATTAAACCCTAAACTCACCAAACCCACAGATGTAGAAGCGGATTTATCTCTCATTTTAAGCTGTCTCCATGGTTTTAAAAATCGTCGGAGGCATACGCCTCGAGGCGAAGCGCGCAAGAAACGCATTTTAGGCGGCGCCTTACAGGTATCAAATGGAACGTAAGCCTCGTATACTGAGGCGAATCGTGAAGCGGGTGAGGCAGTACGTTTAGGAGAGGCGTAGGCGGGAAACCCAAATTAGAAAATACATTATAAATTAAAAATAAAAACTGCATAACCTAAAATAAAAGGTGGCCCGGAAACCCTAATTAGAGCAGCAGCCGTGATTGGAGTTCAGATCAAGAGCAGTCGCACACCCTTCACACCCCCATGGACCATCGCGAGTTCACACCCCCATCGGCAATCGAGGAGCAGTCGCACACCCTTCACAACCCCATCGGCAGTCACGATCAAGAGCAGCAGTCACGATCCAGCAGTAGTTGAACACCCTTCACAACCCCATCGGCAATCGCGATCAAGAGCAGCAGTCGCGATCTATTTTCAGAGGTTCTGTTCTGATTTTCTGATATTGTTGATGTTTGTGTTCATTATCATCGTTTTGTGATTTTCTGATATTGTTGATTTTCTGATTTTCAGAGGTTCTTCACTTTGTATGCTATTTTAGTCTTAAAATTAGTGAGTATGGGACATGGGTTTAAGGTTTATTAGTACTTTGTTTGCTACTTTAGAATTAGTGAGTTGTGAGTATGGGTTTAAGGTTTATTAGTTTATTTACTAGAATGCAGATTTGTAAAGTGAATGGAGCAAAAGGAATCTGAGTTGTATGATCTAGGTGTACTCTTGTATGATTTGTTACTTTAGAATTAAGTGTACTTTTGTATAATTTTGATTTTAAGAGATTGAAGATTTGTATCATTGTATGCTACCTTAGAATTTGTGTGTATATGTTTATACTTTATATGCTAGATTTGTGAATTGTGAATGCGTATATACTAGAATTAGTGTGCAGATTGTGTATATTGGTTTAAGTGTACTCATGTTG
Source organism: Flaveria linearis (assembly GCA_024085815.1). Classification (NCBI taxonomy): domain Eukaryota; kingdom Viridiplantae; phylum Streptophyta; class Magnoliopsida; order Asterales; family Asteraceae; genus Flaveria; species Flaveria linearis. The sequence continues at coordinate 29,255,416 of CM044016.1, read as the reverse complement.
AACTTTTGTTTTTTTATGTACATAGTTTTTTTTATGATGGCTAGTAAAGGTGCAAGGAAAGATCCGGCTTGGAAGTACGGGGAAGAAATTGAGGTACCTTCGCAAGGTGGCAAAAAGGGTTACAAGTATCTAAAGTGCAAGTTTTGTAGTAAAGTTATTAAAGAAGGAGTGAAAAGAATGAAGGATCATCTGGCACACATAAAGATGTCATGCCTTGTGCCAATGTGCCCCCTTAAGTACATGATGAAATGAAGCAATATTTGAAGCAGTTTCAGGATGCAAAGTTTGTTGTCCAACGGAACTTTGAAGAAAATGTGGGAAGTGGGGCATATTATAACAGTGCGGGAAGTGTTGATCCACGTGCTACCTCTAGGGGTGTTAGGGGGCCAATGGATCGGTTTGTGGGGGGTGCGAAAGATAGCGAAGAAGGATCACACCCAACCGAAAAAATAACACCATCGAGTGCAAAAGAGCATCGAAACAAAGTTTTTTTTTATATTGGAAGATTTTTTTAGAATGGAATACCGTTTAACGTAGCAACTAGTCCATCATTTGTTGGGTGTAGGCTTCGGGGTGGATCAATTTGGAACAGTTGGGCTCGGCCGGCCCAAGTTCTAATTAGGCCCAGTTTAGTTAGAATGTTAACTAAAGGGTGAAACCCTAATTATTGTTTATATATATCTCTCTTGTACTTGTAATCATTATCACTCAATAAAAAGAAAACCCTAGTTGCCCCAAGAGGAAGTAGGTTGCACACCGCAACCGAACCTCTATAAATCTCTCGTGTTCTTTATTGTTTACTGTTCTTCTGTTTGTTTGTTTGTGCGCGGTTAACCCTAACAACTGGTATCAGAGCTTCAGGCTCTTGATTACTGTTATAATCTTCCCCTTGTCTTTCCGGCGATTAGGGTTCCACCGCCGCCGCCGATCTGCTGCCGCCGCCGCCGATCTGCCGCCGCCGCCGATCTGCCGCCGCCGCCGCCACTGCTGCCGCCACCCTGTTCTGTCGAATTAGGGTTTTCCTGCCGCCACCCTGTGCTATCGAATTAGGGTTTCTCTGTCGAATTTTACTGGGTAGTTAGTTTGTCTGCTGCATTCAAAACTCAGGTGCATTATCAAACTCGTTTGCTTTCGGTTTTTTGGAACTGGTTTTAATAGAATAGTGGTCAATAGAACAACACTCAAGTTCAAGCAGCCGGCCACTGTTGTGTTTGTCACTATTCTCAGTTCTGACTCGATTGTTAAGCATCTGTGGTTTGGAATAATGGCTGAGGACGGGAAAACAAAGATTGAAAAGTTCGATGGTCATGATTTGGGTGGTGGAAGATGCAAATCGAGGATTTGCTGGTTCAGAAGGATTTGGAAGCCGCTTTGGTTGGTCAGAAACCAGAAAAGACTACACCTGCTGAATGGGCTGCTCTTGACAGGAAGGTTGTTTCTGTCATCAGACTCTCATTGTCAAAAAATGTTGCTTTCAATATTCTGAAGGAGACGACAGCTAAAGGCATTATGGATGCGCTGTCAAACATGTATGAGAAGCCATCTGCTGCAAACAAAGTTTTTCTGATTAGAGAACTAGTAAACATGAGACTGAAAGAGGGAGGATTCGTTACCAGTCATATCAGCAATTTCAACACTATCATGTCTCAGTTAGTGTCGGTTAATATCAAATTTAATGATGAGGTTCAGGCACCGTTGCTTTTGTCTTCTTTACCAGAAAGTTGGTCGGGAACTGTTACTGCAGTTAGTAGTTCATCTGGAACTACTAAGCTTACTACTGATGCAGTTCGGGATCTGATTTTGGGGGAGGATATCAGAAGGCGAGCCTCAGGGGAATCATCGAGTGCTTTACTAAGCGCTGAAGGGAGAGGAAGAAAGAAAGAAAGGGGGGCTAGTAGAGGAAGATCAAAATCCAGAAAAAGAGGTCAGTCAAAACCCAGAAAAGACATCCAGTGCTGGAACTGCAAAGAAACTGGGCACTTCAGAAATCAATGCCCAAATCCGACTACTTCTAAAAATAAAAAGGAATTAAATGTAGCTGCTGATGATACTGATTCCTATGATGCTCTTATCTGCTGTGTGGAAAACTCAACAGAGTCATGGATTATGGATTCTGGTGCATCTTTTCATGCCACGTCTAGTATGAAGATGATGAAGAATCTACGAACAGGTAACTTTGGTAAAGTTCGTTTGGCAAATAATCATACTCTTGATGTCACAGGTTTGGGAGATATTGAGCTGAAAACCTCACTGGGCACCTCATGGACTTTAAAGGATGTTCGGGTCATTCCTAGCCTGAAAAAGAAGCTGATCTCTATCGGGCAGTTGGATGATCAGGGATATGATGTGATGTTTGGTGGGGGACAATGGAAGGTAGTTAAAGGAAATCTTGTCATCGCCAGGGGTAAAAAGAGAGGTACTCTTTATATGGCTGAAGTTCCAATGGATGGGGTAAATTCAATGACCAGTGGACCGAGTCAATCTACTCTGTGGCACCAACGACTCGGTCACATGAGTGAAAAAGGAATGAAGATGCTCGTTGCAAAAGGAAAGCTTCCCGAGCTCAAAAGGGTTGAATCTGAATTCTGTGAGCCTTGTGTCTTTAGGAAAAAGAAGAAGGTATCCTTTGTGAAGACAGGAAAGGCACCAAAAGCTCAGAAATTGGAGCTTGTTCACACTGATGTCTTCGGACCAACCCAGAGTTGTCAATAGCGAATAGCGGTAAATAGCGACAAGTCACCTATATGCTACGTAGCGAATAGCGATAAATAGCGCCCGCTATTTCGTGTTTAGCGATAAGGTAGTAGAAGCTTTAAGAAATGTTTTACATTCAATAAATAAACATGTTTAGCTATAAAGTAGTAGAATATATAAGCAAACACCACCAAAATAGCTAAAATACTCTATTTGTGTCAATTTTATAGTAATAAAGAAAAAAAAATAAAAAAATAAAAAATAAAAAAATGCCACTGCAAGTCGCTATATACCGCTAAGTACTAGATAGCGGGCCTTGACCTTGTCGCGATGTAGCGCGCTATAGCGCCCGCTACGTTCGCTATTGACAACAGGGGACCAACCTCGGTTTCTTCAGTGGGAGGAGCTTACTATTATGTCACCTTCATAGACGATTCAACACGCAAGGTATGGGTTTATTTTCTTAAAAATAAATCTGATGTTTTTGATACTTTTAAGAAATGGAAAACTGTTGTTGAATTGGAAACTGATTTGAAGGTAAAATGCTTGAAGTCGGACAACGGAGGAGAGTACATCAGCACTGAGTTTCTTGATTATTGTGCTGAACATGGCATTCGGATGATAAAGACAGTTCCGGGCACCCCTCAACAAAACAGAGTAGCAGAAAGGATGAACAGAACTTTAAATGAGAGAGCCAGAAGTATGAGACTTAATTGCGGGCTTCCAAAGATGTTTTGGGCTGATGCAGTCAATACTGCTGCTTACTTAATCAACCGGGGATTGTCAGTTCCGTTGGGATTCAAGATACCAGAAGAAGAATGGAAAGGGGAAGCAGTTAAATATGGTCACTTGAAAGTTTTTGGGTGCAGTGCTTATGATCTGGTGAAAGATGGTGACAAACTTGATGCTAAAGCTAAGAAGTACACTTTCATTGGATATGGGTCAGATAGTATGGGCTACAGGCTTTGGGATTCTGAAAGCAGAAAAGTAGTCAGAAGCAAGCATGCCACATTCAACGAGGCTGAGTTGTACAAAGACAGAATCACAACAAACTCACAGGTCCAGAAAGAGCACGTTGAATTTAAAATTGATGCAAATAAAACACAGCCAGTTACTGAATCAAATACAGAAACTGAAGTTCCGGAGTTTGAAGATGACGATATGGGTGGAGATGAAGAAGCAGCGGTAGCTTCTGATAGTGGGAGTTCAGACTCTGATGACGAACAGCCCTCGCAGGATCCTGACCAATCTTAAAATTGGGTCAGGAGGTCCACCAGAGTCTCCAAACCACCAGAGAGGTTTACTCCTTCAGTCAACTATCTTCTCTTAACTGAAAATGGTGAACCAGGAAGTTATTCTGAAGCCATTAAGATGAAAGATTCGCTTCAGTGGGAGCATGCTATGAAGGATGAGATAAGTTCTTTGATGAAAAATAAAACATGGGTACTAATCAAGCTTCCGCCAGATAAAAGAACTCTGCAAAACAAATGGGTCTTCAGGGTCAAGGAAGAACATGATGGTTCTAAACGATACAAAGCTCGTTTGGTAGTCAAGGGTTTCCAGCAAAAGAAGGGGGTTGATTATGATGAGATCTTCTCGCCAGTTATGAAAATGACAACCATCAGATTGGTTCTGAGTCTTGTAGCTACAGAGGGCTTACATCTAGAACAATTAGATGTTAAGACAGCATTTCTACATGGTGATCTTGAAGAAGAAATTTATATGGCACAACCTGAAGGGTTTCGGGTTGTCGGGAAAGAAAATTGGGTCTGCAGATTGGAAAAGAGCTTGTATGGTCTAAAACAGGCACCCAGGCAGCGGTACCTGAAGTTTGATAACTTCATGGAAAGGTCAGGGTACAAGAAATGTCAGATGGATCATTGCTGCTATCTGAAGAAGTTCAACAGCTCTTATATCATTCTAGTACTTTATGTAGATGATATGTTAATTGCAGGATCAGATATGAAAGAAATCAGCAAGTTAAAGAAAGAAATGTCTAAAGAATTTGAGATGAAAGATCTGGGTCCAGCCAAACAGATACTCGGGATGAGCATCATCAGAAACAAAAAGGATGGTTCTTTAACACTATCTCAAGAAAAATACATCGGGAAAGTGTTGGAAAGATTCAAGATGAATTATGAGAAGACCAAGCCTAGAAACACACCATTGGGAAGTCACTTAAAGCTTACCAAAGATCAGTCTCCTAAATCTGAAGAAGAAAGAACAGAGATGGCTAAAATTCCATACGCATCTGCGGTTGGCAGTCTCATGTATGCCATGGTTTGCACTCGGCCAGATATTGCTCATGCCGTTGGGGTAGTTAGTCGATTTATGTCAGATCCGCGAAAAGAACACTGGGAAGCAGTCAAGTGGATACTCAGATACTTGAAGGGTACATCTAAAATGGGGTTATGTTTCAAGGGGAGAGATGCAATTCTCAGGGGTTATACTGATGCTGATTTGGGCGGTTGTAAAGGGACATTTAAAAGCACTACAGGGTATGTCTTTACAGTGGGAGGTACAGCAGTTAGTTGGATGTCTAGACTTCAGAAAAGTGTGGCTCTATCAACAACAGAGGCTGAATACATGGCTGTTGCTGAAGCTAGTAAAGAGTTAGTATGGTTAAAGACTTTTCTTGAAGAATTGGGCAAACAACAGTCTGATTACTCATTGTATTGTGACAATGAGAGTGCAGTAAAACTTGCCAAAAATCCAGTCTATCATGGTAAAACAAAGCACATTGGGATGAGATATCATTTCGTTAGAGGATTGATCAGTGATGGAACAATCAGTTTGAAAAACATCTCAGGTGCGAAGAATCCAGCTGATACGTTTACTAAATATGTGCCGCTGGATAAGCTGAAGCTTTGCATAGCTTCAGCTGGCCTTCAGGAATAATGTTGAGAAGGTGGGGGTAACTAGGGGGTGCAAAATCAGAGAGATTTTATCTATAGAAGTACAAAGAAGTGGAGTGCAGCTGAATGTGTTTCGAAGCCTCCAAGTGGGAGAATTGTTGGGTGTAGGCTTTGGGGTGGATCAATTTGGAACAGTTGGGCTCGGCCGGCCCAAGTTCTAATTAGGCCCAGTTTAGTTAGAACGTTAACTAAAGGGTGAAACCCTAATTATTGTTTATATATATCTCTCTTGTACTTGTAATCACTATGACCGAGTCTTTCTGGCCCCTGTGAACATATCACTCAATAAAAAGAAAACCCTAGTTGCCCCAAGAGGACGTAGGTTGCACACCGTAACCGAACCTTTATAAATCTCTCGTGTTCTTTATTGTTTACTGTTCTTCTGTTTGTTTGTTTATGCGTGGTTAACCCTAACATCATTTACTAGTATGCTACGTTCAGTTGGGAACTTCGGCCGAGGATTGAAGCCCCCTACCATGCATGAGTTAAGGACTTGGATCCTTAAGGAAGAAGTTAACACGACCACTACAATGGTGGACATAAAAGCCACATGGAAGACCATCGGGGTTTCTTTGTTATCAGATGGTTGGTCAGACATGAGAAATAGAAGTTTAATTAATTTTTTGGTCAGCAATCAATATGGTACTGTTTTTTAGAACTGTTGATGCATCAGATTGTATAAAAAATGCTGAAAAATTTTTCGAGTTGCTTGATGAAGTTGTTGAAAAGATCGGTGAATATATAGTAGTTCAATTGGTGACCGACAATGCTAGTGCATACAAAGCTGCTGGAACGTTGTTAATGGAGAAGAGAAAAAGCTTGTATTGGACCCCGTGTGCCGCTCATTGCATTGATTTGATGCTTGAATATCGGTAATTTGATGCATCATAAAAGTGCTTTGCTTAAAGCAAAAAAAAGTTAGCAATTTTATCTATAACCATCAGTAGGTGTTGAGTTTAGCCCGAAAGATTTTAAAGAAAGATCTTCTTTGACCAGTTGCCACAAGATTCGCCACGGCATTTTTTACTATACAAAGTATTTATGAATCGAAAGACGCTTTACAACAAATGTTTGTTTCAACCGAAGGGGACATGTGCTTGGGCTAAGAAAGCTGATGGAAAAGAGGTTAAAAAATAATCATGTATAAGAGAAGTTTTTGGCCTAGTGTGGTTTATTACATTAAAACCACAATGCCACTTGTTGAAGTTTTAAGAATTGTTGATGGGGAGCTGACACCATCCATGGGATTTATTTATGGAGCGATGGATAGTTGTAAAGAAAAAATAGCAAAGAACTTGGATAACAAACTCTCTACTTATAAAGAGATATGGGACATTTGATAAAAGATGGGAGTTCTAATTGCATCATGATTTACATGCGGCTGCCCTACTACTTAAATCCACAATATCGATGGAGTCCTAATGTTTCTGAGCATCCGGAAATCAAGTGAGGATTATATGATGTTATGGATAGACTCTGTAAAGATCCTAGTGTTTATTTGAAGATCAAAGATCAACTAATCGCGTATAAAGAAAAAAGGGGATTATTTGGATATAGAGGTTCTTTGGCGACATATCAGACACATCCACCGGGTAAATTATTTGTTGATATTTTTTATTATAGTTTGTATTTTATATAAGTTAAATTATTCACTCATTTTTATAAACATATATAGTTAAATGGTGGGGCGAATATGGAGATGAGACTCCCGAACTCAAGGCTTTTGCAATGAAAGTTTTGGGTCTTACGTGTTCTGCTTCGGCTTGTGAACGTAATTGGAGTACTTTTAATCAAGTCCATACAAAGAGACGAAACCGGTTCACAACCGAAAGAATGAACAACTTGGTCTACATTATGTACAATAAAAAGTTGAAGTGGAAATTCTTGAAGAAGAGTACTTTAAAAGAAGAAGATGATCCGTTGGTTGTTGAAGATGTGTTGTCTGATGATGAGTGGTTAGCTCACCCAATTGATGCTGATGAAGAGGAAATTGGAGGTGGCGATGCAGGTGTGGATGGAGGTGTTGTCTGATGATGAGTGGTTAGCTCACCCAATTGATGCTGATGAAGAGGAAATTGGAGGTGGCGATGTAGGTGTGGATGGAGGTGGCGGAGCATGTGGGGTGGAAGTACCGGTGCAGGTGGAAGTTCATCATCTAGGAAAAGAAAAGGCATTCGAATAGATTTGATTGACGAGGATGAGGATGATGATGGTGAAACGAATTGGATAGAAGAAGATGATTGTGAGGATTACGAGTTAGAAAGTGATGCCTTTTATGTTGTTTGAAGTTGAATTAGATTACAAACTTTTAATGTGTGCTTACTTTCGTATCTATTTATGTTTTAGACTTTGTGATACGTTATGTGTGATGACTTTTAAATTTGATGATGAATTTGCTTAAGAATATGTTTCGTTTGATGTTTTAGTATTTTAATTTTATAAGATATATAATTTTTCTATTTATTTATTTTTTCCGCCTCCCGTTTACGCCTCGTTTCGCCTCGAGGCTTAAGCCTCGTGAGGCGTAGGGAAAAAGCCTCGAGGCTCGTTTCCGTTCTTTTAAACCTTGGCTGTCTCTGATAACCTCTAGGGTCTACCCGATCGAAAGTTTTAACATTCTGAAGTTAACATTCAAGTGTTCTTGCCACCTATGCTTTCTTACCAATTAACAAAAGAAGAAAAAGAAAAATGAATCACACAATCCTAACAATATCAGAACCGGGGGCAAGCTAGAAACACAACACTAGTCCATTGCAAGGTGCAATCTACCCCACCGCCAAAGCTAGACTTTAAACCACCAATAAATTACCTTAAGCTCCAAATTTCACAATAATCATCCTCTTTCAGCAGAATGCGAATAACTTGACCTTAATTGGTACCTTACTCGTTTTTAGAACATCTGAACACCCCTAGGTCTGAATTTCTAAGATCTAATGCAGGAAACCAGAGTATTAACAAAAGAGTACCATCGATAAGCAAAATGATGCATCAGTTTGGAAATGAAGAAAATGAAAAACAAACCTGTTTGACAGCATTGGCGAAGGGATGACTGGTGTTCTGATTGAGGCATTCGACTCCGGTCCAATCGATGAAATCGAGCAAATCCACCTGCTCAAACATGACGAATATCATCAAAAATGAAGTTCAAAATTACAAAGAAAAAGAGAAATAGAATTGAAAGGAAAGGAAAGGAAAACCTGATTCCTTAGAATAGCGGAAGTAGATTCAGTAGACATGGTTCCGGAGAATGATGATGAGAGAAGACAGACTAGACTTTTGCAACACGAATGTTTACTTCATTTCACACGCTGCCTTTTAGTCTTTTACAATGTAAAGCCTTGGGCCATCCGGACCAGCCCACTAAGCGACCGCTTTCTAACTTTCTAGGCTGAAAAGTTATTCGTGAGCTTTGGTGCTGTTTGTTTCTGAAAGCAGTCTGTAGACCAAATCTGCAGATATCTGTAGGAAAAGAGGTGGATCAAACCTCTGCAGCCTGTATTAAGAGGAATGTTTGTTTTGTAACGTCTGCAGACTGCTGAAATAAACTGAAATTAATAAAAAGTTAAAATAAACAGAAATTTAAATAAACTGTCACAATAAACTGAAATTAAAATAAATTGTTAAAAGAGTTATACAATGCTGAATTAATATAAATTAAACCACAACAACATTTTTTAGATCATTCATTCCATATTATTTTCGAATGACACATTCATTAACTGCTCAGCAATTTCATCTCGTAACTGAGTCATGTATTCCCGATCTGATGCAGTACCAAGTCCTTCAACATCATATTCATCAGCATCAACGTCCGCATGTCTATTTCCTAGCGACATATCGGGTTGATCATATTGTGTAAAGAAATCATCGTTCAAACCCTCTTTCCTTATAAAGTTATGTAGCGCGAAACATGCAATGGTTATATTCCTTTGTGTAACCAACGGAAATGGCGCCATCCTCTTCAATATTGGGAATCGTGCTTTCAACACACCATAGGCGCGCTCAATAACGTTCCGAAGTTTTGCATGTGCATGGTTAAATTTTTCTTTATTTGTTAATGCTCTTCTTCGACGAAAATCTCCAAGCCAATACCTCACATTACGATATGGAGCCATAAACCCTCGTATGTTTGCGTATGCGGCATCACAAAGATATATATATATATGAACATACCTTCTTAAAATCTTCCCGTTACGATGCGGCATCACAAAGATATAAACCCTAAACCCATGTAAAAGAATTTTATAAGTTTTTAATTATAAGTAAAACTTATTATATATATATATATATATGAACATACCTTCTTAAAATCTTCTCATTCCTCGTTCGTTAAGGTAAACATATTTGTTTGAGCATTGTATATGTTGTCAGTTTTATTTTTCAAATACACCCATCCTTGGTATTTGGCTTTAAGATTGTCATATGCGTTTTTCAATTGTTTTTGAGTCATATCTATGCCGAACTTTTCCTTAAGAGCTTTTGCTACCTTACTCCATGAGTCTTTATACAAGCTTAAACCTCTTTTACCCACACTATTTACCTCATCAATGCTAACCTCTATTAAGCATTTTAATTGCTCAGTCGTCCATTGATGTTTATCTCCCATGTCTATTAACCAACAAACAAGCAAGCAACAAATCATCAACATCATCAACAGATTCAAGCAACAAATCATCAACAGAAATCAGCAGCATCATCGACATCAAGATTCAAGCAGAAATCAGCAACATCATCAACAGATTCAAGCAACAAATCATCAACAACAAAAATCAGCAGAAATCAAAAATCAGAAACAAATCAGCAGAAGGGCGAGGTCGCGATTTAATCATCAAGATTCAAGCACTATAATCATGCAGCAACAACATCAAGATTCAAGCAGAAATCAGCAACAACATCAAGATTCAAGCAACAAATCAACAACAAGATCAACAACATGATCAACAACAGAAATCAGCAGAAATCAGCAACAACATCAAGATTCAAGCAACAAATCAACAACAAGATCAACAACATCATCAACAACAGAAATCAGCAGAAATCAGCAACAACATCAAGAATCAAGCAACAAATCAACAATTTACCTCAAGATTTAAACTCTAATCGAGCAGAAGGGCGAGTCCAAACGGTGAAACCTAATCAAGCAGAAGGACGAGCGACTGTGAAACCTAATCGACGGTGAAAGGGGGAGCGGCGACGGGGGAGCGGCGACGGGGGGAGCGGCGACGGGGGGAGCGGCGACGGGGGGAGCGGCGACGGGGGAGCGGCGACGGGGGGAGCGGCGACGGGGGGAGCGGCGACGGGGGGAAGTGGCGACGGGAGCAGGAATGGAGGTGTGGTGTGGGTATTTGGGGGAACAGTGGTTTAGGTTGAAATGTGAAGAAGAGGTGAAAAGATGTGTGAAGACTTTAGTCCACCTCTTCTCCAAGAAGAGGTCACGCAGACGTTTTTTTAATGAAACGTCTTCAAAAAAACAAACACTCTGCAGACCAGAAACATCTGCCCGCCTCTTTTTGACGCAGACAAAAGAGCTTTAGAAGCTCTTTTTCAAAAAAACAAACACCACCTTAAACAACTTGGTGACATATTATACAACAAATCATTAAGTTTACAAAGTTAAATGCAAACAAATCAAGTTGAAGTTTTTGTAAACGTATTAAGGCAGCGTTTGGTACTTATGAATGAGTGGCGGAATGAAATGAACCATTGAATGTGAATGGATATATACATGTCTGGTTGGTGAATGTAATAGAATGAACTATTACATATTTGATTTCATTCCCTCAAATCCAATTCATCCACACACCACCCCCCCCTCTTTTTTTCCATTTCATCTATTATTTTATTATTACTCACCAACACCACCCACTTACCCATAACAACCACTTACCCATAACAACCACCACCCACTCACCCACAACAACCACCACCCACTCATCCACAACAACCACCACCCACTCACCCACAACAACCACCACCACCGGCCACCAAGATTATTCCAACGGGCATGGCCACCACCACTACCATCGACCACCACCACTACCATCGACCACCACCAACCACCGGCCACCATTGTCGCAACCAACCACCGATCACTACCGCCGCCGGTCACTACCGTCGCCGGTCACCACCGTCGCGGTCACCACCGCCGCCGGAAACCACCACCGGTCACCACCGCCACCGAGAACCACCGTCGCTGGAAACCACAGCCAGGCACCGCACCGCCGGAAACCACCGCTAGAAACCATCGAAGACCACCACCGCCCGCCACCAAAAACCACCACCGCCTACTGCCACCGCCGGAAACCACCACCCCCCATTACCACCGTAAGTAATTTTACATTTCATTCCTTCGTTTTTCATACCTAACAAACAACACAATATAATGATTCATTTATTCCTAAAGGGTAACTAAACAATACAAACGGAACGTAATGATTCTTCTCTCATCAATTCCATTCCCTCATTCACTCCATTACTTTGTTGATTCCATTACCTCATACCAAATAGACCCTAAGTAGTATCTAGTACTTCTTGTCCATTGCAAAGTTTTTGACCAGGATTGGGGTAGGTGGTGACAACCGGCAAATTTCAGGTCAATACTCGACCCGACTTAGTCCTAATCATACATATTTTACATGAGTTCCAATTGCGTTCTAATTATTTGAAGTCATTTCATGCATTACAAAATTTCATGCATAACATTTCATGCATCGGTGATTCGGCGTATTTATCATTGTCACACGCGATACAACCGACACACACGAGCGTTGGTGATAATTAATATATATGTACTAATGAATACTTTAAAGTGTTTTAAAGTATTTATATTATAGTGTTTCAAAGTATTTTAGATTTCAAATTTAATACATAGGAAAAACTTAAAGTTAAACATAAGCCTAATTGCGTAAATTGATATTTTACCCGGAACGAATTCTTTTAACGTAACCACTAACTACATGATACATCATTAACATACCACCAATATTAAATATATGATATTATACAAGTTCTTGTAGTATTTTAATGTATTTAAAAAAAGTAAAATGTAAAAATATAAAATACGTAAAAATACAAATAGTGCAACAAATACCACCCAAATACCCTAGACTACTAAAATAAACAAAAAATAAAACAAAACCCCCATTTTTCATCTCTTTGGCCGCCCCCCCACTCCTCCTTTCCAAGATTTCTTAGAAATGTTATAGACTTTTACTAAAAGTTCAAGACTTGCTTTTTTTATGAAGCTAAAGCTCTTTTGATGTTGATTAAAGGGACCTAACCCCATTACCACAAGTGGAGTGCTCCATCTCATCCATTCTTGTCAATAAGATGATACATCAATATTTCAAAAATCCCATGCTAAAAGGGTGTAAGGCTATAAAGCATGCAAGCACTTCATTCACCAACCATAGCAACACAAATCACCAACACCACCCAAAGCACTCTTTTACTTCTTTCTCCCCTTCAAAAATTCAGCCAACCCATCACCACCCTCACTTCACCATCTTTTAAACTTAAATATTGCAAATCTTGTGTGTTTAAGCATCCTTGGTTGAAGATCAAGCAATTTTTGAAGCATCCAAGTATCCTACAACATCTTCTCCACTTTTACTTGTTTGGTTCTTGGTTCAAAAGATCAAGTCTTCTTTTTCTTTGCATTTCAAGACTACCTTCTCTTTCTCCTTGATTGTTTAAGGTTAGCACCTTATTCCTAATCTTCTATACATCACCATGATGTGTTCATGTTCACTAACTCATCCAAAGGTGCTCTAGCAAAGTTTAAAAAAGTAACAAAACATGTAAGAATTTTCTGGCAGATTCATGTTCTATGTTTTAGACACCATAACTCGACCTAAACATGGACAACTGAACTGTTTCTTGAGCCTAACATTAACTTTGGAATGTCTAGTTTTTAACGCATCCAACCTTGAAATTTTTAGATAAGTATAACTTATTCAAAACGTGCAAATATGATTAAAGTGTTGAATCTGAGTTTTTGGCAGATTAGATAGGGTAGAAAGATTGAGGCATAAGTTATGCTTAAAGTAATCAAATGGAGTTTTTTCTTCTGTGGTAACTTATCTTAAGATGTTAGGTTTAAAAGTACTATAGGATCTATTTATGAATGTAGGGTTTGACCCCTCAAAAAGGTGAAATCCATGGACATGTATAGAAAAATGCTGCTCTGACATCTGTTGCTTCATGACCCATTTTGAGGCACTTAACTTAGTTACGTATTACAATATATACTTTTTTGGAAGACTAAGACATAGAGATAGATGTGGGAAAAATATCAAATTTTATAAAAATTCTTTGTACCATGAAAAGAGGATGACAACCAGACCCAAAAATCCTCTTATTTCTGTCAAATGTCCATAGTTATATAAAGTAAACTTTTGTAGGTAGTTGGTAAAAAGTAACTCATACACATGGAAAGTATAATGACATTATACTTAATATAAAACACATTCAATACATTATGTATTTTTAGGAAGATAACTATGAAGACAAGAATCTAAATAAAACATTAACGGCTCGACGTGTCTAAATAGTCAAGTGACATTTTCAAAACTAACTTTGTGGATGAGTTATACATGACCATCTGGGGTTGGTAATCATGATCTTATGAACATATTGATTTTGTTTAAGAGATTCCTAGACCTATTACACATACGGCTATTGCTAGTATTCACGCGTGCATTACAGGTGAGTTTAACGGCCCTATTTTTACTTATTTTCATTTTAGGGGAGATGGCATGCAAATTACTATTTTCTTGGACACATTTACTTGTCAATGATTTCACATGTTATATAAGTTGTTTATTTACCATATGAAGTCCCCTGTTGTGACATTCGTCACTTTCAAGTCCGTTAATTAACTTAAAAGTTCGTTAACTCTCCTCATGCATTTATTATTTTTGTAATCTATTTGTTGTTTTAATCGAATCTCTTCATATACTCGTTTCGTGTTAATTGTAATATTATAATAATCTCAAATAAGTTAAATATTATGCAAATGATAATCAATAAATTAAATATTATTAGTATTATAACCAATAATATTTCTCTACTATTATTAAAATTATTAATAATAAATAATAATAATAATAATAACCTTAAGTGTTTGTTAGGATTTAACATATTTTAATCAAACTTAACCCTAAACTAACCAAATTAAATTAACTCAAAATGCCATTAGGGACTAAATAGAGGGACCTTTGTGTCATCTAGGCAAAGTATACTCATTTAAATTAACCAACCCAACTTCCCATCCGTTCCACACTTGCGCAAAATCAACCCTAGAGTTCCAAAGTAGCTACGGCAGCCTCATCAGCCTTATCACGATGACACCCCTTCGCAGCACATATGAGCGGTGATTGGGACCCTTCCGGCAACCTCTAGCATTGAATGGAGCAACTCCGAACAGTACGTTCCTTGTCTTTATGTTTTCGTGTTCGTTTCGATTCGGTTTCGGCGTATGGGGTGCGGTTTAATTATCGATTTCGGGCCTGCGTGTATGTATGCCTTGTTTTAGTATGTGTATATACGCATCCATTGGGTGTGTCGTATGTGTGTTAAGGTGTGCATCATGTACACTTTCACGTTGCCTGCAAAGTATGTGAGTGATCGGGTGTGTTATTGGATGCAATTTCGACCCCGATGGTGTGGTCTTGCATGTCGTTATGTACGGGGTTAGTTGGGGGCAGGGTGCGTGTTTCTGCGGTGTGCGTGTTTCTGCCTTGGGTGTGTGTTGACGCATCGAATACGTGTGTTTGTGTGTTGCGTGCGTTAATGTATGTATATAGAATGTGCGAATGTTTGCTTGTATTGAATGCTATTGAATGTTGATCATCAAGTGTTGTTGTCGACGTATGACTTTGTATGTTTATTGTTCTATGATTGTGGTGGTTGCTAGAGTGCGGGTAAGGTCACGACAGTTGGGTTCGACCAAGGAAAACTCAAGTTAAGTTGGTGTGGGTGTAGGTTTTGGAGATACACATGCATGCGTGGTAATGCATGCATATACACATGTGGTTACCGTGAATGTATGCATGTGTATGGGTGTTGGGATTGCAATATTCTTAGGTTGACCAATTGTATAATCCATGTTTGTCTGTGTTGGTTAATCACAGTATGTGTGCTTGTAAGTGTGTGGAAAAAGGCATGTGCATTTATATATATTTTGTGTGAAATTTACCATATAGAAGTCATATGTTGGCTTATGTTTCAGCATGCAATCTATATAAAATTACATGAATTTATGTGGTTCTTCGCTTGTGATCCGTGTACTTGTTATATGCATGTATGTGCAGTTGTATTCATGTGTGTGGGTCCCATGTAAGGGTGTTTGATTTAATTATGATATGCACTTAGGTAATGGTTATGTGTTGTTCTTGTTATTACACATCTGTGCATGTATGTGGGAATGAAGATGTATGCATGTGGGTTTATATATAGTGTGAACTAATGTAGTTTATATATAGCTAGGTTGATTACGCGCAATCGTATGTGTAGGTATATATGTTCTTCGGTGTATATATAATGTGGATGCTATATATAAATATAAAAATACGTATGGGTAATATATTATGTATGGATGTCTATAATATACTAAGTGTGAGTGTATGAAAGTATAGTTGTATAAATTATCTGAAGTGTGTTACGATTGGTCTTTATGCAAAAAAATATGGATTGTGTATCAATGAACGTATATAATTTTAATATATAAAGTCGTAGAATTAAATTGTATGACGAGTATCTTTATACATGATCTGATATTGATAAAAATAATTTGGGTTTTATGCTTGTACGGGTTTGTGTATGCTTGTGTTGCTTGTGAATGGAGAAACGACCGATAACCGACACCCTACCCGAGTCGAACGCGAAACCGAACCCTTCTTGTGTTTATAATTAATAATTAATATTAGTTATATTTTAAATGGAATCCAGGTGTTTGGAAACCCTAATCTTTGTGCTATCACCTCTTAGCTGTTGTGATATCAAGGTGAGTTTCGCGGCCCCGTTTTATTACAATTATTTACAAACATCAAGGGGGAAAAGTATGCTCAACCCTTTTTCATGCTGTGAACTTATTCAATCTTTGGGACTTTTGTGTCTACTGTTTTGTAAGTATTTATCTAGTACATACATGAGTTGTCTTTGTGGTTCTGTATTCACAACTATTTAACTCCGGTGTTGGGGCTGACGGACAGATGTTGATAGAACTATTGGGCTGACACCCCCACCCTTGACGAATGGTTACTTGTGAGTACCATCACTACTGCCAGGAACGGGCCTAGGGTGAATATGTTCCGACAAATTCTTTGTGTACGTCGTAGGTTTAGTTGTGATGCTCATGTGATATTACTTGCTTATAACTATATGCACGCATGTCCTACTACACTATTACACAACATCAAGTTTTTGTTATTATTTAAACCTGCGAACTCACCAACAATATGTTGATCTTTTGAGCATATCTTTTCAGGTAACAATCATTGAGGATAGCTAGGGATGCTGCCTTAGCGACGACCTTAGGATTGCACTACTTAGACTCATTGGATATCTTTGGAAATTGCTTTGACTTTTATTATTCACTTATGTTCACTTGTTTCCCGGGTTGTGGGATTTATACTTAATGTTTGTATGACTATGTTTGTCGTGGAATTGACTAACTACGACACAAGTCTCCATTTGTGCCGGGTGACGTCATGACACGTTGACTTTTATCATTTATTGCATCTCTATTAATTAACAATGTGTTATGACGATCCCGTCCGTTACATCCTCGTGTTTCTGCTATAAGCGGGGGTGTGACAGATTGGTATCAGAGCCATTGGTTATAGAGAATTAGGTGGAGCACTCAACCTAGACTATAACCTAAGAACCTTCATGTAGGATGCATACTGGGGTTTGTGTGCATTTGATATTACAGGTATGATCTTCATGATGCGGTTAACTGCTTATGACTTCATAATATATTGCTTACCCACATGTAGTATGCATAATGGGATTATGTGTGCAACAATATGCATGTGAGTGTTTTAAGTACATTATTGGTTATGCTTATATAGCCTGTCTTACAAGCTATCTATGGTTTACTTATTTGAGAAGGTTGTGGATATCATATCATTTGTTTATACCTTGAGAAAGCTTTAGGTAAGCGCATCTGCTCATTGTGTATTGACTTATATTTTATTTGGATTAATAAGGGATTTTATAAGAACTCTGTTAAGGACTTATGTTGTTAACCCAACTTTTATTCCATGAGTCTGTCGATGTCGCATTTGCTATATGCACCCTTATTCACAAATTGTTGGGTTGAGTCTTGAAAGGCAAAAACGCTGGCTAATACGACACCAGTAGACAAGAGACGCGACATATTCTAATAATATGACTACTTCATCGGATTTTAGATTATTGTACATAGATTCCTTCGATCGCTCCTTGATCAAGTGAATTCCTTCTCAATCGTTTCCTTTGTACAACTCCGGTTAATTAACTCTTCGTTAATAACCATATCTTTGATACTCAAATCATGGATAACACTCCGTACTTGACAAGATATGTTAACTTCGGTAGGTGGATCTGGGGTGACCATGCAAAGCAAATTATCATTACGGGTGCACACGTAATTGTAACTTGCAGTGCATGTGAAGCCTAGCGAATCTTGCCATGAGATAACGATCATGATTAGTAAAAATCTTTCATTCTATACCTTGGGACACTAGAGTCATACTTCTAGTAAGACTTTGTTAATGGCGATAAAACATTTATAACCTCTACTCTTACTTAAGTTTTATTCTACCTGGAGCCTTCATGGGATTCATATTATCATATTAGTCTTATTCTCTATGAGACATTACTCTTTCTAGCATTTCAGTAACTATGAAACTGACTAATTGCTTAGAATGGATGCGGACTTCAAAGTGTTGTAGAGGAGTGATGATACTCCCTACACATGCATTACGTTGTTCAGTGGGATGATATTAAGAATAATCGGATGTCACGTAACTAGTTTAAGCATCGTTCTCGGTATATCGTGGATGTGGTGGGAACGCTACGGGGAACCCTATATATAAGCATCACCGGTATACTAAGAATGTTGTTAAACTGGACTATGTGATAATCTTGATTAATTGGAGTATGAACTGACGGAAATGATAAAGTGAAGGAATTGTCTCTATATACCAGGAATTCTTGACATAGTAGTCGAAGCATTATGACAAGAAAGGAAAAGCGATGAATCCTGACCTGTTAGATTGAGAAAAAGGAAACAGTTCATCTGACCTGTTGGATAGAAAGAAATGAAAAACTATAATGGGTAATGACAACCATGTTGAAAACTGGAAGATGAAGAATGTTACTTGTTCACTAATGGGTAAAACACTGAAATGGTAGAATGCCCAAGCTCAAGTCTAAGGTAAGGAGGTTGTGATAGCCATGACTTGAGATGAGTTCAAAGCCTTGCTGATTGAGTACTATTACCCAAGGAATGAAATGCAAAAGTTAGAATTGTAATTCTGAAATCGTGCAATGGTAGGGTATGGTAGTGCTCTTTATACTGACCAGCTCCAGGAGTTGACAAAGATGATGCCATACCCTGTGACAATTAGACCAAATAGAATTAAGAGAGACATTTAAAAAACCTAGTGAGCAGTAAAAAAAAGAAGTTAGAGAGTCGAACAAGCAAGCAAGTGATAAGGTAGACAAGAAGACCCAAATTTCGTTACGGGTACGCGTCTTATTATCAATCAATACGTATCTGTTGGATACTGGGATAGGAGATAGCTTTGATTTTCCCAAATTCACTCATTCAATTGACATGGACTCCATTACTTAGGAATTAGTTAGTCGGTTGAGATGACAATGGCAATAATTAGAGGTTGTAAGGATGTACAAGGAGATCATGTCCTTGACATAGACGTAATACCGTACGAATTAGTTATCGAAGCATGAAACCGAAATAGTCCATCAGGAGAAAGCGGTATGTAATTCTCTATCAAATGGTGCAGTGCTTAAGATTCAAGGAAAACGACCTGGAAGGGATTTAACACTCATTTCTTGCATGAAGATTTGTTGATGCTTAAAGAAGCAATGCTATGCGTTTTTGGTACATGTAGTGGAAAAGAAAGCAAAAGAGGATGAGGGACTAGAGAACATTCCGGTAGTGCGAGACTTTCCGGAAGTATTCCCTGACGACTGGCCCGATTTGTCTCCTGCTCGAAAGGTGGGATTTCATACAAATATGATTCCTGGAGCAACACCCATAGCAAAGATGTCATATCGACTAACATCATCGGAAATGCAGGAGCTATCGAGTCAATTGCAGGAACTATTGGATAAGGGTCTTATCCGACCCAGCCATTCGTCGTGGGGAGCACCGGCCTGATTGGTTAAAAAGAAAGATGGGTCATTCCAGTTGTGCTTAGATTATCAAAAAAAATGAACAAGTTGACTGTCCAAAAACCAATACCCTCTCCCCAGGAATTATGATATATTCGATCAGTTGCATGCAGGACGCAACGTACTTCTCAAAGTCCGAACGTTGGTCAGGCTATTACCAATTAAGGGTTCAAGAAGACGAGACCCGATGGCAACCTTTAAGACTCGTTATGGAAATTACGAGTTCTTAGTAATGTCGTTTGGGCCAACCAACGCTCTGGTAGTGTTTATGAATTTGATGAACAGGGTTTATAAACCGTATCTGGATAAGTTTGTGGTCGTGTTTATAGACGATATTCTCATCTACTCTCGAACAAAAGAAGATCATGATCAACATCTACAAACGATACTGGAGCTATTAAAGGAAGAGAAATTTACGCCAAAA
Source organism: Flaveria linearis (assembly GCA_024085815.1). NCBI lineage: Eukaryota > Viridiplantae > Streptophyta > Magnoliopsida > Asterales > Asteraceae > Flaveria > Flaveria linearis. The sequence continues at coordinate 29,234,977 of CM044016.1, read as the reverse complement.
GTCTCGAAGTGTGAGTTTTGATTACGAGATGTGAAATTTCTAGGACACGTAGTGAATGACAAGGAAATTCATGTTGTTCCTGGAAAAATCAAGCAGTTAAGAAATAGGATATGCCTAAGATGCCTTTGGAGATTCGACAATTCTTAGGGTTAGCTGGTTACTACCGGCGATTTATTACCAACTTCACAAAGATCGCCAGCCGCTGACGATGATAACCCCGAAAGATAAGAAATTTGATTGAGATCCTAAACAAGAAGAGGCCTTTCAGAAGTTAAAGGAACGATTATGTAACGCGCCAATATTGACTCTTCCTGATGAATCTAACGACCTTGTGGTGTTCTGCAATGCATCACACCAAGGATTGGGTTGTGTACTAATGCAAGAGGATAAGGTGATTTCTTACGCCTCGCGTGAGCTTAAGGTTCACGAAAAGAATTATACGACACATGACCTGGAATTAGGCGCAATAGTATTCGCACTTAAGATATGGAGGCATCATCCGTACAATACCAAGTGCATTATCTACACTGACCATAAAAACCTTCAACACATCTTTGATCAAAAGGAACTAAATATGCGTCAAAGGCGATGGGTGGAACTCCTAAGCGATTATGACTGTGAGATTCGATATCATCCTTGAAAAGCTAATGTAATAGCTGATGCCTTGAGTAGAAAGGAACGTGTTAAACCCCTACGTGCGCAAGCATTGGGAATGACCATTTAATCGAATCTAAAAACACAAATTCTGATAGCACAAGACGAAGCACTAAAGGAGGAGAACATCGCAAGTGAAGAGTCTCGAGGGTTAGGAAAACAGATGAACCGTAAGGAGGATGGCGTACGGTACTTTGTGGATCACATATGGGTGCCTAAGTGGGGAGATGTTTGAACCCTAGTTATGAACGAAGCGCATAAGTCTAAGTATTCTGTGCATCCTGGTGCAGACAAAATGTACCAAGACCCTAAGGAGTTGTATTGGTGGCCAGGTTTGAAGAAGGACATTGCAAAATACGTAAGTGAATGTTTGACCTGTTCGAAAGTCAAAGCCGAACATCAAAAATCGTCGGGTCTGTTGCAACAACCGGAAATTGCCGAATGGAAGTGGGAAAATATAGCAATGAATTTCATCACTAAGTTTCCTAGAACCAGTAGTGGGCACGATTCGATTTGGGTCATCGTGGATCGAATGATAAAATCCGCTCACTTCTTGCCTATTCGCGAGGACTATAAAATAGAGAAGTTAGAGAGATTGTATGCGCATGAAATTGTGGCTAGGCATGGAGTGCCTGTGCCAATTATATCAGATCGTGATAGTCGATTTACATCGCGTTTTGGGCAAACTCAGCAGAAGGCAATGGAAACTCGTTTGGACCTGAGTACTGCCTATCATCCACAAACAGACGGTCAAAGTGAATGAACGATACAAACTCTAGAAGACATGCTTAGGGCATGTGTGATTGACTTCGGTGGGAGTTGGGATACACACTTATCGTTGATCGAATTCTCTTACGATAATAATCACCATACGACCATTGAATGTGCCCGTTTGAAGAGTTGTATGGAAAGAAGTGTAGGTCACCCGTATGTTAGACTAGAGTAGGTGAAAGTCAACTGACAGGTCTGGAGATTATTCAGGAAACAACTGGAAAGATATTTCAAATCAAGAATAGACTTAAGACAGTTAGAGACCGTCAGAAAAGTTACGCCGATAACCGACAGAAGCCTCTAGAGTTTAGTGTGGGTGATCGTGTCTTGTTGAAGCTTCCTCCTTGGAAAGGGATCGTACGATTCGGAAATAAAGGAAAATTAGCTCCGAGGTATGTTGGACCATTCGAGATCACCGAAAGAATTGGTCATGTGGCGTATCGGTTAAAGCTACCTCAAGAACTTAGTGGCGTGCATGATACCTTCCATGTTTCAAATCTCAAGAAATGTTTAGCAAATGGATCTCTTCATGTTCCAATCAAGGGAAATCAAGATTTATGAGAAACTCCATTTTATGGAAGAACGGATGGAAATCATGCATCGAGAAGTCAAACGATTAAAAACGCAGCGGAATCCCAATTGTCAGAGTGAGATGGAACTCAAGGCGAGGTCCAGAATTCACATGGGAACGGGAGGACCAGATGAAATCCAAATATCCGCACTTGTTCGTGGATACAACTTCAGGACCTAACTCCAGCTGAATTTCGGGACGAAATTCTTTCAACTGGGGGATACTATGACATTCGTCACTTTCAAGTCCGTTAATTAACTTAAAATTTCGTTAACTCTCCTCATGCATTTATTATTTTTCGTAATCTATTTGTTGTTTTAATCGAATCTCTTCGTATACTCGTTTCGTATTAATCGTAATATTATAATAATCTCAAATAAGTTAAATATTATGCAAATGATAATCAACAAATTAAATATTATTAGTATTATAACCAATAATATTTCTCTACTATTATTTAAATAATTAATAATAAATAATAATAATAATAAAAATAACCTTAAGTGTTTGTTAGGATTTAACATATTTTAATCAAACTTAACCCCAAACTAACCAAATTAAATTAACTCAAAATGCCATTAGGGACTAAATAAAGGGACCTTTGTATCATCTAGGCAAAGAATACTCATTTAAATTAACCAACCCAACTTCCCATTCGTTCCACACTTGCGCAAAATCAACCCTAGAGTTCCAAAGCAGCGACGGCAGCCTCATCAGCCTTATCACGATGACACCCCTTCGCAGCGCATACGAGCGGTGATTGGGACCCTTCCGGCAACCTCTAGCATTGACTAGAGCAACTCCGAACAGTACGTTCCTTGTCTTTATGTTTTCGCGTTCGTTTCGATTCGGTTTTGGCGTATGGGTTGCGGTTTAATGATCGATTTCGGGCCTGCGTGTATGTATGCCTTGTTTTAGTATGTGTATATACGCATCCATTTGGTGTGTCGTATGTGTGTTAAGGTGTGCATCATGTACACTTTCACGTTGCCTGCGAAGTATGTGAGTGATCGGGTGTGTTATTGGATGCAATTTCGACCCCGATGGTGTGGTCTTTCATGTCGTTATGTACGGGGTTAGTTGGGGGCAGGGTGCGTGTTTCTGCGGTGTGCGTGTTTCTGCCTTGGGTGTGTGTTGACGCATCGAATACGTGTGTTTGTGTGTTGCGTGCGTTAATGTATGTATATAGAATGTGCGAATGTTTGCTTGTATTGAATGCTATTGAATGTTGATCATCAAGTGCTGTTGTCGATGTATGACTTTGTATGTTTATTGTTCTATGATTGTGGTGGTTGCTAGAGTGCGGGTAAGGTCACGACAGTTGGGTTCGACCAAGGAAAACTCAAGTTAAGTTGGTGTGGGTGTAGGTTTTGGAGATACACATGCATGCGTGGTAATGCATGCATATACACATGTGGTTACCGTGAATGTAAGCATGTGTATGGGTGTTGGGATTGCAATATTCTTGGGTTGACCAATTGTATAATCCGTGTTTGTCTGTGTTGGTTAATCACAGTATGTGGGCTTGTAAGTGGGTGGAAAAAGGCATGTGCATTTATATATATTTTTGTGTGAAATTTACCATATAGAAGTCATATGTTAGCTTATGTTTCAGCATGCAATCTATATAAAATTACATGAATTTATGTGGTTCTTCGCTTGTGATCCGTGTACTTGTTATATGCATGTATGTGCAGTTGTATTCATGTGTGTGGGTCCCATGTAAGGGTGTTTGATTTAATTATGACATGCACTTAGGTAATGGTTATGTGTTGTTCTTGTTATTACACATCTGTGCATGTATGTGGGAATGAAGATGTACGCATGTGGGTTTATATGTAGTGTGAACTAATGTAGTTTATATATAGCTAGGTTGATTACGCGCAATCGTATGTGTAGGTATATATGTTCTTCGGTGTATATATAATGTGGGTGCTATATATAAATATAAAAATACGTATGGGTAATATATTATGTATGGATGTCTATAATATACTAAGTGTGAGTGTATGAAAGTATAGTTGTATAAATTATCTGAAGTGTGTTACGATTGGTCTTTATGCAAAAAAAATATGGATTATGTATCAATGAACGTATATAATTTTAATATATAAAGTCGTAGAATTAAATTGTATGACGAGTATCCTTATACATGATCTGATATTGATAAAAATAATTTGGGTTTTATGCTTGTACGGGTTTGTGTATGCTTGTGTTGCTTGTGAATGGAGAGACGACCGATAACCGACACCCTACCCGAGTCGAACGCGAAACCGAACCCTTCTTGTGTTTATAATTAATAATTAATATTAGTTATATTTTAAATGGAATCCAGGTGTTTGGAAACCCTAATCTTTGTGCTATCATCTCTTAGCTGTTGTGATATCAAGGTGAGTTTCGCGGCCCCGTTTTATTACAATTATTTACAAACATCAAGGGGGAAAAGTATGCTCAACCCTTTCATACTGTGAACTTATTCAATCTTTGGGACTTTCAGGACGTACAAAAGAGATGAGGACGTAACTTACGTCCTTATGGACGTAACTTACGTCCCTATCCTGGGTTGACCAAAACTTTCGGGTTTTGACCACATTTAAAGGGGGAATTAGGGCAAAAACACATTAAGCAGCAGCAGACGCGGGAAGAGACGAAAAGGGGCGATTTTGGAGCTCTTCTCTACTTCTCTAACTCATTTTTCATCATCATCAAAGTGATTCCAAATCCAAGTGCCATGGAGTTGCAACCAAGATCATCAACCGGATTCCACGCTTCAATCAACATGAGAGGCTAAGCTTCTTTGGGTTTTCCCCCGGTTCGTGTATTGTAAGACTATGGTTTGTTAACTTTGAAAACTAGATTGCATCTTTGTGTTTTGTATTTGAGTGCTTGAAACATTTATGCTAGTACTTTGAGCTTAACTTGAATTCCCAAATTGAATGAATGATTATGAAGTCTGTCTTTGAGAAATGGAGTTGTTCATGTGTGCTATGTATATGTAGAGTTTGAATGTTCTTGTGTAATGAAGTGTATTATTGTCCGTGTTAACGTTGACGATTCTTGACACCTAAACCTTGTAACGATGAACTCATTAGCATAAATCATACCTTTGATGCAAGATAGTTGGATTGGTAGAACCATAACCTTAGGATATCAACCGGGGGTGAACCTTATTATTAAACGTTGTTTTGTTAACCATTGTTCTAAGTTTGCCAAGTTTTATTAATCATTTTAAGTAACCTTTATGTTTTGTTCATTTCTCTGTGTTGGACAAAGTTTCAACACCATTTCAAGTAAACATATCAAGCTTTTATAAACAAAATAGCAAGCTTCATAATTAACTCGATAGTCCAATTCAAGTCTAAACACAAACCACATACTCCTTGTGATTTGACACCCTTCTTACCATTTGCTACATAGTTTTGGTACTAAGGAACTATACAAATACTATCTTTGACTAGTGCACGCGACAAGCCGGTCAAATTTGACCGGCTTGTCGCGTGCACTAGTCAAAGATAGTATTTGTATAGTTCCTTAGTACCAAAACTATGTAGCAAATGGTAAGAAGGGTGTCGAATCACAAGGAGTATGTGGTTTGTGTTTAGACTTGAATTGGACTAGTGAGTCAATTATGAAGCTTGCTATTTTTGTTTATAAGAGCTTTGATATGTTTACTTGAAATGGTGTTGAGACTTTGTCCAACACAAAGAAATGAACAAAACAAAAAGGTTGCTTAAAATGATTAATAAAACTTGAGAAACTTAGAACGATGGTTAACAAAATAAAGTTTAATAACAAGGTTCACCCCCGGTTGATATCATAAGGTTATGGTTCTATCAATCCAACTAACTTGCATCAAAGGTGTGATTTATGCTAACGAGTTCATCATTACAAGGTTTAGGTGTCAAGAATCGTCAACGTTAACACGGACAATAATACACTTCATTACACAAGAACATTCAAACTCTACATCTACATAGCACACATGACCAACTCCATTTCTCAAAGACAAATTTCACAATCATTCATTCAATTTGGGAATTCAAGTTAAGCTCAAAGTGCTAGCATAAATGTTTCAAGCAATCAAATACAAAACATAAGGATGCAATCTAGTTTTCAAATGTTAACAAACCATAGTCTTACAATACACGAACCGGGGGAAAACCTAAAGAAGCTTAGCCTCTCATGTTGATTGAAGCGTGGAATCCGGGTGATGATCTTGGTTGCAACTCCATGGCACTTGGATTTGGATTGACTTTGATGATGATGAAAATGAGTTAGAGAAGTAGAGAAGAGCTCCAAAATCGCCCAAATTCGTCTCTTCCCGCGTCTGCTACTGATTAGGGTGTTTTTGCCCTAATTCCCCCTTAAATGTGGTCAAAATCCGAAGATTCTGGTCAATCCAGGATGACGACGTAAGCTACGTCCATAAGGACATAAGCTACGTCCTCCTCTCTTGTGTACGTCCTGAGCTACTGTCTTACGTCCACAATTCAGGGAAAATTATTTAAGGACGTAAGCTACGTCCATAAGGACGTAAGCTACGTCCCTTGCCCATTTTGCACCAATTTCTTCATTTTCTTCATCTCTTTTAATCTATATATCATCCAATCTTCGTGCACCCCTTGAATACATCATTTAAGCTTTCCACACATACAATTCAAACCTAACACAAAGTGATTATGCTCGATATAAAATCACGTTAAACGCATACATTTAAACACTTAAAACATATACAAAACATGAACGCATCACATCCCCACACTTATCTTTTGCTTGTCCTCAAGCAAACTACCAAAAAAAAAAATTTTTCAAAACATTACAAGACATTTAGAAATTTCTCACCTTCTATCAAGTTAAGGTCCAAAGTCATACCCGCCCCTCAAGCTCATAAGTGAATGATATATGTAATAACAAGCCAAGACTTGCCTAACTAGTCCTACCATGCTTTAAACTCTTGCACACATGTTTCATGCCCCTCACAATGATACGCTCCTCTCGGCTATTTTGCGGACTAGCATGTGATGTGCTAGTATGTTTTTCACTCAAAACCATATGCAATAATGTGAGCATAAGCTTGTAAAGCAATCGTGCCTCCACCGCTTTAATGGAATAATTCCCAGATCAAAGGACTTTTGTGGTTTTTGGGCTTAGGCTTGGGTGAGGAATAAGGCTTTATTTAGTGGCTAATGTGATAAGAAATCCACAACAATACAAACTACTAATAATGGTACTCGGGTAATTTCTATCCCAACGCTTTTCTTATTCTATTTTTTTCCTTTTTCTTGTCATCTTTTCTTCAAACACAATGTATATATTCTTTTCATTCAAACTTTTTTTCATATATATATATATAACTAAAGAACACTAATTTGACTAACACTTGGACAAAATCAATTGGATTCTCATCAAAATTTTCAAGAGGATAACTCTTTGATGCTCGGCTAGTGGGTTGACAAACGAAAGGACAATTTATTACACATACTTGTGTTCGTATAAATAGGCTCAAAATTGGCAACTAGGGGTATAGTTTTGTAATTTTTATGGGTAATAGGGAATAATGGGGGATCCTAATGCCTTTTCATCTTCGTTCACATATTCCTTTGCGGTCTTAACACGTATCAAACCATACAAGTTCTACCAATTAATCGCATAATGATTACACTCAACAAATGAACTTTTATATATATGTAAGTGATCTAGCAATCTAGGTAAGTATGGCTCAAAACTCACATTATGGAGGAGAAATGGGTTGCCGACATGTAGCATGTGTGACTATTTTAAAGCATGCTAAAACTAGCTAGGCGTCTCACTTAAAGTTTTCTTTAAAGGCACTTGGTGAGACTATTCGGGGCAACCATGACTAACGACCTTTTACCCAATTTTCTCGGTTTGAAAATCTTTTGATGACAATCTTAGTTGTTTGTATAAAATTAGGACCAAAAAGTATTTGAAAGTTCGAAAATTTTTCTATTTTTCCCCCCATCCCCACACTTAATGTTGACATTGTCCTCAATGTGGGTGAAAATCTTTTCAAAACATAAGGGATGTGATACAAATTTCTTCCCCAAAGGTTTTCCCGGCCTAAAACGACGTTCCACTTATTCAAAGTACTAAGATAATCATGCTGAAAGGAACATGTGCACCTGGATTTCTTCACTTTTTCTTGACATTAGCTTTTCAATCCAAGTACCACAAAACCTGCAATTCTAAAAATTGTGTAGAAGCAAGCTTCTCACCTCTTTGACAACCAATCAATTAGCATGAATTGTAGAATCTCAATAACCACTCAACAAAGACAAATACAGAATTAAAAGAAACAGAAAAAAAAACAAACACACACACCATAGATAAAAAATGTAGATATATATACCTATATATATATAGGTATATATATAAAAAACAAACACACACACCATAGATAAAAAAATAACCTTCACTTTAGCATGGTCTACCTCTATCCCACGGCTAGACACAACATGACCCAATACTATCCCATCTTGAACCATAAAATGGCTCTTTTCCCAACTACGGACCAAATTGGTTTCAACAAATCTTTTTAAACTTTTTCTAATTGAAGCAAACATAATTCAAAAGATGTTCCAAAAATTGAGAAATCATCCATGAAGATTTCTAATGACTCCCCCACCATATCTGAAAAGATACTCATCATACACCTTTGAAAGGTGGCGGGGGCATTACATAACCCAAAGGGCATTTGCCTAAATGCGAACGTGTCATAAGGGCAAGTAATGTAGTCTTTTCCTGATCTTCAGGATGAATAGCTATTTGGTTATAACCTGAATAACCATCTAGAAAGCAATAGAATTTCTGACCTGATAGTTTCTCAACAATTTGATCAATGAATGGTAAGGGGAAATGATCTTTTGAGGTAGCAGCATTCAATTTCCTGTAATCAATACAAATTCTCCACCCGGTTACTGGCCGGGTAGCTACCTCATTACCTGAGTCATCTTTAACAATTTGGATGCCCGCCTTTTTTGGTATAGTTTGTGTAGGGCTTACCCAAGTACTGTCAGAGATTGCAAAGATGATACCTGCATCTAGCCAATTCAATACCTCTTTCTTGACTACCTCTCTCATGTTTGGGTTCAACCTTCGTTGGGCATCATGTGATGGTTTGACTTCCGGATCCGTGATGATTTTGTGCATAATAATTGAGGGGCTAATTCCTTTTAGATCCACAATGGTCCATCCAATTGCCTCCTTGTTAGCAATCAACACCTCCATCAACGCACCTTCCTGTTCAATGGATAGATTAGAAGCAATAATATCAGGTAAAGTTTCATTATTACCAAGGAAAGCATATTTTAAATGCTTTGGTAATTCTTTCAATTCAACTTGTGGTGGTTCTTGCAATGAAGGTTTCAACCCGGTGTCGATCTTCTCTGGTAGTGGCTCCACTTGAACCGACCATGGTGGTCGCTCACTCCTCATGGCCTGGTGTCGATCTTCTCTGGTAGTGGCTCCACTTGAACCGACCATGGTGGTCGCTCACTCCTCATGGCCACACTCATTATCTCCCCTTCTTCCTCCTCTAGTTGCTTTTCAGTTTCCACTCTCAACCTGTCAAACATGAAACAATCCTCCATTGTGTTTTCCTCATCAACAACCATGTCGCATAGAGGTGTACACTCATCAATAATGTCGGCTATGTAGCATTCATCATTAATAGGAGGGTTAGTCATACCTGAAAATACATTAAGCCTCAACCTATTGTTACCAAATGTCATGTCAACCGTTCCCGTTTTGCAATTGATTTGAGCATTTGAAGTTGCCAAAATGGTCTACCCAAGATAACCGTAGGTTGTTTGGTTTGATCTATGTAAACATAATCAAGTACTAAAAAGTCCACCGGATAATAAAAATTCTCAACTTTTACTATCACATCGGTAATTATCCCACGGGGAAGCTTGGGTGTTAAATCGGCTAATACCACGGTGGTCTTAGCTTCTTGAAGCGGACCAAAGTCGTATTGATCATACAAGCTACCCGGTAAAATACTTACGCTAGCACCAAGATCTAAGAGTGCCCTTGTCATTTTGAATTCTCCCACTTGAAGGGATATAATGGGCGCTCCCGGGTCTTGTAGCTTAGGTGGAAGGGCACCCGAAAGAATAGAGCTCACATTTTCAGTCAAATCAAGCTTTTTAGAGAATTTGTGAGCTCTCTTTTGGGTACATAGTTCTTTTAAGTACTTAGCATATGAAGGAACTTGTTTGATTGCATCTAAAAGTGGCAAATTAATTTTCACTTGTTTAAAAATTTCCCACATTTCATCTTGTTGTGGGCCTCTCTTCTTTACCACTTTTTGCAAGGGTGCCTTAAGAGCTTCGGGAAAAGGGACGGTATTACCCTCCACCACCTTTTCCTTAGCCTTAGGAGTTTGTGTAACCTCAATGGGTTTGGTTTTAGATTTTTCAGAAAAATTTTCATTTTGACCCGTTTGGCTACTTTCACCCTCATCGTCACTTTCATCAGTAACATCTTCCACCACCCCTTCAACAAATTGGGGTGGTGGTGGTTTAACACCATTGTCAACTATCTTACCACTACGCAAAGTAAGTTTCTTGATTGATACCTCGCGTGTGTTTTTAGAATTTGAGCCTTGATGTTGTGGATTCACGGTTGTATCACTTGGCAATCTTCCACCGCTTCCCTTAAGTCGGCCCAAATCTTCGGCTAGTTGACCAACTTGCCTTGTGAGAGCTTCATGTGACTTATCTCTTACTTCATTTGCTCTCTTCATCTCCTTGATGTCATTGTTAGATTCTTTCACCATGTTCATAAGAGCATCTAACTTTGCATTCAATGAGTCATCTCCACCACCTTGGCTTCCCGATGGTCCAACTTGATTCTTGTTGTAATTTTTTTGGAAGTTACCATCCCGATTGTAGCCTTGATTACCTCCTTGGTTGTAGTTGTTCCTTTGGTAGCCACCTTGATTGTAATTTCCCCCTTGATTATTCCCTTGGCGGTTTTGATAGCCTTGTCCACCTTGATTTGCCGGTTGGAAGTTTGGGTTCATTTGGTTTGAAGGATTACCATACCTAAGGTTTGGATGGTTCCTCAAACCCGGATGGTAAGTGTTGGAGTTCATGTCAAAAGGCTTCCGGTCTCCATAAACTTGATTCACCTCTTCGGTTCCTTGAGCCATGTTTACTTGACAACTATCGGCTCTATGACCAATGTCCCCACATTCTTCACAAACCGTGAATTGAACCGCATTTACATCTTTCTTCTTCATGCGAGCTAACTCCCTTTCCAACGCGGCTATTCGATCCTTTGCACTTGAGTCAATGTCGGAGGTGGATTTTGGAATAGGGTGCTTTGCTTTCCTATCCGCGGATTCTTCGGCTCTTGAGTTCTTACTCATCCTTTCAAGGAACTCCCAATCCTCTTCCTCGGGGTTATTCAACAAGGTTCCATTGCTAGTAGACTTGAGGTATTTTCTTTCTTCTTTTGTCAATCCGTTCACAAAACTCTTCACTAGCTCCCAAAGCTCAATTTGGTGATGTGGACATTTTCTTATCAACTCTTTGAAACGAGTAAAAGCTTCATGAAGTGGCTCTCCGGATTGTTGTTGGAATGTCCGGATCTCATCCCTCATTTCATCCGTTTTGGCCATTGAATAGTATTCGTCAAGGAAGACTTGTTGCATTTCTCCCCATGTTCGAATACTATTAGCCGGCAAGGTTAAAAACCATTGCTTTGCCTTGTCCTTCAATGAAAATTGGAACAATCTTAAACGCACCTCATCTTGTGAGAAGTTGTGTCCTCCAATTGTGCCGCATATGTCGGAGAATTCGGATATATGTGTGTAAGGCTCCTCCGTTGACATGCCATGAAAATGAGGTAAGATGTTGATGTAGTTGGGCTTGCAATCAAATGAACGCCTTCCCGGAGTCGGTGGAACAATAGGAGAGACATTGTCCGATATGATGGGTCGGAACCTACCATTTACACCTTGTGTTCTAGCTCGTTGAGGTTGTTGGCGTGGAGGACCATTCACTTCTTGATGCATTGGGTATCTTCTTTGTGGTCCTTGATTAGCTACACCGACAAACTGAGGAATTTGGTTTGGGTTGGCATTTATGTTTGGATTCCTAAATTGGTTTTGTCTATGTTGACGGTTGTAGTTGTAGTTCTCATTATCCATATACCCATGGTTCCATTCATCATAATTATCACCTTGGTAGCCATAATCACCAGCATACCCTCCTTCATTGTAAAACTCCCCATTGCCTTCATTGTCATACTCATAATCATCACTATCACCCGTGTGATAGGTGTGAACACTCACCCGTTCGGGTGATTGGTAAGATGGAACACTAAATGGTTCATCGTCATGAATGGCATTTCTTAGCTCATCTAAGTTTGGTGGGCCAAAGTGACCCATGGGGTTTTGGTTCACATGTTCAAAAGTTGGGTTAATATGGATATGAGTTCGTCTACGGTTTGGGTTGGGGTTATGGTCATTAGTGGGTGGTGGTGGTGGATTTTGTGGAATGTTGTGTTGTGGTGGGGGTCGGTTGTTACTACCTCCCTCCATTTGGTTGGCTCGGTTCCTTCTTGCAAAGCGTTCAATTTCCGGTTCAAACACCAACGGAGAGGTTCTTCCGGATGCTCTAGTATGCATGCACTACCTATGATCTACACAAATAACACACCCAGCATAACAAGGGAAAAGGAATGATGCAAAAATAACCAAACACTTAAACAGAAAATCACAAACTAGTCAACACAATTCTACACACAAAGCGCACTACTCCCCGGCAACGGCGCCAAAATTTGACCGGCTTGTCGCGTGCACTAGTCAAAGATAGTATTTGTATAGTTCCTTAGTACCAAAACTATGTAGCAAATGGTAAGAAGGGTGCCGAATCACAAGGAGTATGTGGTTTGTGTTGAGACTTGAATTGGACTAGTGAGTCAATTATGAAGCTTGCTATTTTTGTTTATGAGAGCTTTGATATGTTTACTTGAAATGGTGTTGAGACTTTGTCCAACACAAAGAAATGAACAAAACAAAAAGGTTGCTTAAAAATGATTAATAAAACTTGAGAAACTTAGAACAATGGTTAACAAAATAAAGTTTAATAACAAGGTTCACCCCCGGTTGATATCATAAGGTTATGGTTCTATCAATCCAACTAACTTGCATCAAAGGTGTGATTTATGCTAACGAGTTCATCATTACAAGGTTTAGGTGTCAAGAATCGTCAACGTTAACACGGACAATAATACACTTCATTACACAAGAACATTCAAACTCTACATCTACATAGCACACATGACCAACTCCATTTCTCAAAGACAAATTTCACAATCATTCATTCAATTTGGGAATTCAAGTTAAGCTCAAAGTGCTAGCATAAATGTTTCAAGCAATCAAATACAAAACATAAGGATGCAATCTAGTTTTCAAATGTTAACAAACCATAGTCTTACAATACACGAACCGGGGGAAAACCCAAAGAAGCTTAGCCTCTCATGTTGATTGAAGCGTGGAATCCGGGTGATGATCTTGGTTGCAACTCCATGGCACTTGGATTTGGATTGACTTTGATGATGATGAAAATGAGTTAGAGAAGTAGAGAAGAGCTCCAAAATCGCCCAAATTCGTCTCTTCCCGCGTCTGCTACTGATTAGGGTGTTTTTGCCCTAATTCCCCCTTTAAATGTGGTCAAAATCCGAAGATTCTGGTCAATCCAGGATGACGACGTAAGCTACGTCCATAAGGACGTAAGCTACGTCCTCCCCTCTTGTGTACGTCCTGAGCTACTGTCTTACGTCCACAATTCAGGGAAAATTATTTAAGGACGTAAGCTACGTCCATAAGGACGTAAGCTAAGTCCCTTGCCCATTTTGCACCAATTTCTTCATTTTCTTCATCTCTTTTCATCTATATATCATCCAATCTTCGTGCACCCCTTGAATACATCATTTAAGCTTTCCACACATACAATTCAAACCTAACACAAAGTGATTACGCTCGATATAAAATCACGTTAAACGCATACATTTAAACACTTAAAACATATACAAAACATGAACGCATCAAACCCTTCTTGTGTTTATAATTAATAATTAATATTAGTTATATTTTAAATGGAATCCAGGTGTTTGGAAACCCTAATCTTTGTGCTATCATCTCTTAGCTGTTGTGATATCAAGGTGAGTTTCGCGGCCCCGTTTTATTACAATTATTTACAAACATCAAGGGGAAAAGTATGCTCAACACTTTTTCATACTATGAACTTATTCAATCTTTGGGACTTTTATGTCTACTGTCTTGTAAGTATTTATCTAGTACATGCATGAGTTGTCTTTGTGGTTCTGTATTCACAACTATTTAACTCCGGTGTTGGGGCCGACGGACAGATGTTGATAGTACTATTGGGCTGACACCCCCACCCTTGACGAATGGTTACTTGTGAGTACCATCACTACTGCCAGGAACGGGCCTGGGGTGAATATGTTCCGACAAACTCTTTGTGTACGTCGTAGGTTTAGTTGTGATGCTCATGTGATATTACTTGCTTATAACTGTATGCACGCATGTCCTACTACACTATTACACAGCATCAAGTTTTTGTTATTATTTAAACCTGCGAACTCACCAACAATATGTTGACCTTTTGAGCATATCTTTTCAGGTAACAATCATTGAGGATAGCTAGGGATGCTGCCTTAGCGACGACCTTAGGATTGCACTACTTAGACTCATTGGATATCTTTGGAAATTGCTTTGACTTTTATTATTCACTTATGTTCACTTGTTTCCCGGGTTGTGGGATTTATACTTAATGTTTGTATGACTATGTTTGTCGTGGAATTGACTAACTACGACACAAGTCTCCATTTGTGTTGGGTGACGTCATGACACGTTGACTTTTATCATTTATTGCATCTCTATTAATTAACAATGTGTTATGACGATCCCGTCCGTTACATCCTCGTGTTTCCGCTATAAGCGGGGGTGTGACACCTGTTATCGGACAGTTAGTTTATTTCCCAAAGCGAGGTAATCATGGATAGTACTATTGGGTTTGACTACTCCTACCCGGGTTAATTGCCCTAACCGTGACTGGAGGTCTAAACGGGTGTATTATTAGACTGTTCAACCCGTGCTTACAGTAGGCACGGGTAGGGGTAATTTATTACAATTACAGTCTAGTTTTAGTTGCGGTGCTTATATAATATTGTAGTATTGTATGATCGACAATCAAAACATGGAAAGACTTGTGGTCCATTACACTGTTTACTATTACTTTAAAACTTGTGAAGTCACTAACTTTATGTTGACTATTTCATGCATGTTTTCTCACGTATTTGATATTTTCATCAAGTTAAGCTAGCTTGGGCCACATCTCATTTAGGGCCCTTCATGCTGTCTGGGACATTTATTATTGTATTTGTCATATTTTGAAAACAATTACATTAGTTCTACTGCTTCCGCAATTCAACTCTGAAAAACAATTATGTATATTTAAAGCTATTTGCATCGTATGTTTACTATACCATGAGTGGTCGATCAGTGACTATGGTTTCTATGACGTTCACGCCTCGCGTGAAACCGCTGTGGTTGGAGGTGTGACAGATTGGTATCAGAGCCATTGGTTATGGGGAATTAGGTTGCATCTAGTGGACCTAGACTATAACTATAGTTCATTACATGTCTTTAGTGATTTATACACTAACTTGACTTATATCAATTCTACTTGTATGTTGCCTTGTCATAGAGATGTTGTCTGCATCGATGCCAATATATGTTTTTGACTCAGATGAGAAGTATGAGCCGACATCTCTGACCTCATCCGTAGGATCTACATCAGCCATCCCGACCCCTACGTCTGATGTCGTGCTCCAGCCTACTATCCCTACTGAGGCCGAGATCCATGCACCTTCTCTTACTCCTATCCTCGCTCCCACTCCACACCCTTTTCCTGATACCACTAGGGTCTTAACCACGACCCGATATTCCGGGTTACCCCCTCCCTCTCCAGGCGTGTATTGGTGGGCGTCTACACCTGAGATTCATGCCAAACTCCCAGAGGAGCTCATCCAGGGAGTTGTGCGTATCATCGGCCCACAGCTGCCGATGGCCATTCACTGACCATGTCTCATATCTTTGTTCAGCCATCCCTGGGGTCTGCCGTCGTAAATACTGATCCTCGGCCAATTGATCCCACTCCCGAGGCCACAGATCCTACCCCTCAGCCTGCTGACACTAAGGTAGTTGACCTAGATTCGGAATCTATTGACCTAGTTTCTTAGACGACCGATACTGACCCGGTCGATTCCGACCCGGAGCCCTCCGAGGCCACCCTCCAGTCCAGTGACCCCACCTCTCCCCTATTGATCTTGTTACTCATCCCATTGACCTGATTCCTCAGCCCTCTAACCCGACTCCGCTAGCAGACCCTGACCCCCTCAACCTCGCCCCCGAGCCTGTTGACCCCACCCCTATAGCTGCTAGCCCCGAGCCGGTGGCTGTGGACACCCATCGTATCTTTGGCCCTAGGGGTGTGCTTCTTGCACACACTCCTAGAAAGCGGGTTCATATTCCAATCCGTCCTGCCACACACGTTCGAGACTGTACCGCTGAGCCCGAGCCTGCGCCCAAAAGGTGCAGAATCGACGTTCATCGGTAGGAGTGGATGGCTAGCCGACTGGACGAGTGGAGAGACATCGAGGGTATTCCCTCCACCTTCGAGGTAGGTGAGTCATCACGTACCCCACATCCGATTCCCTTACTTAGGAGCCTGTGGAGCTCACCGTGCCTCTTCTCGTGGCACGATCTGCGAGGCATGACCAGCAACTTCATAAGATACGTACCGAACTCACAGGAGTTCAGGAGACCTTTGACATAGAGGACGTGGAGTGCCGACTACTAGCGATCGAGGAGAGCAAGTACCTTGATGACCAGGCACTGCACACGATGCATGTCTTACTCACTAGAGTACAAGAGGACATGGCAGCTATGACGCATAGAGTGGAGGCAGTGGAGCAGAGAGCTACCCAAGCAGAGTAGCACGTGACAGTGGCTGAAGAAAAGGAGTGACGGTGATGGAAGAGCGCTTGGAGTCCTCTACCGCATTGGCAGCCGTGTGTATCCTTATGGCCATAGCAGCTGTGCAGACAGGCGCATTCACTCATTTATCCCATTGATTGCCTACCGTGAGTGGGTTGTGCTCATATAATATTGGATATTAACTTGTTGTAGGAGTATGTACTACGGAAATACTTTGTAATTCGTACAATTTATTATCAAGTTATATTATCTTTTATATATTGCGTGGTTGCTTGGTTGTTATGATTGTTTACTTCTGGTGCACATGTGTTTGACATTATTACATATTTTCTTATATTGCTTATCATTATGATCTGAAGAAACATGCCACCATGAAGGAGAAATGTCAGAACCAATGTGGGAAAGTGGTACTCCCATGACAGCAGAGGCTATCAAACAACTGGTGGCACAACGAGCGAATGCAATTGCATCACGGGGCGAATCTCAACGCATGAGGATCTGAAGTAAATGGAGGCAATGCTAGTGACGCAGGAGGATCTGATGCCAACAACAAAGGTTGCTCCTACAAGACGTTTTTGAACTATAAGCCATTTAACTTTCGCGGTAATCAAGGAGCCGTTGGTTTGGTCTGCTGGATAGAGAAGATGGAGTCCATTCAGCGAATCAATAACTGTGCCGAGGAGAATAAGACGAAATTCACCACCTGTACCTTTAAAGGTCAAGCACTCACTTCGTGGAATGCTCATGCCCAAACTTTGGGTATTGACGCTGCCTATCAAATCACTTGGGATGAGTTGAAACAAATGCTGACCGATGAATATTGTCCCCAGAATGAATTATAAAAACTTGAGGTTGAATTCTGGAAGCACACCATAAAGGGTGCAGAAGTTACAAGCTATACCACTTGATTTCATGACCTTGCTCGTCTATGCCCTCACATGGTTAAACCAGAGTTCAAGCATGTGGAAAGGTACATTTGGGGCCTTGCACCCCAAATTCAGAGCATGGTGACCTCATCCAAGCCAGCCACCATCCAAGAGGCTGTCAGGATTGCCCATGACCTGACTGATCAAGCTGTACGTCAGGGAGTGTTTGTGAAGAAGACGGTTATGGAAAAGAACTATGACAACAATAGGAAGTGGGACAACAATCATGGTCGAAATGCTCCGCACCAAAACCAAAACAAACAAGAGGTTATTAGGGCTTTCACTACTGGCCCATCTGAGAAGAAGGCAAAAGGTGGGTATGCTGGAAACCTACCTAAGTGCAACAAGTGTAACTTTCATCACCTAGGTGCATGTGGGGATTCCATATGCGAGAAGTGCAAACGTTTTGGTCATGTGACTAAGGACTGCCGAAAGCCCAACCCTGCTCCTAAAATAGGAAACAATCGTGCGTGCTTCGAATGTGGTGTTACCGGGCATTTTTGCAAGGATTGTCCGAACTTGAAGCAAACTGGTCGAAACAACGCACGTGGTCGAGCTTTTGTGATTGGAGCTGGAGAAGCTCGACAGGACCCGAACATTATTACGGGTATGTTTCTTGTAAATAATCTATATGCATCAATCCTATTTGATACGAGTGCTAATATGAGTTTTGTGTCTAGTGAATTTAGTCCATTGCTTGAAATACTCCTACCCATTTGACTTCTAGGTATACAATAGAGTTAGCTGATGGTAAGTTGATCGAAACCTAAAAAATCATACAAGGATGCACTCTCAGCTTGGCGGATCACACGTTCGATATAGATTTGCTACCTATAACCCTAGGGAGTTTCGACATTGTTATTAGCATGGATTGGTTATCGGAAAACCGAGCAGAATCGTTTGTCGTGAGAAGATCGTTCGCATTCCACTTTCGAGTGGAGAGACCATATCGATTCAAGGAAAAAAGTATGGTACGGTGTTAAGGATCATTTCATGTATGAAGGCTCGGAAGTACTTACGAAAGGGCTATCATGCAATCTTGGCGCACGTAGTGGAGAAGCGAACCGGAGAGAAAAGAATCGAGGATATACCCATCATGCGAGACTATCCAGAAATCTTTCCCGAGGACTTGCCCAGGCTTCCACCGTAAAGGCAAGTCGAATTTTGAATTGACCTGGTACCTGGAGCAGCTCCAGTAGCACGATCCCCATACCGACTAGCACCGTCAGAGATGCAA
The DNA here is from genome assembly GCA_024085815.1 of Flaveria linearis. NCBI lineage: Eukaryota > Viridiplantae > Streptophyta > Magnoliopsida > Asterales > Asteraceae > Flaveria > Flaveria linearis. The sequence continues at coordinate 29,215,763 of CM044016.1, read as the reverse complement.
GAGTTGCTAATCAATTACAAGAGTTGTTAGATAAAGGATTCATAAGACCAAGTTTCTCACCCTGGGGAGCCCCGGTTTTATTTGTTAAGAAGAAAGATGGATCTTTTCAAATAAGCATCAATTACCGAGAGTTAAACAAACTCACCATTAAGAACCGATACCCTCTCCCTCGAATTGGTGACTTATTCGACCAACTTAGGGATCTAGTTACTACTTGAAGATTGACTTACGTTTGAGATATCATCAATTACAAATCCAAGAGGAAGACATCCCCAAGACTGTATTTCGAACTCATTATGGCCACTATGAGTTCATGGTCATGCCATTTGGATTAACCAATGCACCAGCTATATTCATGGATCTCATGAATAGAGTGTGCAAACCCTACTTGGATAAATTCGTGATCGTCTTCATCGATGACATCTTGATATATTCATGAACCAAGATTGAGCACGAATAACATTTAACTACTCAAGAATGAAAAATTGTACGCAAAATTCTCAAAATACGACTTCTGGATCCGAGAAGTGTAATTTCTCGGGCATGTGGTTAACGAGAAGGGAATACATGTTGACCCATCCAAGGTAGAGGCCATTAAAAACTGGGAAGCACCTAAGACCCCGACTGAGGTGCGAATTCCTAGGTTGGGTAGGTTATTACCGACGCTTTATCAAAAATTTCTCCAAAATAGCCCAACCATTGACAACCCTGACTCAGAAAGACAAGAAATTTGATTGGGGTGATAAGCAGGAAGCAGTGTTTCAATTGTTAAAGCAGAAACTGTGTTGCGCGCCAATTCTGTCTCTACCAGAGGGAAACGATGGTTTTGTGGTGTACTGCGACGCATCACGACAAGGACTTGGCTGTGTCCTAATGCAACACGACAAAGTTATTGCTTACTCGTCACGACAATTGAAAGTGTATGAGAAAAATACACCACTCACGACCTCGAATTGGGAGCTGTTGTTTTTGCACTAAAGATCTGGTGACACTACCTGTATGGTAATAAGTGTACTATATTCACTGATCACAAAAGCCTTCAGCACATCTTCAATCAGAAGGAACTAAACATGAGGCAACGCAGGTGGGTCGAGTTACTAAATCATTATGACTGTGAGATTCGTTATCATCCTGGGAAAACAAATGTTGTAGCAGACGCTCTGAGCAAGAAAGAACGAACCAAAACTTTACGGGTGCGAGCATTATGAATGACGATCCATACGAGTCTAACTACTCAGCTTCGTGATGCTCAGTCCAAAGCATTGAAAGGACATAATTTGAGAAATGAATCTCTTCGCAGCATGGATAAGCAATTTGAGATCAAGGAGCTCGATACTTTATGAACCGAATTTGGGTGCCAAATTATGGAAACTTAAGAGAACTTGTGATGAACGAGGCACACAAATCAAGATACTCCATCCACCCAGGCTTTGATAAGATGTATCAGGACCTGAAGGAGTTATACTGGTGGCCTAACATGAAAGCTGACATAGCCACCTATGTTAGCAGGTGCCTCACGTGTTCAAAGGTTAAGGGGAGTATCAGAAACCATCCGGATTACTGTACCAACCGGAGATTCCACAATGGAATTAGGAGCAGATTTCCATGGACTTCATCACAAAACTACCCAAGACATCCACCGATTGTGATATGATTTAGGTAATTGTGGATCGACTGACAAAGTCTGCTCACTTCCTACCAATTAAAGAAACTAACAAAATGGAAAGGTTGATGAGGGTATATCTCAAGGAGGTTGTTTCGACACATAGAGTATCGATCTCTATTTCTCCGATCGAGACAGTCGATTTACCTCGAGATTTTGGCAATCATTACAAAAGGCCTTGGGTACACGGTTGGATATGAGTACCGCATACCACCCTCAAACAGATGGTCAAAGCAAACAGACCATTCATACATTGGAAAACATGCTTAGAGCTTGTGTGATAGACTTTGGAAACCGTTGGGATACTCTTCTACCCTTAGCTGAGTTTTCTTACAATAATAGTTATTACACTAGTATCAAAGCTGCACCATTTGAAGCGCTATACGGAAGGAAGTGTCGATCACCACTGTGTTGGATAGAAGTTGGTTATAGTCAACTCACTGGTCCCAAGATCATACACGAGACCACGGAAAAGATCGTTCAGATTCAAAACCGACTCAAAGTCACGCGTGACTGTTAGAAAAGCTACGCCGACGTGAGACACAAACCATTAGAATTCTAAGTGGGAGATAAACTTCTACTTAAAGTCTTACCTTGGAAAGAAGTTATCCGTTTTGGTAAACGTGGTAAACTAAACCCTAGATACATTGGACAATTTGAGATCCTAGCAAGGATTGGTCCCATAGCTTACAAACTCAAACTACCACAAGAACTTAGTAGTGTTCATGACACTTTTCACGTGTCAAATCTAAAGAAGGACTTGTCAGATGAAACCCTAGTTATACCACTCGACGAGGTTCAGATCGATGACCAACTTCATTTTGTTGAGAAACCTGTCGAGATCATGGATCGAGAAGTGAAGAGGATGAAACAAAGCCATATTCCCATAGTTAAGGTCCGATGGAATTCCAGACGAGGGCCAGAATTTACTTGGGAACTGAAGATCAAATGAAACTCTAATACCCTTACTTGTTTGAAACCCTAGCGACTACAGAAGACACTAACTGAATTTCAGGACGAAATTCTTTCTAACATGGGGAGTATGTAACAACCGGCAAATTTCAGGTCAATGCCCAACCCGACTTAGTCCTAATCATACATATTTTACACGAGTTCCAATTGTGTTCTAATTATTTGAAGTCATTTCATACATTACCAAATTTCATGCATAATATTTCGTGCATCGATGATTCGGGGTAATTACCATTGTCACACGCGATACAACCGACACACACGAGCGTTGGTGATAATTAATATACGTGTACTAATAAATACTTTAAAGTGTTTCAAAGTATTTATATTCTAGTGTTTCAAATTATTTTAGATTTCAAATTTAATACATTGGAAAAGCTTAAAGTTAAAAATAAGCCTAATCGCGTGAATTGATATTTTACCCGGAACGAATTCTTTTAACGCAACCACTAACTACATGATACATCATTAACATACCACCAATATTAAATATATGATATTATACAAGTTCTTGTAGTATTTTAATGTATTTAAAAAAAGTAAAATGTAAAAATATAAAAATATGTAAAAATACAAATAGTGCAACAAATACCACCCAAATACCCTAGACTACTAAAAAACTAAAAAAATAAAACAAAACCCCCATTTTTATCTATTTGACTGTCCCCCCCCCCCACTCCCCCTTTCCAAGATTTCTTGGAAATGTTGTGGACTTTTACTAAAAGTTCAAGACTTGCTTTTTTTATGAAGCTTTTTTGATGTTGATTAAAGGGACCTAACCCCATTATCACAAGTGGAGTGCTCCATCTCATCCATCCTTGTCAATAAGATGATACATCAATATCCCAAAAAGCACATGCTAAAAGGGTGTAAGGCTATAAAGCCTGCAAGCACTTCATTCACCAACCATAGCAACACAAATCACCAACACCACCCAAAGCACTCTTTTCCTTCTTTCTCCCCTTCAAAAATTCGGCCAACCCATCACCACCCTCACTTCACCATCTTTTAAACTTAAATATAGCAAATCTTGTGTGTTTAAACGTCCTTGGTTGAAGATCAAGCAATTTTTGAAGCTTCCAAGCATCCTATAACATCTTCTCCACTTTTACTTGTTTGGTTCTTGGTTCAAAGGATCAAGTCTTCTTTTTCTTTGCATTTCAAGACTACCTTCTCTTTCTCCATGCTTGTTTAAGTTTAGCACCTTGTTCCTAATCTTTTATATATCACCATGATGTGTTCATGTTCACTAACTCATCCAAAGGTGCTCTAGCAAAGTTTAAAAAAGTAACAAAACATGTAAGACATTTTCTGGCAGATTCATGTTCTGTGTTTTAGACAACATAACTCGACCTAAACATGGACAAATGAATCATATCTTGAGCCTAACATTAACTTTATAATGGCTAGTTTTTAAGGCATCCAACTTTGAAATTTTTAGATAAGTATAACTCATCCAAAACGTACAAATATAATTAAAGTGTTGAATCTGAGTTTTTGGCAGATTAGATAGCCAGAAAGATTGAGGCATAAGTTATGCTTAAAGTAATCAAATGGAGTTTTTCCTTCTGTGATAACTTAGCTTAAGATGTTATATTTAAAAGTACTATAGGCTCTATTTGTGAATGTAGGTTTTGACTCCTCAAAAAGGTGAAATCCATGGAAATATACAGGAAAATGCTGCTCTGACATCCGTTGCTTAACCCATTTCGAGGCACCTAAACTTAGTAACGTATTACAAGATATACTTTTTTGGAAGCCTAAGACATAGGGATAGATATGGAAAAAATATCAGATTTTATAAAAAAATTTTGTACCATGAAAAGAGGATGATAACCAAACCCAAAAATCCTCTTGTTTCTGTCAAATGTCCATAGTTATATAAAGTAAACGTTTGGAGGTATTTGGTAAAAAGAAACTCATACACATGAAAAGTATAATGACATTATACTAAATATAAAACACATTCAATACATTATTTATTTTTAGGAAGATAACTATGAAGACAAGAATCTAAATAAAACATTAACGGCTCGACGTGTCTAACTAGTCAAGTGACATTTTCAAAACTAACTTTGTGGATGAGTTATGCATGACCATATAGGGTTGGTAATCATGATCTTATGAATATATTAATTTTGTTTAGGAGATTCCTAGACCTATTACACATACGGGCTATTGCTAGTATTCACGCGTGCATTACAGGTGAGTTTCACGGCCCAGTTTTAACTTATTTTCATTTTGGGGGAGATTGCATGCAAGTTACTATTTTCTTGGGCACATTTACTTGTCAATGATTTCACATGTTATATAAGTTGTTTACTTACCATATGAATTCCCCTGTTATCAGAACGTTAGTTTATTTCCCAAAGCGAGGTAATCATGGATAGTACTATTGGGTTTGACTACCCCCACCCGAGTTAATTACCCTAACCATGACTGGAGGTCTAAACGGGTGTATTATTATCATATTCACCCCGTGCTTACGGTAGGCACGGGTAAGGGTAATTTATTACAGTTACAGTCTAGTTTCGGTTGCGGTGCTTATATAATATTGTAGTATGGTATGATCGACAATCAAATCATGGAAAGACATGTGGTCCATTACACTATTTACTATTACTTTAAAACCTGTGAACTCACCAACTTTATGTTGATATATTTCATGCATGTTTTCTCAGATGTTTGACATGTGTATCAATTTAAGCTAGCTTGGGCCACATTGCATTTAGGGCTCTTCATGCTGTCTGGGACATTTATTGTTGTATTTGTCATATTTTGAAAACAATTAAATTAGTTCTACTGCTTTTGCAATTCAACTCTGAAAAACAATTATGTATTTTTAAAGCTATTTGCATCGTATGTTTACTATACCATGTAGTGGTCGATTAATGACTTTGGTTTCCACGACGTTCATGCCTCGCGGGAAACCGTTATGGTTGGGGGTATGACATATGTGAACCTTATCTCTATCCATAGAGGATAAAGAGGTTGCTTCCAGCGAGACCCTTTATTCCCTTGTACACACTAGTAATTAAGATATCTAATAAGAAACTGACATAATACTAAACATTGCAATTAGGGCTGTTCACGAGTCGAGCCGAACTGAGCGGACCTTTTCTCGTGCTTGGCTTGCTTCGAAACCGAGCTGAGCCGATCGCCTCGTTTACAATCGAGCAAAAAATCGAACGAGCATTTTTCAAGTGTTAATTTTTGATCGAGTGTCGAGCGAGCACAAACGAGTGGTGAACAATTTGTACTACTCAACTATTTAGTGTTTATTTGATTTATATTGCAATGCGAGACAGTGACAATATTGGGTCTTAGGTTTTGATAACTTAAAAAGCAGTAATATTTCATAGTATAATATTTTCATAAATAACAATACATTGTGGTTAACGATAAGGCCAATACTGTAGCCGATGAGGCAGTGAGTATATTGCAGAGAATGATACGTGAGAGCGGGAGATGATCGACTAAGAGCAAGAGCGAGGTAAAAAATTTTATTCATAGCGACTTAAATTTCACTTTAATGCTTAGTATTTTTTTAAAGTTAATTGATCTAATATGTATAAATATAATTGTATATATGTATATAATAGGTCAAAACTACTAAAGTGCTATGTATAAACTATATATATGAAAAAAAATAAAAAAATAATTTGATCTGAACCGATCTGAGCGGATCTTAGCTCGTGCTTGGCTCGTTTACAAATCGATACGAGCCGATCAGCTCGTTTACAACCAAGCATAAATTCGAACAAGGATTTTTCGAGCAAATTCCAAAAGAACATCGAGTGAGCGTCGAGCGACGAGCGTTTTGAATGGCCCAAATTGCAATTAATATACAATATATCACAAGAATCACATATTGTCATATAATCAATCAGGCAACACATAAAAATCAATAATATACAAGAATTAATGGCAGAACACTATACAAATGTCAACACGAAGCATAAAATGAATAACAATACATCGTGATTAGAAGAGGCAGTGATTAACAATATCAAGAGGATGTCTGTGAATATTTCTAAAGGTCCCTCAAGGTTCTCCTCAACTATCTTTTTAGTTGTTCTATGGCTCTATAATCCCCAAATCTACTTGATCGAATAAACAAATAAGTATATTTATAAAAACAAATAAACAATGTAAATCTTAATTTAAAAATACATATTTTTTCCCAACTCGTTTGATAGGTAGCCTTTGAGAAGGATTGGGTGGTGTTTATGCGGCATTCGAGCCATGATCAGAGGGACTAGAGTGCATGTCCACGTAAAGCTCACGATCGGTATCCTCGTCGGCAACGAACTCTGCATGATTATTATGTCTATCAAACTCATGTTATGATCCCCCACATCACATATCTTGGGATCCATCATAGCCTATATGTCGGGATCCATCATATCTCGTATGATGGGACCCTTATATCCCCATGTTGTGATCCTCCATAACGCCAAAACACCCGTTCCATATCAGCCATGTGATCACCCTCACCTGCTTGACTACTACTACCATTGTATCCTTAGCCTAATGTCTCGCTAAACCCTGAACTAGCCTCTAAACATTGTCGACGACCATGACTAGATGAATCCCCTGGAGATACATGTCCATGACTACCGGACATAATATGACTGTGTTTAATAAAACATGAATGTTTAGATAAATTATATTGGATAAATAAAGAACAAACAATTTAGAATGTATAACAACAAAATGTTCATCTTAATTAGAAGAGTGGTCCGAATAAACCATTTCAACATCAGTAGCAAATGTATCTTCTCCGTCTTCAAAATGTTCATCTTTAACTGTTTTGTCCACATCATTGGTCGTTTGATCTGTTGTAATTGTATCTGTGACTAAGCACAAGCGTTCACTTCGAGTTACTGAATCGGGTTCCTTAAATCGTTCATCTATCTTAAGGACCCCATGGGCTTCCATGTTTTGATTACTCATAACTTTGTATATGTGTCAAGTTTTTATCTTGACAACCGCCCATAGATCTTGATATCACTTTTTATGGAAGAATATAATGTATTGAACACTTGTTCTGCTTGAGATGCCAAGATAAATGGGTCGTCACTTCAAAGTTTATACTTATGTTTAACATCAACTAGCTTATTTTTGTTAATTACTACACCACTAATATGTGAATAAATATACAATTAATAATGCATATCTTTACCCATCTTAAGTGTCTTTTGTTACAAATTCATTTTTATCTATACTTAATTATGATTAATTTGTATTTTATAGTTTTGGATAGTTGCTTGATGATTTCAAAAGAAAAAGCAAGAAATACATGAAGATTTTGGAAGTTTAGAGGTTGTTATGGTCATGACTGATTCTGTCAGGACCATAACATGCATCAGACCCTTTTTCCTACGCATTATGGTTATGACTGATTCTGTTATGGCTATAGCATGCATCAGGCCCCCATTTAAGCCATTCTTCTTCTTCATTTTTGGGGAGATGAATTTCGGAGTAGACACCCTAGTTTTTTCTCCATTATTGTGACAACTTTGAAGGAGTTCTCTTAAGAGTTCAAGCTAGGTTGAAGATCAAACATTTCAAGAGAAGATTCAACTACACACAACCCACCTATACTCATCTTTGGTTTGAAAATCTCTAAATTTATCATGTTTTTTTCCATTGTTATGAGATTGGTTGTGATTTTTGTAAGCCTCATGGGCTAGACACTCTTTATCATTTAGATTAGATGAAGCTTAGCATACTTTGACATTTTACATGTAACTTTTGGTGATGATTGGGTTAATGCTTATTACAAGGTTATGAATGTTCTTTAGTGATTGTGTATGCTTGTTGAACTTGATGAAATGATGAATCTTATGGGTGTTATAATCATATATTGTTGGAAAACCTTGTGTCTTAGAACATCTATTCATGAAATGCACACATTAGTGTGTGGCTTATGGCATTTGACTAGGAATGGTAAATGATGGTTGATTATGTAGTCAAGTTAAACAAGTGTGCATCCAAGTACTTATGTTTGTGAAAATCATTGTGTTTGTTATGAATATCTCCTTATGTGTAACCATATATAATGCGCATATTTATGATTCATGTATTCGTGTTAGGACATTCATAATTGAAGGATTTACATAGCTATTGTTACATTACGTGAATTGAGGTGGTTAATATATGTTTATCGTGTTATCTTTCCAAATATTTGTGGGTTTGGCATCCTTGACGGGAGTCCTAACCATCTTAAACTTTGGCTTAATAATATCGTTGGGTCTTCATGGCATAACTTTAGGTGGCTATTATGTGTTTATCATTTTAGCTTTCTAACGAGTTATATAATTAGATAACCTTCACATGTTTCATGCGTAGAAGATGATCTCACAATAGGTTAATGTATGTTGTCATTGTTTAACTAAGCGGATTCGAAGTATAAGTGATATCTTCCTCTAATTGATTATCTTCATCACCATCTACTTTCTTCATTAGTTTAATTATTAGCTAAATTAGGTCTACTTTGTTCATTAGTCTAATTATTAGCTAAATTAGTTAATCATATTATTCACAAATCATCTTTTATCGGCTAGATAATGACAAAGACTTAGTATTAGAAGCTTTCGTGCCCACTGATTGATACTTGGTTCTTAACAAAAGCTATAATACTTTCTGACAGGTTCATATGCCTATCATGTGTGTAGTTAGTCATAAGGTGAAAATCATTTTTACAAATTTAAATCTTAATTGTGTAAAATCCATTATTAAAATATTTATATATCAAAACACACATCAACCACAAGTGTTATAAAACGAAGTACATTTGAAGACTAAAACAGTTGAACTCTCGTTTCCATGATACTCGAGCTCTATTATGTCGTACAATAAGTTGTAATAGTCAGACTTTGGGCATTATATGTCTCCCTCTTACGTATACACCATAGTTGCTAGTCACATGTCCCTTAGCATGTTCCTGAAAGTGGAACTTAAAACCATTTACAAAAGTACCCATTGTGAGATTGGACGTAAATAGATGGTTTCCTTGCAAGAATTTCTAGATGTTTAACGTTTCCATTGATTGAGCTCATCATTATCTACATTTAATAATACACACAAGCATTGTGTTGGTTAATGAATCACTAATAAAATCATTACAATTTAATTGGTTTTACTTATTCGTTGTCGAAACTATTTAGCAAAGTATTTATCTCTGAGACTCCAACCTGGTCATTTGGATATAGTTGTGGCGCCACTACATCAAATTCATTTATGTAATCAGTAACTCCTATGAAATTTGTTAAAATACAAGTGTGCGCCTTGTGAAGTTCTTCCTTTATTAAGCTTCTTCACTTTACATTATTTAATCTTCTCTATGGACTAAGAAACACGCTTAGTTGAGAGCCTCCACATGAAGGTTAGGATGTTGCGGTGCAAAATTCCTTGGTTCTCGATCATGGAGAGTCTCAACGGTCACGTCAAAGTATAGAAATCAATCGGTAGCCAATTTATTGGCTAGGTGTTCCTTGGAGATTGAATCCTTAACCCTTGCTTTGTTTCTAATTTTTCTTTTTATCATTCCTAACTTTTAATATTTTAAAAGTTATCAAGAAGGTGTTAAGACATGAAAAAGAAATTTGGTTGTATAAAACTGCAAATAGTGTTGTTACCTCTCATATTGATGCATCCATTTGTATTGCACTTGACCACCAAGCAAAGCTTCATCAACTAGATGTATAACCAGGTATTCCATAGAATCAAATAAACGAGGAGGTAATATTCTTTCTAACTTGCAGACGGTTTGAATAGTAAATTCTTTCATTTTCTACAAGTCATCTTGATGCAATGTTTTCGAGCATTGGATCTAAAAGAACATACACAACTCTGTTAGAGCTTTATATATCTCATTTAAGACAAACCCTCTTATAGAAAGTGGAAGCCAACATGGTTTCCCTCTAATTTCAATTTGGAATGCTCTCGATTTAACCATGCAATATGGGCAAGCTAGCTTACCATATGTGCTCCATCTGGACAACATTGCATAAACAAAAAAGTCAATAATTATCCATAGCATAATTGCCTTCATTTGGAACTATTCATTCAATGGGCATTCGATGGGCATCATAAGTTTCAATGCCATCTATGAATAAAGTTTCAGCTCATCTACTAAAGGTTGTAAACATCCATATTTCATCGGGGATTTTTCGGACCATGATAAACAAAGGCATTTGTATGCACTCTTTTTTAATGAAATCTAGGGAGGTAGATTGTAAACTGTAATAAGCATCAGACAACATGAATATTAGGTTGTATTTGAGGTATTCGGAGTGAAACCATCGACACACAACCTGAGACGAACATTGTATGTCTCTTGTGTAAAATCAAGGAAGACTAAGTTAAAATGGTTCCAAGCCCGACCTTCACTAGAATGATACATTTTTCCCATCTATTTATGATGAACTGCTTGCTTACTCAAATACTTAGTTGTATCTTAATAGAACAATCTTTGAAGTCTTGAGCTAATATATTTATTGTTTTTAAATTTTTAAAAAATATTTCAGATATTTTGGATAGCTGAATATCTGAAAAATCTCTAAATCACTATCTGAATCCGAATCTGAAATTTCGGATATCCAAAATTCGGACATCCGGAAAATTAGATTTTCGAATTTTGGATTTTCAGATATGTCAAATTTGGTTTCCGATTCATATATTTTTTAACACACCTATTCTACATATATGTGATGACCCACATGTTATGAAGGCATGGGGTTTGAAAATTGACCCATGGCTTGCGTTGGAATGATTGACCATGCTTATACCATATCAAACAACCTTGCAAGAATCCATTATGATATAAGTCACACTCAACCGTCTTACTCTACTTATGATAATGATTTTTGCATCTGGCACACTGACATCTAATTATAGAATTTTGCACCCCTTCTATAGTTTCACTTCTGATATTAGTTACATTAGAGTATGAAAAATCCAAGAAAGCAGTGATAACTTGTTGAAATGCCAGATTAAAAACAACAATACTAGTGTTTCTCTTTGTGTACATCCATTCTCGAGGAAATGATATTTTGTCAATCTAAAATAGTGTTGAATATGATATATGAGAAACATGGTATTCATTCTGTATTGTTAGAATAAAGCATTGACATGTACGGTATTTCAAGTAATATGGCATATGATATGAGGTTTAAATGACATGATAAATATCTTAATGATGTTGTCTGACTAACAATTGGTCAAAGTAACGTACTCTAGTTGCCAACAGAAGATCAAAGATGTCGTATTATCTTTAAAAGCTAATGGTTTGTTTGAATGATAGGACTAAAAATGCAATGGAAAACACACAAGTATCATAACAATTTAGATATGAAATGACCAAATTATAATACAAAACACACATAAACCACTAAAAAACCTAATTCACACAATCAAATAGCCTAATTACAAATCAGTAAATCACATTAGCCTAATTGACATAATCAAATAGCCTATTTCGCAAATCATTAAATAAGTAAATCAAGAACGTATATTTAGTAATTATATACTGTTGGATCAAGAAGAAGGCTGGTGCAGCCAAAACCAAATCACTTGGTCTATATTGGTACATCTAACAAAGGCTTCCGAAGCTAAGTATGGAGCTTTCGAAGGAAACAGAGTTCTTCCGAAGAGAAAGTGTAAGTTGAACTTCCGAAGACAAATTCTGCTTCCGAAGACAAAGTGTCTACTTAAGAAGTTCAAGACTTAGAAGAAAAGATCAGAAGAGAACTTCCGAAGAAGAAATCCTCAAGCCTCGAAAGAAGTAATGTCTTCCGAAGTATAGGTGGCTTCGGAAGAAGTTGTTCTTCCGAAGCCAACTAACCTTCGGAAGACAGTACTATGAACCAGTGGACATAAGTATGGTCCTCCTGACAGTCCGCTGCAGACCTCTGATATATTGCATGGCATTTTCTCAAAAGCCATGTAGTTGACCATACTTTATTCCACTGTTCACCTTTATTAGTTAGTACAGTTACTATCTTTAGTTAGTAACAAAAAGTAAGTCATGGACATGTCATGACTACCATATCTTAGATAATACTTTATCTAAGATACCTTAACTCTAGCATTGTAGTATATGCTTTAGTCATAGGTTCCCAGCTGGTATCAAAGTATATCCGACTGTAGGTAGTATTATATATAGTTTCTCATTGTAACTCATAAACAATGCTTGTAAGAGTCTTGTAACACTTTGAGTTGAGAAGTAATATGTACAAATACCTTGAAAACTATATCCTTGTGTTCTTTGTTATTTAGTATATTATTATCAGCTCTTAGAAAAGACACTGCTTCATCTGATCTAAGTGTAGTATTAGTGAGTTTGAGATAAAAACCAAGTTTTAGTGACAAACACCGATCCTGCAATTGGTATCAAAGATTTTTAGGCTCTTGATTGTGAGATCTTACCATCCAAATCAACTTGTTTTTCACTCCTCCTAACAACTCACTCAAAATGGCCCTCAACAAGTCCGGAGTAGAAATGGGGACAATGACTAAAGCACCTGTCATCACCCCTGAAAACTTCAGATCATGGAGCAGACGCATGGAAGGCTTCATTAGATATCAAGACAGCAAGATATGGCAATCTATCGTCAATGGCCCGTACAAAACCAAGGTGGCTACACCAGGAGGAAATGGTGCCATGATAGAGAAATCTGTTGAAGATTACTTTGATGAGGACCGGAAGAAGATGGACATTGATAGCAATGCAATGACTATTCTTATGACTGCAATACCCAATTCCATTATGGTAGGGTTTGAGCATTGCAAGTCAGCCAAAGAATTGTTTGATGCACTTGCTCAGATGTACTCTTGCTCTAATGACTCCAAGAAGGACTCACTGAAACAGCAGTTTGAGAACTTCACCTACATTGATGGAGAGACTCTCAGCTAGCAATATTTCAGGTACATGGATCTCATTTCTTCCCTTCAGTCTATAGGAATCACTCCTGCACTTAGAGACCTCACAAGAAAGTTCATGAGTGCACTTCCTAATGAGTGGACGTTCTACTATGTCTCTATCAAGAGAACAGAAAATCTGAACACTCTCACCATGACCAAACTCTACGGAATTCTTGATGGATACCGTTTGGAGATGGAAAGCAAAAAGGGTCATCAGACAAGCAGGTCCTCGAGTCTCCCCGCTAGCAATGCATTGATGGTTGCTGAAGGCTCAAGACCCTCCCAACCAACAGCTCCTGAAATACAACCAGCAGACATCCTGCTCATCCGGACATTACATCACTTTTCCAGAGACTCCAAGGTCTCAACAGGCTCAGCACAGTTCTTTTCAGGACAGCTGTGCCTTTGTCTCAGGAAGTGGACACTCTGGCGATTTTCAGTACTACTTTGATGATCTAGAGTGTTTCAGTCCAGATGATGTAGAGTATGTGGACATAGTCCAACAAATGGCTCTTTTAACCTATAGAGCAAAGAAGTTCTTTAAGAGAACTGGAAGGCAGTTTCCCCAGAATCCAACTACCAGTAAGTCTGGATTTGATAAAGCCAAGGCAAAGTTTTACGACTGTAACCAACTTGGTCACTTTGCAAGGGAATGCAAGGCTCCCAAGGCAAATCCGGGAACCCCACAAGCCTCCACACATCCCTCTACCTCAAAGCCAATTGGAAAGTCAACTGAAACAGCTGCAATGGCTCAAGAAGTTGACTGGAGCTTTATGGTGCAAGATATGACTCCTGCTCAAGCTCTCATGGCAGGAACAGATGACAGTAAGGTATATGAACATCTCTGTACTCCTGCATGTATTGCTAAGGTTAAATTGTATCAGGACTACAATATGGAGATTAAATCTGATATTGAGGCTCTAAATGTTTTAAAATCTGATTTTAAAAGGGTTGAATCTGACTATCAAAGAAAATTGAGGAGTTGGAGAAAACTGTGTCCTTACTAAAACATGAATATTCAAACTATAAGACTCAAATAAAAGATCTGATATCCAAATTGTCAGAGGCTCAAGCCCAGCTTGTCACTGCTGAGGTTCAAACCAGGAAGTATGCTATTTCTGAGCAGAACTTCCAAGCTATTATTGCATCATCCTCCCACTCTAAAATCTGTTATCAGAATAAAGGAGGGTTGGGGACCAATGAAATTGTTCCACCACACTCTTATGAGTCTATCAGACAACCTAGATGTGGTACTGAAGAGCAAGAGGTCCTAACTGCTGACCATTTTCTTCTGAGTTGAAGAATGATGCAATAATAGAGGCCACCACAGGGAAGGAACAGGTAAATCAACCCACCTCTCCTTGTGAAGATCAAACCCTAGGTACTAAAGCCAGAAGAAATAGAGCTAAAGCAGCCAGAAGAACTGCTAAGAAAGTGGCTGAATCTAAGCTGAAGATTGACCCAAAACAAAAGGGTGTATTCATCTCAGCTGGATTTCAAGTGGTAGGTACTTCTGACTTAGGAAAGGAGTGTAGTACCAGCACTCCTGTCCTACCAAAGGGTCAAAAGTTAAAGGGAAAGGTTGCTGATGAAAAGAAAGAACACAAGAGACAACAATCTTCACATTCCCAGAAGACTAACATTGCATGCATAATGTGTGGTCTGCAAAATCACTTGGCTAAAGATTGTTACTACAATCCTACAAGCACACATTATGCAAATAATGTTAACAAAGAAGGAGTCAGTGAAGGTTTCTCATTTGGACCTTATCAAATGGTTCAAGTGATGAGAAAGGGAAAGCTAGTTTCTGAAGCAAGGTTGCTTTCAAAAGAAAACACTTTCCCTAAAGGGAAAAATGGACTGTCAAAGTTCGGAAGAACAAGAAAGTTTCCTTGAAACCATCCCAGAAGAAGACTACTTCGGAAGAAAAGGTGGAGAAGGCTTCTTCCGAAAATAAAGAAGCTTCGGAAGAATGTCATGCTGCAAAAGCTTCAACAATCTCATCCTCTATGATCAACCAAAGGATAGATTGGAAGATCAAGAAAGATGCTGTAGCCCAAACCTCTTCTTCAAATACATCCATTGAAACCCCATGTTAACCCTTTGGTTCAATTATGTCACTATCTTTGGAAGAACCCAAGACCAACAAGGCTTGGGTTTCCAATCAAAACTAATCATCTCATCTTATGTGCAGGAACATCCATATGACTAAAATAACAATGTTTAGATTGTGGATAGTGGATGCTCCAGGCACATGACAGGGAACAGATCTCTCCTTCAACAATTTCAACATTTTGATAGAGGTCCTGTCCAATTTGGAGGTGAGGCCGGATGATATATTTCTAGCAGAGAGAGTATATCCAACGGGAAGTTAAAGGTTGACAAATTTCACTTTGTCAAGCAGCTTGAACACAATCTGTTAAGTGTTTCTCAGTTTTATGATCAAAAGCACCAAATGGTTTTCACAGAACATGAGTGCATTATTCTCAAACCAGGGATGACAATTCCTCCGGAATTGGTACTTCTTAGATCTCCTAGGAAAGGGGATATATACAAGCTAGATATGAACAATGCTTCCCCAATGGGTGAAGTATCATGTTTTCTTTCCAAAGCTGATAGTGATGAGTCAACACTTTGGCATAAACATATGTGTCATGTAAATTTTAAGATAATGAATAAATTGGCTAAAAATAACTTGGTACATGGTTTACCTAAAAAGGAATTTTTCTGCAAAGATAACTATGTTGCATTCCTGAAAGGTAAGCAACACAGGGCATCTCATAAATCCAAAAGTGTTCTCTATTACTACTCCATAACACTTATTGTACATGGATCTATTTGGTCCCACAAGTATAATGAGCATTGGAAGAAAATCATACTGCCTTGTGATTGTTGATGATTTTACAAGATTTACATGGGTATTCTTGATAAGAACTAAAGATGAAACTGCTGAAACACTAAAATCTTTTATTCTTAAAATAGAAAATCAAATTGATCACAAGATTAAGATTATTAGAAGTGATCAAGGGACTGAGTTTAAGAACTTTGTTCTTGACTCATTCTGTGACTCAAAAGGGATTGCCAGACAATATAGTGCTCCCACAACTCCTCAACAAAACGGTGTTGCTGAGAGGAGGAACAGGACACTTATTGAGGCTGCTAGAACTATGTTAGCTGATTCTAAACTACCTCTAACATTCTTGGCAGAGGCAGTCAGCACTGCATGTTATGTGCAGAATAGAGTTCTTCTAGTTAAGCCATATGGAAAAACCCCTTATGAGTTATGGAATAAGAGGCCACCGTTCATTGGCTTTCTAAGGTCCTTTGGCTGCAGGTGTACCATATTAACACAAAAGACAATTTGGCAAAGTTTGCTGAAAAGTCAGATGATGCCATCTTTATTGGATACTCTTCTAGCTCTAAAGCTTATAGAGTATACAACATTAAGAATTAACAATTTGAGGAATCATCTAATATAGTTGTTAATGAGCACACTCCTTATGTTAGGGGGAATGGCCCTGATCATATTTTTGATTTAGAATTGTTTTCAAACTATTCTAAACCATCTTGTGAGAATGTTTCAGTTGGAACAGGTACTCAAAGCATTTCTGAAGACAATCATCTATTTGAGTTACCCAGGCCTATTCCAAGTTCTCTAAGATCCACAACAAATCAAGCTCCCACTATTAGCAGAACTGAAAGTATAACCATCTCAAGAGATAGTGGAGCCTCAACCAGTGACTCACCGTTGATCCTTCAACTTCATCAGGTGACACTGTACGACACCAGACTGAAGGAAGCAGCATTATGAAGGAATAGGCAACTGTTAATACTGATTCACAGCCAACAATTGATGATGTTTCTCATTCATTCAATCAGTCCTTATTGAATGACTTTGAAACAGCTGCTGGTCAAAGTGCCCCAGTTCCTGAGCAGAATATGTCAAATCTGGATTTATCTTTGCAACTGGAAGTCATTCCTCGGCTAAGGATTCATAATACTCATCCAGCTGAGAACATCATAGGGGATGTCTCTAAAGGTGTGAGAACAAGAGGGCAGACTCATCATGGGAACGTCTGCTTGTACTCATGCTTTTTATCCCAGATGGAACCCAAGAAGGTGGAAGATGCCTTGAAAGATAGTAGTTGGGTTGAATCGATGCAAGAGGAGCTGCTTCAATTCAGAAGACAAAAGGTCTGGAATCTATGCCCACTACCATCTGCTCAAGTACCCATAGGCACTAAATGGGTTTTCAGAAACAAGAAAGATGATAGAGGCTTGATCATCAAGAAAAAGCAAGACTAGTGGTTCAAGGATACACCTAAGAGGAAGGAATCGATTATATTGATGTCTTTGCACCTGTTGCAAGACATGTAGCAGTTAGGATCTTCCTTGCTTATGCTGCATCCAAGAATTTCACTGTCTACCAACTTGATGTCAAGTGTGCCTTTCTATATGGGGATATAGATAGGGAAGTCTACGTGTGCCAACCTCCAGGATTTGAAGACCCACAGCACCCCAACTATGTGTGCAAATTGGATAAAGCTCTATATGGGCTGCACCAAGCACCTAGGCTATGGTATGAGACTCTGTCTCAATTTCTTCTGAAGAATGGCTACACTAGAGGTACCATTGACAAGACTCTCTTTATCAGAAAGTCTGGAAAGGACATTTTGCTTGTTCAAGTCTATATTGATGACATCATATTTGGTTACTCAAATGATCAAATATGCAAAGACTTTGAGAGCATTATGAAGAAGAAGTTTGAAATGAGTTCCATAGGAAGAATGGACTTTTTCCTTGGAATTTAGGTAAAACAATTGAAGGAAGGGTTCTTCATCAATCAGTCCAAGTATGTCAATGACATCTTAGAGAGATTTGAGATGAAGGATTGTAAACCAACCAAGACACCCATACCCAGAAACCATAATCTTTGTCCTAACCTTGAGGGGGAGGATACTGATCAATATCAGTATAGGACAATTATTGGCTCTCTGATGTATCTTACTACTAGTAGACCTGATATCATGTTTGCTACTTGCATTTGTGCAAGATATCAAGCTGCTCCAAAGGTGTCTCACCTAGCTGCTGCAAAGAGAATCCTCAGATACCTCAAAGGAGCACCTAAACTAGGTCTCTGGTATCCAAGAAATAGTAATTTCAATCTCTACGGATACTCTGACAGTGACTATGGTGGCTACAACATTGACAAGAAATCAACATCAGGAGGATGTCAATTTCTTGGTTGAAGGATCATCTCATGGCAATGCAAGAACAATCCTGTGTGTCTACATCAACTGCTGAAGCTGAATACATTGCTGCTACTAGCTGCTGTGCTCAGCTGCTGTGGATTCAGAACCAGATGTTAGACTATGGATTCAACTTTATGAGTACTCCTATCCATATTGAGAACAACAGTGCTATCTCCATCACTGAAAATCCAGTAAAGCACTCCAAGACAAAGCACATTGATATCATGTATCATTTCATTAGAGATATTCATGAGAAAAATCTGATCAAGGTAATCAAAGTTGACTCAAATGAACAATATACTGATTTGTTCACCAAAGCTTTTGATGAACAAAGGTTTAAATATCTCATATCAGCTATTAGGATGATAAACATTGATTAAACTACCTCTTTTGAAAACTTTTTAACGTGTAATGTCTTCTGTCAATACAATCTAAGCCCTGTTACAAAAGATCTCTTTGAAATGTTCTAAGTGTAAATTTCTTTCGAAGAGGAATTAACTCTCGGAAGATATTCTTCAATATCTTCCGAAGCCAATTCCTCCCTGGAAAATTTTCTTCTTGGAAGAGTTTTAGTCTCGGAAGAAGCGATTGATTTCATATCAGATCTCCTTACAAAGCTTATAAAACTCTCCATTCGGAAAGTCATCCTTACATTCGGAAGCAAAGTTTTGCTTCAGAAGAAAGAACTGCCTTTGAAAGACAAATTACCTTCGGAGATGTTTTACACTCGGAAGAGAGATTTTACTGTGTAACGGATATCTTTTTGGGCCCCACACTGTAAAAAGTAAAGATTTTGTTAATGATGTCGGATTATTTAACTAAAATTTTACCCTTACCGCCACTGTCATTTCATCACCTCACCTTACCTTTACCTCCATTATCGCCATTCCACTCCCATTTAAACAATCCTGACTATTCAGTTTCATCTTCTTTTACCAATTTACTGCCCTAAAAGCCTCCTTCACTCTCAAATCACCCAAGCTCAAATTCATCCATTTTCACCTTTCCCAAATGGAACTCAACCCTCAGCACAACCAAGTCGCATTTCTTGATTTTTCAAGAGATGCTGACTTCTCAGATATCATTTCCTTTCATACCCAATCATCTTATTACACTGCCTTGACCGTTAACCCTACCGTTTACTCAAATCATATGGCTGAATTTTGGGAAAACAGTCAAGTTGAAACCCTAAACAGAGTTCGTGTGATACGGTCCCACATTTGTGGACAAGAACTGGTCATTACTGAATAACTCATCAGGGAGCATCTCGAGCTTCATGATGAGGGAGCTCCTACAGAATTCCCCAAACCAGATTTAGACAACACTTACATCCTCATGGGATATGGTGGAGACGTGAGCAGGTCAACAGTCTATAAATTCAACTTCTCCTACAACTGGAAGTTCCTCCCGCGCATTGTCCTTCACTGTCTGTCAAACAAATCTGGGGGTTGGGACCAAATCCCATATGAACTAGGATGCTTAGTTCATGGACTGGTGAGAGGCCTGCGCTTCAACTACTCAAGATTTGTGCTGACTAATATCATTGGGAATCTTTAGAGGGAAACATTCTTTATGTATCCCAGATTTCTTCAGCATATCATCAACTGTGAACTGGACCAGAGTCAGCTTGTCTGTGCAGCTGCTCTAACTGTCCTTCACATGAGGCCTACCATATTCAAGACCTTGAAGAAGGTATCCACCAACTTCACTGGAAGGTACACTTCCTTACTTCCAGGTATGATTGATCATATAGCTCCTGGTGACATCCCTGTTCACCCCACAGGTGATGAACCCACACCAGCACCTGCACCCACAATGCCAACTCTGCCTTCTCACCCCATCAAAATCACTTACAAAACACGCCCCAAATGAACCCTTGTTCAATCTACTCTGATTGAACAAGCTCCTCCTGTTCAAACCAAAAAGACTAGAATGGAACAATGGGCTCCCACTCAGTCTGAGGTCTCACCACCCTTCACAATTGACCTCAATATGGGATTTGAGTTTCCTCAGTCTTAAACCCATTAGCCCGACACCCAAGCTGACAACCCTCAGAGTGAGTCTCTACACTCCTCTGAGAAGCCACAAACAAAAGGACAGTCCCGCCATAGGCTCAATGCCTTTATCCTTTACTGACCTTCTCTTCAAAATTAATGAAGAGATAACATCCTTCCATGGCAATGAAGTCGATCTACAACACCCTCTTCAAGATCAACAGAGCCTAGAGAGATCATTTATGTCTAGCCCCCATCAGCAACCCACAACTGAGGTGAGTCCTACTGATGTGGAGGGAACTCATGCAGATTCAGCTGCCACTACTGAAGTCGCCTCAATGGACCTTCAGGACAGTAGTAACATCTCTGAGACTGAATCTACAACAACCATGCCCATTGATGACTTTAAAATAGACATCATTACGCATGGGAAACCAGGGTGTCAAGAAACCACATCTGGTGGTGAGGCTGAACATACTAGGTATGTTACCTCATCTCCCTATGATTCCTCAAAAGAAGATGAGGGAAGACTACAACTCATCCTCAAAGACCTACTGTCTAAAGTCTCCATCCTTGAATCAAAGGTTAGAACTTTAGAAGATAGGTCTGCCACTCAGCAACTTGAGATTGAAAGTCTCAAGGCTCAACTAGCTGAGAAACAGATTGAGAGATCTGTTAGGCACGTACCTATTCAAGTCTCCTTAGATTCTTCCTCTAGCTCATCTAGCTCTCAAGATGATGCTACCAAAAGGGGGGAGAGTGTTAAGGGACAAACAACTAAGGAACCATAGAGCCAAGCTTCAACTTTTACCTCTTCGGCTCTAACTACAACTATCTATCCTGAGCCATCCCAAGTCATACTTCAAATAGATTCAAGGATACTCAAAGATCTCTCTAGACTTTTTTCCCAATTTCTACTGAGATCTTCTCTAGATCAGCCTAGCCCTGATATGGCTATAATATACTTTGGAGTTGAAGAGCTTCAAAGGATATGTGTACCTTCTACTACTGAGGAGGAAGTTAGTCAACCTAAGGTCCAAATAGAACCTGAGATTAAATTTAAAGGGGAAATGAGGACTGATGGCCCAGCAACTGAAACAGTTGGGACAGATAGTGCACTACCTCAACCTTTCGAAGCATAAGTCAAAGCCTCGGAAGAACAATCTGAGTCTTCTGAAGCTGAGATGGAAGCTGTGGAAGGACTATTCTCTCTGTCCAAGGATCTAACCATCATAGATGTAATTCTTGAGCTAGCATCTGAGGTGGATAGTGAGGACCTTCTCAACCAGCCACTAGCTCAAACATCTTCACCACCTCTACCTCAATCCAAATCCTCTGTCCAAGAACCACTAAAGTCAAACACTTCTGAAGACGTTAAAGGAAAGAAGAAAATGACTGTGGAAGAGCTTCAGGAGGAGGAGAGGATTGAGAAGCTTAAAAGAAAAGGTAGACTTCCAACTGGGAAGTTGTTAGCTGCCAGTTCAAAAGCAGCTGCAATCAACCAGGAGGCAATCAACAACAAAAAGAGAGTGGAGATCATTGACCAGCTCATCAAGCTTGGAGCTTCCAATGAGGACCTACTCCTACTACCATTAGAGGAGTTAGTCAAGATAGAAGAGGCAACCAGGTTGCAGATTGAACAAACAGAAGAAGCAGCAAGGTTGGCCTTGGAAGAGAAAAGAGAAAGAGAAAAGAAGGAGGCTGATCTGCAGCTCAGAGAGGAAAGGATATCTTTCCTGACCTCCAGAGGATTCTCTCTTCAAGAACTATCTCCACACAATGATGATACGATCCTATGGCTCTTCAACAAAGAGCAGGATCAACTGGAGAAGGAGAGAAAGAGAGCTGCTAGAGAAAAGATGAGGGAGAAAAAGAAGAACGAAGAAGAAGAGAGGCTCACTGCAACCAAGAAGATAGGTGAGAAAGCCTGGATGAAAGACTATCTCCGGGCTCACGGCTTCTCTGGCAGGCAGGTGGGACCCATGTCTGAAAAGACACTCCAACGGATTGTCAGTGAAATCAAGGCTGACATCCGTTTGGGCAAAAGGAGAGCGATGTATTGAAGGGGACATGGGATAACCTTCAAACCAATCATTCAGCCCCAACCTGAACCAATTCCCTCTCCATTCACCATCAAACCTGAACCCTACACACCTGAGCCTACACCAGTACCCTTACCCACTTCCTCACCTCAACCACCCAAACTATCCATCCTCAAACCCAAAACACTGCCCAGAACCACAACTCCACAACCTACCCAACAAACTTCCAAACCATCCCCTCAGCCTTCCAAACATCTCTCCTTAGAGGAGTTCAAGGCTATCAAGAAGAGGCTCATCAACTGCACAACCCTGAGCGACATTTCCTGTGAGGAAGAATCTGTCAACCTAACCTATGTTGATTGATCTTCACGTTCCCTCACAAGAAATGAATTTCTTGATCTACCCCGAGGAACATTGGACCATGCTGTTACACTTCTTGGTCTTAACTCTGATTCATTAAATGATGAGGAGAAGAAACTGAGAAGAAAGCTTGTGACTCTACTGGACATAAAGAAAGGGGAAAAGATTCCTAGTCAGCCTCTTGTACCTAGAAAGAAAATAATCCAGTGGAGGTTCGATGAAGCTTCTCACAACTTTGTTGTGGAAAGAGAGAATGGAGAAAGAAACATGTTGAATGCCTCCTCTCTGCTATACTCTAGTAGGTTTGACATTGCTGAGTTAGCAGAGAAACCATTCTCCAATCCCTCCAACTCTGAAATTGTTGCTCATATCAGAAGTCATCTTAGCAGCCTTTATCTTGCTGAGCTAACCATAAAAGCTAAGATTGAAGAGGAGTTGAAACTGAAAAAGAAGGAAGACAAGGAAAGGTTAACCACCAAAGGCACAGCCTTTCTATAGATGGTGAAAGGACCTGAATTGGAACCAATAGTTAGATAGGAGTATGACTATAGCTCTCATCAACTATCTCTCTTCAGAGGGCCATAACAAAGGGTACATATCATTCAAAAGGACAGATTGGATCTCCTGTCCACGAATAATTTGTACAAAATTCTTAGCACCACTCATAGGAAGAAGAAAGAGACTGATAAATATCTTCTTTCCCTGGTGCTAAAAGTTTTAAGAAGCAGAAACAAGTGAGGTTTTGGTAGCATCAGCCTAGGGGGAGTTTGTTGGATCAAGAAGAAGGCTGGTGCAACCAAAACCAAATCACTTGGTCTATTTTAGTACATCTAACAAAGGCTTTCGAAGCTAAGTATGGAGCTTCCAAAGGAAACAGAGTTCTTCCAAAGAGAAAGTGTAAGCTGAACTTCCGAAGACAAATTCTGCTTCCGAAGACAAAGTGTCTACTTGAGAAGTTCAAGACTTAGAAGAAAAGATCAGAAGAGAACTTCCGAAGAAGAAATCCTCAAGCCTCGGAAGAAGTAATGTCTTCCGAAGTATAGGTGGCTTCGGAAGAAGTTGTTCTTCTGAAGCCAACTAACCTTCGAAAGACAGTACTATGAACCAGTGGACATAAGTATGGCCCTCCTGACAGTCTGCTGTAGACCTCTGATATACTACATGGCATTTTCTCAAAAGCCATGTAGTTGACCATACTTTATTCCACTTTTCACCTTTATTAGTTAGTACAGTTACTATCTTTAGTTAGTAACAAAAGGTAAGTCATGGACATGTCATGACTACCATATCTTAGATAATACTTTATCTAAGATACCTTAACTCTAGCATTGTAGTATATGCTTTAGTCATAGGTTCCCAGCTGGTATCAAAGTATATCCGACTGTAGGTAGTATTATATATAGTTTCTCATTGTAACTCAAAAACAATGCTTGTAAGAGTCTTGTAACACTTTGAGTTGAGAAGTAATATATACAAATACCTTGAAAACTATATCCTTGTGTTCTTTGTTATTTAGTATATTATTATCAGCTCTTAGAAAAGACTCTGCTTCATCTGATCCGAGTGTAGTATTAGTGAGTTTGAGAGAAAAACCAAGTTTTAGTGACAAAAAACGATCCTGCATATACTTTTGCAAAAATAGTTGAAAAGCATAACTTTGATCACCTGATAGCTTGAATGTAATGGAAGACAACGATTGAGATTTTAACCAACATTAATAATTAAGCAAAATCATTATTTTTTGCCAATGACTATCTAATCTTTATGCACTTTGAACATCAACAATTAAAAGAAAAAACATTGAACAAATAAAAGAAGCACATCGATTGAGATTAGATCCCACATCAACACTTAAAAACTAAAAAAAAGTTCAGTATCAACTCATTATTGTGGTCGTAGCCCAAGTATTATGAAATATAATCAGGTCTGGCACCTACCTTATTATCACAGCCTTGTTTGTTCATCAGCGTTGACTTTTAGGGCCTAAAGCAGTACGAAATGGTGGATCGGAAGGTGGAGAATTGAGGCCTAGCATCGCGGGCTAAGAATCGATTGTTCCAGTGGAAAAGAGGGAGGAGCGGTGGGACCTAAGGCTTGTTCGTAACCTTGTAACTTCAAAAGGAAAGAAATGCCAGCCCTTGTAGCCATATGACATCAAGTAAAGGTCTTAATGTAAGCAAGTATAACATTTGTTTTACTTAAACTTATGTGTTTAGTAAGTTTGAATACTTGTGTGTAGGGGAAGGAAATACTTAGGACATGAAAGTAAGTTAAGTAATTAATCATACTTGGGCACTATAATTAAGAATTTACCATACTTGTAATGATCTGAGCTATTACCTTGAATGACCATGTAAGTGTTTGAATTTTATAGGAAAGTAGGAATTATGGCCGGTAGGAAATCTGGGATAGCTACTCGTGGAGGTGCTTGTGGTGGGCGTACTATAGGGCCACTAGTCACTAGAAGAATTCTCCTACAACAATAACTATAATGCTAGCATCGGTAGGCCACCATTCGAGATGCTATACTATAGAAGATGTAGAACCCTTATGTGTTAAAGTTGAGGAGTATAAAAAATAATTGAGGCTACATCAGAGAATGTGGAACAGATCAAGTCTTTTATGAAGACGGCTAAAGACATGCAGAAGTCTTATGCCGACAAATAGCGGAGGCCGGTTGAGTTTCAAGTCGGTGATAGAGTGATGTTAAAGGTATTCCCGCGAAAGGGGTTTATTCATTTTTGTTGAAGAAGAAAGTTAAATATGAGGTACATCGAGCCTTTCAGAATTTCTGATAGAGTTGGAGAAGTAGCTTAAAGACTGAAACTTCATGATGAGCTAAGTGGGATTCATCCTACTTTTCATGTATCTCACTTACACAGGTGTTTGGTGAAGGACGATATTGTCATTCCGCTTATTGATATTAAAATATATGAAAGGTTGAATTTTATGGAACTGCTAGTAGGTTTTGGGGAAAAAACCTAAATAAGGGGTGGACTTGTAACATCCGTGATTTTGGAAATAGAAAAATAAAGTTGTGGATATATGAAAGGAAAGGGACTAAAAGTGTTTTTTAAAGACAACACATTCTCAGCTGTATAATAAAAAAGATGGCTCTTTTGTTTTAACTTTTTTTCATGTTATGCTAATTAATTATGTGTGAAAAGGCAGTATAGTAGTCATGTGGACTTTGTCAACAATACACTACTTCAACTTCAACGTCAAGTGGAATCTCTAATTTAACTTATTTAATAATATTAAAATACTTAAACGGTTTATTAAATTAACTAGTTATTTCTCCCGTTCGTTGCCGCGAGAGCTTGATACAATTACTCGTCCTCATCCATCATCATCGACCCATAGATGTTACCCGCCCATAGTGAATCCACAAAGAGGAAAACAAACCATCAACCTGAAGTGGAAGATGAAGCAACACTCGCAGGAACAGATTCCCAACGTGTACGCTTCGCCCGTGGATTCTAAAGAAGCCAGCACACATGATAAGGAAAAAAGATTAAAAAAGATTTCAGGCTACACATACAACCACCACACATAATACAGAGCATCAAACAACCTACCTTACCTATAACAGAACAAAAGCATAAGAGAATGCATGCTACAACCAACTATAACACTAAAAAAACTCATACGCTAGAATGACATAAAACTCCAAAAGACATAAGTAACCTGAAAACATACATGCATGTAATAGCAGCACACAGTATAACATGCTTACCAGGCGAGAAGACGTTAACCCTGCAAGACAACAAAATAACAGAACAGAAATGATTACTAAGTATAATAAAAAGGGTAATGACAATTACATCCCATAGCAAAAAAGAATTATAAAAGTGGCAAAAAAAACCCAACCAAGATATACATAGTAACAATACTTAAAAGAAGACCAAATGTAGAATGAGAAAAACATTGATAAAAAGTAATCATTCGTATGAAGAAAGAAAGGGGCATCAATACAAACCCAACTGAAGAACAACTCGAAGATCTAACACTGCTCTGTTCAACTGTAAATCAGTAACACAATATTAGTAATACCAAACTTTTTAAGTTGGTATTTAACTAACCACACATTGATCACACATTGTCAAACACCAGTAATAGCAAAAATATTCAAGTATATAATGCATCCAAATTTATGTAAATGGGAGCTTGATACAATTACTCGTCCTCATCCAGCATCATCGACCCGTAGATGTTACCGGCTCATAGTGAATCCACAAAGGTTACATACCTTGAAGTTGAGATTTGATAAGATTTTTAGCCAAACTAGTTTTACATACAAAATACTTTAGTAGAAGGATTGGAACAAAAGTTTAATAAAGCAGAAGAAGAAAGTAAACATACTAATAGAAGTGTCTGTACAAAAGCACCTGCATGGTTGCTATGATTTCTCAATGCAAAATAAAAGTCTATAATAGATATATGCACTGGGTATGTGCAACTTAATTAGTTACTTTGAAGCTTCAATTAACCAAACACTGGCCTCGTCATTAAACAATACATAAGAACTTGCAGTCCACTTTTCTTATTTTTAACCAAAAAATATTCAACTTCAGCCCAAAGCAACCTAATTGGGTTTATAAAACAGTTTGAAACATTAGTAACCTTAAATAGTAAATACATTGACCCTTAGTGAACTTGGCGAAATTTAGCTATAAGTTTTAATACATTTTTCAAAGAGTAATCATCTTATGATTTAAAAAAACAAACTCATAATAAAACGACATGCATAACAGTAGAAAAATAACTAACTTCAAAAGTCAAAATTAAATGATATAACACATGTACATGTAAATCATTATGTAACACCTTCTGTATGCATACTCAAATGCAGTTTACAAAAAAAAACGAAGTCCAAAGTTAAATTCAACATGAAATAGATATAACATATGCACACAATCATACCAATAAAACCTAGCCATATAAATTATTCAAGTAACAGACATTTTATACAAGCTTGAAGAAAGAAAGAACTTATTTATGTAACGGAAAACAACCAAAAATAGATCAATCTACCGAGAACCCTAAACTGAGAAAGAACTTCACACCATAAACCCCTTCACAAAAACCAAATCACAACAAACAACCACAAAGAAAGAAAGAAGACATTATGAGGAAAAAATTAACAAACCTGCAAGAGGAAAGCCAAAAGGAAGCCAATCTCAAGAGGAACCTACAATGACAAGACACAAACAAACATAAATTTATCTCTGGTCAACAATCTAACATTAATTTATAAACTGGTTTAGAAGCATAGATTTACAATATCATGCTTAATTGAATTCATTTGTATGAAATAGCTTCATTCAGGTACTTACAGAACAGTCTTGTTCATCCTTAAACAAATAGTCTTTACCTTGTGACAGTTAAACCCTCCACTTGTTTGATGTGGCCACAAACAAATGACAAAATTTGCTTAATGGGTACGTAAACAACAATGCATTCTTTTCCTTGGTGTAGATGATTAGCTGCGGTATCTAATTGAATAATATATGTTTATGACAGTGAAGATTAAAGAAACTTAAAATTTACAACCTTTCAATATAGAAAGATTTAGATGAACAAACCGTCATGGCTGCAAACATCACGGCTGCTTCAACGTTAGAAACACCAATTTCCACCGCGAAACCTCCGGGAATTACCCCGTCAAGATACGGTAAGTTTCAACCTTCGTTCAATTCACTCAGACAACAACAGATTCATCAGCATCGCCGACCGCCACTAACACCTCCACCCGACCAATGTCTTTAATAAGAATAGTAATGCATCAAGAAAGAAAGATCATTTATACTGGTACATCGTTGTGGCTGCATTCGCAAGGAATGCCACGCCACATGACAAGCACTATTTTCGACATCAACATGTCACTGCTACCGCACACATCACCTGCCGAAACCTAGGTTAACAACAGACCAGTAACCAATACCCAGAAACCAAAAAGACTACCTATTCCGTCTCAGATCTGTTATAATCATCATCATCAACCCCACTGTCAATATACCCCCAACAATCACTCAAGCCAACAAAACAACCAAAGAACAGGAGTACACATTTACAACCACCTTTTAGCACGTCTCAGATGAGCATGCGCTCAACATCATGCACCCGAATGCAGGCCTCAGATGAACAACAGTTCAACATTATCGACCGCTTATAAACAATAATCGACAATAGCAATCGTAAACAAATGAGTAGCAATCAGGGACAAATTAGGGTCTGACCTCATCAAAATCATAGAACAAACCCAAAAGAACAAAATAAGGCTCAGATCTGTTAATAATGATAATCAAAACAAAGATGAACAAACCGCCATGGCTGCAAACATCACGGCTGCTTCAACGGTAGAAAAACCAATTTCCACCGCGAAACCTCCGGAAATTACCCGCCAAGATACGGTAAGTTTCAACCTTCGTTCGATTCACTCAGACAACGACAGATTCATCATCATCGCTGACCGCCACCGACACCTCCACCTGGCCCAATCAGGGACAAATTAGGGTCTGACCTCATCAAAATCATAAAACAAACCCAAAAGATCCATCTCAGATGAACAGGTACTCATCGTCATCAAGTGAATTAACTACACTCAAATCCAACCAAACAAACCCTAATCACCATAACTAAACTTAGATCCACACAATCCGAAAAAACAAACTGGAAAACAATGAAAAGAACAAAATAAGGCTCAGATCTGTTAATAATGATAATCAGAACAAAGACGAACAAACCGCCATGGCTGCAAACATCATGGCTGCTTCAACGGTAGAAACACCAATTTCCACCGCGAAACCTCCGGAAATTACCCCGCCAAGATACGGTTAGTTTCAACCTTCGTTCGATTCACTGAGACAACGACAGATTCATCATCATCGCCGACCGCCACCGACACCTCCACCCGACCCAATCAGGGACAAATTAGGGTCTGACCACATCAAAATCATAAAACAAACCCAAAAGATCCATCTCAGATGAATAGGTACTCATCGTCATCAAGTAACCCATATAAGAAAATCAACATAACCTGAAAAACCATGGCAAGAGATCAACAACAATCTCTCTCGCCGAAGCCTCCTTCCCAAACAAAAGAAACAGAACATGAATCGCGTCCCTAGAGTATCGATTTCAACATATATTGTAATTACAATCCGAAAAAACAAACTGGAAATAATGAAAAGAACAAAATAAGGCTCAGATCTGTTAATAATGATAATCAGAACAAAGATGAACAAACCGCCATGGCTGCAAACATCACGGCTGCTTCAACGGTAGAAACACCAATTTCCACCCGTAAACCTCCGGAAATTACCCCGCCAAGATACGGTTAGTTTCAACCTTCGTTCGACTCACTCAGACAACGACAGATTCATCATCATCGCCGACTGCCACCGACACCTCCACCCGACCAATGTCTTTAGTAAGAATAGTCATGCATCAAGAAAGAAAGATCATTTATACAGGTACATCAACCTCTAGAAAACAGACTGAACTCAGCCCATCTCCCTGCCCAATAAGTACAATCATGGCAGCATAAACTTCCAAGCTACCTAGCTGATTCGCAAGTCGTATCGATCTGCAGGCTTGCAATGCATACACAAATTGTAATACGGGCATTCCGCACCACAACTACTCCTACATCTAAACTCAGCAGAATCATCAGCTAATAATCATAACCCCCAATTAACTACACTCAAATAGACATATATAGTTTTGGTGGGAATATATCTAAAAGGGTAAAAGGTGATGTGAACACTCATCAAGCTTATATACCAGACAAAAAGCAAAACAATCACCAAGAACCCCAAAACAGCACCATGGATTCTGTTGTGAAACAATCCACGGTAACATCGACAACCAACCGGCCGACTAAGAGCGAAGAGCAACAGTGAAAGCATGGCAACACTGATTATGAAAAATGGCGGCCAAAACGACCCCTAATTCGAGTCGAACACCGCCTCCAACGCCAACAACCCCAAAACAGCACCAGGCCACCATGAACGCCGCCGGGCAACCCAAAGGTCACCGTAAGCACCGGTTGCAGCCAAAAGAATCGTTGACAGCTGCAGATGACGGCTTGAACTTTGTGGAGCCCCAGAGGAGGAGGAGGAGGAGGAGGAGGAGGAGGAGGGGGAGGAGGAGGAGGGGGAGGAGGAGGGGGAGGAGGAGGGGGAGGAGGAGGGGGAGGAGGATGGGGAGGGGGAGGGGGGAGGGGGGGAGGGGGGGAGGGTGTTAATAATGATAATCAGAACAAAGATGAACAAACCGCCATGGCTGCAAACATCACGGCTGCTTCAACGGTAGAAACACCAATTTCCACCCGTAAACCTCCGGAAATTACCCCGCCAAGATACGGTTAGTTTCAACCTTCGTTCGACTCACTCAGACAATGACAGATTCATCATCATCGCCGACTGCCATCGACACCTCCACCCGACCAATGTCTTTAGTAAGAATAGTCATGCATCAAGAAAGAAAGATCATTTATACAGGTACATCAACCTCTAGAAAACAGACTGAACTCAGCCCATCTCCCTGCCCAATAAGTACAATCATGG
Organism: Flaveria linearis; assembly: GCA_024085815.1. Lineage (NCBI taxonomy): Eukaryota > Viridiplantae > Streptophyta > Magnoliopsida > Asterales > Asteraceae > Flaveria > Flaveria linearis. The sequence goes on along the minus strand of CM044016.1, from coordinate 29,183,981 downwards.
CAGCATAAACTTCCAAGCTACCTAGCTGATTCGCAAGTCGTATCGATCTGCAGGCTTGCAATGCATACACAAATTGTAATACGGGCATTCCGCACCACAACTACTCCTACATCTAAACTCAGCAGAATCATCAGCTAATAATCATAACCCCCAATTAACTACACTCAAATAGACATATATAGTTTTGGTGGGAATATATCTAAAAGGGTAAAAGGTGATGTGAACACTCATCAAGCTTATATACCAGACAAAAAGCAAAACAATCACCAAGAACCCCAAAACAGCACCATGGATTCTGTTGTGAAACAATCCACGGTAACATCGACAACCAACTGGCCGACTAAGAGCGAAGAGCAACAGTGAAAGCATGGCAACACTGATTATGAAAAATGGCGGCCAAAACGACCCCTAATTCGAGTCGAACACCGCCTCCAATGCCAACAACCCCAAAACAGCACCAGGCCACCATGAACGCCGCCGGGCAACCCAAAGGTCACCGTAAGCACCGGTTGCAGCCAAAAGAATCGTTGACAGCTGCAGATGACGGCCTTGGGAGGTGCTCCGACCACCGCTACATGTCGGTGGAAGAGGGGCTTCGATTGGTGAGGGCGGCAGACAGTGGCGGCGGAGCTTCCACCGCAACCATCACAAACAACGTCAAGACATCCCGATTCTACCTTAACCGCAAAAGGGAGGCGAAGCCGGCGGACCTTCCACCGCAACCATCACAAACAACGTCAAGAGAAACGATTACACTTTAAAGACTATAGTTATGAAAATACACACCTGAGTGAAGGAATGTCCCGAAGGAAGAAGAAGAAGAGGTGTCCAGAAGCAAGGAGGAAGCAAAGCGGAAACCGAAGAAAGAAGAAGGAGAAGTGTCCAGAAGAACCCCACCGACCAAAGGTTTTAAATAGAATAGATAATTATAAACACCCTTTTATATAATTTATTTTTATTCCGCCATAATTTTAAAAACTAGAAACAATTATTGGACTTTCTAGTTTTTTTTATTTTAATATATATGATTAGTTTTACATATATTTTATTTTAATCTTATACCTGGTACCCATGTATGTTTATAAAATAGATCATGAAAATTTGCTTTAAAATTTTATCTTTGATTTGGAACGTATCCTTGCAACAGTTTTGTAACACCTGAAACTATATAAGAAAAAAAGAAATAAAGAGGATGAGTTTAAATAAGTAGAGGGGCCAAAGATGGACAAAAGCAAAAAGACTATTGTTGTATGGGTATAAAAGGGAAGGGAAGGGCTGCTCACTTCTCTTATTTTCATGCACCCATATTATACTATATATTAAAACCTTTGGTCGGTGGCTACAGTACCACCGGCCAAGGTTATTTTAGGTAATTCACATATCTCAGTCGCATCCCGTCATCACCCTCACCCTCCGCCTTCCCTCACCTGCCGCCTTCACAAAGAGTTCTCATCGACCGGCCGTTACAACTCCCTGACGCACCTGCGAGAATAATTGATGCCATTAAACCCCCAGCATTCCTCTTCTCCTCCTTTTAATTGCTAGGTTCATCGTCACCCTCCTCCGCTACCTTCCCTACACTCCTATTGCGATCTGAAGGGTTGTGGAACTGATGCATAATTCTCCTTTCTCACACACCTAAATGAAGAAGCAGATGATAGTTTGGTAGTTCTAAGGTTCGATTTAAAGGTTCAAAAGATTTCAGGTTCGATTAATCCTCTTGATTCACTCGCTTAACAAATGTTTACTCTCCTCTGTTATGACCACCCATTTCAGGTTCGATTCCACCTTAGCTTACGATTAAGCCACTAGGCCTTACAAAATCTTTGAAATTAGTTACAAGGTACGTATCTCTTAATTCTAAATAATTGTATAGAAGTAAAAATTAGTGAAATAGAACTTAAAACTCAAACTGGTTGGTCACATTTTTCAGGTGATATTGACAAAAGAAGAACAATGATTATAGATTGTGCTTGAAAATCGTTGTTAAGGAACATAATCATCACTTCACATCTCGAATTTGGGAGTTAGGGTTTCAATTGATTTCAAAATCGGTAATGACTCTGGTTGGATATATTTTGCTCAATTGATTGCAAACCTATTGCTGCCCAACAATTGAGAACTGTTTAAGTCAAAATGTTTAACACAAGCAAGTGTTCGAGAAGTAACACAAGGAACTTATTTTGGATTTCTAAAAATTTGTGAAGCAATAAACCACATAAGATCCAGAACATAGATATTTTACACTATGATTCTTGGCATAGTTGAATATGTAGGAGGGCAGACAAGAAGATTGGTAAACTAGCAATGCTACTACTCCTAACAAAAAATTAGTTATTTTAAATCGTTGAATTAAAGCGTAATCCATATAGGCATTAGTAATGAAGTTGACATGCAAATCATACATTTAAACAAAGTTTGTGTCCTTGAACAAAATTTAGTGTACTTAATAGTACCATAAACATGACGACTCAACTCAAACTGGTAGTTTGGTGGTTCATGGTTATGCATATTTTTGTTTCCAAGATGTGTACTAAATTTATGAAAGTTTGACATTTTAGGAGTTGTGAGGTTATTCAGTCATAATTATAGAGGTAAACACTCATTTGAAATGGATTCAGTGTTAAATATATACCACAAAACTAAACATAACTAAATGCATGTACATGTTCAGTAAATTATACTAGATCCCTTTTAAGGTTAGAGTAGCTTACTTTGTGTAATTGATTTCATGCAGTTGTTATCCAAGTATTTTTGTATGGATTTACGTTTTATTGATTGATAGGAGTAATTATTAATGTATAAATCATTTCATGGCATTCTAAATGGTTGTTCTTCGGCAGAATCAATAAAAAAGTTGTTGGCTCGAAGAATAAGGAAGGGCAGATGGTGAGAAGTTGGTATATGTTGTTCATTTGGTTTCTAGTTTTGTATATCAATATTTTGCAGAAATATTGTAGAAACAGCTTAGGCTTTCATGGTGGTTCAAATTTACTTTCCGACGACTGAGGTATGTTCGACTACTAATCTTATCTCCTTTTGGATTCAAGTTATTTTGGGGTTTCGGATTATGTTACAGATTGATTGCCTTTAACAAGTTGTGGTTGTCTTTGATACACCATGGTTATCGCACCCACATTAGAGTACTACCAAGGTTGAATCGGAAAGTGTAGAAGTTGATTGATGTTCTCAAAGAGACGAAATTAAGAACTTATAAGATCAAAGTGAGTAAATCATGATGGCATGATCTTTCTTTGTTTTTGTCGTTGCATTTTAAAAGTGATTATATGATTGTTTGTTTTGAAGTTGCAGATGATTATTTTGTACCTTTTGGGACTTTAGGTGTTATAAAACTGATTCTATTTGATTAATTGTTTAGGTGTTAATTAGACTTTGATATATGGTTGAATTTTGTTTGGTTGATTATGTTTATGAATTTGGTACCGAACAAAATTTTCAGTTCTTATAAGTTTTTTCCTTTTAAATAATTTTGTGTCTTATTTTGGGTATGCTATAACTGACAGAATATTTTTAATGCTTTTTTGGCCTCGCTTGGATCTTTTACCGTCTTAAAGGGTGTTTGTGTTTCAAATGTTTTGACATATTCCATGGTATTTTACTAGCATATTCGTTTGTTTGTTATGCCTACTATAAAAACATGTTATTTTACGAAGGTTTCAAAGGAGGAAACTACTTAGGTGGCGGTGAAAGAAGAAAACCAACTTGTAGGGACCATCAACAAAACAATTCCTGGAACTGAAAATGATTACTTGCTCTCAATGACAATTGGAACATTGACATATGAGAAGATGCAACAAGTATGGAATGAAAGAGACACAAAGAAGGCGACGTTTGATGAACTCATAAACACACCATGTAAATCTTTATCGTTGAGGGATCTTGATGTTGTACTTAATAACCAACTGGATGTATATTTCATGTTTTATATAGCGATGGAGAAAGCAAAGAGAAAGCTGGGGTTAGGTCGGAGAAACCACCTTCGAATTGAAGAACAGATGTATCTTCCGTTGTCCACAGTTACGATCCCTCTTTCGGTGAGTTTTTTTTTCTTTTCTTCTAATTTGATTTCTTTGTTCGACGATTACCCGAGGAGTATTGCAGAGTTACCCCAAAAGAAAGAGAGGCAACAGCGAGGAGAAGAGAGAGAGAGTCTTGGTCATGATGGTGATGCGGTGGTCGTGTAATGGTGGTTTCTAGGGTTTGGGTGCTTCCCTTTTCTCCTCCATGATGACGGTGATGTGGTGGTTAGTTGGTGGTCGTTTCTAGGGTTTTGGTGATGAATCTTAACAATGACTCTTCTTGAAGCTTCTCTTGCTACCGTTTCTTGACATTTCGTGAGTTGTTTGTTCGCTGAGAGTTGGAGAGCTTAATTTGCCCCTGCCTTTGTTCTCTGCTTCTATTTCAAATTGTGATGAGTTATCTATTTTTGGTTCGGATGTGGTGATTGCCTTTTGGGTGTCACAGATTGAGGTTGTCTGCTTCCTTTTGCTGTGTTGTTTTCATTTGGGTTTGTTAATTATATGTTGGGGGCTGCATGTTCTTATGTGTTATTGATTTGGGTTTTTTATATCTCTATATTATATGCTATTGATTTGGGGTTTTTTTCATCTTTGTATCTAGGTTTCAGCAGTGTTTTGAAGGTTTGAAGGATCATTCTATAGTGGCCAAATTCAAGATGTTTCATTTTATTATAGTTGTCTTCAACAATGGCGATCATTGTGTGCGTGATTATTGTAATTTTCCATGCAACCTAAAATTTGGAGGTATTTTTTAACTCCTTAGTATTTTCAACTTCTAAACACAATATATATTAATATATGATAACGACATAGTGACATACATAGGAGTTCTGGCAGTCTGCCTTTTAGGTAAAATTGAGTGGCACCAGAAAGTGCTGCTTCAGAAACACTTGGTTATTTGTGTGAAGAGGTTTCACCATATGTAGCACGAGATCATGTGAAATAATATACACATCTTTAGATCAAGGTATGAATGCGCATGAGCCTGGATATGATGTGGGGTTTAGTACAACAATAGATCTGCATAATGTTCCTAAGTTGAAAAACCAAACAGCAAGTACTTTGCTTAATTATCAAATCATTTAATTATATATATGCCCTAAATTTATATTTAGCATCCAGATTTACACAGATAAAAGTACCAAACTTTCGGGCTAGATGGAGCTAAAAACTAAATTTCCTTTGGTGAAGTATATTTAAATTAATCTGCCATACACACACACACAGATATATATATATATATATATATATATATATATATATTATAACATTATTATTACTATTACTATGTCAATTACCATATCCCATTTTAACCTTTTCTTTTAATTAAGTTTCATGGATGATTAAGTAATTATATATAGTCCACTTGAAAATATACTAGCTTTTACTCATCCAAAAGATTATACAACTTGACAAGGCTATGACTATATCTTTATGCACCATTTAGTGCATTTAGTGAGAAGCAAAACATGATTAAATTAAAGGGTTCATGACTGTTCATGTTCATTTGCAGGAGAAAGAATCACTTGATATTAATGATGATGATGGTAAAGGTTTTCCAAATAAGAAAGTGGTGACGGATGATTACGCAATGATGTTTTTTGTGCCTATATATATCTCAGCCTACTGGAAGAAGACAACATGCATTGTATACACCGTGAAAATATTGAAAAAATCAGAAATATCATGTATAGGTAAGTATCTGAATTTGTAGCATCAAATGATAGACAATTAGTTTAATGCAAAGTTAATTCTTTTAAAATACATATTAGGTTATGCATGTGAGAGCTAAAAGCAACCATTTTAGCTTCTTGCTCAGGTGGACGCTGGACAGTAATTGCATTGTTGAGCTTTACTTCTCATTCAATGAAGAAATTAATGACAGGAACAATTCAACAAAGCAATGAATCCATCCACAAACATAATTATGATCACGTGTATTCTTGTATTAATACAAACATATATGTATTATGTTTTTTTATTTTGTATTCAGTTTTTTAAAAAGATGATATTATAAACCTCTAAAGTTCGATACGGGTAACTTTTTAATTTCCAAGCATTAGGTTAGTCCGTAGTGCCTTGCTTGCCTGTACAGTACATCTTGGTTACTTTCTATAAAGATATAATGTATATTAGGTTCTTTCAATTCTAATACCGATTTTGAAGTTTGTTTTTTTGTTGGTTGTAAATCATTTCTTCTTAACATGTTTCAATTTCTTTGTTATCAACTATGCTTTTAATGTTTTTGCTCATAGTTGTTTCTTTTTGTTTTGCTTTTTGTGCACGGCTGGATTAGTAGTAGTAAGTTTTTAAGTTACTTACACATTGCTAAACTATACAAAATTGTTTTTATGATTAATTGTTTGTTATTCTTTAATAGCGAAGGACTACAAGTAGTAATAAACATAAAGTGGAGTTGATTAAAAGGAAGGTTTTCTGTCGTAGGTATCTCTTAATTCAGATATACACAAACAATTACTAAATACAAAGCCCGCTCCAACGCGTGGGACCGCTGCAACGTGCGGGTGCGCATGCTAGTTGAAGGTTAAAGAGACAAAGCTCTCATTTAGAGAGAAAGAGACGGTCAAAGATATCATCAAATGTATGACTTTTATCATACCTTGTTCATAGATTTTGACTAGATCTAAGCTCTAATGGTGACAACAATGTGTTTTTATGAGTAAGGTTTGAACTTTTACATATGCATGTGTGTAGATCTCAAGTTTTGTTCTCGGTTTTAAGGATTTGCTCGAAGGCTTCAAATGTGAGTTCTAGATCATTTTACTTACTTGTTTTCTATACTTTGGTACTAGCGGGAATGCCCGCACGTTGCTGCGGGTGCGACGGCCTTCATATTAGGACACCTTGTATGGCATTCCCAAATTGCAAATTCATTCTTCACCAATCAAACCTATTTCTTTTCAAATTGAAAAATCAAGTAGATTTTAATCGGTACTTAAGTTATAAAATGATTTGTTTGACTGCTAGCACATATCATACCTTTATTTTTTGTGTATTATTTAATTAAATTATCAACTATATCAATGAAGTTGGAAACATAGCCATGTAAACCTTCACAGAGCCCAAATCCAGGATGATAAATGGCATAAACAGCATAACCAAAAGTAAAGATTCTTTTTATCATGCCTGAAAGTAACTCATTTCCTTAAAAATAATAATTTGATGAATATATATCATAGCATATGAACTCCTTACCATATTTTATACCAAATAAGTAACTAAGAGTTAACAATTCCAGTAAATCTGAGCATCTGAGGGCTGCAAAGATTATACGTGCAACTGCATCTTTCAACTCCAAGTCTCCAATGGTCATTCCATATTTATTTAAAAAATAAAAAACACCACAGCTTACCGTAGAGACATAGACAATCAAGTTTTTACTCATTAATTCATCTAGCACAAAGTGTGATGTACTTGTCATTGACATCTGAACTCAATAGATTAGTGTTATGATGTTGATTTACTTCTGTAACATAGAACTTTTTAATAAAGGGAAAAGAAGAAAGAAAATGAAGTTTGATAATTTTTTGTAAAGTTCCTGATTCATGAGATCTTTTTTATTTGGGATTTTATATAAGTGGATAAAGGTTGATAAGAGTCTATAGCTATAAACTATTTTATACCCACAACCTACCTATCCATCATAAATTTCATGGCTTATTTCAAAACTTGAACCAATCATGTTGAAGCGTTGGATCAGCCATTCACTCTATCAAAATATAAAATATATTTAAAACACTGCCTATATAAAAGTACACTTATTTGTATTGTTCTTTTTATAAATTTGTTATAAGACATCTTAACATTCATTTTGTTATTCTTATAATATAAGTGGTATAAGACATCATGTCACGGTAGTAAGCATGATCTTCAGGATCAAATTGTTTAGAAGTTAACACATAAAAACCAAAGTTTCAAGGCATGTTATACCAAACAAGATATTAACTGCATTTCCTAAAGTATCTTCAGGATCAAATTGTTTAGAAGTTGACACATAAAAACCGAAGTTTCAAGGCATGTTATACTAAACAAGATATTAACTGCATTTCCTAAAGTTACTACGCAGATCGGTAAACATTCCAAGTTTCTAAAATGTGAATGCTATACTAACATAAAGAAAGACATTGATTTCAAAATAAAATTTTAAAAGACTTTCTTTTGGATAAAACTTTGTACCTTATTGAACTTTTACCAAATATCCTTTTGAAAGTATGAGAAGCAACTATTCTTGCTTTCCTAGCATAAAAGAAACAGTTAGCATGCAAACATTAAATTATTCAAAAATAAATTATACATAAACCTTGGAATATAAACACCATACATCATCTATCAGTATCCTTATTTTTAACCTTAGCACCTTATTTTGTTAGAAACGTCATTACCACCAACAAACTATTTTCATCAAAACAAAAGCGCCTTTATTTGATCTAAAAAAAGATTAAATTGCTACAGAAACAAAATTTTAAAATCAAAATGAAGAACATAAGAGTAATTACACCATCTATTACCTTGATTCCGATGGCTGATTTGATGGTGTTTTCTCTTATACTTTGCTACAATAATACATCAGCTTTTTAAATGTCCAATAAAAATTTTAGGTTTCTGCAATAAAAAGAGTGAATATGAACTCACGATTCAAGATTTTGACTTTAGTTTCAACACAAACTAACATGTTCGTTGAATCTAAAGAACACATCCATTAATTGAAAAGGTTTAGCCTTGTGAATAATGAAAATAGTCTTAAGATAATCACTAATGAGTTTTTATCTGTATCAGCAACATCACTAATGGCTTCCTTGGTGCACTACAAAAAGAATTCGAAATAAAATAAAAAATCAAAACCCTCTATCTTACAGTATTGCAACCATAAAACATAGACCATAATCCAATAATCAACACAGTTAAAGTAAAAATGAATAAACATATACCACCAATTTATGCTTACAACCGAGAATCTACCTTCTATGATGAAGAGGCAACCACATAAGCACTTGCTATAATGATTGCAACTTGAATTGACAACCCATTTGCTTTTTGTGCACAAGAAGCCTGAGGAAGAGGCCAATAACCATTTCATTTTCATGCTATGACCTTCTCAAAATGGTGACCGGTTTATCTCGAAAGGAAGATGTATTTGGAGACGGACACTGCAACTGTATTTGTATCTCCGAAAGTGACTCCGGGACAATATCTATATCTCCGACGGGTTATTTGTGATTGTATTTTTTCACGTTTTGTAACTTCATGCGGATCGTTTACCATATGCCGATTGCGGTTATTGTCGTTGATGCCTATGATTGATGATTGAAGGGGAAGGGAAACCAGTACAAGGAGCTTTCAGTTAATCATCAATTCCTTGGTAACTGATGCAATGATGGATGAATGAAATGAGATGATGAATGAATGCAATAGACCGACATTAGAAATTGCGCGTCTTAAGAAAATGTGTCAAATTACCATTTTGCACACAAGAGATCTATTATCTAGTAGTAATAGATAAACCTTTGCTAAATCCATGATTTCTCTAATAAGGTGGCATTTTTACATAAATATCATGTTTTTAACATGATTTAGGATGATGTTTCATGCATGGTTTACTCTAGTGATGAACCCTTATTATGTAAGGTCTAGATCTATGAATTTGGATCATGCACAAATTGGTTATGGTATAGGAACACTAAGATGGATAGTGGGAAGAAAGTTAACTCACTCGTATTCATGTACTATTTTCCGCATTTAGTTTAAGTCACTCGCATTTGTTACTATGCTTCGCATTGATTAAGTGATGGTCATCCGCATTGGATGTCTGCATTAGTCCTTCATCTAGATTAGTCCTTCACCTGCATCAATACTTCGTCAACATTAGTCCTTCATCTGCAATAGTCCTTCATTCGCATTTAGCCTAGTATCAAGTTACTGTTACACGTATTAGGTGACACTTAGGATATTTTAATCCTGGATTTTGATAAGCACTGACTAAAAAATGACTAGGTATTTATGTGTGTTCAATATGAAGATCTCATGTGCATGGTTTATAAGAATTTCCTATCTGATGCTTTATGTTATGTGATGATATAAGAGATACTCTATAAAGTATATATATGTTAAAGTGGAACATTAACTAGTGAAATAATAAAAGTAAAACCTAATGAATGTTACCCAGAGCCTAATGATGATTAAAAAGTATTGCAAGCACAAATGGACTTCAATTATGTGAGTCAAATGAAATGAATGGACCTTTATTCATAAGCATGCTACGTGTCTTGCAGTGTGGGTCAACTATCAGAGGTTAGCTACCACTTTATATATGACTGGAAGGGATATGTTGCACTTGTTATCAACAGTATGTTTGGGCTCTTGCTTTGTGCAACCCTAGTTTATGAAAGAGAAATGCTAATGAATGAAATAAAGAAAATGGACATGATAAAGGATGATATGAAGTTAATTTGACTGATATGAATGATAACAAGTGTTTATTAAATAAAGCTAAAAGTAAGTATGTATGTATGTATGTGTGTGTGTGTGTGTGTGTGTGTGTGTGTGTGTGTGTGTGTGTATATATATATACACACACACTAGTGGGTGCCCGAGCGCGTTACGGCGCATGCGTCATGTTAAATGAATGAAGGGTATTGTGTTGTGTGTAATTGTTATCCATGTGACAACGGAATTGGTGGGATTGGAGGTGTTAGGAAGAGGCTAATCCACTGTTCTTCTTGCAACACCCATATGTCTAACGACATATCTTGGAAGCCAGTTGTTAGTACCATATGCATGGTGTTCTGCACATCCAGTAGAATGCCTTGGAAAATGCCCGCTGATGGGACGTTAGGAAAGTTGATCTCTGTTATTTGCTCAGTGGTAGTATTAGACCCAATGACATCATTCCTTCGTACAACCCAGCACTCGTAAACTGTGAAGTATAGTGTGTAGCCACAAAGGGTGCCAGGTGACCAATAGAAATGGCGGGTTGTGTATTCTGGATTTGTTTTAAAGGGTATCATTCTCCATGTTCCCATGTTTTGGGAGTAGACAAGGGCTTGAATGCCGTTTGATCTTCGTGTCATGTGTAGTATGCGATAGTCATTAGAAGTGGTGTTGTATAGTTCGACAGTGTCTAAAAATCCTCGTACATGTCGTGGCCATCATCGGTGTGCAAGCGCTTGTATAAAGTAGTTGTCGGATTCCACAGGACAAGCTCATTAGTATGGTGGAAGCACCCACAAAGTAACCCATCCAAGTGTGCGAGTATCATGACATCATTAACGTTGGGCTCGAATGGGAGGCGAGTGATGGTGGCTGGTCCATATTCTTTGGTTTGAAGATCAATTGGATGAATAATGGAACGGAGGTCGCGGACAAAGAGTGTCTTTTGGCAACCTGTTTGTGATGCTAGTGAACAGTGTGCCCTCTCAAAGTCTCAGGTGGAAAGCAAGGCAAACCGCTGTTTGCATACAACTCTGGATCTGGCAGCATCCTTTGCAGGCACCCTTGTTAGTATGTCAAAGACCACCACTTTGACAGGTAGGATTGCCATGCTTGTGGGGGGCAAGAAAGATCATGCAAAATGGAAAGAATGAGTTAGTCAGTTAGTTTGTACTTGTATGGAGCATAATGTAGAGCATGATGTAGATGAGAGAAGGTAACATGTTACTAAGTTTAAAAAAGCAGGCGAACATGGTTGGTAGTTGTTGCTAAATATTTGGTAAAGGCATAGATATGAAGGATGGTGAGATGAATATGGTATGTCTGCTTGGTAGATGCAACTTATGTGTAAAATTACATACAACAGGGTTGTACTTTCTCTTCCCAGGTATGGGCGGGGCATCATATGAAACTCTGTACGTGATTATTGGCTCCTTTAGCATAAGCAAAGAGAATCGTATTGTCGGAAGAAAAAGTTTGTTGGTTTTTGTAGGAACGTCTCGTTTTTAATGTGTTATGGGGCGTCTGAGCGTACGAATCATGAGAGAAAGGTGTTTAGGATTTTGTGGTCGCCTTTTTGAGACACATAAGGGTAGTATTTGGTGGGGAAATATGAGCAACTTTATGGAAGGTTGGTCTGTTCGTGGGACTTGAATTTACACACAAGGAACTTATTACTTTGCGTGCAGAGAGGTGAATACTTGTGCTACTGTTATATAGGAAACAACATGGCTTTACATAGGCTGCAATAGAGCTAAGAAACCCAACAGAAATGAAAAACAAGTACCCGAAAATATGAAGTCAGACCAAACGTCATAGTAGTCATTAAGCATCAAGAAACTTTAAATTTTAAAGATGATGTAAACATGTTGAAGCTAAGGAAAGTGTAAGCAACTTGACAGATAGATATTGACCTAAACATGTAGTTCATCTGACTAAGTTAACAGATTTATCAGCAAATAACCAATTTAAAAGCATAGTAAAACATAAAAATAAGAAGGCAAATGGTCATACAATTCTATCGTCCTAAATGTAGTTGATGTGGCAGAAGGTTATTTCCACGTATGGGATACTAAGATTGTTGTTTGAACTATAATCAAACAGTCCATCAATTTATTAACATCTACACAATGAAAGCAAACAGTTTGTTCTTGCAATTTTCATAAAGTTATTGTGACAGAAGGTCATTTCCACGTAACGGATACTAAGATTTCTCTTTGAACTATAATCAAACACTCTATGAATTAATTAAGATGTAGACAATGAAAACAACCAGTTTCTTCTTGTCATTTTCACAAAGAAAAGCATATGGAAACAATAATTTACCTTAGTGTTGAGTCAAACCCAACAACATATACATAAAGATCAAAGATCATTAGTCAATCAAATCCGACAACATATGCAGGTAAATTTTATTCAAATGATGTTATAAAACCAGGATGATTACAGATACCCAAATCATCTTTCTTCATAACATTTCATTTGCATATCAGAATACATTCTATTACAAATGAGATAGATATTGACCTAAATAGGTAGTTCATCTGACTAAGTTAACAGATTTGTCAGCAATACCAATTTAAAAGCATAGTAAAACATAAAATTAAGAAGGCAAATGGTCATACAATTCTATCGTCCTAAATGTAGTTAATGTGGCAGAAGGTTATTTGCACATACGAGATACTAAGATTGTTGTTTGAACTATAATCAAACAGTCCATCAATTTATTAAGATCTACACAATGAAAGCAAACAGTTTGTTCTTGTAATTTTCACAAAGTTATCATGACAGAAGGTCATTTCCATGTAACGGATACTAAGATTTCTCTTTGAACTATAATCAAACAGTCCATGAATTAATTAAGATGTAGATAATGAAAACAAGCAGTTTCTTCTTGTAATTTTCACAAAGAAAAGCATGTGGAAACAATAATTTACCTTAGTGTTGAGTCAAACCCAACAACATATACATAAAGATCAAAGATCATTAGTCAATCAAATCCAACAAAATATGCAGGTAAATTTTATCAAAATGATGTTATAAAACCAGGATGATTACAGATACCCAAATCATCTTTCTTCATAACATTGCATTTGCATATCAGAACACATTCAATTACAAATGAATTTCCTCATACAACTAAAAGTAGTTCAAATATACTAATGTGACAAATGTAAATTTCCATATACTTTCATCTTTTAAGCAACAACATAGTAAAATTTCTCTTTGAATTATAATCAAACAGTTGGTGTGCATAAATTTATCCATCAATCTTGTAAGCAACAGGATAGTAACATTTATCTTTGAACTATAATCAAACGGTTGGTGTGCATAAATTTATCCATCAAGAAAATAACATGTACACAATGAAAAGAAACAGTTAAGTGGTACCTGTAAATGACAGAAGAGTAGATAGCTGATTGAAGGGTTCTTGTGCTTCCCTTCCTGGCAAAAGAAAATACGTATAAGAACTGGGGGACGAACATATACATACCGTAAACCCCTCAAATGGTTCAAAGAATGCCAAAATTTTGATCGGGGTAATCAGAAGTGAAGGTAATGCAGGGAATGTGGGTCAGAAGTCATACCTTCGTTTCTGCGTTGATGTCGATGGTGGAATTGCAGATGTTCGTGAGATGAATGCGTGAACCAGAATAGAGGAGAGGAGAGGTGGAGTGAGCAGTTGTAATTGCCGGCCCATTGAATGCTAGAGCATTTCGCATTCCATTTATTGTAACGGGTGACCGAATGGCTGGGGGCATGCCAAAGAAACGTCCATCGACATTGAATGGGAGCAGGTAGTGTAAAAGCCAACAGGGTTGCATATCGGTTGGCCATTTTGTTGGAGGTGGGGAGAACGCCGGTAGTATGTAAAGGGTTGGGATAGGGGTGTTTGACTCTTCTTTTCTCTTGAGTTTGATAACACACAAATTCTTGCACCAAGACTTTGGGGCTTCAGGCGCAATTGACGATGTTTGTCTAGTTTCATTGTTTGTCTTTCTTACTACTTTCCCCCTTGTGAAATAAGTCATGTATCCGCACACTGACCTAGGAGAAATGATCTTGTGTGACTGAAATCAGACCTATCTAAATGTACTAATGTATGGGAAATGTGTAAAATACCAATATAGCACATGTTAATCCTATGAAACACTAATATAACAATATAAAAAATAATGAAAGAATAATCCTTGGAAATGATTTAATGTTAGTAGACACAGCTTATACCAAGCGCTGTAGCACTGTAACTCTTGGCGGGTCAATTTAGATAGGGATAACTAAATGAACTAACTGCTAAGCAAGAGAGTCCATTAAAAATGGCCATTTGGCTTTTAAGTGTGTATGGTTCAATTATGGTATCATAATAATGACATGTATACTCACTCCTTTAGTCACAATATGAAAGTTCAAATTATACCATACTTAATTTATGAACCAAGAATTTGGAAACTAATATAACCTTAATGCTAACATGCGTATGGGAAAATACCTACACAGTCAACGAAATTCAAACCTAGCATTATGTTATTATTATTTAACAGTACGTAGGTACACATGGAACAACATTAAATGACATTTGTTACCACCCAAACCGCAAACCAACGTACATCAGAAAATGAGTTATTTAAATCGTACATACAAATGAACGCATATTCAATGTATGATAACTACCCTATACAATTTGATTAGAAACATGTCAAACAATGAAACCATTCTAAATGGCAGTCCTACTTACCAAAAAATCAGAATATCTTCTTCATGCTACTAAACAAATCAAAACAAAAAAGTATATGGGAAGGAACTTACAATGTTGGCAGTTTTGTAAAATGTAAAACCGATGAAGCGCGTAAATTCAAACCCGATGAAGCTCCAAGTACCACTACACCACCCTGCATTGCGAAGAAGAAAACTAATGATGAGAATAATAACATTTGGCGGTAATCTAAAATCGACCAAAATGCCACCACTACATGCGTTAAGCAGGTTACATAGTCTCAAAGCATAAAGAAATACAACATATTAAGGAAGCTAATAAGTATGATGCAAAAATAATGTTCTTTCCTTCTAACTTCAACTGAAGCTGACCTATAAAGACATATGCAAAAATT
The DNA here is from genome assembly GCA_024085815.1 of Flaveria linearis. NCBI lineage: Eukaryota > Viridiplantae > Streptophyta > Magnoliopsida > Asterales > Asteraceae > Flaveria > Flaveria linearis. Next base: position 29,168,386 of record CM044016.1, on the reverse strand, counting down.
CATGGTAGTGGATCTAAAATTTAGCAAGTGCATATATATAAAAGATAAAACATTAAACGATTACAAATTCCGTGTGCAGAGGCCAAATTGTAGTGGAAAGGAGACTGTTTTTTTCGAAAATATGCCAAGTGCATTTAAAGGATCCCATACCTTTCAAAGGGTTGTGGTCCAAATGATCATTCACATTACCAATAAAACCAAATTGATAACTGAAAAGTATTGCAAAGAAGTCCAATTGAAAAGTAATACATCCATATTAAAGCACCTAAATTAAAAAAACATGGCGCCTAAATGATAAGACATATACAGGTAGTGAGAATAATTGCTAAACCAAGCAACCATGTACAGAAATAAGTTCATGGATTAACCAAAACATGGCTGAAAATATTTCTAATACGCCATAATAGAGGTTTGGTTCTTCTTATCCCGGTTCATATGAGTCAATGGAGGAGAAAAGGCATTGCTATTATTATTACTACTACTACTATGACTATGTAATATTTAGTAATAGCCATCAAGAACTGTTTTTGTTGGTAATATGTCATTGAAGGTGAAGAAGAAGGCATTGTTGAAAGAATTTAATCGTGGCGTATTAATAATATACAACATGCATCAACATAATATGATATTGTTTAGGATGTAAGTAATACATATAACGATATCTTCTCTATTTTAGTGATTTTATTTAAGATGTAACAAACACATATTATCTTCTCTGTTTTAGTTAACAAGATCAAAGGTTGCATGCTTCATCACAAGCAGTACGCCATGTCTGATGTCACGACTCACGAATCTCTTTTGTGATTGGTGAAGGCTCTAATACTATTATGCTACAAATGAGACTCTAGGGGTTGAGACAGTTGAAAATTACGGTACCTATAAATCACAGAGCAGTAGGCAGGTGATTGATTGGTTGTTGTGCTTGGTTGCCTGGAAAAAGACAAAATACATATAAGAACAGGGGGATGAAGATAAATATAGGTAAACCACTCGAAAGAATGACAAAACAGAACCTAGGAAATAAGGATGTGCAAGAAACAAAGAAAGGTACGAATCAGGCATTGAGTAGACGCCAAAGGGAAGTAAGTTTTAGAATGTACTACAAATTTCAAACGTGGCTGCAAATAATAAGTTTTGACACCCATTTAATAAGCTGCATTTAAACATCATCTATTGAGGAGCATATAAGGATCACCGATTTTTTGGGCCTACAGTTATCAGATTCAACATGTATATACACGGACTCAATGTTATATTCTAAAATCATTAACAACATGCATATTAGCTTCACTTCTAAGGAAAACAAACAATCAAACAATCAATTATCAACTCTCTAACAAATGAATGCTCACTCACTAACAAACCGAACTGAATAACGACACAAACAACAATCGAACATTCACAGACAATAACCTCCTAACGATCTCGCAACAATGTCAAACAAAAACAAAAAATGATCAATCAGATCTACAAATAACACAGCAGAAGCGACTCACAACTCCAGTAGGCGATTAGGTCGTGATAGTGAACTTCGGGTCCCCCTGGTAATCCTTATACAGAAGATCTGCATCACAAAACAAACAAATTCAAAATAACCTCTTCCGATCAGAAATTTCACCACAAAAACACGCGCACATCAAACTAAACTATCAGACATGGTACTACATATCCTTAGAGTGGTTGTAATTTTGTTGTTTTGTAAGGGATTAAGGAAAACAATGTCAATAGAATATTACATATGAAATTCATAGAATAAAGATCAATGCCTGATCGACACCAAACAAGAACAAAATTAATTTTCAACAATAGAACATGCAAACAATGAATATGCACATATATAGCGGTATATATAATAACAAACTCCTTGACGGCATCGATCATTTGTTAGATTCTACCAAACAAACAAAAAGAAGGGAAAGTGATTGAACCCAAATAGCATAGCATAATGATATATAATTTATAACACCCATGAAAGTTTAGAGAAAAAAAAAAGAAAGAGTGAAGAAACCTGATGAAGGAATGAGGAAGAGGTAGAATTAAAGATAAAAAGGGTTTTTTGATTAATCTGTTTTTGGTGGGGATGGTGAAGATGGTAGGAATTCTAGGAGTCAAGCATGTGAAAAACACACACATCAAAGCGTAAAAACTCGTATACACATCGAGAAAGAATGACCACAAAACCTTCAATACGCATTTAAACACATTTTCTCTCTTAGACATTTCATCGAATAGATGATGTGCACACTACAACCATAAAACTTATAAGCCAATTCAGTTAACAAATAAACAATAATTATCTAAGCAAACCCACTACGATAATACTACATCTAAAGGGAAAAGTAAGCTTATCTTATCTTCAACCTGAATAAATTAAGCAGATCTGTGTGAAACCAGCTTAAATATCAAACATATCACAAAAAAAAACCCTAAATCATAACACAAAATAAAGGAAGCAGATTGCAAACATAATGTTACAGAAATTACCACATGAAATTAAATCATCTACCAACAAATATGGTACCGGAAATAGTCATTATTGCTTGAACCGAAGACCCAACAATGAATGGCATTGAATTTGCGAGAAGGGAAACGTCGGCGGTCCCCTTACCGGTGCGTGAATCAGGCGTTACGGATGGTGGTGTAGGCGAACTCCAGGGCGAAGAAGAGAGTTGAACGGGCGCATCTTATGAGAATTGACAAATTACTATTCTACCCATCATTTACGTATTATATATATATATATATATATATATATATATATATATATATATATATGGTTAGGATCATTACAGAACCACTTTTTATTTTCAGAACTACAGAACCATTGATTTACACAAATGTATATTAAGTCTAGTAATACTTGACCTGTTTTACATATGTGTATACCAGACATGAACAATAAACTATAAAAAAACAACTAAATATCACCAGGTTTAACTTACATCTATATAAACCAATGGTTTATAATTTACATTTATGTAAGTCAATGGTTCTTTTGGTTCTGAAAATAAAAAATGGTTCTGTAATGATCCTGATCCTATATATATATATATATATAGGGTTAGGATCATTACAGAACCACTTTTTATTTTCAGAACTACAGAACCATTGATTTACATAAATGTATATTAAGTCTGGTAATACTTGACCTATTTTACATATGTGTATACCAGACATAAACAATAAACTATCAAAAAATAACAAAATATCATCAGGTTTAACTTACATCTATGTAAACCAATGGTTTATGATTTACATTTATGTAAGTCAATGGTTCTTTTGGTTCTGAAAATATATATATATATATATATATATATATATATATATATATATATATAGGGTTAGGATCATTACAGAACCACTTTTTATTTTCAGAACTACAGAACCATTGATTTACATAAATGTATATTAAGTCTGGTAATACTTGACTTGTTTTACATATGTGTATATCAGACATGAACAATAAACTATAAAAAACAACTAAATATCACCAGGTTTAACTTACATCTATGTAAATCAATGGTTTATAATTTACATTTATGTAAATCAATGGTTCTTTTGGTTCTGAAAATAAAAAATAGTTCTGTAATGACCCTGATCCTATATATATATATATATACCCTGATCTTATATATATATATATATATATATATATAGGATCAGGGTCATTACAGAACTATTTTTTATTTTCAGAACCAAAAGAACCATTGATTTACATAAATGTAAATTATAAACCATTGATTTACATAGATGTAAGTTAACCCTGGTGATATTTAGTTGTTTTTTATAGTTTATTGTTCATGTCTGATATACACATATGTAAAACAAGTCAAGTATTACCAGACTTAATATACATTTATGTAAATCAATGGTTCTGTAGTTCTGAAAATAAAAAGTGGTTCTGTAATGATCCTAACCCTATATATATATATATATATATATATATATATATATATATATATATATGTGGATCCATTCAATTGAAAACTAAAATTTTGTCAAGAACCATGAGAACCATTATCTATACTCTCTTAATAAGCAAATGAGAGGGGTAAAAAAGGAATTTCACACAAATCTCTTAATTTTAAGAGATGTACATCTGTTGATGCATAAGTTACAACTCATTTGTCTGAAATCAAATAACCCTAAACTTCTATCTGTACATTTGTCCTTGTACATCAGAGTTGCTATGGCTTCACCATCAGAGTTGCTTTTCGGAGATGTACATCAGAGTTGCTTCGGAATAGATGCTTTCGGAACATATCAGAGTTGCTTTCGGAACATATCAGAGTTGCTTTCGGAATAGTTGCTTTCGGAGATGTACCATCACCATCACCTTCCTCTATTGCCTGATGTACATCGCGTTGCTTTCGGAGAACATATCAGATGTTGGAACAAGGTACCATCACCATCACCTCCCTTTCGAGAAGGTCATAGGTAGGGCTTTTCTTCCTCAATACACTACATAACACGAAAAGAGTATGGTTTTTGGCTTCGCGGTCAATTCAAATTGCATTTGGTTCTTTCTCAAAACTCTACATAAACTCACACCGTAGAGATTTTTTGTTGTTTTTCAACCTGCTACAACTTCTTGGAGGTAAGATTCAAAAACGCTTCAGATTAGGTTTTGAGTAATGTGTTTTTGATTTTGAAGATAGCTTGAGCTCAGATTTGTTGTTAGTGTTAAGAGGTTAGGGTTAGGGTTTTGAGTGATTTGGGTTTAGGGATTGGGTAGTCTGATGTTCCCTGTGTGATGCACCAGTAGATTCATATGATGCATGTGGTGAACTAGTGATATTTGTTATTTGGTTCAATTGACTATAAGTTTTTGAAAAATCTTGCGTATTGGGTATTTGGGTATTTAGGATTTTTTTGTATATTTGTTTATCATTGTGCATGCATATGATTTTAAGACTATCTTTATAACAGGGGATTAATTTTGAGTTTTACCACAGTTTCAATTGGTTGAATTTGGTTCGTTATTAATCTTTTAGCATTTGTGAGCTTGTGAGACTGTCAATACCCTATCGTTGTCAATACCTTGCGAACTATGGCTCCTAAGCAAATAAACATGAAAGAACTATGGCTAGGTTCTTTCATGTTTATTGTTGGTTTTTTGACCAATTAGGGTTCCTAACATCTTAACTAGATCTGCAACGAAGTTTTATGTTATTCGTTTTTTGCTCTTGAATCAATCGAAGAGGCTTGAAGATGGAGAATCAAGAGGAGAAAGAGGGTTTATTCTTGATGGATTTCCACGAACAATAAGACAAGCTATAAGTGTATTGCTACACAATTACAACTTTCTAGTATTCTTGGGTTACTGGCAGAAAGTAATCAACTTTAGCTTAATTTATGGTAATCCATAGGCGAATTTGACCAGGTTGACTTTTATGTATGGTTGTTGAGAAAGTGTAACATGAAGTTTGTGTTTCTTTACAGGAAATTCTTGATGAGGTGACAGATATTGATTTGGTGGTAAACTTGAAGCTGAGGGAAGATGTATTGATTAAGAAATGTTTGGGAAGAAGGATATGCAGTGAATGTGGAAAAGGTTTCAATGTGGCCTAAATCAATGCAAAGGCTGAGAATGGGCTGCCAGGAATGATCATGCCCCCGCTTCTACCACTTCCGCAGTGTGCTTCAAAGCTCATAACGCGTGCTGATGATACTGAACCTGTTGTCAAAGAGCGACTTCGTGTTTATAAAGAAAAGGTAACATTTTCCTGGTTTTTGTGCTTTGGTCAAGCAAGTTGGGTAACGGGTCAATAGGGGTAGCTGGGTTGACCCAAACATAGCTTTGTCCAAATTTTTTATAGCAATTACTATGTCAGATATGACTACAAAGGTTATGTTATTTCAACAGTAATCCATGAGATTTCAGGCATTGAAAAAACACTGGTCAGTAGTTATAATGGATCAATCCTCATAAATGTTTTGTGGAGCATATTGTCTTAAAAAGTCATGACTCATGATAGCTTATTAACTCTTATGGGCATGATCTTCCCTGATAGGTCATATGTTGGTCTTAATGTATTAGATTTGGTTGCAACTTGCAACGAGTCTTATTATGTTGTAATGGGTTATAAATGGCTTAATGCATCATATTGAGTCTTAAAGTCATGATATATTTTAATGCGGCATGATGAGCCTTAGTTTGCCATATGATGTTTTGAAGGGTTAGTATATGTTGAAATGAGTCATTATAGGTTGTAATAAGTTAGAATGAGGCATACATGTCTTAATTGGGCATGTTGGGATTAAGAGTCATGTTGCCTCTTAATGGGTTGTGGTGAGCCTTAGTGCCTTACTATGTCTTAATTGCTTAAGAGTAGAGATTTATAACGATTTATGTGTGGCATAATGGATCTTGTGGGAATAACTCCTAATTTTGTATAATGAACCTTAGGAGGTCATAATGAGTTAAATAGGTCATAATGAGTCATATTAGGCCGTAATGAGTTATAACTAGTCATACATGTCTTAATGGCCATATTGTCTCTTAAGAGTCATGAAGTGGTTCTCTTTTACCAATGTTGGCCTTGGTTGACTAAGTATGGCTATGTTTTACAGATCCTGGTTATGTATGACCATTTTATTGCTATGTTTGTCCAAGTATGACTATATGTGGCTATGTTTGACTGTAAAACTATTATTAATTACTCAAATTTAAATGATGTATGATATATTATGATATATCTATGTTTGTGTTTGGACACACAGAGGCAACCTGTAGAGGATTATTACAGAAAGCAAGGGAAATTGATGGAGTTTGATCTCCCTGGAGGGATTCCAGAATCATGGCCAAAGTTGCTGGAGATTCTTAACCTAGATGATTATCAGCATAAAAAGTCAGCTGCTGCATAGTTTGATTTGTTTCAGACTACAAACCATTATCATTATTTGCAAAATTTCAGGTTTCTGATATTCTTCTCAAATAAGACCAAAGGAGGAGCTCACAGGCTGCTAAGTTTCTGATGATAAACTAACAACAAAATGAGTACCACATACAAATTATTGTCGCCACCGCATCGCGCGGGTCCTTACTAGTAAACCATAGATTAACTAGATCAAGGGTCTTAATTGTTAATGGCATATTTGTAATTATTATAGATTTCCAGACTAAATAACAACTAGGATAAGGGCATATTTGAGATTTCCATTGTAAGTTTGTAAAACCGTTTAGAACGTGGGGGTGCACTTTTTAATTTGAATATTTAAAAATTTCTAGATTTTATTCATTTCTAGGTTCAAACCAAGAAATTGTATTTTGATTTTGTACATACAATAACATTAATGAAAAATAATTTAGATTCCTCTTCATCTACTTTTGTGTCTATCTTAACAATACCTACATCTTTCTTTTTTCACTAAATCTTTACCTCTTAAATCAGCTTTTGCATTCTTTTTTCATCAAACACAAAATTTTAAAACATTTCTTCAACACATCCAATTCTATAAGAACTCACACATTATTTAGCAATCCTACCAACATCCACTCTTAAGTAATTTAAAATCATTCAAAAGTCAGCTATGATAATCTGTATAATATGTGTAATTAACGTCCTCCATATCCTATAAAACTCTCATTCGCAATGATTAGGATCCAATAGAACATGTTCGCTAATTGCAATCTGTAAATACTATCCTCTTCTCTAGCTTCTCTTCGATCCGCCATGGCACATAAGTGGAAAATTTGGATTTTGATACGGTTGCCTACACCCAATCAAATTTCCAAATATCGCTACATGAATACAATGACCATGTGTTGTTATTAGTTAGCATATCAACTACAACATAATAAAAGGATACAAGTGAACTATATACTCAAATAAAGTTTTAAAGGGATGCTATGAAATGCAACTGCAAATTGATAAATCGGACCAGTTTTAATAATTTCAATGTTCTCCAAAAGATATGAATTTAATAAACACAAGATTGGATGGTTTAATAATTACTGAAAATTAGAAAATAATAACAAATGTGAACTACATATACAAGTGATATGATACACAAGATTTAGCCATGTGTATAAATACATTATGCATTATGTGCATAAATGCAAAATTGCATATATGTATTATGTGCATAAATGCATAATTGCATATATGTATTATGTGCATACATGCATTATTGCATATACAATTCACTACACATAGTATGTTGATTTCTATTACTTTAAATTTAGATTATCACATAACAACACTGACATACTACATACTACACGTCTTCTACTGGAGTTATTACCAATCCACTCATTTGACAATTGAAACATGTGAGTGGTGGCTTTATAATACCTATAATTCTTCATACTTCAACCAATGATTTAAATCTACTTTATCAAACATAATTTGTAACGATATAAATCTACTTTATCAAACATAATTTTTAACGAACTAATACGTAATCATACAAGAAAAGATTAAGAATTAAATGTTGCTGTAATCTAACAAGAATACGCCACTAATCATGAACCTTTTTTAAACATCGTACTTGCTATAAGTAGATACATATGACATCCCAACTACACAATTCATCCCCACTATACTCATTTTGTTGACTAGATTTAACCATTTGCGCCATGCACTTATTGAGTTCTTATGGAGAATCCAACATCAGTACATCAGCATAATTGTTTTGGAAATTCCATCCTTCCACATTACCATAAATGTCAAACTCGTACACCAATCTGGAGTTGTTTTCTGCATTTTTTTAACTACAAGCAACCTCGAAACAGCCTCGTTCGATGCTGATGCAGCCTTCTTGTTGTTCAAAACAGTTTTAGTAACACGAGCATATAAAATCCAACGACTACACATTGCTTTCTTACAGGTCATCACTTCTTTAATCTGCAATCAATATCATCATAATATTACAATCACTTATAGAACGAAAAAACAATCGACATTGAACGAAATTAGTTACCCATTAAATACAAACGCTAAATCGCAGGTATCGATAGAAGAAATTGGTTAACAACGTTTATTTTTTAGTCTAAATCGTTGGATCAATTGAATCAATTGGGTATTTTTGATCGATTTCTTTTATATCCTTGATGAAATAAGAAATATTGATTGCCTAAGAATTACAAAGAACCACAGGTTGTCAGGGATGGAACGGTTATATTTTAACCCCACTAACTTAATTTGATATTAAATTACATTCTTGCCCTTTTGGATAATTATTTAAATAAAAAATTTGATAATAATTATAAAAATTCTAATTGGATGTTGTTAGTTCTTTTGGTTTTTTACAATATATATATATATATATATAAAACAAATGTTTATTATTCATGATTTATGCTATGTTATGAATGATTTAAGTATTTCGCTGTAATGTTTTATTTAGTACGTAATGTTTTCTACTATGATTACCAACTGTGAGTCTTTCTAGGAATAGGGCTTCACATGCTTATTATAATCTATAAGTCTAAACCCTATATAAATGTTGTGCATATTGAACTGCTGAAATATTTTTTAAAGAGTAAATTTAGGAGTTTAATTTTAAGCGCATTTTTTTACCTTGTTAAATATATTATGTTTTTACATTTTTTGTTTATATGCTAAAAGATTACTATTCACGATGTATAGCACGAGTAAAATGCTATTTAATTTAAACTTTATACCTATTAGCTCCTCTTAGCATGAAGAATATTTATTGCGTGAATTAATCCTTTGTCTCGATCACAGATAACACACAACATTGCCATGCTGTTGTTTGCAACATGCTCTTGAAACTAAGATTAGCTCTTGTTTGTTTCATCATTTATAAATTGCACAGACTACCGGAAGCATGTAGTTGTTTGAATTTTTTATTATCGCAATCAACAACTTATTCTAATATGCACCTTTCAGATGTGTTCCATATACTAAAACAACAGAATAACAAAGATTAATGCTTTAATCGAGAGCCCAAATGCCTCAAACACATATTTGAATGCTAAACAATTAGATGAACTTTGTGGATGGTGCAACCACTACACAACAATATCATGGATCAAGGTCCGGAGCGCCACACTTAGGTAAGTCACTAAAGTTGGTATCCCAACTATCGTAATATTCTCTAGAGCCTTTCTCCAATCAAGTCATGCCTTGGAATAACAAACATTAACATGCAATGTATCCTTTATATGCAATTGAATTTATTTTACTAGATAAGCAATTTCAATACTAATTGAATTCATGATGTGCGTAACAATATTTTTAGACTTTAGGCATTGGTAATGGTTGTGTGCGACTGTTCCATAGCAGCTGTCTGCGATGGTCCATTTAGTCATTTTCCACGTATGTTATTTTTTTCTTCGATGTAGTGACAGTCCAACGACGTGGAGGAGCATTAGGGAGAGGCTTTGCATATTTTAGGCTAGTGTTGCAGCATTTGGCTCTCCTTAGTCTACTCTCCACTACGATTGGCTCCCTCTTAGCAATGTCGCATTTTTAAACCTCATGCATCACTTCATTTAAGGATCAAAAAAACATTTCAACACAAATTTGACCGGCTTCCTTATTCCATGTACCCATGTCATCTTCATCATCAAAATCAGGAAGTGCAAAATCTTTTAACTCTGCAGCCTCATCATATACGTCAACCGGTCCTAAGGCGAATTCTTGGTGGATTCCAGAGTTGTAGCACGCAGATGGTTGGGTTGGGGGGGGGGGGGTGTATTACATTGTCTTCAAAATTATCATCCGGTGAAATTTCTTCACTTTCTTCAATCTTGTTTGAGTTATAATCATCAACTTTACTAAACGCACTCTCTGTCATCATCATTTATCAGATGATGAAATGACTGGTCACCTGCATAATTGTTCATAAATGGACTGATATGATGAAAAGATTAATCCGCTTCATAGGTTTACGTTCACGTACCAGTTTGGAAATTCTAAGATTGTAGATTATACGTCGGGCACATTGACTAGTCAATTTGAGGTGCAGAAAAACCACGCAAAAGATTAGTAAAATTGGTATGTTGGATAGAAGCTATTGACTGCCAACTGACAATAATCTGACTAATGAAGCTTACTTCTTTTACTGCTAAAGTATACAACATATTCACACCATCTTCCTCGACCATGATTGAGGTTGAATACATCCCATGAAAACTAAAAAATAAGAACAACTTCAAACTAAATAATTCACTTTCAATTTGAACATGATTATTAACCCTGCCAACAAGTTCTTTGAATATCATTCGATTATGAAAAACAATGATTTCGAAACCGGACCGGACCGGCCGGTCCGACCGGTTCGACCGGGAACCGGTGATGAAGCCGGTTCGGTTCGGTGGTTTTGGACCGTTTTCGGTTGAACCGGCCGGTTCGTGCGGTCGACCGGTCCGACCGGAACCGGCGAACCGGGTTGAACCGGTTTTTGGATTTTTTTTTTAAATTTTAATAGAAAAATATTATTGGATATGGATTAAGGAACAAAGGTTCATTAATTTGGACTATGTTTACTTGAATGGTATGTATTTTGGATGTTGTTTTGGATTAAAGAACACCGGTTCGTTAATATAAATATTTGGAATTTTTTTATATTTTTTTAAATATTTATGACGTCATCCGGTTCGTAATCCGGTCCGACCGATCCGACCGGTCCGACCAGTGAACCTCTAGGCCGTCCGGTTCACTTTCCGGTCCGGTTTTGAAAACATTGATGAAAAATGAAGTATGATGATTGAGTGGATTCAACATGACTAACAATACTGTTTAAGTATGAAACTTAACCACCCTAATACAATTGATGTAAATGTGACATGTTTTTGGGTGACGGTAAAATAAAATTTGTTAAGGGTCCTAACGGGGACACCGCATGGGGTTTTGGGGTGGGCCGGTTCAAACGGTCACGGTTAGGTCTTGCGGTCACATTTTGGCACCTAACCGTGACCGCATGGACTTGATGTCACGGTTTGGGGTGTTTGTCCCCGTGACAGCATGGTCTTGCTTTCACGGTTCAGGGTGGTAGTCCCCGTGACCTCCTGACAACAAAACGACAAAATGATAAAATGGGCTGTTAAAGTTGAAAAGCGGTCACCAAACCGTCACGTGGAGGCCAAACCGTGACCTCTAGGGTACACGGTCTCAGTTTAAGGTACGACGTAGACGTGATTTTGACAAAAGGCCGGGATTCCCGGCACAAACCGTCACGTGGAGGCCAAACCGTGACGGTTTGTGCCCCAGAATTTCACCTTATATACATTTCACCTTCGAACAATCGGCATATCCATTTCCAAACTAAAAATTCGCAATTTCATAATCCACACTCGAGATTTTTCAGCCTTCGTCATTCCAAAAACGCGTTAATTCGAAAACAATGTCGGGTTCGGGAGATCATTATCAAAAGCCGAAGCTTCCAGATTTGAATGTCATGACCTCGGTTATTCTGCTCTTGGGCTCGCAATCTCAAGCTCTTGGGCTTTACAAGTACATCCGTCACAACAAAGCTGATGTTCTTAGTGATAAGGTATTACATTATCAAGTCTACTGATATTCATGCCAATTATACATTCTGTGTTGCTATTAGATTTGAGGTTTTTTTGGTGTTTGAGGAGTGCATACTATTTGAATTGAGTTTACTATTAGCCTATTAGGCGTACCGATTATACGTCATGCATTGCTATTGAATTTGGGGGTGGTGTTTTGATTTTGTTAGGTTTGGGAGTTTCTTATTGCGGTTGAGGAAGAAGAAGGGATAGTTGTGCACGGTGGAAGAAGGAAACCGACCATGCATAACCAGTTTTCCAAAGAATATGCGCTGCGTTTTGTCTCCACAATGATTAAAGTCAACGCGTTCTGAATCAAGATTAAAGATAACAGATTACAAAGACTAACTAAGCAGATTAGAAAAAAAAAGATGAACTGAATCGCACGTTTGTTAATGATTAAAACCATAAAATAGTGTTTGTTAATGATTTTAAAAGTATATAAACCTGAGGATAAATCGGTGCACCACCATATGCAACAGCAACTTTCACACCAGTTTCATAGCAGAATTTCTTAGCTTCTTCAAATATCTAACGAAATAATACAGATCATAAGAACAATAGTTATATTATATATTCACGAAAAGATAGAAATGATGTGACGGTGAAACTAGTAATCGATAATCAATCAAACTCCGATCGAACGGTGTTTCCCGCCTTTTCATTCTCAAGTTTACAGTGATAAAATTACGAAAATAAAAATAAATGTTTAATGCTTAAGGAAGATACACGAAATCAAACTCCGATCGAACGGTGTTTCCCGCCTTTTCATTCTCAAGTTTACAATGATAAAATTACGGAAATAAAAATAAATGTTTAATCTTTAAGGAAGATACACGAAATAAAAATAAATATTTAATGCTTAAAAGAATAAATAAAAAATAAAAGCAATATGTCACGGTTTGGCCAAACCGTGACATATAGCCCCCCCTGCGCACAATCAATACCCCCATAATTACATACCCAATCAATACCCCCATAATTACATACCCAATCATTGACCCCAGATCTAACTGTCACGGGTAGGGTAAACCGTGACAGCTAGATGTCACACCTGACCTAGCTGTCACGGGGAGACCTAACCGTGACAGCTTGGGTCGGTTTTCTCCAGGAAAAGCACGGTGCGCCTAAAATTTCCGTTTGTTAAATGCATACCATCTGTTTAAATACTATTAGCTAGAGTCTGCTTATGTAGATAGCAAACTTATATTTTGTAATTTTTTAACAAATATTTATTATATAATTATAATTCTCATATAAGACTTAATTATTTGTTATGTACTTTATCATATATGGTAAACTATTTAATAAAAAAATACAATTTTGTCTTTAATTTAATATTATACATATTTTTATAGGTAAGTGTACTTTTAATATTTATAAATATTTATATTGTAATGATAATTTTAATTACATAATCACAAACAAAAGTGAATCCGCTGCTCTGAATATCGAACCTAAAAATATATATTAAATAAATGTATGTTGAGTCGATGAAGATGGGACTTTAGGCGAGTCCACTTGTCTGGTGAGCCTGTTAGTCAAAGGAGATTCGACTCCACCTCACTAACCTCGATTTCATCTAGTCACTTTCCAACTCACATGCAACGTCATCAGATTATCCAATCTCACTTAAATTAAATCCACTTGTACGTCATGTGAGTAGATCCATGACTTTGCTTGACACATGAGCGAACTCATTGTCATCTTGGTTAGAGTTTGTTCCTTCCACGGGTGAACTCAACCAAAACAGCTTCATTTACCTTTGATTGCTTGAAATAACTAGCAAACTCAAATTAACAATGTTTAATTAAAAATTCGCTATAAAAATACTACCCAACTTCCATCATTTTATCCATAAATTTATCATATTCTCTTCATTTCAATTGAGAAAAATATCTACCAAACATGGAAAACTACTCATTGTAGATGTGCCGGAACAATACAACTTGCAATTAATTAAGAAACGTCAAGTTGGGTTAGTAACAAATGAAGACGGTTGATTCTATAACAATCAACGTCATCATCTGTTAAGGGGCATAGTCAACATTATCAACAAACAAAAAGAATGAAAAAACACAATCCAACACCCCTAAACCCTAAACATGTCTTCAGTGTAACAAAAAATATATATATCAAAGGACTTGTAACATAGAGATATCATAGTGTGTAATAAACATATACTTGTTCTTAAATCATTGAGGTTCAGGTTCTATGATAAACATTAATTTAGATTTAGGAGTATGTTAAAGAACATTTAACTTAGTCACTTAGTGGTTCTAGAAAAATAAAAATTAATTTGAGAAACATATAACAGATTAAAAATATGGTAACCTAAGAAAAGTTAAACATTTTGTATCAAAATAAACAGTTGTAAAAGATGTAATATTTAAAAATATCCTATACAACTTCCAATTTAATTATTTTTGTTTATAAAAACTATTTTTTAAACATCAATTTTAAAATATTTCGTATTTTTAGAAAAGTTTGATATTTTGAAAATATTTCTTATGTTATAAAATTTTGTTTCTCTAGAAATAACATTAATAAGATCTTTTTTTTTTAATTTATTAAAAAGCTATTTTTAGTCTATCACATCCCACCTAAACAGGGCCTAAGCTGACCGATTGGCATAGCGAAAAGCTTACAATATATTAATAAAGACCATTTTACACTACGGAGTAACACCAAATTTACTTAGTATAAAAGTAAACTACAAGATAAGCTAAAATCTAGTCTTCACAATAAGTCTTCTAAAACACCTTCAAACTTCTCAAAATATTACGATCAGCAAAGACTTTAAAATTCTTAACACCTTTTTGTACTAGCACCAAGTAATCTAGAGAGTCAAATGTCTATAGGTTCCTTAAAATACATGCTCAAAATATACGTCAGCATAAAGCCGGTGAGTTCATGATACATACACAAAAATCTTGACATGGTATACTATCAAATAAATTATACACAAATCAAATCTGACTCAATGGTTTTACTACCAAGAGAACCTTCGTTAACATATAACACATTCGAGAGAGAGTTCACTAAGAAGCACATCGAATGCTTGCAATCCAGACAAATATAGTAGGTACCAACTATACATATATATATATCCCGAGCATTCACGCTTAATGATTTGTTAACATACAATTAATAAGAACAATACACCTAAAATTATTTGAACTCAAAATCATCATTAGCATGTATTCAACCCTAAAATCATTTAAAAGGGAGGGTTTGATCATGAAAACTCACCTGTGCTTTGACGGTTACTTGATCCTTTTGCTTCTCAAGTAGTAAATGCTAACAGGTCAACCTAAAATACAACGAACATATTTATATTCTTAGTTTCTAACAACCCATTTATCTTGATCTTGAATTCATAAGAACAATCCATAGTACCTAAAACGGAAGCTAAAGACTATAACTTTATCTAACAGATTCGTATAAATATATTTCTATGAAATATTTCTATTCGATTATCACTTAAAACAATCTTTATATTACTCATGTATTACCCTAAACACTTTGTAACTATTGATTTCATTTAGATTATTAAACTTGTTATAACCTTAATTACAAGAATGTGTATCAAAATGCTTTATTAATAATTCATACACTCACAAATCTAATTAATACATTACTTCATCATCTTAATATCAAAATTTCTTAAGATTAACCTTGGGAATTAATTCATATTATGAACTTTAATATTCTTTCTAGTTTCTCCAACCTAAATCATCAATCAACCTACTTTATGTGTGTTCTTTCAAAACTATTTCTTTAAAAAGCATACTACTCTTATATTTGGAAGGATTCTACACACCTTTGATGATGATGATAATGATCTCTAAATGTTCCTGTTCTTTTACTCCACACCTAATTACATCATAAAATTTTCTAAATCACAAATCTTAGATACCTTAATATCTTAAGAAATTTGGGTAAATAGTCACTAATTCATAAGAAAGCTTTATGTTAATTTTACTAATAACAATGAGCACCTGAAACCTTTGCTGTTGGATTGTATTATCAACCTTCCTTCGTAAATTTGAGATTCTTAATCAACATAGCAGCCCTAACCAATGTTGTAAAAATCGCTAGGCGCTAGTCGGGTGGTGAGGTGGGGACTCGGGATTAATAGAGATTAATCGGGATTAATCGGGATTAATTGGATCAGACTTTTGTGTATATTTTGCAAATTTATATATAATTTTATACTTATTTTTGAAATAATTTGCAAGTTTAGGGGATAATTTGTAAATTGGTGAATATTGAGGGAGTTAAATGTAAAAATTCAAAAACATAACTATATAATCTAACCCTAAAGATAAAAACAGCTTCTTCCCTTCCGTTGTTCCATCACCGCCGGTAGAGCTTTCCGTCATTCCAGTTACCGGAGTCGCACATCCTCGCCGGAATCAGCAAATCCGGCGCCGGAATGGGAAAATCCGACGGTTATCATCACCGGAACACCGCCTATTAGAACGATTTGGTCCGAATTTGACCAATTTTGACCGACTACCGCCTAGCACCTCCGATTTGGTGAAATCGAAGCGGCTAACCTCCGATTAGCGACTGATCGGAGGCTAGTCGCGATTTTTACAACACTGGCCCTAACTTTGCAACATAGGAAGAGTTATCAGCTTCTAAACATTCTTTTTGTAGAGGATTCACCATAAATCAGTTATTCGAATCTTAAATTGTATAAAAACTATGAATTTAAGAATCATTGATACTTACCTGAACATAAATATATCAATTTCTTCTTTGTTATAAAGTTAAAAACTCTCAAACAGAAACTCCAAGTACATGATCTTCTTGTTCCTCCTTTTTGCTGCTAATCTGGGTCGATTTGGACCACCAACACCATGAATTTTGTGGTGTAAATCATTCCAAAGCTTCAATTTATAGATTAACTTACTTAGCAACTCTTGATTCACACTTTTGACCAGAAACGCTTCAGATGATGATTAAGATTAACGACGATGATTTAAAGGTGAACCGAGGATCTGCAGCTTCAATTGAGAGGATTTCCGGGTGTTTGTGTAGGTTGAAGCGTGGCAAGCTGAGAAGAAGAAGCGTTGATGGGTAGAGAAAACATGGCAGCCCTAGCTTTATTCTGCTGGGGCTTTTAAAGTTTCACAGTTTGGAAAAAACAGCCCTTCAACTTGTATTTTTATTATTTTTGCACTCTAACTTTTGGGCATCACAAATCTACCCCCATTAAATAAAATTTCATCCTCGAAATTTAGTGTTGATTAAATAAATGAGGATACTTTTCCATCATTTCATCTTCTCGTTCCCATGTCGTATCCGGTCCTCGACGAGAATTCCATTTTACTTTCACTAAAGGTATTGTATTCTTTCTCAGTTTTCTGATTTGTTTGTCGACTATCTTTAAGGGTTCTTTAACAAAATTTAGTTTTTCATCAACATGAACATATTTTAATGGCATGTCTTGGAGCATATATTATCATATATAGTGTGTCCGTTACTTGACGAATAATCTAGGCTTAATGCATTACACATAATATGTTGTAAACACATGAAACTGGGTCATTCGCAGGAGCATATGCGAATGAGACTCAGTCGTACGACTGAGCCATGCTAATGGACCAGTCGTGCGATTGAGAGATGCGATTGGGGCATTCGTAATGTAACATCTTGTAATTTTGGTTAATTAAAAGTTAGGTTTGTTATAATCTTGCAAGGGCCATTGTTGTCATTAATGTAACTATGAGGGTTATTTATGGTTGTTTCCCTTTGATATTTAATTTGAAAGTAATATTTTAACTATTAAAATGAGCATAACAATAATAATCATACTAGTAATAACAATATTAACAAAAATTAATAATAATAATTTGTAAAACTTATTAAACTTAAAAAGGTTTAAAAGAAGTCTAGGGGGTTATAATGCCAATTTTGAAACTTCAAAAGAAAGTTATTAACATGAAATAACAAAATGTAAACCACAAGGACCATTGGTGTAAATTTCGAAACCCAAACCCCCCCTTTTTCCCGCAATTCCGGTGGGTGCTCCGGCCACCTCCGGCTAACTCCGGCGAGTTTCAAAAGTGGGTAAATCGACCGATTCATGACCAAAAACCGATCCCCAACCTTACTATAACCTAAATCGAACTTAAATGCAACATTTAATCGAATTAAAACCCCCATTATCAGTCGGATCGAGTAGGTAACCGATCACCATTAAACCCCTAAGCCGTTCAAGCACTAATACTCAATAATAACCAAATTAAACGCACCTACACAATCATCTAAATGTTTCTAAACGATTACAACTCACAAATCCAACTGAAACAAAAATAATCATCGAATTCGACCACCCACTCCCATCGTGACCTGCAACTGTTCGAACACCACCATTCGTGCTTCAAAACTTGCAATTAGTTGGGGGCTTTGATTCGTAATTACTCCTTGAAGCTTCCTACAAAGTTAATTTGATTATCATCAACATTTCCCCATCAATCAAACGTACATTGGTCTCGGCTTGTTCTCGTCAATTCTTGACCTCGTTTCAATCAAAATCGGGTAATTGAACATACCTAATCACTTGTCTTTACATGGGGAATGAAAGCCCCATGATTGCAGATGCTTACAAAACCGAATTGAACTTCAATTTGGATCAAAGTGAATTAGGGTTCATGGGGATTTGGGGGAAATGGGTTAAAGGTGTTTAAAATCACTTGGAACCAAGTGATACCGCGGTTGTATGCCTTGGTTCACCGGTTCCCCACTTGCTTGTCCACCTTGAGGTCCCGGGTTTGAACCCGGGCACCCTCATATATTTTTTTAAAGGTTTTTTCAGCCTTAATAAAATTATAGAAAATTTTTAATATATATAAAAATTATTCCTATAAACTTCAAATATTTTTAAAAGCCGCCAAATATTTTCTGTAAATTTTCTAAGTTTACATAAATATATTTTATTAATAAAAATTTTTTATAAAAATTGTTGTTGAATAATTTCTTGTAAAAATGGATTATAAATAATGATTAAAAAACTATATAGTCCAAACGTTCGCTTCGAGTAATATTCTTTAAATTGTACTTATTTCTTTTAGTTATAAAACCTTATTCTATATACTTTCCAAGTTATTACAAATGTTCTTTTCACATCTTGGTATAAAACATAAATATATATTTTTTTAAGAAAACATGAATGATTTCCAATTGTTAAAGGTAACTATTTAACAAGCCCCAAAATCCACTTAAAACCTTAGTTCTCGTTAATTCATTAAACTTATAATTTAACTTAAATCTTATAAATATATATAGGTGCCTTGTGACGGTTTACGTTGGAACGACGCCTATTATAATCCTTATTAATCGTCATTCTTATATTTATTTGTCAAGTGAGTATTTCTATACCTCTTTTTATATTTTCACACTTTTGGGGTGAAACATGTTACATTATAAACTTTGCACTTGTAAACACATTTGATTCTTGTAAACCTATGGCAATTTACTTGTTTGTTGTGGTTAGTTGAACTTTGTGACTACCATGTAATGTCGAATACATGTACAATCATTAACTATTGCTAGCCTAGCGAAGTCATAGATCTATGGGCCAGACAAGCCTGCTTGGTTGATCCAAGTACACTTAGCTAATCGTATATACTTTTAAACGTTTGAGACTTGTAAAACTTTGCCGAGGTTTGATTGTGCATTTCTGTCTTACATCCCTAGTTTACTTTGTTCTCTAATTTACAACATGAATTGCCATCTTTTATATACTTATGTATTACAAATTATGGAAATCTCACCAACATTATTGTTGACCTTTTATTTTTAACATGTTTCAGGAAACGCTCAAGTTTGATTGATATCTTGAAGTGCTTTCACATCTAGGAATGGACCTAGCTAAATAAATGAAATAAATTGGATTGTTACAACTCGTGTTATGTTATTTACTTATTGAGACTTATATTTGTAATGATACAATTGGCATTTATGATTAATATATATTTGGGTTATTAATAGCGTTATGTGGCTGTGAACGATCTTAACCCTCACACCTTGACTTTTCCGCCGTCAAGGTTGGGGTGTGACAGATTGGTATCAGAGCCCATAACTATAGGGATTTAGGTTATTAGAAATGGTGACCTAGACTATAGCATATGCATGAACCTTATAAAATTATATTTCTATCTTGTAAATTATATGGTTTGCATGCTACATAATGCTATGTCTCCTTATGTGCAATTTGATGCCTTAGCATAGGATTGCCTAAACATTGCTACATGTCTCCCAAAACTTATATTTGACTCTTTGAGTCTCTCCAAACATGAAACCACTTAGGTGTTGTTTGTTTTTTCTGCAAGAAAACGTCTGCAGTCTGCGGACCACATCTGCAGACATCTGCAGCAGAAGAGGTGGACCAAATGTCAGCAGTCTGCAAGAAAAAAAATGTTTGTTTTGTTTAACATCTGCAGAATAATGAAATATTCTGTAATTAAACTAAATTTATTTTTTAAACTTTAAAAACAACTAATACATTAATATATAAACCAATTCATTATTCATACAAACTATAATAACCAACTAAACCAATTCATTCTCATACAAACCATATACCAACCAACTAACCAATTCATTTCTCATACAAACTAATCATACAAACCATATACAAACACAAACTAATCATACAAACAAACTAACCATATACAAACTAATCATATAAACAAACTAATCATATACAAACTAATCATATAAACAAACTAATCATACAAACAAACTAACCATATACAAACAAAATAACCATATACAAACAAACTAATCATACAAACGACAAATAAAAAAAATGGTACCTACGATCGACGGTGAGGGGGCTGAAGGGGAGGGGGCTGAAGGGGAGGGGGCTTCGGGGAGAGGGGCTTGGGGGAGGGGGCTTCGGGGAGGGGGACTTTGGGGAGGGGGGCCAAAGGTGAGCGGTGCTTCGGAGAGGGGGCCGAAGGGGAGGGGGCCCGAAGGGGAGGGGGCCGAAGGGGAGGGGGCCGAAGGGGATGGGGTCGAAGGGGGGACGGTGGCGCGGTGGTGAGTAGGCGCGATGATGAGCAGGTGTGGTGGTGAGCAGTGACGGTCGGGGCGGTGGCGCGGTGGCGACGGTGCGGCGGTGGCGCGGCAGCGACGGTGGGGGCGGCCGATGAAGATGGTTGTGAAGAGTGGGGGAGGTGGGTAGAAAATAGGTGGGGAATGAGGGATCAGATGTTAGGCTGCTTTATTTAAGAAGAGAAGAGGTTAGAAGAGGTGTGAAGACATTGTTCCACCTCTTCTCCGTGCAGAGGTGTTGAAGACGTTTTTTAATGAAACGTCTTCCAGAAAACAAATAGTCTGCGAAGTAAAAACCTCTTCCCGCGTCTGCGAGCGCGCAAATGAAGAGGTGGGGAAGAGGTTTTTTCAAAAAACAAACACCCCCTTAATCTTATTCTCGACGACACGTGGAATCGTATACTTATGCTTATGACTTGGATCTTTAGACGTTATGTCTAATCTATATAAATCTCATCAAGGTTTTGATTTCATGAACCTAAGAAATATTGCGTGACACATAAACACCTGTATTCTGGATTTCCTGGCAAAAAGGCCTTCAGGCTAAGGCAAGCATTTCGCATAAATCCTACGGGACTAGTCATGCTTACCTGGGGATTTCTGGGATGAGTGATAAACTATGGTCAATATACACAAATTTCTAAGGCAAATGAGTCAATTCACCTTGACGTGCCAACTTTTCCAAATGATAATGCGTTACCAAATGGAATCATCCCGTGTACCTTACAACCCTTAGCTTACCTTTGTCTAAACTACTATCCTTTGTTATCCTCACTTCCGTAACTAACTCATTTTTGTATATCCAGCATGTCTCGTCATCATGGAAAGCGTGGAAGTTCCGACTGCAAGCTTGCAGCAATGATCGCCCGACAAATGGCTGCTGTACTCCCAACCATGGTTACTGAACTTAATAGCACCCTAATGGCTAATAGCAACAACAATACCAATGGGAACAATAGCGGTGTTCATGGAGAGAATAGCAATAATCAACAAGGGAACACTCGCACCTGCACTTTCAAACACTTCAACTCGTGCAAACCCACTAGTTTTAGTGGGAAAGAAGGAGCCACTGGACTTCTCGAGTGGTTTGAAAGTATGGAGAACACCTTTATCGTTAGTGAGTGCCCCGATGAGTTCAAAGTTTGCTATGCTGCAATTGTCCTTCAACAACGGGCACTAACATGGTGGAATAGTGAAAAGAGAAACCATGGAACTGAGGTTGCATTGGCGTTACCTTGGGAAGAATTTAAGGATATCATGATCCAAAAGTTCTGCCCGAGGAGCGAGTTGCAAAAGCTAGAGGAGGAGTTCTGGAACCTCAAACAAGATGGTGGGAATCACTTGGCTTATTCCACCCGGCATCATGAGTTGAGTATGCTTCTACCACACATGGTGGACACCGTGCCCCGTAACATTGAGAGATTTATCAAGGGGGTGCCATCTCAAATTCAAGATGTCATGGTGGGTAGTAGGCCCATAATTTTGGAGGAGGCGATTACCATCACTGCACAGCTCACCGAGAATCATATAAGTGTTGGCACTATGTCGGCAAAGGGTTCCAAGTCTACTACGAAAGTGATACCCGAGGCAACAAAGGAGGTAAAAGTTGAGTCATCTTCCCAAAACAAGAAGCGTAAGTTCACCCCGACACGCAACTACGCTGTGACCGCCCCAAATGCTCCTCAAAAACAAATGGTGGTTGCAAATCAAGCTTCCATGGCTAAAGCTTACGCTGGTCCACATCCTTTGTGTAACACGTGCAAGTACCATCATTCAAGCAACATTCCATGCCAAGTCTGCTCATTATATGGGAAGTATGGACACTTGGTAACTACTTGTCTTCGTGCGCCAAACAACACTGCGATGCTTACCAACCGAACCTGCTATAACTGTGGCGAGCCTAGTCATATTCGTCCGCAATGCCCTCGCAATGCGGGAACTGTGTCACCGGCTCGTGGAAGGGCTTTCAACATCAACGTCAATCAAGCTCAAGCCAGCAACGACGTGGTGAATGGTATGTCATTGAACTCCTTTAAAATCGTTTCTTGTCTTATAAAAATTCCTATCTGTGTTCATCATACCAATAATGGGTTATTACCAAACAGGTATGTATCTTGTAAATAGTCATTATGCATCTATATTGTTTGATTCAGGTGCGGATAAGAGTTTCATGTCGTTGGAATTCGAGCCTATACTTGCTAAACCGCGTGTTAATCTGGAAAGATCCTTCACGGTCGAAGTCGCCGATGGAAAATCTATTGTCATTGACGTCGTAATACGTGATTGCACCTTAAGCCTTAATGAACACGAGTTCTCCATCGACCTCATTCCTATGCAACTAGGAAGCTTTGATGTTATTATCGGCATGGATTGGTTAGCCAAACATCGTACGGAAATTCTATGCTTCGAGAAGTGCATCCGTATTCCTTTACCGACTGGTGATACTTTGAAAGTCGTTGGAGAGAAATCCTCCCAAGGACTCAAACTTATGTCTTGCATCAAGGCCCGCAAGTGCTTAAGCAAAAACTACATGGCTTTCATGGCATATGTAGTTAATACGAAAGCCAAGGGTAAGGAATTGAAAGACATTCCTGTCGTACGGGACTTTCCCGAGGTTTTTCCCGAGGATCTTAAGGGGATACCTCCCGAGCGAGAAGTTGAGTTCAAGATTGACTTAATCCCTGGTGCAAACCCTGTGGCTAAATCACCTTATCGTCTTGCACCATCTGAAATGCAAGAACTAGCTAGTCAACTGCAAGAGTTGACCGATAAGGGTTTCATTCGCCCTAGTTCATCACCGTGGGGTGCACCTGTACTGTTTGTGAAGAAGAAGGATGGTTCATTTCGTATGTGCATCGATTACCAAGAACTCAATAAGCTTCTATAAAAAACTGATATCCTCTCCCTCGAATCGATGATCTCTTCGACCAACTTCAAGGAGCAACTCAATTCTCAAAGATCGATCTACGTTCTGGGTATCATCAACTACGTGTTCACGATGATGACATTCCAAAGACCGCTTTTCGTACTCGATATGGACACTACGAGTTTATGGTTATGCCTTTTGGCTTGACCAATGCACCTGCCGTGTTCATGGATCTCATGAATCGAGTATGTAAACCGTATTTGGATAAGTTTGTGATCGTGTTCATTGATGACATTCTTATTTATTCCAAGGCAAAAATCGATCACGAGACGCACTTGCGACAAGTTCTTGGACTTTTGAAGAAGGAGCAATTATACGCCAAGTTTTTCAAGTGTGAATTTTGGTTAGAAGAGGTTCAATTCTTAGGGCATGTGGTGAATAACTAAGGAATTCACGTTGATCCTGCTAAAATTGAAGCCGTGGAAAATTGGTGTGTTCCCACAACCCCAATCGAAGTTCGTTCTTTTCTGGGCTTAGCGGGATATTACCGTAGGTTCATAGCAAATTTTTCGAAGATTCCTAAACCATTAACGACATTAACCCAAAAGAACCAACCCTTTGAATGGGGACTCGAACAAGAAGAGGCTTTCGAGACATTGAAACGCAAGTTGTGTAATGCTCCCATTCTCACACTTCCCGATGGAAACGAGGACTTTACCGTGTATTGCGATGCTTCTAATCAAGGTCTTGGTTGTGTTCTCATGCAACGTGGCAAAGTCATAGCATACGCGCCGAGGCAATTGAAAGTTCATGAAGTGAACTACACAACTCACGACCTTGAACTTGGTGCTGTGGTTTTCGCTTTAAAGATTTGGCGACACTATCTTTATAGGACGCAATGTATAGTCTACACCGATAATAAGAGCCTCCAACACGTGTTCAACTAAAAGGATCTCAACATGATACAAAGACGTTGGATCGAGTTGATCAGCGACTACGACTGTGACATTCGCTACCACCCTGGAAAGGCGAATGTTGTAGCCGACGTGCTAAGTCGTAAGGTCCACAACAAGGTTGTCTCACTTCAAGAAATCCGAGATCGAAGGCAATGGTTTGACACGTTAAGGGAATTTGATACAGTGATTCATGTGGATGTTAATGAGGCTGCTATCATGCTTCAAAATATAAGGATTGATAGTGATCTCGAGTTCTGCATTCGCGAGGCTCAACAAGCAGCATTAACCGACGAAGGAAAGGATGAAGATTTGATGTCTAATATTCGGTCCCAACTGGAGACAAAATCGAATGGCTTGTGGTATTTCTTGAATCGACTTTGGATCCCTAATCGTGATAATCTTCATCACTTCATCATGAACGAAGCTCATCAAACCCGATATTCTATTCATCCTGGCTCCGATAAGATGTACATGGACCTGCGTAGTCAGTATTGGTGGCCTGGAATGAAGAAAGATATCGCGTCTTATGTTTCCAAGTGTCTCACGTGTGCAAGAGTCAAAGCCGAGCATCAACGACCAAGTGGTTTACTTGAACAACCCGAAATCCCTATGTGGAAATGGGAACATATATCCATGGATTTCATAACCAAGTTACCTCGTACTCCTCGTGGCCATGATAGTATATGGGTGATTGTTGACCGTTTGACCAAAACGGCACACTTCATACCAATTCGAGACACTTACAAAGTTTCGAGACTGGCCCGCATCTACATTGATGAAATTGTGAGTCGTCATGGCGTGCCGTTACACCTCATATCCGACCGAGACGCTCGTTTCACTTCGCACTTTTGGTTGTCTATGCAAGAACTCTTGGGTACCCAATTGGATTTAAGGATGGCTTACCATCCCCAAACTGATGGTCAAACCAAACGAACAATTCAAACCCTCGAGGATTTGCTACGACTATCTGTCCTTGACTTTGGTGGTGATTGGGATACGCATTTACCGCTGGCGGAATTTTCGTATAACAATAGTTATCACTCGAGTATCAAGATGGCACCGTTCGAAGCACTTTATGGTCGTAAATGTCGATCACCGATCTGCTGGACCGACATTGGTGAAAACTTCATCACAGGTCCTGAGCTTATACAAGAAACGACCGATAAAGTCTCTACAATCCGCAAGAACCTTGAAGTGGCAAGAAGTCGACAAAAGAGTTATGCCGATAAGCGTCGTAAGCCGTTGGAGTTCCAAGTTGGTGACATGGTTCTTCTTAAGGTTTCACCGTGGAAAGGTGTTGTTCGCTTTGGAAAGAAGGGTAAACTGGCTCCAAGGTTTGTAGGACCTTTCAAAATCTTGAAAAGGATTGGGAAAGTGGCTTATAGACTAGAACTACCTTCTGACCTTAGTGGAGTTCATCCTGTGTTCCATGTCTCAAACATGAGAAAGTGTTTGACCGACGAGGGTCTGCATGTTCCACTGGAAGACATCCAGATCGATGATTCATTGCACTTCGTTGAGAAGCCTGTTGAGATTATGGACCGAACCCTGAAGAAGACCCGAACAACTACCACATCGATCGTCAAGGTTCGTTCGGAGAACAAGTGCGGGGCTGAGTTCACGTGGGAACGTGAGGAACATATGAAGAAGAAGTATCCACATTTATTCTTATAGTTTTATTTTAATTTCGGGACGAAATTCTTTTAAGTTGGGGAGACTGTAACATCTTGTCATTTTGGTTAATTAAAAGTTAGGTTTGTTATAATCTTGCAAGGGCCATTGTTGTCATTAATGTAACTATGACGGTTATTTATGGTTGTTTCCCTTTGATATTTAATTTGAAAGTAATATTTTAACTATTAAAAGGAGCATAACAATAATAATCATACTAGTAATAACAATATTAACAAAAACTAATAATAATAATTTGTAAAACTTATTAAATTTAAAAAGGTTTAAAAGAAGTTCAGGGGGTTATAATGTCAATTTTGAAACTTCAAAAGAAAGTTATTAACATGAAATAACAAAATGTAAACCACAAGGACCATTGGTGTAAATTTCAAAATCCAAACCCCCATTTTTCCCGCAATTCCGGTGGGTGCTCCGGCCACCTCCGGCTAACTCCGGCGTGTTTCAAAAGTGGGTAAATCGACCGATTCATGACCAAAAACCGATCCCCAACCTTACTATAACCTAAATCGAACTTAAATACAACATTTAATCGAATTAAAACCCCCATTATCAGTCAGATCAAGTAGGTAACCGATCACCATTAAACCCCCAAGCCGTTCAAGCACTAATACTCAATAATAACCAAATTAAACGCACCTACACAATCATCTAAATGTTTCTAAACGATTACAACTCACAAATCCAACTGAAGCAAACATAATCATCGAATTCGACCACCCACTCCGTCGTGACCTGCAACTATTCGAACACCACCATTCGTGCTTCAAAACTTGCAATTAGTTGGGGGCTTTGATTCGTAATTACTCCTTGAAGCTTCCTACAAAGTTAATTTGATTATCATCAACATTTCCCCATCAATCAAACGTACATTGGTCGCGGCTTGTTCTCGTCAATTCTTGACCTTGTTTCAATCCAAATCGGGTAATTGAACATACCTAATCATTCGTCTTTACATGGGGAATGAAAGCCCCATGATTGCAAATGCTTACAAAACCGAATTGAACTTCAATTTGGATAAAAGTGAATTAGGGTTCATGGGGATTTGGGGGAAATGGGTTAAAGGTGTTTAAAATCACTTGGAACCAAGTGATACCGCGGCTGTATGCCTTGGTTCACTGGTTCCCCACTTGCTTGTCCACCTTGAGGTCCCGGGTTCGAACCCGGGCACCCTCATATATTTTTTTAAAGGTTTTTCAGCCTTAATAAAATTATAGAAAATTTTAATATATATAAAAATTATTTCTATAAACTTCAAATATTTTTAAAAGCCGCCAAATATTTTCTGTAAATTTTCTAAGTTTACATAAATATATTTTATTAATAAAACATTTTTACAAAAATTGTTCTTGAATAATTTCTTGTAAAAATGGATTATAAATAATGAATAAAAAACTATTATTAGTCCAAACGTTCGCTTCAAGTAATATTGTTTAAATTGTACTTATTTCTTTTAGTTATAAAACCTTACTCTATATACTTTCCAAGTTATTACAAATGTTCTTTTCACATCTTGGTATAAAACATAAATATAGTATTTCTATACCCCTTTTTTATATTTTCACACTTTTGGGATGAAACATGTTACATTGTAAACTTTGCACTTGTAAACACGTTTGATTCTTGTAAACCTATGGCAATTTACTTGTATGTTGTGGTTAGTTGAACTTTGTGACTACCATGTAATGTCGAATATATGTACAATCATTAACTATTGCTAGCCTAGCGAAGTCATAGATCTATGGGCCAGACAAGCCTGCTTGGTTGATTCAAGTACACTTAGCTAATCGTATATACTTTTAAACGTTTGAGACTTGTAAAACTTTATTGAGATTTGATTGTGCATTTCTGTCTTACATCCCTAGTTTACTTTGTTCTCTAATTTACAACATGAATTGTCATCTTTTATATACTTATGTATTACAAACTATGGAAATCTCACCAACATTATTGTTGACCTTTTATTTTTAACATGTTTCAGGAAACGCTCAAGTTTGATTGATATCTTCAAGTGCTTTCACATCTAGGAATGGACCTAGCTAAATAAACAAAATAAATTGGATTGTTACAACTCGTGTTATGTTATTTACTTATTGAGACTTATGTTTGTAATGATACAATTGGCACTTATGATTAATATATATGGGTTATTAATAACGTTATGTGGCTGTGAACGATCTTAACCCTCACACCTCGACATTTCCGCCATCAAGGTTGGGGTGTGACACGTAAGACGGAACCATAAGAATGGTCCAGTTGTACGATTGAACCATACGCATGGTCCAGTCGCACGAATGGGCCCAGTCGCATCTAATATGGGCCGAGGCCTGTATATACCAGTTTCAATATGTAGAGATATAAGGATTCAAGAGGGAGTCTGCCCGGAGCCTAGGGCTGCCGGATAAGAGGGGAGATCATGCTCGATCTCCCCTTGCCAAGAGTCTTGATTCATATGTTGTAACGAGCTTGTAATCGTTAGGTTTAATCAATGAAACCAATTTTTGATAGTTCGTGTTATGGATTTGACTTTTGGTTTTGGTTGTTTATCCTTCCATCAAGAACACGCTCGGATGTTTACCGATCCAGCGACTTCACAATTGGTATTAGAGTCGGTTACTGCTAGAATGATCTAACAATCATTCTAGCAACCTGAGCTCTTGATTTCTGGATCTATTCCATGTTCTTTGATGTTAAACCCACTTCGTTTTCTTCGTGTTTTGCTCAGATCTTGTTATTATCACCCTTACAAATCTGATGATGTCTATTTTGGTTCGGTTCATGTAATATTCATCGGATTAGGGTTTTTGGCAGCCATGGCAGCTGCAGATCTGAAACTCTGCGTGCAGACCCACTCATGCAACTGGACCATGTGAATGGACCAGTCGTGCGACTGGACCATGCTAATGGACCATTCGTATGACTGGACCATGCGACTGGACCATTCGTACGACTGGACCATACGAATGGACCATTTGTACGACTGGACCATGCGAATGAATCATTCTTATGTTAGTCGTGCGACTGGACCAGTCTTATGTCCAGTCTTATGCTCAGTCGGACGAATATATCATTTGTATCATCCATTCACACGAATGTGATATTTGTCCTCCATGTCATACGAATGAACGGTGTTCCAGAACCAAAAAAAAAGAGAGTCTGGAACTACCTATTGTACAGATTTAAGGATAAGCAAAGCACATTCACCCTAAGGTTCTTACGTCAAACAAGTTCAATGGATACCCCATTATTCGTTGGACTTCCAGAATAGGTGAATGTTGTTAGAACACGAAAGAGAGAAAAGAAGATATCAGCAGTCGGGGCTGATTTTGTGGGGTAGTCAGGAGCATCTGACTATTTATGGGCCGATCAAGTTATATCTATCCGTACAGAGAGGATTCTCATTCTTAGGGGGAATCCATGTATAGAGAAATTAAAGACGCAATCAGAAAGTGATGATGTGAGCAGGTTTCTGATGATGAATCTACATGCATGCTGGTTTGTTTGATATTGTCAGCTGTGGATTGGAGCCTTCAACCTTTTGCCCAATACACCGTATGAAGACGCTAGGAGAGCACAATGTTTATATATTGGGATATGCTGAATGTGAGGGGGAATTTCTACAGTTGTTAATGTTAATCAGGTTAGACTGTGTGAAGATTGAAGCAATGGAAAACTGTTCATGTCATTATCTAGAAAAATCAGTCATATGGGGAATCTTGCTGCTATGATGGAGTTCTGTAAAGTAAACGAAAGCTATTGTGCCTAAATTTATTTTCAGGGATACTGTAGCAACCTGATAGATCGGCAACATTGGCTAATAATGGTTGTTCGTTTGATTCTATTGGAAACCAGAGCAAAGATTGACAGAAGATTGTAAGAGGTGTTATCTACTATTCGCAAGCAACGTCCAAGGGGGAATTTGTTGGAGCATATATTGTCATATATAGTGTGTCCGTTGCTTGACGAATAGTCTAGGCTTAATGCATTACACCTGATATGTTGTAAACACATGAAACTGGATCATTCGCAGGAGCATATGCGAATGAGACTCAGTCGTACGACTGAGCCATGCTAATGGACTAGTCATGCGACTGAGAGATGCGATTGGGGCATTCCTAAGACTGAACCATAAGAATGGTCCAGTCGTACGATTGAACCATACGCATGGTCCAGTCGTACGATTGAACCATACGCGTGGTCCAATCGCACAAATGGGCCCAGTCGCATCTAATATGGGCCGAGGCCTATATATACCAGTTTCAATGTGTAGAGAGATAAAGATTCAAGAGGGAGTCTGCTTGGAGTCTAGGCTGCTGGATGAGAGGGGAGATCATGCTCGATCTCCCCTTGCCATGAGTCTTGATTCTTATGTTGTAACGAGCTTGTAATCGTTAGGTTTTATCAATGAAACCAATTTTTGATAGTTCGTGTTATAGATTTGACTTTTGGTTTTGGTTGTTTATCCTTCCGTCAAGAACACGCTCGGATGTTTACCAATCCAGCAACTTCACAGCATGACCAGTGACTCATCATGCAAACACTTTATAAGATTCGACATATGAAATGTGTTATGAATCTTACTTAGCTCATTAGGCAACTTTAGATGATAGGCTATTGATCCAACTCTAGCAATTTGTTTTGAGTGGTCCAATATAACGAGGACCCAACTTACCTATTTTAGTAAAACGAATGATGCCTTTCTAAGGTGATTCTTTAAGCATAACTTTATCTCCCACTTGAAATTCCAGAGGTTTTCTTCTTCAATCGGCATAGCTTTTTTTTCGGTCTTGTGCAACCTTTAATCTTTCTTTAATTTGTATTATCTTATAAGTTGTCTCCTAAATGATTTCAGGACCTGATAGCTGACTGTCACCACCTTCAGACCAACACACCAGGGTTCTACATTTCCTCCCATAGAGTGCGTCGTAAGGTGCGGCTTTTATACTTGTGTGATAACTATTATTGTACGAGAATTCGATTAAAGGCAAGTGTTCATCCCAGTTACCACCAAAGTCTATCACATAAGCTCTTAACATATCTTCTAAGGTCTGAATTATCCGCTCACTTTGTCCATCTGTTTGCGGATGATATGTCGTACTAAGGTTTACTCGAGTTCCCATCTCACGTTGGAAACTTTGCCAAAATCTTGATGTGAAACGACTGTCTCTATCAGAAACAATGGAGATCGGTACTCCATGTTTTGACATAATTTCATTAACATAGATTTTAGCTAGCTTATCCATTTTGAAATCTTCCCGTATTGGAAGAAAATAAGCTGATTTTGTCAATCTATTGACTATCACCTAGATCATATCATACCCTCATCTTGTTCTTGGGAGTTTCATTATAAAATCCATTGGAATCATATCCTACTACCATATAGGAATTTCAAGTTGTTACAAATAGCCAGAGGGCTTCTTATGTTCAGCCTTAACTTATGAGCATGTTAAGCACTTCTCTATATATTATGCAATTGACCTTTTCATTCCCAGCCACCAAAGATCACTTCTCAAATTTCTATACATTTTATCGCTTCCCGGATACACTGAATATTTAGACTTATGTGCTTCACTTAAGACTAAATCTTGTAATCCTCCATGGTTTGGAATCCACATCCTACCATTAAGTCTTAAGATTCCATCATCCCGGTTACTAATAACTTTACTATTCCAATCATTCCTTCCTTTTTAATCATATCTTCTTGTAGAGCTCTTTGTTGTGATTCTTTTATTTGGTTGACTAAACTCATTTTAACATATAACCTTATAGCACGAATTCTTATTGGCTTTATTCTCTCCTTTCTACTTAACACATCTGCAACAACATTTGTCTTCCCTAGTGATATCGAATTTCACAATCATAATCATTCAAAAGCTCCATCCATCTTTGTTGTCGCATGTTAAGCATCGTCTGATTAAAGATGTGTTAGAAACTCTTATGGTCTGTGTAAATTACACACTTAGTTTCATATAGGTAATGTCTCCAATTTTTTTAAAGTAAAGATTACTGCACCAAGTTCTAAATCATTTGCGGTGTAATTTTTCTCGTGCACTTTTAATTGTCTTGATGCATATGCTATGACTTTACCTCTCTGCATCAATACACAACCAAGACCGTTACGAGAGGCATCACAATACACCACGAAATCTTAAATTCCTTCTGGTAATGCTAGAATTGGAACATTACTAAGTCTTTTCTTTAGAATATTAAATGCCTCCTCTTGCCTTTCTTCCTATTCAAATTTCACAGACTTTTGAGTTAATCTGGTTAAAGGGATAGCAATTTTAGAGAAATCTTGAATAAATCTTCTGTAATATCCTGCCAATCCCAAGAAGCTGCAAATTTCAGTAGGCTTTTTTGAAACTTCCCATTTCATGATAGCCTCAACCTTAGTAGGATCGACTTGAATACCATGTTTGCTAATTACATAACCAAGGAATTGGACCTCTCTCATCCAAAATTCACACTTTGAAAATTTTGCATAAAGCTTTTCTTCTCTTAATAATTCCAAGATTGATCGTAGATGTTTTCATGATCATCTTTGTTCTTTGAACAAATAAGTATGTCATCAATGAATACAATGACAAACCTATCTAAATATGGCTTGAAAATTCTATTCATCAAGTCCATGAAAACCGCCGGTGCATTCGTTAGCCCAAATGGCATAACGAGAAATTCATAGTGTTCATATCTAGTTCTAAATGTCATCTTAGGTATGTCACTTTATCTGACTTTTAATTGGTAATAACTGGACCTAAGATCTATTTTGGAGAAATAACTTGAGCCTTGAAGCTAATCGAACAAGTCATCAATTCAAGGTAACGGGTATTTATTCTTAATTGTGA
Organism: Flaveria linearis; assembly: GCA_024085815.1. NCBI lineage: Eukaryota > Viridiplantae > Streptophyta > Magnoliopsida > Asterales > Asteraceae > Flaveria > Flaveria linearis. The sequence continues at coordinate 29,134,474 of CM044016.1, read as the reverse complement.
CTTTGTTGAAATCTCTGTAATCAATGCACATTCGCATCTACCCATCTTTCTTCTTCATAAATAAGATAGGATCTCCCCAAAGAGGCATGCTTCGGTGTATAAATTCTTTATCTAACAATTCTTGTAATTGTTCTCGCAACTCTTGCATTTTTGTTGGAGCTAAACGAGACGGTGCTTTAGTAATGGGTGCGGTTTCGGGTATCAAGTAAATTCCAAATTCAACTTGTCGATCTCATGGTAAACCACGTAAGTCCTCCGGAAATAATTCTAGATAGTTAGAAACTACCAAAACATTCTCCATTTTCCTTTCTTGTTCCGCTACCATCACATAGGCCATGTACACAATGCGTTCTTTTCTCAAACATTTATTAGCTTTAATCAATGAAATTATACTACTTGAGCTCCTAGGATGGTCATCTTGAATAGTAATTCATTTGCCAATGGGTGAGTAAAGTTCTCAATCTTTCTACCACATATAATCCATGCTCGATTAGCTGTCAACCAGTCCATTCCTAGAACTACATTAAAACCACCTAATTCCATACGTAAAAATCCTACTGTGAATTGGTTGTTGCTTAAGCTAACAGTGCAATTCTTTATTATATCAAGAATTTTAATCTTTTCACCATTAGCAGTTTCAACTACAAAAGCTTTTCCTAACTTTTGAACATTTTTATTCAAATAAGGAGCAAAAGTAGTAGATACTAAACTTCTATTTGCACCCGAATCACATAAAATACTAGCATAGATATTATTAACAAGAAAAGTACTGGTAATGATGTCATCAGCTGCATGACCCTCTTTAGTATTCATAACAAAAGCACGAGTGTTACCGTGTGTTTGATTCTCACCACCTTTAGATCCTGATGCTCCTTGTTTTATTTTCGGACAATTAGAACGAACATGTCCCTTATCATTACATTCAAAACATGTTAGAGATTCAGTACAATCTCCAGTAATATGATCTTTCTTAGAGCATTTGTAATAGACTTGGGAACCACATTCCCCTAAATGATGCTTGTTAGATTTCCTGCATCTTGGTCGGTTATCATTGAATCCTCTTTTCTGTTGTTTAAATCCAAATTTCTTTCCACTCCTTTTATCTTCCCATTTTCTTTTAAAACCACTAGACTTGTAGTCCTTCGAATCTTTAACTCGAATTAATTCTTCTGTTATCTCACCTACCAATTCCACAGCTGACTCTAAAGTGTTGGGTTTTGCACCTCTAATTGTTCCTCTGATTTCAGGCACTAAACCCCAGATGTAACGATTTATTTGCTGAAATTTTATTTGAACCTGACGAGGAACTAGCCTTGACAATTCATTAAATCTTATGGTATATTCCCGGTGACCTGTTCTATCATTTCCAGTCTAAGGAATTCTGCCTCTAACTTTTCCACCTCATATCTTGGGCAAAACTTTCCATGACTGACTTTTTAAATTTTTTCCACCTCATGTTGTTTACCGCCTCCTTTTTTTATTTTTCACAATGTTCTTCCACCAACTATGGGCTTCTTTCTTAAATGATTGCTCTGCAAATCGAACCTTGTCTTTTTCATTGCATTCACAAATAGTCAGTACCGACTCTATCTCATCCAACCATCTAAGAGCTTCAGTAGCACATTTTTACCTGTAAAATCATCTGGTTTACATGACTTGAAAATTTTATAACTACACCCCTTCTTGTCTTCTTCATTAAGATTAATCACTTCAGGTTTGTTGTGTTTCTTATTGACATTCTTATGTTTCACAATGTTGTTATTGCTTCCTTTATTGTCATTATGAAAATCTTTTTCTTGTGACCCATGTTGAGTGTGAGATTTCCTTATTTTAGTGTTCCTGGAGTATTCTTCATTGTTCTTAGGATTAGCAAACACGGCTGCAATTCTTCAGTAATCATTTTTCTTAACTCTCTTCTTTGTAATTCTAAATCTAAAATAGTTTTCCATGTTTGGAATTAGTGGAAACGATTTATCAAGGCCCTTATCGTTCGCTTTTTTCCTTACCCTTATTTTTCTTGAAAGGTCCATCCTTATTGACATCATCAAAAGGGCGAGTACTTGACTTAGACATATCTTAAAATAAAAGAAATATTTTTAATATTTTTAGTTCATGTTTTGACTATATACTTTTTGTTTTAAGAATCTTATACTTATAGCATATCTAGAATTCTTTGATCTAAGTACATAGACTTAATTTGTAATGTAGGGCCCTGTTCCTAGGGAACCTCACTGTTGGTCATTCACAGCAAAACATAGGTTTAAGACGTGCATTTAGATATATTCATCGCAACGGAAAAATATAGTAATTGCAATTTATTACAACTTGATTAAATTTAAGATATAAACATTATCTTTAAACATCGAATAGTCTTTAAAATTCTCTTAATATTCTTCTTCATCAGGGATGCTAGTCTTCAGATGCCAAGAAGCGTTAGCTCCATGCTCCCATCCTACAAGCCCAAAAGCTCACATGTCAATTAATATGCACAATAGGTTTACATCATTAACAACTTTTGTAAAAGGTAGTAACTTTAACATTTGAAAACAATCATCACCTATCAGAACATTGATTTCACAAATGATCGCTTTATCACTATTTTACCATTAATTATTTACTATCGCTCTTCTTTATCCGTCAATTCCCAGTTACTATCGGTGCCTATGATAAACACAGGACTTTACCGACATGCCGATTTAGGCCTTACTGTCGTACCCAAACAGGCCATTATTGTCATGCCAATCCAGGCCTTACTGACCTGCCTGTTCGAGCCTATACTTTATCATTGTGAGGGCACAACAGATGCAACCCTCCTTTATCAATTGCTTGCAAGACTTTACTTTATCAAGATACATGTTATGGGCCCAATAACAGTTCTTTAAGTTTCACTTATATCTTTAGTTCTCACATGCACTTAACACATAATAAGAAGCAAACTCTTAGTCTAAGCATTCACATTTCATCAAACACGAGAGTTAAACCAGATAACTGACCCTCCGGGGGAACAGCGGGGGTTCGGGGCGGCAACCCCTGACAGTGGGGTACTAGGGGCTGCAGCCCCTAGTGGGGTCCAAGGGGCAGCGCCCCTAGTGGGGTCCAAGGGGCAGCGCCCCTGGATGGGGCCGGGCTGCCAGGTCAACGTGCCCGAAAATTATTTTGAACTATTTAAATGGCACATTTTACTTTAGAAAATTTTATCTTCTTGATAAAAGGTCTTAAAAACCGTCATGATAAAAGTATGTATTTTAGTATGCATATCACCCCAAAACATTGAAAACGGGTAAAGGAGGGGTCTAGAACTCACCTGAACTTAGCAAAATAGCTTCAATTCTAAGTTACTTAAGCTATAGTCCGAATACCCCAAGCTGCACGGAAGTTAATACACAAAACGTCATTTTCGTCACAATTTCGCTGACAGTTACGCTGGCAGTTTCGCTGGCAGTTTCGCTGGGTAGCACTTCTGCCAGTTTCGCTGGACAGATTCGCTGCCGTGAGCGCCCAACTTTCGTTGGAATTTCCTAGATTCGCTAAGTCTTAATGGTTTTCACGAACACAGTAGTTTCGCTAGGGCGAAACTACAGTTTCGCTGGAAACTCTCTTAGTTTCGCTGGATGAGTCCACAGTTTCGCTGATCGGGCTCACAGTTTCGCTGGATGCATAAAAATGATGAACCAGCCCGTTTTTAACCCAAAATCTTAACTTTTTACGTTCAAATCCTTGGTTTACCATCCATGAAACCATATCTAACCTTTTTACACGTTTTCATACGTAAAAATTTGACCTTTATGTGTTTCTTTGAAACTTTTTAAACCCAAAACCCTAGAAATCCGGATCTGTTCTAAAAGGGATGTTTGGATGACGATTCTTACTTTGATTTGTTGCTCCTTTCTTGTGGTTTGAAGCTCCAACACCCAGATCTTCAATCTTCAAAACAACCAAGCTCCCAATCCTCCAAAATCTTCACTTTCTCACTCTACTTTCTCTCTCTAGAAGCTTGGGGCTATGGTTGCAAATAGGGAGATGAGGCTGATCATGCATGTTTAAGGGCTGATTAAGGGCCCTTAAACCCATCAAAACATAGCCTATTAAGGTTAATTTAGTCCATAGCCCACTATCTTCCTTATTTAATTTAATTAACCCTTAAAAAGCCTATCATTATTAAATGGCTCGCTTCGGGAATTTCGGGCCGTTACATGTAAATACTTAACTCTCTCCCTCTCTCTCTCTCTCTCGGGCATTGATAACAATTATAACATAACAATGCTATTTCACATAAAACATACTTATTATACCAAAACAATTAAATAAAAAGAGTACAATATTAAAATAAAACATACAAAGGAAATAACATTCGAAATAAATGATTACATCATCACTTATTTTTTTCTAAATTTTTTAACCTTCTCCCATTGTTTCTGTACCAGTCTCTTTCCCTTTCTATAGATTGGGTCCGGGTCAGAATCTCTGCAAGTTCTAATGGATCGATCTGAGACCTAGATAACCAACGAGTAGGATCACCTACATAGTCAAAACTAGATGATCCTGAATATGAGCTCCTTGGTGGCTCATAGTAGGGAGGGTATACTAGATATTGTGGGAAATGAGGATAGGGTGCGTATGGGGGTATATGGGGTATGAATGATAAGGTGATGGTGGTGAAGGATAATAGGTAGCAGCTACAAGTGGAGGTAATAGTAGGGCATAAGACTCCATTCGGCTACAACGAAGAGCTGCCTTCATCATTTCCTCCTCAGAAGAGAATCCGTGCATAACACCATAATAGTCTAGTTGATGCTCATATGGTATAGGCTCCTTCCTATATGGGTATTTAGGTTCTAATCGACTTATGGGTTTCTGAGCTCTAGAAGAACGCTCATCATGATCAACCGTCATCGGCTCTGACTCATCAGGGCCATCATCATCTGCTTCATTCTCAATTGGATTCTCAGCAGTCTCATCTTCCTCCTCCTCTTCATCTTCTTCTTCTGGATTATCATTTTTGTTTGAAGATGCATGTTGTGGCAACTCATTGGGCACTTGGATCTTAATTGCAGTACCAGGTCGAACAGATTATCTAGGGGTTCATGTAGTCTTACTACTGGTAGCTTTCATAAATTTCCCAAACTTCATGGTTAGGGATGGGGATTTTGGCTTTGTTGCTGAAGGGATATAAGTGACATATCCTGACAAATCGCGTGACAAGTCGAGTTCATTGGCCAATTGAGATTTATTTGGATCTTCGGACGATCCATCATTAGTTCTAGGCTATGATGATTTACCACGTTTAAATAAAGACCCAACACCCTTTCCTTTTCCTGACGTTCCATTCTTGAAATACAAGTAGATGTTAAAGCTTAATCATACTTAATGCTTTGCACTGAACCTTTAAGCATCCAATCCTACAAATTAATACTTGATAATTTTAACTCATACAATAAAGAATACCAGTACACACACGTAATGGCAAGTTCATAATTTCAGTGATCAGGTGTAATTGTCAAATTGCCTTGCACGATAATACTAATATTTTCCTATTAAGCTTTCTAATATGATTGAGATTCTGCCAACACTTAATGAATTGAATTCTATGGTTAAAGCTTAAAATTATACATGAACCATAATTCGCTAAAACCTTCGGCTCTGATACCGATCTGTCACACCCCACCTAAACGGGGCCTAAGATGACCGATTGGCATAGACTTATAGCGGAAAGCTTACAATATATTAATAGAGACCATTTTACAATACGAAGTAAGACCAATTTTCTTAGTACAAAAGTAAACTACAAGATAAGCTAAAATCTAGTCTTCACAATAAGTCTTCTAAAACACCTTCAAACTTCTTAAAATATTACGATCAGCAAAGACTTTAAAATTCTTAACACCTTTTTCTACTAGCACCGAGTAATCTAGAGAGTCAAATGTCTATAGGTTCCTTAAAATACATGCTCAAAATATACGTCAGCATAAAGCCGGTGAGTTCATGATACAAACATAAAAATTGTTACACGATGTATTATCAAATAAATTATACACAAATTAAATCTGACTCAATGGTTTTACTACCAAGAGAACCTTCGTTAACATATATAACATATTCGAGAGAGAGTTCACTAAGAAGCACATCGAATGCTTGCAATCCAGCCAAATATAATAGGTACCAATTATACGTATATATATCCCGAGCATTCATGCTTAATGATTTGTTAACATACAATTAATAAGAACAATACACCTAAAATCATTTGAACTCAAAATCATCATTAGCATGTATTCAGCCCCAAAATCATTTAAAAAGGGGAGTTTGATCATGAAAACTCACCTGTACTTTGACGGTTACTTGATCCTTTTACTTCTCAAGTAGTAAATGCTAACGGGTCAACCTAAAATACAACAAACATATTTATATTATTAGTTTCTAACAACTCATTTATCTTGATCTTGAATTCATAAGAACAACCTATAGCACCTAAAATGGAAGCTAAAGACTATAAATTTATCTAACAGATTCGTATAAATATATTTCTATGAAATATTTCTATTCGATTATCACTTAAAACAATCTTTATATTACTCATTGGACCCTAAACACTTTGTAACTATTGATTTCATTTAGATTATTAAACTTGTTATAACCTTAATTACAAGAATGTGCATCAAAATGCTTTATTAATAATTCACACACTCACAAATCTAATTAATACATTACTTCATCATCTTAATATCAACATTTCTTAAAATTAATCTTGGGAATTAATTCATATTATGAACTTTAATATTCTTTCTAGTTTCTCCAACCTAAAACATCAATCAACCTACTTTATTTTTGTTCTTTCAAAACTATTTCTTTAAAAATCATACTACTCTTATATTTGGAAGGATTCTACATACCTTTGATGATGATGATGATAATGATCTCTAAATGTTCATGTTCTTTTACTCCACACCTAATTATATCATAAACTTTTCTAAATCACAAATCGTAGATACCTTAATATCTTAAGAAATTTGGGTAAATAGTCACTAATTCATAAGAAAGCTTAATGTTAATCTTACTAATAACAATGAGCACCTGAATCCTTTGCTGTTGGATTGTACTATCAGCCTTCCTTTGCAAATAGAGATTCTTAATCAACATAGCAGCCCTAACTTTGCAACATAGGAAGAGTTATCAGCTTCTAAACATTCTGTTTGTAGAGGATTCACCACAAATCAGTGATTCGAATCTTAAATTGTATAAAAACTATGAATTTATGAATTATTGATGCTTACCTGAACATAAATATATCAATTTCTTCTCTGTTTTGAAGTTAAAAACTCTCAAACAGAAACTCCAAGTACATGATCTTCTTGTTCCTCCTTTTTGCTGCTAATCTGGGTCGATTTAGACCACAAACACCACGAATTTTGCGGTGTAAATCATTCCAACAGCTTCAATTTACAGATTAACTTACTTAGCAGCTCTTGATGCACACTTTAGTTGACCAGAAATGCTTCAGATGATAATTAAGATGAACGATGATGATGATTTAAAGGTGAACTGAGGATCTGCAGCTTCAATTGAGAGGATTTCCAGGTGTTTGTGTAGGTTTAAGCATGGCAAGCTGAGAAGAAGAAGTGTCGATGGGTAGAGAAAACGTGGCAGCCCTAGCTTTATTCTGCTGGGGCTTTTAAAGTTTCACAGTTTGGCAAAAACAGCCCTTCAACTTGTATTTTTATTATTTTTGCACTTTAACTTTTGGGTATCACATAGTCTAAAAAAGAATTTAATAATAATATTAGTAATTAATATAATTATCTAATAGGAGGGAGAAACGGGAAATTTTTTGATGTGCCAAAATATGATACTATCACATGCACTACTTAGTTAATTTGTTATTAGAGTGAAAAGATTCCAACTTCAATTTCGAATGGAAATGAATCAAAGTTCACAAATTCAAATCTCTATAATAATAAATAAAAATCTTCAGTGGCACCTGTCACTATCCAATGATTCCTCAACTTTTTTTTATCCGCCACTCTCTCCTATTAATTATACAATTTTTTTAATTGTTTTTATAATATATATTTTTTATCTCACTCCTAATAAATGATTCGTATAATTATTTTTATAGAGTGTTTTATATATTTTTTAAAAAAAGTTAGGATTATTCATAAAATATTTTCATAAATTAAACATTTCTTTTATTTTTTTATAAAACATTTCTAAAACTATAGGCACGAAGGGTATTTGAATTGTTGCGGGGCCTGATGTGTACATAGTCCACATCTGCTCTTTAACGGTGATTCTAGCTGCCACTCTGATGTATGCTTTTTCTTTCTCTAATTCTTTAGCTGTTTTATTTTGGTATCCTGTATGCTATGTGTCGTATGATTTATTTTACGATGTCTTGCTATCATTATGTAGAATTGTTGCGGGGGCCTGATGTGTACGTGGTCCACATCTGCTCTTTAGCGGTGATTCTAGCTACCCCTCTGATGTATGCTTTTTCTTGCTCTAATTCTCCACTGTTTTATTTTTATATACTGTATGTTAGGTGTTGTATGATTTATTTTACGGTGTCTTCCTATCATTATTGCTTTTGCTATCGAGTCGGGGGTCTCTTTGAAAGAGGTCTCTCTACCTAACAAGATAGAGGAAAGACTCGCCTACACCTACCCTTCCCAGACCCTGCTTATTGAGTGGGATATACTGGGTTTGTTTGTTTGTTTGTTTGTTTTCTAAAACTAAGTATATAATTCTTATAAAATATGTATTAAAAACTATATAGTATTTTATAAAAATATAAAATGACTAAGAGTATAGTATTATATTTAGCCAACCCGTATAATACACGAAGTTTCTAACGTAGTATTATTATATATTGAAAAACCAAATACATATTGGTTGCAAATTCGTTGTTCTCAATTTCGAGTGTTCCTAGTTTAATTCCAATATTAATTTAATATATGTGATTGCTATCTTACGAATAACAAAAATAAAGATGTCAACTTAGCAAGAGAAAAAGATAGAAAAAGATATTCTTTTCTTTATTATCCCTATATATCTCATGAATCAATGATAACATATCTTATGTTTGACTTATATTTCATTTTACACATGGTTGAGAAATTGAATCACTTCGCTATGTGAAAGAATCATGGGTAAATCAAATCATTTCGTTATGCGAAACAATCATAGGTAAATCGAATCATTTCGCTATGCGAAACAGTCATAGGTTTTGTTTTACACTGGGTTCAAGAAAAAATACAATTCAATATAAACGTTTATAAATCAAAAGTAACCAATGATACTTAACTCAAATGATTAAAATGATACACCCATGATATATGAAAATAAAAGTATCTTATATTTAAATCTCACTTTAAACAAAACTACTCAATATTTAATCAGGGTTTCTTAGTTTTTCAAAAACAAAATTATACATTTAACGTTCTTGATTGATTCAAACATTAGGATAGATTAAGAGAAAAAAATCGAATATTTCATATCTTATTTAAACTTTAGCACCTAGGAATATGAATATGCATATTGCATATTATCCTACACCTAGCACCAATGCATGTGTTTATCAATTCCATGATCAATAAATCCCGACTTTTTAAATTACTTCAACGAATCGAAACCCTAAAACCACAATCTTCACGTATAAACCCTTATCCTCAACCACAAATATTCATCACCGTCAATAAATCTCAAACCTCTCATCTTCAATCTCAAAATCCCACAAACCCCTAAACCCTTGATCACCAATGGCCATAAACAATGCTGAAAGCAACCCCCACAAACCACAAGACACCATCAATCACAATCGACCAATGGGTGACGATAAAGTTGATAGCTTGAAGTCACTCAACGCATTGTTGCTCAAAGAGACTGTTGAGAGGCGTCAGCAGGTTGATTCGCTGGTTCAGTTGAAGAATCAGTTGGAATTTGAGTATAGTCGGTGTGTGATGGGTAAAGATTCGTTACAGTTGGAGATGAATGTGGTGTGTGATGAAGCTGTGGTGATGGAGATTGAGAAATCGATGGCGTTTGTGGTTGTGAATTGTTTGGTGGAGGAGGTGATTGGGGGTTTGGAGGGGGAGTTGAAGAGTGTTTTGGGGGAAAAGGGTGAGATTGAGAGGTTGATTAAAGAGAAAGATGAGGAGATTGGGATTTGAAGAGGCGATTGGAGGAGGTTTTGGTTGAGATTGATGAGGAGAGAGGTGTTTCGAGTCGTGTGAGTGATGAGAGGGATGAAATTAGGGCTGTTTTGGATAATCGAATTCGAGAGGTGAGTGAGTTGAGGGTGAAGGTTGCTGAAGCAGAGGAGAATGAAGGTCGGATTTCGAAGGAAGTTGCTGAATTGAAGGGTGAATATGATAGATTAATGGTGGAGAAAACGGATAGTGAGAGGCGAATTGAATCGATAATGAAGGAGAAGGATGATCTGCAAAAGGATTTGAATTCGTCGAATGGTGTGATTGATGAATTGCAGAGGAATGTTGCAGAAGTGCTTGAACAGAAGAAGGTGATTGAAGATGAGAAGATTGTGCAAGATGGTAAGAACTCTGAGTTGCAGGCTTCTGTTGATGAACTCAAGAAGTTGGTAGAGAGTATGCGAGTAGAAGAGGCTACATTGGTGGAGAAATTAGCTGATTTGGAGAAGAAATATGCTGCAAGTTCAAGCAATGAAGCGGAAATGAAGGTTGAAATGGACAGGTTGATTGAAGAAAAGAAGGAAACGGAGAGGCGTTTGGACGATTTGGCGAAGGAAAAGAGTTTGGTTACTGAAGATTTGGAGGCTGCCATGAAAGAGTTAGAGGAGCAGAAGCTTTCGTTTGAGCAGGTTGTTAAAGAGAAAACTGAACTGGAGGATGAGAAGATACTAAGGGAAAGTGAAATTGTTAAGATGAATGAGCAGCTAAACGTGTGTAAAGACATGATTTCATCACTGGAAACATCGTGTGCTAGTCAAACTGAGAAAGTTAAGGAGTTGGAAGTTGAAGTTGGAAGCTACAAATCTTCATTTGATCAAGCTACAATAGAGAAAGATGAGGTTCTCAAGCAACTTAACGATGAAAAGGCCATAACAGCTGATCTTAAACAGTCTATTACAGGAATGGAGAAGGAAATGGAAGATTTGAGTGAAAAGTTAGCAACTTTGACAACAGAAAACAAGAAACATTTAGGCGAAAAGAACCAGTTGGAGGATAGATGTGCAGGGTTGGTAAAAGAAGTAGCTGTTCTCGAAGCAAAATTCACCGAAAGTCGAATGGAGTTTGATGGTAAACTTGGTGCAGCAGAAGCCAACTCAAACAGGGTCTTGAATATCTTGAAGAAAACAGCGTCTGTTTGTGATGGAGAAGACAATGATATTGATCAAGAAAATGGTGTGGAAGAGGGGATCAAAGAGCATGTAGAAGGGATTAAAGAAATCAAGAGAGCTTTCAAGGATAAAGAGAGTAGATTAGAAGAGATGAAGAGGCAACTTGAGTTGGTTAAAAGCTCTGCAGCCGAAGCGCAAAAGGAGAAGAGCTTCTGGACAATGGTGTCATCTGCAACCACCCTTTTAGCCGCGGCTGCTTCTCTGGCGTATGTTGCTCGAGCTCATTGATTCAAATCAGCGTTTTTGAGGTTGAATTTACTAATACATACTGTTACTGAAACTGTAACGTGGTTGTGGGGTTATATAATAAAAGATGTTCATCTGCTGCTAGATGAAATTGATATCTTGTTTGATTTGCTCATGAATTGGTGTTTCGTTATTGTGTAAAAGAACCACTGGGCCTTCATTTTCATGTTTAAGTTAACTGGGACGATTTAATATAAGTTTGGGCTTTGACAATAGTAAAAGCCTAAAACTAGAAGTTTTGGCAAATCCTATCGGTTATCATATGAATCGGATCCCCTAAATCTTATAACTGAAAATGAGTTGAGTCGAGCCCAAGTTTGCATAAGCTGGAGCTTGATTTGTTTAAAATTTATTTCTGAATTTTTTTTCTTTTTATTTTATTTTTATTTTTTATTTTTATGTCAAGCATAGCTCGATTATTATTTTATTTACATATTCTTTGTATATTTTATATTTAATTGTATTTATTTATTTTAATGCTTCATGTAACATATCATAATTTTGTTATAATGATTATTATTTAAATAACTATATATTTAACAAGTCGGTTTGAGTTTGATATATGAAACTTGAGCTTAGCTTATTTATAAAATATATCATCACTACTCTAAAGGGTTTATCACACATATCTCCTTGTAACTAGTACACGACTCCTCTATATTAGGGATGTTTATGGTTCGGTTGTCGATTTTGACATAATTTTTTGGCCAAACCAGTAATTACGATTTTTTAAAAATACTAAACCAAACCGGCTAGATCGATTAAGTTGACCAGACCAACCAAACCAACAAAAATGGTTTGGTTTGGAAGGTTTACTGGTTTGAACTATATTTTTTATTGTTATATATATTAATAACTTAGTTTTCTCAAGTCAATACCAATTTGCTTTCTTACTCTTTCTCGAAATATAAACAATAATTTAATTAGTTACATATAAACATGAAAAACGCACACACAAAAGTAATATTTTCAATTTATAGAATTACAAAAACACCGTGTGAAAAGTGATTATCTCATACGATTCCATTACTAGAGGATGATATTATCACATTCAAACGTCATAGAAAATTAAAGCCAAACAATCCATTCAAAAGTTTAAAACAAAAGCAAACTATTATAAGTTTATAATAATTTTCATATGTCATAATCAATTATAGTTTCCAAAAACAAAATATTAAGTTTAACCAATTTACCTTTATTATTTGTTAAGATGATATTATATAACATATATACGGTCAGTTCGGTTTATATGGTTTAATCTAAAATGCAAACCGTAAAACAAACCATCAAAGCCGGTTTTTTAAATAGCAAACCGCAAACCTAACCACCAAGTTTTAAGCCGGCCAAACCAACCAAATTTCTTTGGTTCGGTCTGGTTTAGATGGTTTATGAACGCCCCTACTTTATAAAAGACTCTTTTATCTCTTCACCCATTTGCTTATGCAATACTTTATTTGTTTTACTTGTACCAATTACAAGACATCTTTATCGGTGCTTGTAAAATACAAAATTATTTATCCAATCTTATCTGTTGCTTGCAAAACTCCTTTGTCCGTCATTTAACTTTATATGTTTCTTTACCATCATATATTTATTCATACCTTTTGCCCTTCATTCATATTATATTCTTTAATCATACTATATATTTTGTATCACTATATATTTTGTATCACTGTCACATTCATTAATAACATTTTATAAGTTTCTAACATATTTTGTATCACTATCACATTCATTAATATCATTTTATAAGTTTAATCTTTACTTTACCATTCATATTCTCTTTAAAACCCTTTATGTAGTTAATCAAAGAGGCCAAATAGTTTGTTAGAAATGACCTGTGACACTTTAGCAAATACTTTAGTATGTGCCTACCCATCATTCAATTTTATATAGGGAAAACACTTAATTTAAGCATGCACAATGTTCAAATAATAAAAAAGAAGCATCTAGAACTCGGCTGAGGATGAGGTCGGATATATATCGTACACAACAAAAATTCTGACCTTTATAACACTCTAGAGTTACTATTCATCTGAGGCTATGAGCAATAGTTTATATGTGAAATGGTTAACTTTCACATACCATATTCGACTAGACTCTCATTCAAAACTGTACTTTCAGACAAAAATATGCTTTCACATGAACATGTAGACAGAGCTTTACTTTAGGACGAACTATACTTTCCAAAAATATAGTTTCTTCCACAAGTCTCTCAACTTTTGTCCATAACACTTTAGAGCATAAGTTGATCCGAACCTAGGTTGTCATCCTATGGACTTCCAGACATACATTCGACCGTAAATCTAAGGTCTTTAGACTATAACTTAACTTTAGCTTTATAATCAATAATTCACCCACACCTTTAGTTGAATGTCTAGGACTTACATCTAAATCATTCACAGACTTTTGTCAGAAAGACTGGAGACTCCCACTTATTACCGAAAAGCTTGTCAAGAACCTAATAAAGACGGCTATCCTTCTTTTTTTAACATAAATCAAGTTCCAATACTCTTACATTAAACTCATTAAACCTTTGAATACCATCATTTAGAGCATTAATCATTGTTAGCATACAATCTTTTACGTGAACATCTTTATCTTTTCATAGTAATACCGAAAACAAGCTTGTTACACGAAGATAATGAAATGACACCTTCTAAACCTTCAACTATAATCAACTGCGACCCCTGTTATTCCCTTTCATCCGCAACTCAAAGGTTTGGTGAAAACTTGAGCCCTTCAAGCTTTATTTCTCTATTTTCACTCTCTAGACTTGCAAGAATGATGATAATATGCTAAGGGGCGACTACTAAAGGGATAATAGGGTTACTCTTTTTTTTATTCTTCCAAATTAGCACCTTAAATACATACTCATTACATAATGAAACCCCACTGTATCTTAACAGTATTTCTTGTTAAACGTGCTAAAAGTTTAGGGTGTTACATTCCAATGTTGCCCTTATGATGGATGGTAATTAATCTTTAGAATTAAAGGAAATCACTATTTGCCATTTTTAATTGCAGCTTTTGATCTTGTTAATTTATGGTTTAGAATGACTCCTTTAGTAATTAATGGAATGCATCCCTATATATGTATGTATTTATGAAAGCTTTACACCTGTATCATAAATTTAGGAAGATGTCTAACTCAAGATGTTATAAAATGTACTCAAATAACATATAAGGTTATCCTTTTAAACATATTCTATTAGAGATATGGAAAGTGAGTATTTAAGATATTCTTTTCTTATCTCTTAACTATATGAGATGTAACACCTGTCCCAAATGAGTGTTTAAAAGAAGAAGAATGTTAAATATTTTTTTAACTTGAACATACTTTTAACATAAGGATTGATGTATGTTTACGACAAAGGATAACACATCAAGTCCGATTCTTGTAATATGCTGATGTGTGCGGTGTATATACATTTTTAATAATGATTTTTACAAATATAGATGATTTGGTATTTTTGTATTTTAACTAAAATAAACATATATAAAGATCAATAGATATAAAGATAAAAATCAAGAAAGATAATCAAGTAAAGATAATATTCACTTAGACTTTGAATCCACCTAACCAAATAATAACAACTACATAAATTTATGATGAGAACATTCTATATACATGTAAAATTGAAATAGACTAGATCACCATCAAAGCTACCTAATCATATGACTATTTGTAAAGTTAAAATGATGTTAACATAGTAACCACCTAAAGTCATTCCATAAAAATCCAATGATACAATTATGTTTAATATAGATATGTACTAAACTCCTATCAAGGTTATTAATATCATAATTCTTTGGAAAGCTAATACGATAAACACATACCAATTATCTCGAATCACATAATGAAAATAACATCATGAAGTCCTACAACTTATGAATATCATACCACGATTATATGAACTACAAGTTTACGGTCGTAAACCGTAATCACATATACATAATGATGCTAAATTCACAACGAATATAATGACTTTTTCAAGCATATACACAAGGATGCACATTTGACTAACAATAATACATTTTCAATCCCCATCCACAATTACTAGTCACAATTTAAGGGTTGGATCGTTATTTGAGTAAAACTTGAAGCTATTTACGGTTGGATTGTTATTTTACTCACAATTTGTTTTTGATGGATCTTTAAGTTTGAATTTGTTAAGAATTTGAATCCTTATTAAGCTGATAGCTTTAAGTCTCGCTCACAAATTACATTTAGTTGTGTTTTTAATGTGTTTTGTGAACGTAAACATATAAATTTTGATAGGTGTTAAAGAAGTTCCAATGCGTGTAAAATCGGTTAAGTGACAAAAGGCAAAATTATGTGTTAACAATCGAATTTGATGTTTTGTTCTTTGCCGTAAACGATCATTCATCCATATGTTAAATGCACATTCACGTAAAGGACCATTAAACTTTTTTGTTCTCTTCAAAAGCCCATCTAGGGTAAATGTTAAGAATTTCCCTGTTAAAGTAGTCCTTTGGTATTTCGTGTTCTTATATGTAAGCACTCGTAACTACAATAATAGGATCATCGGTGTAAAGCACCATCGGTAGAAACAAAGATATTACTAGCCATTAGTGGTAACAAACTTGTCAAATTACTTATGATATCCACTTTTACTAATGAATAATGATGACCAAAATTGCTATTGGTTAACAAAGTGAAGACCAAGTTGCTATTGATGATTAGTTTTGCAGCTTTGCTACCAATCATTAGTTGATGTAGCATCCAATATTGATGATTAAAATTGATACCAATTATCAAATTGAAGCAAATTTTATCAACTACGTACATATAAAGCAACTTCTTGTGCATAATACATATGTTAAAAGCAAATTTATTTCACCTTGACCAACCTATTGTACCCCACCAAAGCAATTACCAAAATAACGTTGATATTGACCTTTAGCTTGATCAGCACTAAGGGCTTTATCCCTTGGACCTCACCAGAGCTATCATCCTTTGAACATCGCTACCAGGAGATTAAGATGAGGTCTTTTGATAGAGATGGACACGAAAGCACTAGAGAGATGAATGTGACGATTAAATTACGTTAATCACTTATAAAACTATTTATTTATCTTTTCATTTTTATTTTTATAAAATTACATTTTCATCTTTACAGCTTTCTTGTTCATTAAGTTTTATTTGTTGTAGGTAGAGCTTGGGTAGATTACGTGTTTACTTAGGTTACACATATATTTTTAAGCTGTATAGATGTTATTTATATATTTAAGGCACATATATATTTTTAGATACAGTAAACCGAGGCTCAGACAAACGCACATGTCTATAATGTTACATTTAGATCATCATAGCCACAACGCGTGATGATTAAAAGGTGGCTCAGTACCGACGTCGTGTTACGGATGCACACCAAAGACAATCGCCAAGCCAAGGCAACCAACGACAGTTATGTGGTATCATCACAACCAGTGAAGAACCAGAACGAATGGTCTTATATGGGAAAAACTCTCATCATCATCAACAAAGTTAACAACCCAATGATAATGTCTTAGATGAGGTAGTACTCATCATCATTGACATAACAGATTACCCAACCACATAACATGTCGCCGCCAACAGAGAAAGTCGTTAATGACAACTCCGGGCAGCGACATCCATGATTTCAAGGAGTCTATCGCTCTAGAACTACATCCGAAGCAGTGGAATAAATCCAACCATGGTAAGCAAGAAATATATAAACTTATCACAACAAGACCACCAACTTTAATCTGCAAGCCAACATCTCAGAGGAGGTAAACCATCCACAGAAGGGTCTCATCATCTACACAGTAAAGAACACTATCACCCAACATAGTGGTGTAACGACTGTCTCAGAAGAGCCAAAGCTCAACATCATCGACGTGGGTCTAGAGCACCATGGCATGTGCCAAAATGAACCAGATCTGAAAGCCCTAATACCATAACGAAAGAGGGCAGAGAACCGATTGAATTACCAAACAACCCAAAATCTTAGATGAACAAAGTTCATCATCACTGACTTATATAACAAAAGGAAACCAAGCCAACACGTAAAAAATTTAGATAATAAAATCTCGGATAAGCAATGTAAGGTTATTAGTAAGGCTGATGCAACCCAAACACCCAAAGTCTCTCCTGCATGCATGCACAAGTGTACTAAAGTGGAATGCTTCGGAAGTTTCACATTGCCTTAGAAATTATTCTAAGTGTGAAATCTTCCAAAGCCAAGACCAATATCTTCTGAAGCCAAGACCAATATCTTCTGAAGCCAAAAGATGAAGTCTTCCAAAGCTTCAAGGACAAAGTCTTCCGAAGCCAACTATTGAAGACATATTTCTTCCAAAGACTTCTATATTACATGCTTTATCTGATTTACTTTTTACCTAAAGCTGAACCACTTTCCGCTGTCACTCTGATAAGTCACCAACCTTACATGAGTTGGTGAAAAGGTCCATGCTTTTGGTAAACTGTACATTGAGGTCTTGAGTCTGTAACTTTTCACTTTATGTACTTTATCCTTTTTGTAATATATTAGGATATGAGCTATGGCATGTCATAGTCACTAGTAAAAAGGCAATCTGCCTTTTGACTCTACATGGATTTTGTTATCTAGATCCTGTATCCAGCTGGCCTTCAAAGTATGGCCGGCTGTAGGTTGTAGTATACGTATTTCTAGTCCTTGTAACTTATATGCAAAACTTTGTAAACCACTTGTAAGGAACTAGAGATCAATATACATCAACCTTGAAAATCAACTACTTGTGTGTTGTTCTTGTTTCTGTCTCATTTACACTTGTGTTTCTTAGTTCTCTAAACTGAGTTTACCAGTTCCCCATTTGAATTGTTAAGTGTTGTTCCATACTCTCCTCTGTGTGTTGTTGTGTTGTAAAGTGCAAAACCCTTCACCCGGTCCTGCAATTGGTATCAGAGCTTCTCAGGCTCTTGATATAAGATCTCACCATCTTAAGATCCCTCACACACACAAAAATACTTAACCCTTCAAATGGAAGCTATCTCTAAAGCTGATATGGAAACTAGAACCATGACAAAGTCCCCACTGATCACTCTTGATGACATTGACACTTGGTGCCAAAGAATGGAAGGTTTCATCAAGTGTCAAGACTCAAGAATATGGGAATCTGTTGTCTTCAAACCTTATATACCAAGCACTCCTTCAACTGCTGCTGGAGGTGGTATGATCCCTAAGGATGTGGCTGACTACTCAGAGGAAGATAGAAAGAGAGTAGAAATTGATCAAAAAGCCATGACATCACTTTAGACTGCTCTTCCAAACTCTGTAGATAGAAGTTTCGAGAAATGCAAAACAGCTAAGCAGCTGTGGGATGCATTGAAACTAATGTACGAGGGTTCTACTGAAGCCAAGGAGAATAAGAAGGGTCTCCTAAAGCAGCAGTTTGAAAATTTCACCTTTAAAACAGGTGAGACCATGACTCAATAATACTTCAGGTATGTTGAGATTGTGGATACCCTAGTGGATGTTGGAGTAACTCTTAAGAACAGGGACATTGTAAGGAAGTTTATGTCCTCTCTTCCTAGGCAATATGCATATTATTGTGTTGTAATCAAGAGAACTGACAACCTTAAGACTCTCACTCTAACAGAGTTGTATGGCATTCTCAGTGGATACTAGATGGAGATGAACATACAAGGTTCATCTGGTAACTCTAGTAATCAAATGGGTTCAGCCCTTCATGTGACTGAAAGGGATAGCATAGAACCTCAACATCATCTCATATGCTACCCTGACATCTCATAAAAGGGTCCTATTATAACCTTTCCGAAGACACTAAGGGAGAACTATACTCAAGGAAGCCCATTCCAAGAGACAAGTTCTTCTCAAGCCTTTGTGTCTTCTGATGAAAGTTATGGCAGCTTCCTATTCACCCTTGAAGACCTGGGCTGTATCCATCCAGATGACCTGGAATACATGGAGATAGTCCATCAAATGGCTCTTCTCACTCACAGAGCCAAGAGGTTCTACAGGAGAGCAGGAAGGAAGTTTTCCAGCAATACAGCCAGTGGAAAGTTTGGGTTGGATAAAAGCAAAGTTTAGTGTTACAACTGTAACTTGATGGGTCAATTTACTCCGGAGTGCAAGGCACCAAGAACAAATGGTGGACAAGCACAATCCAGACCAAACTACACTGATAAAGCTACCCAGAATGAGAAGCCAAAGCAGCAAGCTGCAGTTGCTGTTGAAGAAGGAGGCTTGACTGGAGCTTTTAGGTGGAAGAAGCATCTCCAAACCAAGCATTAATGGCTGACCATGATGAAACCAAGGTATTGGAACATCTTTGTACTCCTAAATGTATTGCTAAAGTCAAAGATACAGGCCCTATAACATAGAGATGAGATCTGATCTTGAGTCCTTGAACATCTTGAAATCTGATTTTAGAAAGATTGAAAATGATTATAAGTTAAAGATAGAGGACTTAGAGAAAACCATTTCAGTTTTAAAACATGAGCATATAAATTACAGGACTTAGATCAAGGATCTCATAACAAGTTAACTGAATGACAGGCTGAGCTTGTGATCAGCAAAGCCAGGGCAGAAAAATGTGTTCTTGAATAAGAGACCTTCAAGAACATCATATCCTCATCCGAGTATGCAAAAGTTTGTTATCAAAATAAGTAGGGACTGGGATCTAGTGAGATAGCTCCTCCACACACAATCTTGTCTGTAAGATTACCTAGGTGTGGAACTTGTGAAGATGAGCTTCCTCATATAGACCCCTTGAGTGAAGAGGATAAAGAAGTGATAGTGAAGGATTCCTCTGAGAAGAGTGAAGAGGAGGATTCTAAGAAGGGTCACTATCCTTCTGAGGAGAGCAGGAAGCTTGGGATGACCAAGTCTATGTGGAAGAACTTGATCAGAAAGATCAAGAGAAAGGCTAGGAGGGCTCAAGAGATCACGGCCGCTTTTAACTCTAAGCAGAAACAAGTCTTTATTTCTACATGGTTTGACATGGTTAAGACTGAACACATCAACCTCAACTCTTCTACCAAGAGTTCTGGTTCATGTTCAAATCATCTCAGCATCAAGAAGAAGGCTGATCCGTTATGTATCACTGCTACATAGCCTGAACCATCCAACTCCAAGAACAGTCCTCAGCCCAAAGGGACTGTCTTAGTATCTGCAAAGATGAAGGTGGAGACGGAAGTGATCAAAGTCAGCCGTGTTCTCAAAAGAAAACTCTTGGGAAAAAAAAGATGAAATGTGTTATGTGTGAGAGTGCTTCTCATCTTGCTAAGGATTGTCCATACAATCCAAAGAGTACTCTTCTGTGACCAAGAAAGAGACTCCCAAGAGATCTAAGAAGAATTCAGCTTTGGAAGGAAAATCTGTTTCCTTCGGAAGCTCCAAAGGAAAGAAGAAGGCAAGTGGAAAATTGCCTTTAGAAGAAAATCTGGTCTCGGAAGAAAGGAATACTTCCGAATCATTAAAGTCTGCTGCAGTGTTAGCAGGATCTTCTGAAGGTCCGTCATCAAAACTTCCAAAGTCTCAAAAGCTTCCAAAGTGTTGAAGATCAAGTCCAAACTTCCAAAGGTGGTGTGGAAGTCAAGAAAAGACCAAGTGACTGAAAATTCTCCATCAACAACATCAAGAGATCCTCAAAGCATAACTATAGGATCTATTACTGTTTCATTACCTTCTACTTCCTTTGATGAGCCCAAGACCAATAAGGCTTGGGTTTCCAAATGTAACTAATCATTCTCTTTGTGCGGGAATAGCTCAAGATAAACAAAAATGTCTGGATCATTGATAGTGGCTGTTCCAGGCACATGACAGGCAATAGGTCACTACTCCAGAACTTTGAATGGATTGATGGAGGACCAGTTGCTTTTGGAGGAGATGAAGGAGGTTACATTTCTTGAAGGGGTAAAGTCACAAATGGTAAGCTCACCATTGAGAAGGTAAACTTTGTCAAGGAGCTTGGGTACAATCTTCTGAGTGTATCCTAATTTTGTGATCAGAGTCATAACATGCTCTTTACTGAGCATGAGTGCATTGTTCTCAAGCCCGGGGTGATTATTCCTCATTAGCATCTCCTGCTCAGAGCCCTCAGAAGAGGGAACATGTATAAGATGGACCTGCAAGAAACATCTCCCTCAGGAGAAGTTTCATGCATTCTATCTAAAGCCAATATTTCTCTGGCATAAAAGAATGTGCCATGTAAACTTTAAAAACATGAATAAGTTGAATAAGAATGATTTGGTAACTGGAATGCTAAAGAAAGAGTTTACAAGTGATGACCATTCTGTTGTATGCCTAAAAGGGAAGCAACATAAGGTATCTCACAAGCCTAAGGAAAGAAACTCAATCACTACAACCCTACACTTGTTACATATGGATCTTTTTGGCCCCACCAGTGTAATGAGTTTAGGAAGGACCTCTTACTATCTGGTGATCACAGATGACTTTACAAGATTCACTTGGGTCTTCTTTCTTAGAACTAAGGATGAGACCCCTGAGATTCTGAAGAATTTCATCTTAAGATTTAAGAATCAATGTGATCACAAGGTCAAAACCATAAGATGTGATCAAGGAACTGAATTTAAGAACCAAATCCTTGACACATTTTGTGATGAAAAGGTGTAACACCCGAAATTTTGGAAGAAAAGAAAGAGTTTTGGAAGGAAAGGAAAAGAAAGAAAAAAGTGGAGGGGGTTTTGTGTAAAAAGTACAAAGAAAAATAAATATCTGATATACATAGGGATGGCTGCCCACACTTTTTCTTACAACCCCAAATCTTCGAAGTGTTCTAGAGAGAGAAAGAGCAGACCACGGGAATTTGAAGGAAGAACAAGAAGAAGAAGAGGGCGGATTCGAGGTACAAGGTCTCACGGCGACGGGTTTTGAAGAAGCCACACCCGGCAACACAATGTGAGTTCTAAGACCCCTTCTTTTACGAATTTTTTTTAAAAGTAGTATATATTAAAAAAAATTAGGTAACCGGTGAAGTCAAAAAAAAAGGAAAAGGGTATATCCGCTATTACAAATAGCGGATTAGGAGATGTTTTTAAAAAAAATTCTGACACTCTGACAATCTTTAAAAATTGGATTTTTTTTTATTTTATATATAAGCCGCTATTACAAATAGCGGATTAGGAGTATTTATTAACCATGGTTAAGTTTTAAAAAAAATAAAAAGTAAACCGCTATTACAAATAGCGGATTACCTTTTAAAAATTTTTTTTTCTCCTAATCCGCTATTTCTAATAGCGGATTAAGTAAAAAAAAAAATTTGTCCTAATCCGCTATTAGAAATAGCGGATTAGGCTTTAAAAAAATTTGGTTTGGCCGGGTTTCGAACCCGGGACGTTTATGTGACATGCATTGCACCCAGCCAGTTGAGCTGAGTGACTAACCCAACAATACAATGGTTTCATTTCTTAATATATAGTATTGGACAGAAGTTTAAAACTAAAATTAACCCTCATTTCTTAATATATACTTTTTTTACTTAGTAATTATTTAGTAAAATTTTTAAAACTAAAATATTTTTACTTAGTAATTATTTATTATATATCTAGTATATATTTATGTTACTTATTAAAATTTAAAACTAAATTTAACCCTCACTTTAATGTTAGTTGATAAAAATTTAAAATTAAAAAAAAAATTTAAAACTAAAAATTTTTTACTTAGTAATCATTTAGTATATATCTAGTATATATATATATGTTACTTATTAAATTTTAAAACTAAATTTAACCCTCACTTTAATGTTACTTAATAAAAATTTAGAATTAATAAAAAATTTAAAACTAAAATTTTTTTACTTAGTAATTATTTAGTATATATCTAGTATATATATATATGTTACTTATTAAATTTTAAAACTAAATTTAACCCTCACTTTAATGTTACTTAATAAAAATTTAGAATTAATAAAAAAATTTAAAATTAAAATTTTTTTACTTAGTAATTATTTAGTGTATATCTAGTATATATATATATGTTACTTAATAAATTTTAAAAGTAAATGATGAGATGCAAGTCTGCATTATCACATGTCTCCATTATGCAACATTATCACATGCAAGACTGCAAATGTCTGCAAAGTTAAATGTCTGCAAATCACATACAAGTCTGCATTTCCATTATGACTACTTGCAGAGGGAAAAACAGTATCAGTATCTGCAAATTTTTAGTATCACATGTGACATTTTTGCATTATGCAACTCCATTATGACATGATTACATGTGACATGCAACTCCATTATGCAAATTTTCAGTATCAGTATCTGCAACTCCATTATTACACATATATATTAATATATATGTGACATGCAACTACTTCCACCGTAAGAAGACAATGATCACATGTGACATGCAACTCCATTATGCAAATTTTCAGTATCAGTATCTGCAACTCCATTATTACACATATATATATTAATATATATGTGACATGCAACTACTTCCACCGTAAGAAGACAATGATCACATGTGACATGCAACTCCATTATGCAAATGATCACATGTGACATGCAACTACTTCCACGTAAGAAGACAATTCATAAGAAGACAATATATATTATTACACATGCAACTCCATTATTACACACATATATATTAATATATTTAATAAAACAATATATTTGAATATATTGTTTTAGTGCCTATGCGGATAACGGATCAGACAGCCACCGGTGCCACAACCAACTGGCTTCGGATGTCTGGGTGGTTGTACGCGTCTTGTTGCTGGATCTTCGGGGTCATTATCATTTGGTTGACTGAAGCCTTCGGGTTGACTAAGCTGTAGGTCCAAGCTCATTTGAACTGGACTTAATTGTTGGTACCTCGGCTGTTGTACACTAAAACCAGTATAATCATAATTTTGAAAGAGCCCTGGCTGGTCTGAGTACATCGCAGGAATCATATTAGCGTGTTGTCAAATAGTGAGGATACCCAGTTGTTTTGTTCGTTGTTGTTAAAATTCGGCTGGGTACCTAATTCAATGTTTGATAATCCATCTCCAACATTTTCAAATGAAGGCTGATAACATGGTTGCCAATCTAGTGTTGGACCTCCAACATATGATGTACCCTCCCCATAGTTGGGTGTTGCCCCTGTTAAATTGGAGGGGCCCGCCCCATAGTTTGGTGTTGACCCTGTTAAATTGGAGGTGCCCGCCCCATAGTTGGGTGTTGCCCCTGTAAAATGTTGGGTACCCTCCCCCTCATCATCATCATTGGGTACGAAGTTTACCCGTGTTCTTTGTCGACCACGGCGCCCCCGACCACGCGGAGCACGTTGGGGGAGTGTGTTATCCAGCCCCATATCTGGTTCATTAGTCTGTATGTACGTAGGCTGATCAATTTGATTAACCGATCCAATCAGTTGAGAAGCCATGCCTTGGACCCCTCCAAAATTTTTGTAGTAATGATCAGGGCCCATGTTTCGCATCCTGATTGCTTCTTGACCTATGAAGCCTAATCCATCCACCTGCAAAACCAAAATAATTAACTATACGCATTACTTATTTATTAAATTTAATTGTACATTAGTAATTATACTTACCAAGAATCTTGCAGCTCCACCGTGATCATCAAATCCAGCATGGACAACACCCGGGACGTGCCTCGGGTCTTTTATATACAAAACAGTATGCCGATGAAACCAATCATTGTAAGTATGGTGTGTCGTAGGCATGTTGGTGGGCACACCTTCCACAACATTTTCGTGTCTATGGTTCCAATTGTCGACATACGCTGCGTGATGAACAGACCAGTCTGTTTCTAACCTCCCTTTCCGTATTGTTTTACGGAGTTTGTTAAGCACTTGACGTGAAACGGGGAATGGGGCAGGGACTTCCTGAAGAAATCCAAACTGCCTCATCACCCTTTCCACCGGATGATATTCAACAACGTTCCAATAAAGTAAAAAAACATTGTGACTTCCAACTGCTTATGCCTGTTTTGCACATTTCAGGGAGTCTTCGCATCACGTTCTGATAAGGCATCCAATCAAACTGTAAAATAAAAATCTGTTAATATTTATTATTTAACATTGATTATAAAATCATTATGTTAAAGAAAAAATACATCGGCCTCTCAGAGATTTTGTAATGTTGTACGGTGTGCCTTTATAACATGCGAAGGAGTATCTGTGTTGCTAATGGCATGCTCCACCCACCTTCACGAAGACAATGACAAGTATTAGAATAATAATATATATTTAAGTATTACAGTAGTATGTATTTACCTTGCACCATATGGTTTTTTCCAATCTATTTGTTGATTGACAATTGTGGGTGCTAACGGGCGTATCCAGGTCCATGCCAATATTGTAGCAGTGACATTGGGCCGCCCACTGCCTTTGTATTTGGCCTGGTTGCCTTATAGAGTTCTCTATACAGAGACGCTAGGGCAGCAGCACCCCAACTGATTTGCCCACTAACAGTAATGTCAGTCAAATGACTTAATAAATGTAATGATACGTACCCATTATTCGTATCTGCTAATACATTGTTAGTAATCATTATTAGGCAAATACAACGTGCACGCTGCATACATTCTTGATCTGTTGATTCATCAGTTATTGGGTAATCTAACATAAACGTTAACAAGGTACTGAGTTTCAGCATATGATTTTTAAAATCAGTTGGTTTTGGATCAAAACCTAAGTAATTTATGCACATATGCCTGCGTTCTTCCTCGTTGTACGAACCCTCGGCTCCAACTAATGCCACGCCCTCGATGGGCAACCCCCATAGAACGTTAACATCCTCCAACGTTACAGTGGCCTCACCAAAAGGCAGGTGAAACGTGTTCGTTTCGGGCCGCCACCTTTCAACCAGTGCTTCTATCAACGCCCTATCAATTCTCCTATAGGCACATCGTACAACACCGCCAAAACCAAATAAACGGATGTACTTTAAAACTTTACCCGTTAGAGTAATGTGTTCGTCAGAAATCAGCTCCCAAAATGAACCGTCTCCACGCTTAAAATCAAGTGTACAGTTGTCCCCCTCTTGTGGATTCAGAAACAACTTTCTGGCCCGGTGTTCGGCTCCCAGGTACAACATACTTTCATCCCTTGGACCCGGGTTGAGATGCATGTTCGTATTCATTTTGAGATGAGTTTGAAGTTGGTGTTTGAGATGAAGTTGGTGTTTGAGACGATGCTTGAGATGAAGTTGGTGTTTGAGATGAAGTTGGTGTTTGAGATGATGCATGTTTCTTCATATTTATAATGCAAATAAATATATTTTTACTTTAATTATAATAAAAATAAATATACTTTTACTTTAATAAAAATAAATTATAATAAAAATAAATATACTTTTGCTTAAATAATAATAAAAATAAATTATAATAAAAATAAATATACTTTTACTTAGTAATTATTTAGTATATATCTAGTATATATATATATGTTACTTAATAAATTTTAAAAGTAAATGATGACATGCAAGTCTGCATTATCACATGTCTCCATTATGCAACATTATCACATGCAAGACTGCAAATGTCTGCAAAGTTAAATGTCTACAAATTTTCAGTATCACATGCAAGTCTGCATTTCCATTATGACTACTTGCAGAGGGAAAAACAGTATCAGTATCTGCAAATTTTCAGTATCACATGTGACATGTTTGAATTATGCAACTCCATTATGACATGATCACATGTCTGCATATTCACATGTTTGCATTATGCATTTCCACCGTAAGAAGACAATTTATATTAATGCAAGTTGCAACTCAATTCATAAATATACTTTTGCTTAAATAATAATAAAAATAAATATACTTTTACTTTAATAAAAATAAATTATAATAAAAATAAATATACCCTTAAAGTCTATAAATACCCTTCAAAGAACCCTTCAAACAACATCATCTCATTATCAACTACAAAAAATGGCAAATAATGAAGACGGTTTTTACTGTTCTCAACCTCCACCTAAGACGGCAAGAGTTACAGATTTGGTATGGAGACGTTTAAAGAGGCAATCCGTGTCAAAAACTCCGGCATCGTCTTCAGAGAATCCCCATCAAAATGAAGGTCAAAATGAAGCACAAAATGAAACACCTAAAAAAATCTTTGCTGTTTCTATCGACGAGTCCATAACTGGTCCAAAGATGTCGTAGATTTTTATACTAACGGAGATGCACCATTTTGCTATACTAGTTTCATTAGCAAAAAACTAGACAAAGATTTTTGGGGTTCCCTATTAGGTTGTCATTCAAATCGTTCACTTACGGACATGGTAAGATGTATTACCTTTATATTCATGGTACCATATAGTAAATGAATAATGTATTACCTTTTAAATTCTTACTGTGCAGCACCTTGAAGCATGGACTGTAAGACTTATGCGTAAAAGACAGTCAAAGCTCTTAAAAACCCAAGTGCAAATGTAAGTTGGACAGTCTTACCACCTTGTTTTTATGATGAAATGAGAAATGAAAACCCTCAAACCGCCATTGATATGGCGGGAAGAAAATCACCATATCCCCCAATTTGGGAGGTTGACACTGTTTACCTTCCTTTATGGATGGGGAAAACTGACTGGCTACTAATCAGCATTGATATGCGGAGCATGGTATTAACTCAATACTGGACTGATTACCGATGGAGAAATGAGAAAAAAGGTATAACATCATACTATATGGAGGTGGTTCCACTGTACTTTGGATGGTTTCTTGACTGTATTCAATACTGGTCTAGGTCAAAACACCGCACTAAGTGTGATATTACAGTTGGTTTAGTTGAGTTGAACTTGCCATGATGCAATGGTAACATTGCCAATTCAGGGGTTCTTGTTTGTATGATGTTGGAGAAACTGGTTACAAACAAACCATTGCCGATAGAAGATGATGTCGAGGTGGCTTGTGTGAATTACCGACGCTACATGGCCGACCAGCTGTATTACTGGCGTTGTGTTCCGGGCCGCTAATTTACAGGGTTTTATTTCAAGTCTATCTGTAATTTTATTTCAGGTCTATGTGTAATTTTATTTCAGTTTATCTGTAATTTTATTTCAAGTGTATCTTTAATTTTATTTCAGTTTATCTGTAATTTTATTTCAAGTCTATCTGTAATTTTATTTTAGTTTATATGTAATTTTATTTCAGTTTATCTGTCAAAAGATTGAATTATCACTGCCAAAAGATTGAATTATTACCCTCTGAAACATCACTGGCAAAAGCTTGAATTATCACTGCCAAAAGATTGAATTATTACCCTCTGACAGAGATATTGCACTCCATCCCCATTACTTTCACAATGCTTCAATTATCACTGGCAACTCTATCTATAAATTCATGCTAATGTTTTCATCTTTCTCATTCCACCATTCACTTTCACAATGTTTTCATCTTTCTCATTCACTCCCTTTGTGGTACAATTATTTTATGGGGGTGAAGCGTCATACACGCAAGGGGTAGTAATGGCTGCTCCGGGAACTCATACCACTACGTTTTTAGTTACTAGTCCACTCAGTTATTCTGAGTTGGTGGACAACATATGTAGATGTGTTCAACTTGATCGTCAGTCTTGTTGTCTATAGTTAACACTCTACTATGAATACAATGGAGGTTCATTTACCTCACATATTAACCAAGAAAATGATATGTATATAATATACCAACTAGCTTCCATTGTTCCGGGTTACACCTGTAGAATTCGTGTGAAGTGGACGATGCTAGTTCCCAACCAGCATCAACATGAATTTGGTACCAGTTCCTCAGCCGCTGTAGAAAACGACGAAGGTTATTCTACTTCCTTTTTATTTATTTATATCCTTAATGTTATGTCGTAAATGCTAATACATTTTTTTTGTAAGACTCTCCTGCTGAAGAAATTGAAGACACGGAAGAGAGTGAACCATCTGTTTCAGAATATGATACACAAGAGGACCAGCCAATCCAGGAGGACCAGCCAATCCCTCCTTTGCCTCAACATCAAAGTAAGGGGCTTACCCATTTCCCTGAACTTAATGTTGATGGGAGGGAAATAGATGAAGACTACATTCCTATGGATAATTTCGGGGAAGATGAAATGGAGTTTTGGGATGAAAAAGATCCCGAAATACGTTTAAATATGTATTTCACTTCGAAAGACCAAGTTGATTACGCAGTCAGAATGTGGAATATCAACCATAAAAGAGAGATATTCATGGCAGATACCCGACCAAAGGTCTTGACGGCCAAATGTAAAAGTATCAAAGAAACAGACAACAACCAGCACGGAGACTCTCAACCATGTCTTTGGACATGCACCGCCAGAAAATTAAAAAATTCTCATTGTTTCAAAATGACTGTATGGACACCGGCTCACTCATGTTTCACCACTGTTTCTCGCAACAACAACCGGTCCTTAAGATCAAAAGTTGTAGCATCTCACATCCAAGAACAAGTTCTTGCAAATGCAGCGTTGCCTGTGAAACAAATTTAGTCTCTCATCAAAGAAAAACTGAACATTGATATCACTTACGGCAAGGCTTGGGCTGCCAGGAAAAAGGCCATCGAAAACATATACGGTACCTGGGATCAAAACTTCCATTATTTACCTCACTACATAATGGCACTACAACAAGCTAACCCCGGTACCGTTGTCCAGTGGTTACATCATCCCCATAGTCCAAGTGACTGCTCAGTATTCAAGTTTGTGTTTTGGGCTTTCCGTCCAAGTATTGAAGCCTTTCATTTTTGCATTCCTGTAATCTCTATAGATGCCACCCATCTACGGGGCACCTACAAGGGAAAACTATTGATGGCAGTTTCAAAAAATGCCAACAACATGATCTTGCTGATTGCGTACGCATTGGTGGATGAAGAAACAAACGAGAGCTGGATGTGGTTTCTTCAAAAATTTGCTGAGAACGTTGCAGACCCCATCAGTCGAACTTTGTGTGTAATTTCTGACAGGCATGCCGGTATAAAACACGCTATGGATAATTTAGAATCCTGGAAGGAACCCCACGCCCACCATCGATTTTGTCTAAGGCATATCAGAAGCAATTTCATGATGAAGTTCAAGAGCGTCAGCTTGAAAAGGATGTGTTGGGACATTGGAAGCGCAACACAAGAAAGAAAGTTCGAACGGCTGATGCTTGAGCTTAAGGCGACAAATAAACAAGCGTGGCAGTACCTATCCGCAATTGATAAAACAAAATGGACAGTCTTGTATGACCGTGGGAATCGCCGATGGGGTATCCTCACCACGAACATATCGGAAAGCATGAACAATGTGTTACGTGGTGCCAGGATGCTCCCAATTAAGGCGTTAATTGAATATACCTTTAAGAGAGAAGTTGAACAATACGCCTATCACTACACAACCGCGTATAATTGTTCGACTGACTTTCCTCCCCGCTTGTGGACAGAATTCCATAAGCGTGAATTAAGGGCTTCCCAACACAGGGTATACCCTTACTCAGTACGTGATCAAAGGTTCATGGTGGAGACACCCCTACAAGCATCGGACGAATCTGGCAATAGTCCGTATATGGTAGAATTCAAGAAAAAAACCTGCACTTGTGGTAAGTGGCAGATCTACCGGTTCCCCTGTAGTCATGCAATTGCAGTTTGTGGCTATCTACGTGAAAGTCCACAACAAACTGCGGATCCAAGGTTTCTTACGGGAGTGTACCGTGCACAATATAACAACGAGTATTTTCCGGTGCCTCATAAAGAAGACTGGTTGCACGCGGGTTGGGAAATTTGTGGGGACGCATCTAAGATAACTATAGTAAGAGGAAGGCGGCGTGCGAGAAGGATGCATAACGAGACGGACGCCAGCTACGCTAAGGAAAGGACGGGTCGTAAGTGTTCCGGTTGTAAAAGAACGGGTCACAGGGTTAACAAATGTCCATACCGACAAAATAATTAATTGTATTTTATTATCATGTGCCTGAGTATATGTTTGTTGTAATTCTAATGTTTTATTAATTTATAATATCAATAACGTGTTTCTTTTTTTTAGTAGACTTAGTGGTATTTACATATTAATTATTGTTTTAAACTTTAATAAGTAACATAAATTTATACTAAATAATTACTAGGGTAATATCAAATATTTTTATTAATTTTAAAATTTACTAAGTAAAAAATTTTATAGTGACATTACACTAAGTAACATAAATATATACTCGATATATACTAAATAATTACTAAGTAAAAAAATTTTAGTTTTAAATATTTTACTAAATAATTACTAAGTAAAAAAAATTTAGTTTTAAAAAATTTACTAAATAATTACTAAGTAAAAAAAAGTGAGGGTTAAATTTTGTTTTAAGTTTCCGTCCATTACTATATATTAACAAATGAAACCATATTATAAACGGGTTAGTCACTCAGCTTAACTGGCTGGGTGCATGCATTATCACACAACAGACCTGGGTTCAATTCTCGCTGGCTCCCCAATTTTTTTAAGTTTCAGTCCATTAATGTATATTAACAAATGGAACCATATTATAGATGGGTTAGTCACTCAGCCTAACTGGCTGGGTGCATGCATTATGAAACAACAGACCAGGGTTCGATCCTCTCCGCGCGCACCCCAAATTTTTTTAAGCCTAATCCGCCATTCCTAGTAGCGGATTAGGTTCAAAATTTTTTTTTTAAGTAATCCGCTATTTCTAATAGCGGATTAGGAGAAAATTTTTTTTTTTAAACGTGATCCGCTATTTCGAATAGCGGATTAGGAGAATTTTTTTTTAAACGTGATCCGCTATTACAAATAGCGGATTAAGTTATAAATTCTTTTAAAAGTTAATGGAGGTTAACCTTGGTTTAACCATGGTTTATAATTTACTCCTAATCCGCTATTTGTAATAGCGGATTATATATAAAATTAAAAAAAAATTCCAATTTTTGAAGATTGTCAGAGTGTCAGAATTTTTTTTAAAAACATCTCCTAATCCGCTATTTGTAATAGCGGATATACCCTTTTCCTTTTTTTTTTGACTTCACCGATTACCTAATTTTTTTTAATATACACCATTTTTTAAAAAAATTCCTTCTTTTACGCATTTTTGAACGATTTTGGGGCTGGAACACATCTTGAAACTGTTTGTTTGAGTTGTGGGTGTTTAACCCGTACATGTATGTGTAGTATATGTGTATACGGTCTGTTCGGGACGCTGGTTCCACTACATGTGGACTTTCTAGGACAGATATATATGATTCACGCATAATGTTCATAGGTATACTGTTAATGTATGTTTAGAACGGTATACATGATGTTTAGGTGGTTCTAAATGGGTAATATGATAATTCTGTGCTATAGAGGTGTTAAGATGATGAATGAGGTATGAGAATGGTACAGGTTAAGTTGCAGGTTGTCACGTTCAACCGTATTGTCCAATGCGGACTGCCGAGGCAAATGCGGCTAAGGTGGTTAACCGCGTTAACCAATGCGGAAGGTTAAGGAAATGCAGTCCAGGCATTGTCGCATCCGCATTGGCCTAATGAAGAAGTGGCCAAGGCATCTCAGCCGCATTGACTGATGCGGACGAAGGAAAGGAATGCGGCTGTGGCAATTGACTGCCGCATTGACCAATGCGGACAAGTCCGGAAATGCGCTAAGGCATTTCTCAGCCGCATGGACTAATGCGGGTAGAATCATGAAATGCGGATAAGGCATTCCTCATCCGCATTGACTAATGCGGATGGTTGAACATGCAGATGACCAGAATGTGAAATGCGGACAAGGCATTCTTCACCCGCATTGACTAATGCGGATGGTCAGACTAATGCGGATGAACCTGGGTGTGAAATGCGGATTAAGCTTAGTAAGATCTGATTTATTTGGGTAAACGAGTAACATAGGCATGATGATGATGATGATGTTGAATGGGTATACTTATGGTATACCATATATGTGTGATGCTTTATATGATGATGAATGAATGTTATGCGTATGTTCCTTATGATTATGTATGTTTATCTTTCCGAAAACTTACGAATTATGGAAATGAATGAATGAAGTATTATGTAACGTAAAGTGAAAGATAAGGAAAGAAGAACATGATGATGAATGCATGTATTAATGATGAATGAAAAGGAAATATGATGATGAATACATGCATTAATGTATGAACGAACAGTCTTGCAAGCATTGAATTAAGGTAACGGGTCCTTCTTCGTGATTGACCCTATTTATGGTACCTCTACCGCTTACCTACTAGTACTGTGGCATACGCTCTATTGATTCACGCCCAGTAGCTAAGACTGATCGGGGTATAGCATATGGTAGTGGTACAAAAGTATTCAATGTACAAGCAAAGATGAACGGGATCCTTGTCATTCGACCACAGTAATCATAGTCAAGTGCTATGAAGTGGGTAAAGCCTGACAGGATCCGTATGAGAACTGAAAGATAATGATGTATAACGAACGATGAAGATAATAAAGAATATTATCTATGTGTACGTATGATGTATGATCATGTGAAAGAAAGGAATGGTTTATAATGTAAATAAAGTATGTTTATTTTAAAACTAGAACTCACTCAGCAACGCTGACTTTTTATGTGTTTTCAGTTGGCAGGTAGTGTTGCTGGGGATGGCACGAGGCGACTACTCAGCTCGTTGGGGATGGCATTCTCCTTTTGATAATGCTGCCACGCAATAGGATGCGGGCTTATAATGCATGCAACACATTATGTTGCATGCAAGTGTCAAGTGTTTCTTGAGGATCCCGTTAAACGGGATTACTTAAGGAACCTTCCTTAAGAATCCTGATAAACGGGATTACTTAAGGAATCTTCTTTATGATGAAAATTTAATATTTCTATACTAGATGTAACAACTCGTATTTTTGGTTAATAAAATGTTAACTTCGTTTATTCCACATGGATCATTATTGTCAATTATGAAATTCATGGGTTGTTTATGCTTATTCACTATAGTCATTAAGTTTCTATGTATGGAAGTTAAAAATATAAATATCAAATAATAATAATTATGTTAATATTAATAATAGTAACAATAATAATAAGTAATAATAATGAATAAACAATATCAGTAATAATAGATTACTTATAACACTAACTTATAAGAGTTATTAAACTTAAATAATGTTTAAAACATAAACTTAAATTAAGTAGGGGGGTTGTGTGCAAATATGGAAGCCTTGATTGGAAAGTTTATGCTTGAAATGTTAACTGTTAAAACCACAGGGACCAAACGCGTAAATCACAAAACCCAACCCCCCATCCTATTCCCATTCCCGCAAATCCGGCGAAGCGCCGGTGACAACTCCGGCCAAGTCCGGCGACGGCCCAAAACCATTGAAATCACTCGTTTTTGACCCAAAACCGATCCCAAACGTTCTAAGAAACCGTTTCGAACCCTATGTACGCTTTAAAACGAGTTTAAGGTCGGTAATGGTACCGAATAGGTTCGGTAACCGTCACCATTATTCACTACAACCGTTCAA
Source organism: Flaveria linearis (assembly GCA_024085815.1). Taxonomy (NCBI): domain Eukaryota; kingdom Viridiplantae; phylum Streptophyta; class Magnoliopsida; order Asterales; family Asteraceae; genus Flaveria; species Flaveria linearis. The sequence continues at coordinate 29,099,433 of CM044016.1, read as the reverse complement.
TCAATTAAACTTCATAATCATCAAATTAAATGAATCTTAATCGATGGTATAATCAATTCTAGGTTGTTAGCAAACTCAATTTCATCAGAAACACTCTCAAACATCCCAACCAAACACCACATTCTTCGTAACCTACAGCTCATTCGAACCCCGTCCTATCTTCAATTCTATCCTCAATTGCTAGAGGGCTTTTATTCATCAAGGTCAATAGAATATATATGTGCAACGAATTGGATTATCATCATCATTTGCACATCTAACTGAACCAAGCTAGGTCGCGAACGTTCTTCATACTGCTTACATTCGATTCGACTTCAAATCTGGTAAATTTACCCACCTACCTGCTCGGTTTTACATGGGTGTTGAAAGCCCCAAGCTTGATTCCATTTACATAATCAAATGGGGGTTCAATTTAGCTCTAATAGATTCTAGGGTTCATACGATTTTGGGGGTTCTCTTTGATTGTGTTTATAAGAAATAAAAACCAACAACTAACACGCCTGCGGCCCTGGTTCATTGGTTAGTCCCTCCCCCTGTCAACCAAGAGGTCCCGGGTTCGAACCCGGTACCCTCTTATTATTTTGAAAATGTCTTTTTAGTCTTAATTATATTTTAGAAAATTCTTATTTCATATAAAAATGATTTTTATAAACTTCTAATCTTGTAAAATCAACAAAATATTTTCTGTAAATTTATTTAATAAAATATTTCAATATTTTTACTAAATAGTTTGGATAAGTAATATATTTAGTTTTTATTATTTTATAAAATAGATTTTAAATATTATTTTTAATATTAGAACATGATATGTTCAATGATACTTTAGATTAATTTCTTGTTTTGTTTGTTTGTTCAAATAATAAATAATAAATTAGTTTGGTTCAAACGTTACCTTTTAAAACCATTATTAATTTAAATATTTATTTAAATTTTATCTTTGAACATTATTAGTCATTACCAATAGTTTTCTTTTAAATTGAATAGTTATTTATATAAAAATGGACTTGAAACAATAATTTAAAAAATTATTAAAATATAATGGACACAATATTATCTTTATTCTTTAAAGAATTACTTTCATAATTATGGAAATTATATATATTTTATAACTACCTAAAATATTTAAGAATATTATTTCTTATAAAATATATTTTAACTAATGGTATAGATTAATATCTTGTTATTAATCGAAATACTATTTTAGTTATCATTTGATAATTATAAATTACATATTGAACCTCATCATTTTTATATGTAATATCATTTCTAAAATATTTAAACATACATATATAATTCTTTTAATGGAGACAAAATGTAATAATGACTTTGTAAACTTAATACTTATTAAAACCCCATAGTTATATCAAAACCCTAATCCTTGTTTAAATCGTTAATCTTGTTATTAACCTAAATCTTGTAAACATATGCATGATTAGGTACCTTGTGACGATTTACGTTGGAACTACATCTATTATTATTCTTATTAATCGTCGTCCTTATACTTATTTGATCAAGTGAGTTTCCTTGCCCCTTTTATGCTATTTCACACCGTTTTGGGGTGAAACATGTTACATTATTCAACATACACTTATAAACGTTTAGATCTTATAAAAGCACATGCAATTCATACTTTTATTTTGTCATGGTTATTTGTGTTATTGTAAGTCTTATATGAGTTACATATATTGTTTACAATCATTAACTATTGCTAGCCTGGCGACGTCTTAGATCTTTGGGCCTGACAAGCCTATTTGGTGCTAAAGTCGATGTATTGCCGACTCCTAGGAGCCGTATGCTTGTGCACTAGGGAACCAAGTACACTTAGCCACTCATATAAACATATAATCTAGTCGAGGTTTGATTGTACTATATGTGCTTTATAAACTTGCTAACTCATAACCTATGACATGAATTGCTACTTGAAAACCCATGGGATATTATGTATATGAAACCCTTGGAAACTCACCAACTTTATAGTTGACCCGTTATTTTTAACATGTTTCAGGAAATGCCAAGTTTGAAGTCATCATTTGAAGTTTGCATAAATCTAGGATTTGGACCTAGATTAAAGAATGAAAAGCTTTGGATTACTTTTGTTTTATGTTTTGACATATTTCATGTTGAAACTTATGATTGTAATTGCATTTGCAACTTATAATAATAATATTTACATTTAAGGCTAGCGTTATGTGGCTGTGAACGATCTTAACTCTCACACCTCGACGTTTCCGCCGTCAAGGTTGGGGTGTGACAGATTGGTATCAAAGCCCATAACTATAGGGATTTAGGTTATTAGAAATGGTGACCTAGACTATAGCTTATGCATGAACCTCATAGAAAGATCATTATATTTTTGTGCTTACTTATTGTCTGCGTGCTACATAATGCTATGCCTTTTGTGCAACTTGATGCCTTAGCATAGGAATTGCCTTATGTATGCTTAAACTTAGTTACTTGTCTCCCTAAACTTAACTTTGACTCTTTGACTCTCCCCGACAAATAACACTTCCTAAACTTATTCTCGACGTCGTGTGGAATCTACACTACCTATCGTGGGTTTAATTCCTTAGACTCTATGTCTAATCATTGAAAATCTCATCAAGGTTTTGATTTCATGAACCTAAGAAATTTGTGTGACCATAGACACCTGTATTCTGGATTTCCTGGCAAAAGGCCTTCGGGCTAAGGCAAGCATATCGTATAAATCTCATTGCGAGACCAGTTATGCTTACCTGGGGATTTCTGGGATGAGTGATAAACTATGGTCAACATACACAAGTCTCTAAGGCAAGTGGGTCAATTTACCTTGACGTGTCAACGATTCCAAATGGTAATGCGTTACTAAATGGAACCATCCTCTTTATATCTTAAAAATCTTTGATTCCTTGAACTGGTTTCTTCTCATTCCTATCATACATAATGTTCCTGTGATATTGAACTCGTCTTACCTTTCAACTCCTATGTTTAAACATCGTTACACGCTAGGCGTTTCATGTAGCTATTTCTATACCTTGATCAACGTATACATGACTCTTGTTATACCCAAAGATATTGGGAATCTAAACCGAAAGATCTTTAAAACTTTAAATCATTACTTATGGTTTCAAATCTTCATAAGGGTGTGTCCCATAACTAAATACATTCAATGTTGTAGGTGGAATTCCTACATCTCGGGATACTTTGCTAATTGAATGTTAATTTTGTTAACTCAAATATTATAAGTGGTCACTCACCCCAATGATCAAATAAACTAATTATAACTTTGTTACCACTTATAAGTACACGTGTCTTCAACAAGGTTATGGCTGACCTCATATCTTGAGAAGTCCATGTATTCCTTTTGATTGTGAATCGAATGTTCACATCTCACTATGATGATTGAATCATTCTTGTCCTTGATTTCGTCTTCCCGATTTAAGCCATCCAAGATTTGAACACCATAACAAATTCTGTTGTCTCGAACTTTGATCTTAAGCTTGTAAGCATGATTTTCTCTTTTGTTACATTGATGAAACTTGAAATTTCCTGAACTTCTAATTGATATTCTTTTCCTTTCGCTGTTAAGTCAAACTTCGTACCGTTTGCACCATGGGAGATGCAAGAGTTTGTAAGTCAAGCTATGACTAAGAACATTCGTACCTCCTAAATGATTCTAACTCATCAAAACAGGGGTGATTCCCTTACTTTGATGGTTCTCTATTTGTTTCGATAAATGGTTTCCAATTGTGTGTTTTATGAAATTTCATCTTCTGGATTGGAATGATTTCCTTATCTTGAGGATTGACTTCAACTATTCTCATTGGAACTTGCATTTCACGAATGACATGATCTCACCAAAATAGGATTGAAACCCGTACTTTGGTGACAATTGTCAATTTCCGATTGTTTTCTTGTTATTATGAAATTCAATTATCAAGATAGGCGTGAAATCCATACCTTGATGATACTTTCATTTTCACGGATTGTATTTCTCAAATGAAACAACCTCATCAAAATAGGAGTGAATTCTGGATTTTGATGAAGAAGTTCATCCTGTTATATTTTGTTTTTGTAAAACTTCACCGTTAAGATAGGAGTGATTTCCCTTACCTTAATGGTGAGTTACCTCGTCTTATTTCTGTGGATCCTTAACAATGAGTTGGGGATCGAACTTTTTGATTGGTAAGTTAGTGGTCATAATCTTGGGAATACACCATCAAGTTAGGAGTGAAAACCACACCTTGATTACTATTCTCATTTCTTGATCTCCAACTTACCAAGGTGGTAATCAAGTGACGAGAAGCATGTAGTAACTTGAAGGGTGAAACAATGTTAGTGTTTGACCTATCAAGCCAAAGCATGAGCTCTGAACTTGAAAGGATACCCGATCGCTTTAGGTTGATTTTGATTCCGAGCTTGGAGTATGTAAATTCTTAAATCGATTTCTTTTCCTTTATCTTCATGTTTTGATTTGATCTAGCTATATGGAACCATTTACTCCTTACTTATCAACTTTCATTTTGAGATATCATCAAACCCATAAGTATAGTCTTCCTAAATAATCTTTTGTCAAATAAAGGTATTATCAAATACCTATCCTATTGTTTGATGATTACGTATGCAATCTATATTTGGAAATTTGTTACTTTGCAAAACATGTTTACAAATACCTTTCTTATTGTTTGCGTCATTTCTTGAATCGCTTTTGAATTCTTAACCTTGAAAATCATTGAAATTCTATCGTGGTGTTGAACAACAAGACTCGTTATTATCCTCAGTATGATGTGGATATAATGGTCATAAAATTTTGTAATTTGTAGTCATGGGTATGGCATAAAAGAAAGGGCATAACTTGGCATGTGTCCAAGTGTCTTACCTTTACATATGACAAAACCTAACCTCCGTGTTCCTGTAAATCTCCTGTTTAACTTTTTATTCACTAAATGCTTCTTATTTCAAATGTCATGATGACAATTGATGCATTATAGACCGACTGGATAAAAAAATTCAATTTGATTTATGTGGGATGGCGGGTCGAGAAATTGACTTGTATCTGTTTCAAATATTCGTATACCGTGGTATGGCGTTAAAACATCGATCGTTATTTGGAATGATCGATTCATTTTCTGTTTAAATAATATTCTTAACCATTGTCATGAACTCATTCCAAGATCTTCGCATAGCGTATTATTCTTAAACCGATGGTTGGTCAAAGGAGAAATACATATTCACAAGATATGCGTTAATGTCGTTTCATATGGTGACGTTTGGATTCTTAAATTCCGACGGGTAACCTTTCTTATCATTGTTGGCCTTTTATTGATTTCTAGACATGACCTTACCACGAAATTATATTCTGAAAGTTGTGATTTATAAGTCTGACATACCATGGTAACTCGTCAGCATTTCCAATGTTTCCTCTCAAAACGGTCTCGTATTTCACTAGAAGAGTTCAAGTTGGCATATATTATGTCAAGAGACTTGAAAGATTCCCTAAAGTGAAACGTCTCATCTGTAATCAAACGTCTATCACTGTCCGTTCGTACATTTATCTTTCATTTAAACCCTGTTGTTCGTTTAAGTTTCATTCTTAATTTCGGGACGAAATTCTTAAAAGTTGGGGAGACTGTAACAACTCGTATTTTGGTTAATAAAATGTTAACTTCGTTTATTCCACATGGATCATTATTGTCAATTATGAAATTCATGGGTTGTTTATGCTTATTCACTATAGTCATTAAGTTTCTATGTATGGAAGTTAAAAATATAAATATCAAATAATAATAATTATGTTAATATTAATAATAGTAACAATAATAATAAGTAATAATAATGAATAAACAATATCAGTAATAATAGATTACTTATAACACTAACTTATAAGAGTTATTAAACTTAAATAATGTTTAAAACATAAACTTAAATTAAGTATGGGGGGTTGTGTGCAAATATGGAAGCCTTGATTGGAAAGTTTATGCTTGAAATGTTAACTGTTAAAACCACAGGGACCAAACGCGTAAATCACAAAACCCAACCCCCCATCCTATTCCCATTCCCGCAAATCCGGCGAAGCGCCGGTGACAACTCCGGCCAAGTCCGGCGACGGCCCAAAACCATTGAAATCACTCGTTTTTGACCCAAAAACCGATCCCAAACGTTCTAAGAAACCGTTTCGAACCCTATGTACGCTTTAAAACGAGTTTAAGGTCGGTAATGGTACCGAATAGGTTCGGTAACCGTCACCATTATTCACTACAACCGTTCAATCAATTAAACTTCATAATCATCAAATTAAATGAATCTTAATCGATGGTATAATCAATTCTAGGTTGTTAGCAAACTCAATTTCATCAGAAACACTCTCAAACATCCCAACCAAACACCACATTCTTCGTAACCTACAGCTCATTCGAACCCCGTCCTATCTTCAATTCTATCCTCAATTGATAGAGGGCTTTTATTCATCAAGGTCAATAGAATATATATGTGCAACGAATTGGATTATCATCATCATTTGCACATCTAACTGAACCAAGCTAGGTCGCGAACGTTCTTCATACTGCTTACATTCGATTCGACTTCAAATCTGGTAAATTTACCCACCTACCTGCTCGGTTTTACATGGGTGTTGAAAGCCCCAAGCTTGATTCCATTTACATAATCAAATGGGGGTTCAATTTAGCTCTAATAGATTCTAGGGTTCATACGATTTTGGGGGTTCTCTTTGATTGTGTTTATAAGAAATAAAAACCAACAACTAACACGCCTGCGGCCCTGGTTCATTTGGTTAGTCCCTCCCCCTGTCAACCAAGAGGTCCCGGGTTCGAACCCGGGTACCCTCTTATTATTTTGAAAATGTCTTTTTAGTCTTAATTATATTTTAGAAAATTCTTATTTCATATAAAAATGATTTTTATAAACTTCTAATCTTGTAAAATCAACAAAATATTTTCTGTAAATTTATTTAATAAAATATTTCAATATTTTTACTAAATAGTTTGGATAAGTAATATATTTAGTTTTTATTATTTTATAAAATAGATTTTAAATATTATTTTTAATATTAGAACATGATATGTTCAATGATACTTTAGATTAATTTCTTGTTTTGTTTGTTTGTTTCAAATAATAAATAATAAATTAGTTTGGTTCAAACGTTACCTTTTAAAACCATTATTAATTTAAATATTTATTTAAATTTTATCTTTGAACATTATTAGTCATTACCAATAGTTTTCTTTTAAAATGAATAGTTATTTATATAAAAATGGACTTGAAACAATAATTTAAAAAATTATTAAAATATTAATGGACACAATATTATCTTTATTCTTTAAAGAATTACTTTCATAATTATGGAAATTATATATATTTTATAACTACCTAAAATATTTAAGAATATTATTTCTTATAAAATATATTTTAACTAATGGTATAGATTAATATCTTGTTATTAATCGAAATACTATTTTTAGTTATCATTTGATAATTATAAATTACATATTGAACCTCATCATTTTTATATGTAATATCATTTCTAAAATATTTAAACATACATATATAATTCTTTTAATGGAGACAAAATGTAAATAATGACTTTGTAAACTTAATACTTATTAAAACCCCATAGTTATATCAAAACCCTAATCCTTGTTTAAATCGTTAATCTTGTTATTAACCTAAATCTTGTAAACATATGCATGATTAGGTACCTTGTGACGATTTACGTTGGAACTACATCTATTATTATTCTTATTAATCGTCGTCCTTATACTTATTTGATCAAGTGAGTTTCCTTGCCCCTTTTTATGCTATTTCACACCGTTTTGGGGTGAAACATGTTACATTATTCAACATACACTTATAAACGTTTAGATCTTATAAAAGCACATGCAATTCATACTTTTATTTTGTCATGGTTATTTGTGTTATTGTAAGTCTTATAGTTACATATATTGTTTACAATCATTAACTATTGCTAGCCTGGCGACGTCTTAGATCTTTGGGCCTGACAAGCCTATTTGGTGCTAAAGTCGATGTATTGCCGACTCCTAGGAGCCGTATGCTTGTGCACTAGGGAACCAAGTACACTTAGCCACTCATATAAACATATAATCTAGTCGAGGTTTGATTGTACTATATGTGCTTTATAAACTTGCTAACTCATAACCTATGACATGAATTGCTACTTGAAAACCCATGGGATATTATGTATATGAAACCCTTGGAAACTCACCAACTTTATAGTTGACCCGTTATTTTTAACATGTTTCAGGAAATGCCAAGTTTGAAGTCATCATTTGAAGTTTGCATAAATCTAGGATTTGGACCTAGATTAAAGAATGAAAAGCTTTGGATTACTTTTGTTTTATGTTTTGACATATTTCATGTTGAAACTTATGATTGTAATTGCATTTGCAACTTATAATATAATATTTACATTTAAGGCTAGCGTTATGTGGCTGTGAACGATCTTAACTCTCACACCTCGACGTTTCCGCCGTCAAGGTTGGGGTGTGACACTAGAGGTCACTGTTTATGACCATTTTGTAATCAGTAACGATGTAATCTTTTGTACAAGCTTTTATGATGAAATGAAATGTATCTTTTGAATGTTTCCGCTGCAATGTTTATTTAAGATGTTTATAAATATATACCAAATGTATGTTTTATGTATGATGAACGACCAACTATGTGGTGCCCGGGAGCGGGGCCTTACAAGTTGGTATCAGAGCCAAAGTTTAAGTGAAACGGGTAAATTTTCAAAATAAACCTAAACTGAAAACGGGACAGAAAGGAAGAGAATGCCATCTGAGTAGTTGCGTGCCATCAGGTATTTTCTTAAAGATTAACTGGTATTATGTGCGCATGTGATGTGTTTATGTGTACTGTTAGATTTAGATACGAATGTAGTCAGGACAGGTAATGCTCGGGGTGCGAAGAGTAAAGTAAGTGGCTAATCACAGCTGGCCACTGTAATTAGGGACTTACCATACTCGACATAAACTGAGCTATTTCCTTGAATGACCGTGTTGGTGTTTGAATCTTTCATTGTGGTAGAAGATGGTCGTTGGTAGATCATCTAAAGTTTCACGTGGTGGTGGACGTGGTGCTGAACCGCGTGTCATGAGAGGGAGACCTAGGGTAGAGGAAGTGGTTCATAAGGAAACCGAGACCCCTTATCAGGAGGGGGTAGACGAGAGCGCCAATTTGAGAGCCTCGGTAAAAGAGGCAGTGGTTGAAGAGGTACATCAGGTTATGCAGACGATCTTACCGTCTATGGTGGCCGAAGTGATCAAGGCTGTCCGGGAAGGAGAAAGAAGAGAGAGGAATATGTCCTCAGGAAGACAGGAGCAACAAGAGCCGGAGACGGTTTTCTCTAATGATGAAGAGGAAGAGGAGGAAGAGCAGGTACGGGAGACAACACGAGGTTGTAACTACGGGGAATTTATGAGGTGCAAGCCCCCTACTTTTGACGGTTCTAGCACTGCTGCTGATGCTCACCAGTGGGTGAGAGAAATGGAGGTTGTCCTCGATATTAGTGATTGCAAGGAGGACAAGAAGGTGAAGTTTGCTACCCACTCTTTCACGGGGTCGGCTTTGTGCTGGTGGGAATATAGTCCAGGCCGAGGGTAGCAGGGCCATAGAGAAGATGAAGTGGGCCGAGTTAAAAAGGATGGTGATCGAGGAGTTCAGTCCTCGTCGGGAAATGGACAAAGTTGAGAGAGAGTTTCTGCAATTGGAGGCGGGGACGATGACCCACCAACAGTACACCGCCAAGTTTAATGAAATGGCGTGAATGGTGCCGAATCAGGTGACGCCGGTGACTTGAAAGATCAACCGGTATATTCAGGGACTGCCAGCTGACATCCGCAGGCATTTGATTACTGCCCGACCGAGTACCTTTAGGTCGGCAGTGGATTTGGCTTGGAGATTATATGATGAACGGGCTGTGGTGGTGAAAGCTGAGGTTAGTAAGAACGGAGGTGGTGAGAGAAATTGGCAGGGGTAGAGGTTTAGTTGAGGTGATACTTCGACGAGTAACAAGAAGACGAGGGTGGATGACCGCTGTGTGGTCATGTCAGGAGCAGAGTTGAGGAAGTGTGGCCAGTGTGGAAGGGAGCACTCGGGGGAGTGCAAGTGGGGATCAAACATCTGTTTCAGATGCGGAAAGGCAGGGCATATGTCAAAGGATTGCCGGGCAGGCAAATGTTTTAACTGTGGGGAAAGTGGTCATATGAGCAGAGACTGCAAGAAGCCGAGGGCTGAGGGTTCAGGGGTGAAGAAGACGGGAGGTGAAGAACCGAGGGCAAATGCCAGGGCATTCACGATGACGCAGGAGGAGGCCAGGACGGACCCTGATGTTGTGTCCGGTATGTTTCTGGTGAACCAAACTTTAGCCTCTGTATTATTTGATTCGGGTGCCAGTAGGAGTGTTATTTCTGCTGCCTTCTGTACTAAGCTGCCTGTTAGTAGTAGACGTGTTGATGTGCCCTTTGATGTAGAAACTGCCATAGGTAAGTCTACTAGGAACTCTGAGGTGATAGAGGGTTGTGATGTTGAATTGGAGGGCCACAAATTTCTTGTTCGACCCTTTGCTATGACTTTAGGTGGTTTCGATTTGGTGCTTGGGATGGATTGGTTGGCGGACTTTGAGGTGAACATCGTGTGTCGCAAGAAGATGATTCAACTGATAGCGCCCGGCGGTGGTTTAGTGACAGTTTATGGTGATCGGGTTACTACGATTCCGAAGGTGATCTCAATGGCTGTGGCGGGAAAATGTATGAGGCGTGGGTGCAGCGCCTACTTATGTTATGTAAAAGATGTAGAAACGCCAACACCACAACTATCCGATGTTCCGGTGGTGTGTGATTTTCCAGATGTGCTCCCGGAAGACTTATCGGGATTGCCACCTGACCGAGAGATCGAGTTCCAGATTGACCTGATACCGGGTGCTCAACCTGTTGCCAAAGCACCATACCGATTGGCTCCGACGGAAATGAAAGAGTTGATGGAGAAGTTGCAAGAGCTATTGGATAAGGGTTTATTAGACCGAGTATCTCACCTTGGGGTGCTCCGGTCCTGTTTGCGAAGAAGAAAGACGGTAGTATGAGGATGTGCATCGACTACCGTGAGCTGAACAAGTTGACGATGAAAAATAGATATCCCTTGCCAAGAATCGATGATCTGTTTGATCAACTTCAAGGCGCCAGTTGGTTTTCAAGGATAGATCTTCGATCGGGCTACCATCAACTGAAGGTGAAGGAGCAGGATATCCCTAAAACAGCCTTTCGTATGCGCTATGGTCATTACGAGTTTCTTGTCATGTCTTTTGGTTTAACCAATGCGCCGGCTGCTTTTATGGATTTGATGAACTGAGTGTGTCGGCCGATGTTGGATAAATCAGTGATTGTATTTATTGACGGTATCCTGATTTATTCAAGAAGCGAAATGGAGCATGCCGATCATATTCGAGAAGTACTAGAAACGTTGAGAAGGGAGAAATTTATGCCAAGTTCTCCAAGTGCGCATTTTGGTTGCGTGAAGTACAGTTCTTGGGTCACGTGGTTAATCCGGAGGGGATTATGGTCGATCCGGCAAAGGTGGAAGCAGTAATGCAATGGAAGTCTCCACAGGCGCCATCCGAGATCCGTAGTTTCTTGGGTTTGGTGGGCTACTACAGAAGATTCATTCAAGACTTCTCCAAAATTACTTCTCCACTAACCATGTTGACCCGAAAAGATGTGAAGTTTGTATGGGGTCAAGCTCAAGAAAAGGCATTTGAAGAATTGAAGGCGAGATTGACCCAAGCTCCAATGTTGGCATTACCCGATGGAAGCGATGACTTGGTGGTTTATTCGGATGCTTCCTACTCGGGGTTGGGGTGAGTGTTAATGCAAAGGGGAAAGGTGATAGCCTATGCATCCCGACAGCTGAAAGTTCATGTGGTTAACTATCCTACTCATGATTTGGAGCTAGCGGCTGTGGTCTTTGTGTTAAAAATTTGGAGGCACTACCTCTACGGAACGAAGTGCACCATCTTCACAGACCACAAGAGCTTGAAGTACTTCTTCGAGCAAAAAGATTTAAATATGAGGCAGAGGCGATGGTTGGAGCTGATAAAAGACTATGATTGTGAGATCCATTACCATCCGGACAAAGCCAACGTGGTGGCTGATGCCCTTAGCCGAAAGGAGAGGCCCGAGCCGATACGGGTAAAGGCATACTAACTGATTATGACCTCGGATGTGATGAAGCAAGTCAAAGAGTTTCAAGATGAGGCACTGAAGGAAGATCATCTTAACTCAGAACGAATGAGAGGTCTGGTCGCGGAACTGGGTGAAAACACGTTTGGTGTCAAGTCTCGATTTGGGCGGATGTGGATTCCTCGTTTTGGGGATCTACGAATGAAGATTATGGACGAAGCCCATAAAACTCGATACTCCATTCATCCCGGTGCTACCAAGATGTACCAAGACATGAAGAAAGATTACTGGTGGCCGGGCATGAAGCGTGACGTGGTGGAGTATGTGAGTAAATGTCTCACTTGTTTGCAAGTAAAGGCAGAACATCAAAAGCCGTATGGAAAGATTCAACCGTTGGATATACCGGAATTGAAGTGGGAGCACATCACCATGGATTTCATTACAAAGTTTCCACGTACCCTGAAAGGGTATGACACAATATGGGTGATTGTGGACCATCTGACGAAGAGTGTTCACTTCCTACCGATGCGCGAGACATATTCATCCGAGAGGTTGGCCGATCTTTTCATCAAAGAGATTGTGACTCGTCATGGTGTACCGGTGTCGATTGTGTCAGATCGCGACACCCGGTTTACATCCAAATTCTGGAAGAAATTTCACGATGCTATGGGGACGAGGTTACATATCAGTACGGCTTATCATCCCCAAACTGATGGTCAGTCGGAAAGGACCATTCAGACGTTAGAAGACATGCTCCCGGCATGTGTGATTGACTTTGGGGGAAGTTGGGATGACCATCTACCGTTAGCTGAATTCTCATACAACAACAGCTATCATGCCAGTATTGGTATGCCACCTTATGAGATGCTATACGGTAAGAGATGCAGGACACCCGTATGTTGGGGTGATATTGGTCAAAAGGAATTGGGAAGCGTCGAGGTGATCGAGGCTACGACTGAAAAGCTTGAAAGGATCAAGGCCTACATGAAGGCAGCCAAAGACAGACAGAAGTCGTATGCCGACAAACGACATAGGCCGATCGAATTCCAGGTGGGTGACCGGGTTATGTTAAAGGTCTCGCCTTGGAAAGGAATCATTCGGTTACGAAAGCGGGGCAAGTTGAGTCCGCGGTACATAGGCCCTTTCCGAATCATTGCTCGAGTAGGAGAGGTGACCTATAGATTGGAGTTGCCAGATGAGCTAAGTGGAATTCACCCGACCTTCCACGTATCTAATCTGAGAAAGTGTTTGGCCGATGAAAATATGATTGTTCCGCTAGGAGATATCGAAGTAGATGAACGGCTCAATTATGTGGAGCAACCAGTGGCAATCATCGATAGAAAAGAGAAGCGACTGAGAAATAAAGTGGTTCCCCTTGTGCGAGTACAGTGGAAGCACAGAAAGGGATCTGAGTCTACGTGGGAGACTGAGGAAGAGATGAGACAACATCACCCACGTCTGTTCGAGGAATAACAGGTTTCGGGGACGAAACCTTTATAAGGGGGGTGGACTTGTAGCACCCGAAATTTTGGTTAGTCAAAGAAAAATAATAAGAAGAAAAGAAAAGAAAGAATTTTGGAGGGAAAGGAAAAGAAAGAAAAAAAGTGGAGGGGGTTTTGTGTAAAAAGTACAAAGAAAAGTAAATATCTGATACACATAGGGACGGCTGCCCACACTTTTTCTCACAACCCCAAATCTTCGAAGTGTTCTAGAGAGAGAAAGAGCAGACCACGGGAATTTGAAGGAAGAACAAGAAGAAGAAGAGGGCGGATTCGAGGTACAAGGTCTCACGGCGACGAGTTTTGAAGAAGCCACACCCAGCAACACAATGTGAGTTCTAAGACCCCTTCTTTTACGCATTTTTGAACGATTTTGGGAGCTGGAACACATCTTGAAACTGTTTTTTTAAGTTGTGGGTGTTTAACCCGTACATGTATGTGTATGTATATGTGTATACGGTCTATTCGGGACGCTGGTTCCACTACATGTGGACTTTCCAGGACAGATATATATGATTCACGCATAAATGTTCATAGGTATACTGTTAATGTATGTTTAGAACGGTATACATGATGTTTAGGTGGTTCTAAATGGGTAATATGATAATTCTGTGCTATAGAGGTGTTAAGATGATAAATGAGGTATGAGAATGGTACAGGTTAAGTTGCAGGTTGTCACGTTCAACCGCATTGTCCAATGCGGACTGCCGAGGCAAATGCGGCTAAGGTGGTTAACCGCGTTAACCAATGCGGAAGGTTAAGGAAATGCGGTCCAGGCATTGTCGCATCCGCATTGGCCTAATGAAGAAGTGGCCAAGGCATCTCAGCCGCATTGACTGATGCAGACGAAGGAAAGGAATGTGGCTGTGGCAATTGACTGCCGCATTGACCAATGCGGACAAGTCCGGAAATGCGCTAAGGCATTTCTCAGCCGCATGGACTAATGCGGGTAGAATCATGAAATGCGGATAAGGCATTCCTCATCCGCATTGACTAATGCGGATGGTTGAACATGCAGATGACCAGAATGTGAAATGCGGACAAGGCATTCCTCACCCGCATTGACTAATGCGGATGGTCAGACTAATGCGGATGAACCAGGGTGTGAAATGCGGACTAAGCTTAGTAAGATCTGATTTATTTGGGTAAACGAGTAACATAGGCATGATGATGATGATGATGTTGAATGGGTATACTTATGGTATACCATATATGTGTGATGCTTTATATGATGATGAATGAATGTTATGTGTATGTTCCTTATGATTATGTATGTTTATCTTTCCTAAAACTTTACGAATTATGGAAATGAATGAATGAAGTATTATGTAACGTAAAGTGAAAGATAAGGAAAGAGGAACATGATGATGAATGCATGTATTAATGAATGAATGAAAAGGAAATATGATGATGAATACATGCATTAATGAATGAATAACTAAGTCTTGCAAGCATTGAATTATGGTAACGGGTCCTTCTTCGTGATTGACCCTATTCATGGTACCTCTACCGCTTACCTACTAGTACTGTGGCATACGCTCTATTGATTCACGGCCCAGTAGCTAAGACTGATCGGGATATAGCATATGGTAGTGGTACAAAAAGTATTCAATGTGCAAGCAAAGATGAACGGGATCCTTGTCATTCGACCACAGTAATCATAGTCAAGTGCTATGAAGTGGGTAAAGCCTGACAGGATCCATATGAGAACTGAAAGATAATGATGTATAACGAACGATGAAGATAATAAAGAATATTATCTATGTGTACGTATGATGTATGATCATGTGAAAGAAAGGAATTGTTTATAATGTAAATAAAGTATGTTTATTTTAAAACTAGAACTCACTCAGCAATGCTGACTTTTTATGTGTTTCTAGTTGGCAGGTAGTGTTGCTGGGGATGGCACGAGGCGACTACTCAGCTCGTTGGGGATGGCATTCTCCTTTTGATAATGCTGCCACGCAATAGGATGCGGGCTTATAATGCATGCAACACATTATGTTGCATGCAAGTGTCAAGTGTTCCTTGAGGATCCCGATAAACGGGATTACTTAAGGAACCTTCCTTAAGAATCCTGATAAACAGGATTACTTAAGGAATCTTCTTTATGATGAAAATTTAATATTTCTATACTAGAGGTCACTATTTATGACCATTTTGTAATCAGTAACGATGTAGTCTTTTGTACAAGCTTTTATGATGAAATGAAATGTATCTTTTGAATGTTTCCGCTGCAATGTTTATTTAAGATGTTTATAAATATATACCAAATGTATGTTTTATGTGCGATGAACGACCAACTGTGAGGTGCCCGGGAGCGGGGCCTTACAAAAGGGCATTACAAGACAATACAGTGCTCCCAGGACTCCTCAGCAAAATGGTGTTGCTGAGAGAAGAAACAGAACACTGATTAAAGCTGCAAGAATCATGTTGTCTGACTCTAAGCCGCCCATCACCTTCTAGGAATAGGCAGTAAACACTGCCTGCTATATGCAAAACATAGTTTTAATGGAAAAGACTCATGGTAAGACTCCTTATGAACTCAAGCACAAGAGAAAACCTTTCATTGGTTTTCTCAGGTCATTTGGATATCCATGCAGCATCTTGAATACCAAAGATCAAATTGCCAAGTTTGCCGAGAAATCAGATGATGGACACTTTATTGGATACTCTTCTCAAGCTAAAGCTTATAGAGTATAATCTCAGAACTAGAGTAGTTCAGGAGTCAGCCAATGTGACTTTCAATGAGCACACTCCCAGTGTGAAAGGTTCTGGTCCGGATTGGCTATTTGATCTTGATTTAGTTACCAACTATTTTAACAAATCTTGTGAGAATATTTCAGGATCTATAGACATTTTACCTCCAGGTGATCCTGACCCAAGATTTGAGCTAAGAAGACCTTCAAGTTAAACATCTTCAGCTCCAGTTGTAACTACTTCAACAAATGAAGTTTCTATCAGCAAAACAATGACAAATTCAGCTGATACATCTGAGATGCCTTTAAGTTCTAGCTCAGAGGCTCAACAGAAAAACAAAGAAACTTCAAATGCAGAAGAAAGTGATGGTGGTGGTGACAGTGATCAAGAATTTCTTGATGTTGATAACCACTCCATAGATGAACATATCAATGATGTCACACACTCATTGAATCAAGTTTCTCTTTATAAGTGTGATACAGTGGTGGAAGAAGCATCTATGCCAGATCTAAATTTCTCTAATTTAGATCTCTCTCAGCAACTTGTTGTGATCCCTCAGCTAAGGATCCACAAGTCTCATCCTACCACAAGCATCATTGGAGATGTTGACACCGGGGTAAGAACAAGAGGACAAACCCATGAAGCAAATGTTTGTCTTCACTCTTGTTTCTTGTCCCAGATAGAGCCTAAGAAAGTTGATGAGGCTTTAAAGGATGGAAGTTGGATTGAAGCCATGCAAGAGGAGTTGCCTCAATTCAAAAGATAGAAGGTTTGGAACCTATGTCCTCTTCCTCATAGGAAGACTACTATAGGAACCAAATGGGTATTTAGGAATAAGAAAGATGATAGAGGTATTGTCATAAAAACAAAGCTAGACTAGTTGTTTAAGGATACACACAAGAAGAAGGAATTGAATACACTGGTGTCTTTGCTCCTGTTGCAAGACTAGAAGCTGTTAGGATATTCTTGGCATTTGCTGCATCCAAGAACTTCAAGGTCTATCAACTTGATGTCAAGTGTGCTTTTCTGTATGGGGTGATTGATGAAGAGGTGTATGTTAAACAACCACCTGGTTTTGTAGATCCTGATCATCCTGATTATGTCTATAAGCTTGATAAGGCTCTCTATGGGCTACACCAAGCACCAAGAAAGTGGTATGAGACTCTATCTCAGTATCTCTGCAAGCATAGATACAGAAGGGGTACTATAGATGGAACTCTCTTCATCAAAGGACAGGGAAATGACTTACTGCTAGTTCAAGTGTATGTAGATGACATCATCTTTGGTTCAACTAATCCAAGGCTCTACAAAGACTTTGAGAAGCTGATGATAGATAGATTTGAAATGAGTGCCATGGGGGAACTCAATTTCTTTCTGGGAATTCAAGTGAAGCAAGATGAAGATGGAATCTTCATAAGTCAGTCAAAGTATGTTCAGGACATACTCAAAAGATTCAACATAATTGATTGTAAGATTGCTAAGACACCCACAACAAGAAACCACTCCCTTGGGCCCGATCTTAA
Source organism: Flaveria linearis (assembly GCA_024085815.1). Classification (NCBI taxonomy): domain Eukaryota; kingdom Viridiplantae; phylum Streptophyta; class Magnoliopsida; order Asterales; family Asteraceae; genus Flaveria; species Flaveria linearis. The sequence goes on along the minus strand of CM044016.1, from coordinate 29,081,526 downwards.
GGGGGAGTGTGTGGATGAACACCTTTATAGAGCTATGATTGGATCTCTTATGTATCTTATAGCTAGCAGGCCTGATATCATGTTTGCCACATGTATTTGTGCAAGATATCAAGCTAACCCCAAGTTGTCTCACCTCATCACTTTTGAGAGAATTCTAAGATACCTCAAAGGTGCCTCAACACTTGGTCTTTGGTATCCCAAGAATTCTGACTTCAATCTGTATGCATATACAGATAGTGATTATGGTGGTTGCAATATGACTGCAAAGTCTACATCTGGGGGATGTCAGTTCCTGGGTGAAAGGTTTGTCTCATGGCATTGCAAGAAACAATCCTGTGTCTCTGCATCAACTGCTGAAGCTGAATACACTGCTACTACAAGCTGTTGTGCTTAAGTGCTTTGGATTTAGAATCATATGCTTGACTATGGTTTAAACTTCAAGGAGACTCCCATTCACATAGACAACAACAGTGTTATCTATATCACAGAGAATATTGTGCAACACTCAAGGACAAAACATATAAATATCAGGTATCATTTAATTAGAGATAATTTTGAAAAGGGATTAATTAAACTAGTTAAAGTTAACACAAATGAATAATATGCTGATCTGTTCACAAAAGACTTTGATGAACAGAGATTTAAGTATCTTATATCAGTTATTGGGATGATTAACTTTGAGTAGCTTTTTCTTAAAACTAATTCATTTTATTTCTTAAAATCTGTGTGTCCTAAGTTGTCTAATCTGTCACCTTCATAAGCTCATGTTTTCTATGGATAAAAACTTTTTGAAGATTTTTCTTAGATTTTTGACAAATCTTGATCCTTCGGAAGATATGATTTTATATTCGGAAGAAAATATACCTTCAAGACAAATAACTGTCTAAGTAAAATTTGCCTTCAGAAGAAATTTCTGAAATATCTTCCGAAGCTTAAAACTCTCTTAGGCACTTATATATTTTTAAGGATCATTTTTCTTCTGAAGGAAATTAACTCTCGAAAGCTTTGTTTTGTTAAACAAAGCATCCAAGTTTAAAATTCTCTTCCGAAGCAAATTTGTCAAACCTCTTTGAGAAAGTCTTCCGAAGTCATTTTGGCTTCGGAAGCTTTTTTATTAAAACTCTCGAAGACAATTTACCTTCAGAAGATTTTCGGTTTCCAAGAAACCCACTTTTTGAGCAAAAAGCAAATTACTTTTTCAGATGTGGGACCGCCTTCCTGATTTCAAAGTTTATCCTCTTTCATTAACTTTGTCTCAAATCCTTTTCACACATAAACCCTATCTCCTTCCCCCTCTTTTTATCATCTTCATCTTCTCTCCAAACCTAAATTCTAGATTTCTCTCTGAAATCGCCTTCGTTCATCCTCCTTCACCTTTAAGTTTACTCAAAATGGCCAACCTTGACAGACGAAATGACCCTGATTTTTCTATGTAGTTACACAGGCAACACAATCAGGTTGCACTATCAAACTCTGAGAAAGATCCATATTTCTCATAGGTATGCCAATTCTTGGGTTTGTCTAACTACTTTACCTCCCTTACCATTGATCCTCCTCTCTATGAGGATCATTTGCTTGAGTTCTTGAAGACCTGCCAAGAAGTCATTATGGATGGGGAGAAGGCACTATTTGCCACAGTGCAGGGGAGAACAGTCTTCATCACTCCGGCCATCATCAACAATCATCTTAAGTTGGGTGATGAAGAAGGTGAGGTGTTCTTCCCAAAAGAAGCTGTAAATCATTCCTTTGAGCAGATGGGCTATGAAGGAGATTTCTCTGTAAAGACCTTCAGGAAAGGGAAGGTCTCATCTAAGTGGAAGTACCTACTTCATGTGATCATCCATACCTTGTCCAACAAGCATGGAGGGTGGGACCAGATTCCTGAAGATCTCTCCTTCATAGTGCATGGAATGGTTCAGGGGGTCAAGTTTAGGTACTCTCAATTTGTTTATACAAATCTGATAGCAAACTTAGACTCCTTAGAGTATTACATGTTTCCTAGATATGTTCAATACATTCTAAACTATGAACTGGGCTCACAGTTGAGGGAAACAGGTAATATTCTTAAATTGGGACAGATGAAGCCCGATATTTTTAAAATCTTGAAGAAGCCAACTGTTGGCTTCTCAGGGGTAGAAACAGCCATTGTCCTAAAAATGTTAGAGCTCATTGCTCAAGGTGACAACCTAGTAACACAAGCTAGTGTTGAACCCACACCTTCTACATCCCAACCACCAAAACAACCACAAATCACCCTCACCTACCAAAGAAATCACAAAAGAACCCCTGCACAAGCTATTGAGTCTGTGCAGGCCCCCATATACTCACTATACAGGAGGAAGTGGACACTGGAGCTCCCACTTCCCCTAAGGAGCAAACCACTCCCATTACTTCAAGGATCAGTGCTGAGGTTCCTCATGCTCAGTCTGATGAGCTCACAAGCCTAACAGCCTTAAGCCTTCACTCTGAGTCTCAACACTCAAGTGAACAACCTTCAGGGGACAACTACCATCCCCAGCCTTTAGATTTAAACCAACCAATTCCTAACCTCGACTTCTATACTGATGAGGACTTAGATGCCAGTGAGTACCATGTGTCTCCCTACTACACCACTCCTTAAAGGGAGATGAGTGCTCTTGAGTCGCATAGGTCTAGCCCATATTAGTCACCTATCACTGAGGTGGATACTTCTAAACCTGTTCAGGATATCCATATGGAAGAGGCTCTCACTTTAGTAAGTGATTACATTATTCAGACCTCAACCATGGCAACTCAGCCCATTGACACTTCAACTGAAGCTGTCACTGAGCAAAGGAACTCCAGCAGCCAAGAACACCATGCTGGTGATGAGGAAGAGGGCCTTGGTCCAATTCTCTTATCCCCCAGTGATTCTTCTGATGAAGATGAGGGGAATCTGAGACTAAAGGTGCAAAAACTGTCAAAAACATGCACCTATCTAGTCTCCAAGGTTAGTCATCTTGAATCTCAAGTGAATACCTTACAACACAGGGTCAATGATCAGCAACTTGAGTTATAATCTTAAGAAAAAAACTAGCTGGGAGACCCTTAAGAGGAGCTCAACCAGGAACAGAAGAACCAGTGGATGTTATTGACCTCACTCCTAGCTCACCTGTCCAAGAGGGTGATGCTACCAAAAAGGGGGAGGACGTCATTACAATCATAGAACCTGGGAGTTTCTAAGGGAGTATGGACACTGAGGACTCACCACCCTCACTTGCAGTTATGCATAATCAACAACTTTCTCAAGTTCACATTGATGTGGAAAGTATAGACTCAGTCATTAGGATTCTATTTGAGAAAGGCATCCCAAGAGCTGTATCATCCCCACTAACTTTAAGTAATATTTTTAGGTGGAGGCATGATACTGATAGAAGAACTCTTATTCTTCAAAGAGTTCAAGATAGGAACACTGCAGAGTTTAGCCTTAGAAGAAGACAAAGGCAATCAGGCAATACCATCGGTCAACTGGATGTTGAGCCAGACCCTGAGATTAGCTTCAAAGGGAAAACCTTGACTGAAGGCCCAGTGGTAGAACCTGAGAGCCCTGTCTCACCACCAACTGCTGCAGGGGTTCAAACCCTTGATGAGACACCTACTGGTGAAGGTGCATCTCAACTTCTCTCTGGTCAGAGCTTGGAAGCTACACCAAGCTTACATGAGTTGGTGAAAAGGTCCATGCTTTTGGTAAACTGTACATTGAGGTCTTGAGTCTGTAACTTTCCACTTTATGTACTTTATCCTTTTTATAATATATTATGATGTGAGCTATGGCATGTCATATTCACTAGTCAAAAGGCAATTTGCCTTTTGACTCTACATGGATTTTGTTGTCTAGATCATGTATCCAGCTGGCCTTCAAAGTATGGCTGACTGTAGGTTGTAGTATAAGTATTTCTAGTCCTTGTAACTTATATGCAGAACTTTGTAAACCACTTGTAAGGAAATAGAGATCAATATACATCAACCTTGAAAACCAACTACTTGTGTGTTGTTCTTGTTTATGTCTCATTTACACTTGTGTTTCTTAGTTCTCTAAACTGAGTTTACCAGTTCCCCATTTGAATTGTTAAGTGTTGTTCCACACTCTCCTCTTTGTGTTGTTGTGTTGTAAAGTGCAAAACCCTTCACCGGTCCTACAAGCAAGTGCTCCTCGTTATCGATTGATATAGAGCCAAAGTAAAATAGAAATAATCGAAACAATCACAACCGCAGTCGGCAAGCACAAATCATTAGAAACCAAATCACAACCCTAAAATTTTCCAGCACAAGAGAGGGTCTTACATCCACATAAGCGGCGGTGCCGCCACCATCGTCGTCGTCAACTTCCCAACGACGACGGGCGCCTAACCACACGCCTACAAGAAACGGGACAGAGCATAAACTAGGTTAACAAAAACCATCACTATCACAAACAACCGACAGATCTAAAAACCCCAAATGTTATTATATCATAGAAAAGAACGTCGGCAAGAAAGAAACATCTCACGACCGCCGCCACCACCTCTAACAGGAGGGATGAGCAGCCAACCAGGAGGCGAGACGTCATTGCCATCGTGACAGGCCATGAAAGCGATGACGACACACGTTGTGTAAACAATGATCGGCAAGCGTCGGCGCCCGATGATCGGAAGACCGGGGCGACCTGCCGCCGTCAGCAGGCGGCGGCACCACCGACAACAACAACCAACCCAACCGAACCTCTCTCTCTCTACAAAGGGTTTTCATGGTTATAAAAATACATGAAGGGGTAAAATGCAAACCCCAAAAAAACTCATGGCAAAAACTGTAGATCGAAAGGCCGGGGCGACCTGCCGTCGTCACCCGATGGCGGCACCACCGGTGATGGCAAGCAACCCAATCGCCAGTCTCTCTCTATAAAGGGTAGCTTTCCTTTTTCTGTGGTTATAAACACACATGAAGGGGCAAAGTGCAAACTCCAAAAACAATTGTGACAAAACCATAAAAAACCCAAAGCTAACTCTTTATCAAACTTCATTATTCATATATAGGGTAATTAGTTTCTAACTATTATATGAATACCTAATTCCTCGTGTATGTGATGTGGTTCCCCCTTTTACGCCTTTGACATCGATGTGTCGTGCGCCTCACACTGTTTTTTTAAAAACCAAGTGTTTATGGGTATGGCTGCAAGTATCATGTATACCCATTTATGAGCTTTTGTGGTTAGTATTTACCCGCTCAGACACCTATTTACTGAACATGGTCATAAACCCACCTAAAAAACTACTTAAAACATCAAACAACTTACTCAACCACACTTCTAACAATTCTAGAACCTAAATATTTTTAACTTACTTACAACTTCAAGATATTATCTACTATAGTTCCTAAGAGTGTATAACATGTAAATAGATTTGTGTAATCAGGCGAGACACTTGATCCCATAATCATCTCCAAATCAAAAAAATATGAAACTAATTTTAGACTCAATTCTATAACCTAAAACATGTATCATTTCTCAAATATTTTAGGTTTTAATTGGTTTTTTAAGTCCCTCAAATAGAGGCACATAAAATGGTTTGTGGACCTAAACGAGGGGTTAGAAAAAGTCAAGAATGGCTTTGGACCAAACTAATTTTTGTTCAGAACCAAATTTTGAGAGGACATGGGTTGGTTTAGTTTCATACCGATTAGGTCCAACAAAGGTGTTTACGAACTAATTTTAAAACTATAGTTTTGCTAGGGTCCAAACCAGTTTTAACTAATTGGTTTTTTTTATCCAACATGAATAATTTAAAGTAATTTAAGAGTAGGAATAGAATAGATTTTGTTAGAATCTTAAAGGATGAAGCTATCAAACACTAACTACTTATTGCTCCTGCTGATCTAGTCCAAGTGTTGAAGATAAGTCTATCTGCTAAAGACTTTATCTGCCAGCCACTACTGATCAACTGTGATACACACTATATGTCACACCCTCAAAATCCACGTGCGGAGTTTTACCGCGAGACGTGTGAACAAACCAGGATCACAGTCAATAGTTACTCAGAACGACTCTATATGCCATATTTAATATAAACCAAACCAAAGTCCAAACTTTAAAATCATGCGGAAGCGTTTTGTAAACAAGACAAACCCAAAGTATGTAAATATATCATATGGCAAAACACGTGCCAACCAAATATTTGAAAACCATAACTAAAAGACGAGTAATTGTGTTTGTAGTTTAAATACTTAGAATGCATGCTGACTCGTGCTGTGCTCCTACTGGCAAGCTGGATTATCGACCTGAGAATAGCATACTAAAAAGTCGACACAATGGTTGGTTCAAGAGTTTACGTATAAACATAAACAGTTTAACAGTTGTGATATATATAAGCATGTGTACTGTAACAGATAGCTAGTCTATTTACAATAGATATTAATTCATAGTGATTTCACAATTGAAGCTGACTGTGATATGTTTGCCTCCTGTCATGACTTACCAGGTCGTGACAAATGTTCATAGGACAAATTGCACCCGGTTGACCTCGAGTCACACAGGTGGGGCTCGTCACACCCAGTAGTACTACCCAAGTTTCCCCGCCATTCAATATTAACAATTAGAAAGTGTGAGGACTTTATCATGGTAAACAACACTATATTAATATCATACACATCTTAAATATATAAAGCGTTTGTAAAGTTACCAGTATGCTATCTCCCCCAAAAGAGGTTAAGTAAACAGTGGGGCACGAACTCACCTGATACGCGTATTGAGTACTTAGAGTTTACTTGAAAGACAAAGTGAACAGTCAACCCTCAGAGGTTACCTAGATCATGTAAGTACATGAGTATGTGTAAACTCTGAATATGTGAAACCCTAAGTGCACTACAACCAACGATTCAAGGTTTTAGAAGGGTAGACATGTTTGACCCAGTTGACTCGTTTGACCCGTTGGTGACATTATGTGTTGCAAACCATTTAAACAAACATGATCATATATCATACATGGTTAACACTCCAATGAATCACATATGATGCTACATTCCCAATGTATTGCTTAGATCATCATACTATGTAAATATCATACAAGTTAGGTAATTCCTTAATATCTAGCATGCTCAGTGTATCCATAACTCAACTAGTGCATCATATAAAGGTCAAATCAAGCATAACCTACTTATATGACCTATAACCATGAATTAGCATATACGGGTCAAAATAGATAATTTACCAAATAATCATCCATACTAACTACAACACATTCCACGTGTCCATTACATACACATGCATCAAGATGATTGATTTCCAGTCCCAAACATGATGTCCTAGTTACTAATCAACATTCAATACCATACATGATCATCAAAGTGCATAAACCACACATAACCAAATAAACATTCCATACAACCTAATTAACAAGTTCTATCACGTTAGGCGTCCACAACAAACACTCTAGCATGATCCTAGTGCCATGAACATGTCCAATTCCCAATATCCAAGGTTCATCCTAAATAAAGTTTCCCTTTTGGGAAAGTACATCCCAACATCTACTAAACACCCAATGTATACATAATTTATCAATAATATACTATTTCAAGTTCATAATAACACCTAAACATGATCAACAACATCAAACTTGCATAATTCGTCCATTCATATCCAAAAAGTTTCTACTTTTGGCAAGATATGAATAACAACATTCATTCTAAGATTTCTAGCATTCATATCAACAATCTAGCATATAATCATCATCATAAACACATCCATAACATCAACACATTACCAATTCAACGTTACATGCAAAATAAAGTTACTATTTTTAGAAACCTATGAACAAAGCTCTCAATTCATCAATTTCTTGCAAGATTCATGTATTAAAGCATCCATATCATCTAATTAAAATCATACAACCATCAAACAACATCAATTTGATCAATCATGAATTTTTCCCAAATCAAGTTTCTAGTTTGACCTAATTTGGCTAAAACATCAAAATCCATAGTAAAACATGAAATTGACACCTAATCTAGCATTAATACAATCATACTAACATAGATTAACCATCAATTCCATATCATCATCATCAATTTCGGATTTAGGCTCCTCAAGAACACAAAATTTCGCAAAACATCATAGGACTAACCTTTAAAAGAGTAGAAATCAACAATAGGACTTGTAGAACACCTTGTAACACTTGGAATCAATCAAAATCAACTTGTTTATGTGTGCTATTGATCAATTTCACAGGAATGGAGGGGATGAGGGCTGTTCTCGGCTGCAAGGGGGTATGGGCTAGGGTTGGGGTTTTGTGAAACTTAACTAAATTAGATTGTCCCCCTTAAACCCTGCTTTAATTGCGTTTTATAAAATTTAACCCTTGTAGCATTCTTTTATAATTTTTAACTAAGAATTATAAGTATTATTGGTCAATAATCATAGTCATAAACATTTACAATAAGTCACATAACACATAGAATATACATACAACACATAGTCACATTATCGCGTAAAATTTATAAAATCAATATTTAAAAATTCTATAAATTTATAAATCATATAACCATAACTAATAATCAACATTATTAATTAGATTATCATTGTTTATCATTGATTATTATTATTAGGTCACCAATGTTCAACGACAACTAGTGTGTGCTTACGACACGTGTATACGAGACTTAACGGAATTAACGGAGTTTGGTAACGGAAAATTACCGGATGTCACACTATATTTGCTGATCAGCAAGTATATGTGCTGATTCACTGCTTTTGTAGACGAGGATATTAGTACTAAAGAGTAGTGGTGTTACATTTACATACCAACTACTGAAGGACAGCAGAGTTGATTTCATGTCTATGTTGTACAGTTTCTTATAACCAATAGTATTATACATTCGTGGTATACCAAAATGTGTTAATCAATGGCCATATCATCCCTCCTAAACCTAGAATAAGCATTCAAGATTTGTTCTAGTGTTTAGCTTTTATAGCATAAATGACTCATGCTTGTATAATTTTAAGGTTGGTTGTTTTGCACACTTATCTTGTTGTTATTACTCTCTTGTAATCAGTAAATTATAATCAATTGAATACTTTAAAAAAAATTCTTTTGTTATTTTCATTTCAAGTATTGTAACTGCTTGTTTATGATAAGTAGTTAACAAAGATTTCGTGTATACTAACTGTTGATTTACAGAAAATCTTGTTCAACTCGACCCAACATATTTGCTATTGAAAAAGAAACAAATCTGATATCCCGAATGACTAAGTTAGGTTAGAAATTAGTTAAAGTTCATTTTTTCGAGTTAATTGCATGGAGGGTCCATGTGGTAAACTCAAATTGTAGGATTAGTCCAAACTTTTGAAAAAATACATTATTAGTTCCAAGGCCTTTTTCATATCGTAACACCCATTGTCCATGGGGTGGATGGGCTTTAGTTTCAAAACCTATTAAACTAAAGATGTAGTTTTTCATAAGTAAGGGGTTGTTTAGCAGCCTCTTAATCAACCTCTTAATGGTTTAGATGTCTGAATGGTTTAGCACTTAATAGTTTAAACTGTTTCTTTTACAAGCAAATGTCTGAATGGTTAAGACATTTGCCTCTGAATGGTTAAGCATTATACAAATGTTAATGGTTAAGAGGTCTAATGTTGAATGGTTAAGACCTCTTATCTGAATTGGTCAGACATTTGCCTTTGAATAGTTAACCGATATACTAGCTCTTAATGGTTCAGACCTCTTAATGGTTTAGCACTTAATGGTTCAGACCTCTTATTAGTTCAACACTTAATCATTCAGATATTATCAAACATCCCCTCAGTACTAATCTTGTAATATGAATATACCAATAGACCAATGCATTAAACTTTTTTTAGAAAGAATTACGTATAACTCCCGCTCAACAAAAAAAGTCATATATTTCCTTAATGTTATAATATCAGATATATATTCCTATATTCTCTTTGATCTATCAGTAATTCATATTTCATGTTTATCTAATTACTGTGTATATATAAACCATTTACATCAATGAGAAACATATATATTTTGGAGATCAATAGGTCCAATATTATACATCACGTTATCAGCATCTTGCTCACCATTGCAACCACAAGATTCATAAAGCTGTAGGTTTCGGTTTCTCATTCAATCATCCAGGTACCAACCACTGCTATCTCATATGTTTCATTCAATAGAATCACAACATGTTTATTATTCAAAACACAGTTTAATAAAACTTATTGTTGTATTTGAAGATCACGATTGAATCTGTAATACAGAACTATTAAGAACACATTAATAAGCCATAACTATCCACATGAACTGGAGGTCACCACTACCCCATAACTTTACTCCGGCGACCATACTCAACTTCGTGAGACCTCACTAACAAGATTCTAAATGTTTTTTCTTGTTCGCCAATCTCACCTCGTTGTATTTCATTGTGATGGCTGAGAACAAGTTGCTAGATAAAAGAATCTGAAACCCTAGTTTTTTTATCCCCTTCTACTTTCAACTTTTATTTTAGTTCCTAGTTTGTTTTATTATTTTATTTTAAAACCATACTTTATTTCTGTTTCCCGGATCAAACAAAAGCAAAACCCCAAGGTAACTCCATCATCCTTAACTTTTATTTTTTTTATTCTGTGATGTGCTGTCATCTAACATTTATTAATTTTTCTACATGTGTTTTTATTAATATATATATATATATATATATATATATATATATTACCATTGAATAAATAACTTCCACTAACCTTATTCACAAATATTCATATTTGTTTCTTTTAGTAAGATTTTTTTTTCAATTCCATAAATAAGTCGAATATCATTTATTGTATCATATTTGGGTAATACCATTTTACTTTATTATTATATACAACTTCTGTTTTTGAAATTAATATATATTTATAAGATTAAAATATAGCATTAACTCTCAACATTCCTCTTTCGGCTATATAAACATCTTAAACTTGTCGAACCTGTAGTTCTAACTCACGAGAACCAGAAGTTCTTGTATAAGATATACATTTCATATTTAGAGTACTTGTTTTTTTCTTTCATCCAGATACAATGTCAAACATTTCCAAACTTGAATTCACTGCACTTGACATCTCCGGGCAGAACTTTCTTCCATGGACTCTTGATGCCAAAATTCACTTGACGGCAAATAACCTGGGAGAAACGATCAATGAAGGGGATACAACTTCCCTTCAAGACAAAGCTAAAGCCATGATATTTCTTCATCATCACCTCCATGAAGATTTAAAGAGGGAATACTTAACTATCAAGGACCCTCTTGAATTATGGAGAAACATTCAAGAACGATTTGACCACCAAAAGTTGGTCTTGCTCCCAAAGGCTCGCTACGAATGGATCCACTTAAGACTACAAGATTACAAAACTGTTAGCGAATATAATTCCGTTATATTTCGAATCACCTCCGAACTGAAATTATGTGGAGAAGACATAACCGATGAAAACATGCCCGAAAAGACTTTATCTACGTTCCATGCCTCTAATATGATCCTATCACAACAATATAGGGAACATAAATTCATTAAATACTCTGAATTGATATCATGTTTGCTGGTCGCGGAGCAAAATAACAAGCTCCTTCTGCAAAACCACCAAGCACGACCAGTCGGTGCAAGCCCACTCCCAGAAACGAATGTGGCAACTGATCAAAGTGGAAGTGAAAAAGGAAGACGTCATGGCCCCAGCAGAGGTCGTGGGTGTGGAAGGAGCAATTCATGGCGGAAAAACTCATGGCAGAAAGAGTCTCGTAAATCTAAGTCTGGTAGCGGTGAGTCAAGTCGACATAATGCAGGCCGACCTCCGAGGGGGAGAGTAATAAGGACCATGACAATATATGTTATAAATATGGGATGTCCAACCATTGGTCCCGCACGTGTCGCACCCCTGAACACCTCGTTGAAGCATATCAAAGAATGTTGAAAGAAAAGGGAAAAGCATGCTGAAACTAATCTGATTGAGGATGTACCTAAATTGTCATCTCAGCTCTCAGACACTCATCTAGATACTTCTGATTTCATCGAGAATGTCCTAGATATTTAAACATTATTGATTTTTCTTTCTTTCTTTCTTCTTATCTTGTTTAGACTATGGTTATTTATTTTGGTTTTGTTTAAACAACTTTGATGGTTTCATTTAAATTCTCATTATGATTTGCTTCACATTCTTATGTTGATTTTATTATATTATGATACTAACTCCATTTCATTATTAATTTCTCAAGAAACATGCCTACAAGCTCAGACAAAGCTATTATTGGTGATTAATGTCTGGTAGATAGTGGTAGTACCAACACTATTCTCAAACATAAAATTTTTTTCTCTGAGTTGTCTCCCACAAAGATACCTATTGGTACTATTTCTGGTGTCATTAACTTTGTTGAAGGCTCTGGAAGAGCATGCATCATCTTATCTTCGGGTACCCAACTAATAATCAATAATGCATTATACTCTAGTAAATCAAGACAGAATTTACTTAGTTTTAAAGATATTCGATAAAACTGTTTCCATATTAAAACCATATCGGAAAACAATACGGAATATCTACAAATTATCTCAAACAATAATGGCCATGGTATTGTTGTCGAAAAACTAAAAGCTTTATCCTTTGGATTATATGTTACAAATATTAATCCTATTGAGTCATATATGGTCGGTAACTAGAAGTTACCAGATAAAAACACATTCACCATATGGCATGACCGACTAGGTCACCCTGGTAGCACAATGATGTGGCGTATAATTAAAAGTGCAAATGGACATCCCCTCAAAAACCTAAAGGTTTTGCTACCACAAGAATTATCATGTGCAGCATGCTCTCTTGGCAAATTCATTACTCGGCCCTCATAAAAAACTACTACAAGAATACCCTTCATTCTTAGAAAGAATCCAAGGGGACATATGTGGGACCATACATCCTCCGTGTGGCCCATTCCGCTATTTCTTGGTTTTAGTTGATGCATCCTCACGGTGGTCACACGTGAGTCTTTTAGCTACTCAAAATGTAGCATTTGCCCGGATGTTAGCCCAAATTATACAATTGAGAGCCAATTTCCTAGAATATCAAATTAAAAGTATCTGAATGGATAATGTAGGAGAGTTCATATCCGAAACCTTTCATGACTATTATATGTCGATCAAGATAAATGTTGAACATCCAGTAGCTCATGTTCTATAACAGCCCAACGTAACCGCACCATGATATTGTCCGCTTTGGCCGGGACGAACCACCATCGCCTCATGGTTTTGTTTTCACCTGAACCGGGACGTACCACCATCGCCCAGGCAAAACGCGTCACAGTGGGGAAGTTCTCAAGCCCCTTATAAGGAAGCATTCGTTCTCCTTCCCCACCAATGTGGGATGTTACAATCCACCCCCCTTAGAGAGCCCAGCGTCCTCGCTGGCACAATGGCCCGGCCCTGGCTCTGATACCATCTGTAACAGCCCAACGTAACTGCACCATGATATTGTCCGCTTTGGCCGGGACGAACCACCATCGCCTCACGGTTTTGTTTTCACCTGAACCGGGACGTACCACCATCGCCCAGGCAAAACGCGTCATAGTGGGGAAGGTCTTAAGCCCCTTATAAAGAAGCATTCGTTCTCCTTCCCAACCAATGTGGGATGTTACATGTTAACACACAAAATAGTTTAGCTGAATCTTTAATTAAACGATTACAGGTAATCGTTAGACCACTCCTGGTGCGATGCAGATTACCATCTATTGCATGGGGGCATGCTATCTTGCATGCTGCTGCACTGATCAGATTAAGACCAACTGCTGATCACGAATACTCCCCATTACAACTGGTATCTGGAAGAGAACCAAGTCTTTCCCACCTTAAAATATTCGGGTGTGCGGTCTATGTACCAATACCGCCACCACAACGTACCAAAATGGGACCTCAGAGAAGACTGGGTATATATATTGGTTTTAACTCCCAGTCTATCATTAAGTATTTAGAACCACTAACGGGAGACATGTTTACAGCACGGTTTGCTGACTGTCAATTTGATGAAACAATATTCCCTTTCTTAGGGGGAGATAAAAATAAAGAAAGACTGGTAACACAAGAAATAACATGGAATGCATCTTCACTATCAAACTTCAACCCCCGAAGAGGTCAATGTGAATTTGAAGTCCAAAAGATAATACATTTGCAAAGAATAGCAAATGAATTGCCAGATGCATTTACAGATACAAATAGAGTGACTAAGTTACAAATACCAGCATCAAATGCACCTGCTCGAATTAATGTAATCCCAAAAGTGATTACTGTAAAAAGAAAGCATGGGAGACCAATCGGTTCCAAAGATAAGAACCCACGAAAACGAAAAGAGCATGATAACGTAGTTGGTGAAAACTTAGAAAAGGTTATACATGGAGCCCCAGCAGAGGTAAATGTCCCAAAAGAGACTAATACAATTCTAGAGGACAATGAAAATTCCAGAAGAAACACCGGTACTGAATGAATATGAGATCTCTATAAATTATGTACAAAATAGTACAATATGGAACCGGATTCAAACACGTGTTGATGATATATTTGTATATGCTATAGCAACGGATGTAATAAATGAAAATGATTATGTACCTACAACTCTTGAAGAGTGCATGCATAGAAAAGATTGGCCAAAATGGCAAAACGCCATAAAGGCTGAATTAGATTCGCTCAAAAAGCGAAATGTTTTCAGACCTGTAGTTTGGACACCCATAGACGTCAAACCAGTTGGTTATAAATGGGTATTTGCAATAAAACGAAATGAAAAGAACAAGATTGTATGATATAAGGCACGCCTTATAGCACAAGGATTTTCCCAAATCCCAGGAGTTAATTATGAGGAAACGTATTCCCCAGTAGTGGATGCGATAACCCTTAGATTTCTAATCGGCCTCACAATCTCTAAAGGACTTCAGATGAGACTTATGGATGTCGTCACTGCGTATTTATACAGAAACCTTGAAAACAACATCTACATGAAAATCCCAAAAGGATTAAAAGTTCCTGAAGCATTAAAATCTACACCTCGAGATATATGTTCTATAAAACTCAAGAGATCTTTATATGGTCTTAAACAATCTGCTCGTATGTGGTACAATCGACTCAGTGAATATCTCAAAAAGGAGGGATACATATCTAATGTAATCACCCCATGTGTCTTTATAAAAAGATCACTTTCAAAATTAACAATAATAGCAGTTTATGATGATGACATAAACATCATCGGACCTCCTGAAGAGATTGGAAAAGCAGCTGAAATGTTAAAGAGAGAATTTGAAATGAAAGACCCGGGCACAACAAAATTATGTCTCGGCCTGCAGTTCGAGTATCTGTGTAAAAGTACATTTATCCACCAGTCAAACTACATTAAGAAGATGTTAGTATGTTTTAATATGGACAAAGCCCATCCGTTTAGCATACCTATGGTTGTTCGACCGCTAGAAGCACATAAAGATCCTTACCGTCCTAAGGAAGAGGGTGAAGAAGTACTTGGTCCAGAAGTACCATACTTAAGTGCGATTGGTGCACTTGTGTACCTAGCGAATAACACAAGACCCGATATTGCTTTTCCTGTACATGTGCTAGCGAGATACAGTTCGAACCCAACGTACACACTGGAATAGAATAAAAGCACGTATTACGGTATATTTGCGGGACACAAGACTTAGGTCTCTTCTACCTGAAAAAGTACCAACTTATTAGGTATGCCGATGCTGGATATCTATCAGACCCACTAAGGCACGATCACAGACAGGTTATGTATTCACGTATGGTGGGACAACAATTTCTTGGAGGTCGACAAAGCAATCACTTACATCAACATCATCAAATCATGCCGAGTTGATAGCACTATATGATGCCGGTCGAGAATGCGAGTGGTTGAGATCAATGATGAATCAGATACCAGAAGCATGCGGTTTAGAAGGAATCAAGAAGGAACCAACGATTATTTATGAAGACAATGCTGCTTGCATAGCTCAAATCAGAGAAGGTTATATCAAGGGTGACAGAACGAAGCATATCTCACCAAGGTTTTTTTCGACTCATGACTTGCAAAAGGAGTGGGAAATCGATGTTCGTCAAATCAAGTCAAGTGAAAATCTAGCTGACCTATTTACAAAATCTCAACCTAGAAGCAGCTTCGAGTATTTATCACAAAAGACTGGGCTTCTCAGATTAAAAAATCTTAATTAAATTAAGGGAGAGCATTATACACGCTGTACTCTTTTTTCCTTGACTAAGTTTTGTCCCACTATGTTTTCTTAGTAAGGTTTTTAACGAGACAACATAACTGATCAGTAGCATTAGTTATTTCTTTGGTCATGAAGTACCAAGTTAACAAATCCTGAAGTATGTTGTTAACGGTGTATAATGAAAAATGATATATATCTGAGGGGGAGTGTTATATTATCAGATATATATTCCTATATTCTCTCTGATCTATCAGTAATTCATATTTCATGTTTGTCTAATTACTGTGTATATATAAACCATTAACATCATATTTCGGAGATCAATATATCCAATATTATACATTACTTAAAACATAAATTTCAATGCATAAACTACAATGGCTTTTAAACATAAGGATATATGTAATTTTATAAATTTAGAGATGATTGTTTTTTTTTTTTTATTATTATTATTTTTTTTTATATTGTGCCGTCTCAAGTAAGAACGCCCCTGAGATATAAGTGGTTCATTGCAGTTTGTTGATAGGTGCAAGCTTCGAACGCTGCCGCCCTTTTGGTCTCTAAATATTGAATACCATCTGAAGTTGGAACTCCATTGCTGCAGAGGATAACGAAGATATCAAGAAAATGGCCTCTTTATACCCTTATAACAAAACCCTAGTTAAACCCTATCCCTTATCTTCTTCACCCCCCCATGTCTTCTTCACCAAATTCACTCGATTACACCTCAAGAACACAACTTTCTCTCCTCATGGCAACAATACACTCAAAATTAGGGCTTCTGAGGGTTCAAATTCTTCTGTGTCTTCGTCTTCTTCCGAGCAGCAAGATTCAGAGTCTTTGCAGCTGTTTGAGGTAGATCAGTTGGTGCCAATTTTGTTTATGGTGTTGTTCTTAGGTGGATTGAAGTTTAGTTAGGGAGTGTGTTGTTAAGTGTGTGGGTGATAATTTGATATCAATGGGGTATTTGCGTGTTCATTCGGATAAATTAGGGTACACTTTATGCTGTTGGAATGAATAAGGGTACATTAAAGTGCGTACCTGGTGCTGCAAAGAGCTCCCGCGTTTTCGCAGGGTCCAGGGAGGGTCCGTCCCATTTTAGGGAAGATGTACGCGGTCTTTCCCCCACATTTTGTGGGGAGGCCGTTTCCACGGATCGAACCTGAGACCTTCGGTCCCTTAGGAACAGCTTTTACCGCTGCGCCAAGGCTCGCGGGTACATTGATTGAACTAAAGTTTGGTTGGATTATTGGAACGACATTGGTGTTCAAAGGTGCATGCTTTTGCATTTGACACTTGGGTATGCACTACCTTAAAGATATTTTTTAGAGGATGCAGTACTATAACAAATTATTTATTAATTTTTTACACTAGAATTCTAGAAATAAATTCTTCATTTTGCTTGTTTGCAAGATATGCGCGATAGATAAAGTGAATTGGTTCAAGTAATGAAGGTAGAAGAAAAGTTTTTCCAGCTACACAGCCTACACTAGAATATGTACCTAATAATGATAATAGGTTTTGCTTGACTGATTGTGTTTTCAGAAGCTGAAGGAGAGTGAGAGAGAGCGGATAAATAAACTGGAGGAGCTTGATCGAAAAGCAAATACGCAGTTAGAAAGGCAGCTTGTCATGGCTTCAAATTGGAGCAGAGCTTTATTGACTATGCAGCAAAAATTAAGGGGGACAGAGTGGGACCCTGAAAATTCACACAAGATCGAGTATAGTGAATTCTTACGGCTTCTTAATTCAAATAATGTGCAATATATGGAGTACTCAAATTACGGGCAGACAGTATCAGGTTAAGTCTCCTTGTTGGTGATTCTTTTGGTATTTGTCTCTCTTAACCAGCTGATAACCATCATCATATTGTTTGTTATTTAGAGATAATTATCAGCCTTATAGTTTGTTATATTGTGATAAGAATAGTTAGTTAGATGATTCCTATTTTCTAGTATTTGATAAGATTGTATTTGTATATATATACCCATTCAATTAATGAATAGAATTGACTTTTCCAAATACCTTTTCATGGTATCAGAGCCACGGCTCTATACCCGCAACCTTCCTCCCTGCCATCAAGCCACGGCTTGACATAGTGCACCATCCCCCGACTCTGTTCCAGCAACAACATGGCTGACAAAGTCGACACCAACCACCCAAGACCACCGAATCCTCCCAATCCTCCACCCACAAGGCCATTCACCCCGTCTACACTGTGACCAACATTCAAAACAAAGTCAGAGTCCTAGATGGTGTGAAAGTATCTTATTCCTCGTGGGTCAAACTGTTCCAGCTTCATGCCAAAGGATACAAGGTCACCGCTCACATCGACGGCAGCCCACCACCAGCCGCCACCGATCCTGCTTATCCGGAATGGGCTGAAATAGATGCCATTGTTCTTCAGTGGATCTATGGCACCCTCTCCGATGAGCTTTTGGTTCGGGTCCTACAGTCTGACTCCACGGCTCATCAAGCTTGGAACCGCATCAAGACTATCTTCCTCAACGACAAGGGTGCCCTGGCTGCGGCACTCGAGCACGAATTTACAAACCTTGCTCTCAAATTCATGCCTTCTCTTGATGCCTACTGCCAGAAACTGAAGGACCTCTCGGACCAACTCAATGATGTCGACAGCCCTGTTAACGAACAACATCTTGTCCTGCAACTTGTTCGGGGCTTGCCTCCCGAATATGACACAGTTGCCTCATATATCAACCAAACCCTCCCTCTTGGGAGGCGGCTTGTAGCATGCTGCAACTCGAACACCATCGGCAGTCGGCTCGGGAATCTTTGTCCGCTCCTTCTGCCTGGCCGCCACCGTCACCGCCTCAAATAGCTCCCGCAGGCCTGCTGGTCGCGGGTCTCCAAGACAGCCCTGCCGCAAGCCCACATCCGGGACCAACAGCTCCTCTCGCGGCCCACCTGGTCCGCGCGGCCCATATTCTGCATCTGGGTCTCATCCCAACCGCAGCTCCCATCAACAGGCCCACTGGCCTGTTTACCCCAGCCCATCTCCTTACTGGCCTACCTCCTGGGCTCCTCCACCCTGTCCCTACCCGACCCAACCTGGGTGGGTACCAGGCTGGCCCGGACAGCCCACCTCCTGGCCCACTTCAGCCCCACTGGGCCCCCTCGGAAGCAGCCTCCCAACCACTCCTCAACGCAGGCCCACCTCACAGCTTGTGACCCGCTTGAGCCCACTCAACTTGGCGAGGCACTTCAAACCATGAACTTAGAACCCTCCACCAATGACTGGTTCATGGATTCGGGCGCTACTGATCACGTCACCAGAGACCAAGGTAAGATCACTAACCCTAGTTTGACTATCCCGTTTGGCTCGATTCTTGTAGGTAACGGAGCTCGCGTGCCAATTCTCGGATCCGGACACTCCACCTTACCTACCAAAAACCGCAACCTACACCTCAACAATATCCTCTATACCCCAAACATTATTAAAAACCTTATCTCTGTTCGTAAATTTTCTATTGATAATAATGTTTCGGTTGAATTTGACCCACTTGGTTTTTCTGTGAAGGATTACAAGAGTGGGATGATTCTCTCCCGCCACAATAGTTCGAGCCAACTGTACCCACTCTCATATCCGGTCTCCACCTCCACCATCTTGCATTCCGCTTTTCAAGACCATTGGCATGATCGTTTGGGCCACCCAGGCCTCCGCGTTTTTGATTTTCTTGTTTCCAATAAAGTTATCTCATGTAATAAGCGTGCTAGACATTTAGTTTGCAATTCTTGTCAGATTTCTAAGCACAAACGTTTACCTTTTAACAATTCTACTTCATTGACTTTATTGCCTTTTGACATTGTTCATTGTGATCTTTGGACGTCCCCTATTCAAAGCAAAAACGGGTATAAATATTACTTAGTTCTTGTTGATGACTTTTACGTTATACATGGGTTTTCCCCCTCAAATTTAAATCGGAAACATTTACTAAGTTCTCAAACTTTCATGCGTATATTAAAACCCAATTTCATATTTCCATTAAGTCAGTCCAATGTGACTTACGGGGTGAATTGACAACTCCAACTTTAAACAATTTGCCTCCTCCACCGGCCTTCAATTTCGGTTTTCCTGCCCTCAGACGTCCCAACAAAACGGAACTTCCAAAAGGATGATCCGCCGCCTTAATGATGTTATGCTTACCCTCCTCCATCATGCCTCTCTCCCACCTACCTTATGGGTCGAGGCACTCCATACCGCCTGCTACCTCCATAACATCCTTCCCACTAAACTATTACACTTCCACACCCAACCTCCGTCTTATACCGCAAACACCCGACCTATGACCACCTCATCGTCTTCAGTTGCACGTGTTACCCCAACACTTCCTCTACTCGCCCTCACAAACTCTCCCCCCGCTCCATCCGTTGCGTCTTCCTCGGCTACCCTGCCGATTTCCGCGGGTATAGGTGCCTCGACTTATCCTCCGGCCGAATCCTTCTGTCCCGCCATGTCACGTTCGATGAAACCACCTTCCCCTTTGCCTCCCCGAACACTAATCCTGACTACTTCTCCTCGATGACGACCCCTCACCCATCTTATTCCAACAACCCACCTACCCTTCCGCCCCAATTACCTCCCCCCCACCGGCCAAACCCATCCGCACCTATCAACGACGCCCAAACCCACCACCACCTCCCCCCCGTCCCCCCTCCTACCCACCCTACTCCCACGAACCTCCCACATTCACCACCGTCGCCTCCGCCCCAACCTACTCCCTGCCACCCCATGACCACCCGCTCCAAAACGGTTCCCTCCCACCGAAACAACCCTTACCTTCTCCGCCACTTCCAACCTATCCATCTCCCCACTTCCCACCTCTCACCTCAAAGCCTATCCGATCCGCATTGGCACGCAGCAATGTCCGACGAGTACAAAGCCTTAATGGATAATCAAACTTGTGTTCTTGTCCCTCGGCGTCCGGACACAAATATTATCCGGTGCATGTGCCTTACAACGCTACAAGGCTCGTTTGGTTGTGAATGGTAAAAGTCAACAGGTAGGGGTTGACTGCGACGAAACGTTTAGTCCGGTTGTTAAACCGACCACAATCCGCACCGTTCTCAGCTTGGCTGTTTCTCAACGTTGGCCAATTCATCAACTCGATGTGAAAAACGCCTTTTTACACGGCGACTTAAACGAGACAGTATATATGTTTCAACCGCCTGGCTTCGTCAATCCCACATATCCTAAACATGTTTGTCTTCTTAAGAAGTCCCTATACAGATTGAAACAGGCACCCAGAGCATGGTATGATCGCTTTGCTAACTTATTCTCACATGTGGCTTTCGCAGATCTGTTAGTGACTCATCTTTATTCGTCTACAAGACGGGTACTACCATGGCATACTTATTGCTCTACGTGGACGATATTATCCTCACCGCATCCTCTACCTCATTATTGAACAAGATCATTACCTCTCTCTCCTCTGAATTCGCAATGACAGATCTCGGTCCACTCCACCATTTTCTTGGGATTAATGTTGAAATTATCAAGAATGGTGGCTTGTTCTTATCGCAGGAGAAATATGCACGTGATATTCTTGCCCGGGCCAACATGATGGATTGTAAACCTTGTGCAACTCCTGTGGATACCGTCTCCAAATAAGTGCTACAAGTGGTGCTCTTTTACCGGATAGCTCTCTTTATCGCAGCCTAGCAGGTGCTCTGCAATATCTCACTATCACTCGCCCTGATCTCACCTATGTTGTCCAACAATTATGCCTTTTCATGCATGCACCCCGTGATCCACATTTCCGGTTTATGAAGCGAGTCCTCCGTTATCTCAAGGGTACACTTTCCTTTGGACTCGATATTACCCCCTCTAAATCGGACAATTGGTGGCTTATTCTGACGCCGATTGGGGGGGGGGGGTGCCCTGACTCACGAAGATCCACGTCCGGCTATTGTGTGTTTCTCGGGGATAATCTAGTTTCGTGGTCTTCTAAACGCCAGCCCACTGTCTCGCGTTCCAGTGCTGAAGCAGAATATCGGGGCGTTGCCAATGCAGTGGCCGAAACAAGTTGGTTACGAAATTTACTGTTGGAGCTACATGTCCCTACTCGTTCGGCTACTCTGGTTTATTGTGATAATATTTCAGCCGTGTACTTGTCCGAAAATCCAGTTCAACATCAACGGACCAAGCATGTGGAGCTTGATATTCACTTTGTACGTGACAAGGTTCGACTCGGTTCAGTACGTGTACTCCACGTACCCTTAGATTATCAATATGCTGACATTTTTACTAAAGGTCTTCCGCGCCAACTCTTTACTTGATTCAGATCCAGTCTGCGCCTTCGCTCCACTACGGCTCACACTGAGGGGGTGTCTTAACCAGCTGATAACCATCATCATATTGTTTGTTATTTAGAGATAATTATCGGCCTTATAGTTTGTTATATTGTGATAAGAATAGTTAGTTAGATGATTCCTATTTTCTAGTATTTGATAAGATTGTATTTGTATATATATAGCCATTCAATTAATGAATAGAATTGACTTTTCCAAATACCTTTTCAGTCTCAACATGCTGAAACCTAAATTTTCATGCAAGTTAATTAGGTTCATTGTCAAGCATTGAGGGTTAGTCAAAATCTTCAAGTCTTGGAATTTGTTGTCTTAGTATTTGTATCAGTTTTAGATAATACTATGAATTGCAAATTATGTATACTCTACCAAAGTACCAATATTCTCATAAATACCCATTTTATGACATGATTTAAGAGGAGACCCCTATATATGTGCGTGCGCACGCACATGTATACACACATATATTTAGATTTAATTGTACTATTCTCTCATTCTAGACCCTTGGAAAATTCAGTTTACTGTATACACTTGGTGTTCCCTTCAAATATTAGACAACTTTCTTGACATAAAACATTGAAAGGTGAATATTGTTGGTGGTAAGAAAACTGGTTAATTCTTTGACCCATGAACACTAAAATTTAGCCCAAATTAACCCATTGTTCCATTAAAGGATTGAAGTTTCCACTCCTAGTGGAAATTAATGTAATAAGAAAGAATGAAACTTCTGTTTTGAGAAAAGATTTGTAGGCTAGCATTTGTTGTAATGTGAGAATGACCCTTTTTATCAACTAGAAGCCTGTGACGGCATGTGTTGCACCGTCACCTTATATCATCAGCCACACCATATTTCTACTTATCAATAAGCAGTAGTTTAAGAAAATTGAATATTTAAAAAAAGGTGAGATTTGGTATTCCTAACTTTTGATCAATCGATTCTTCTGATGTTATGATAACTTTGTCCATGCACATCCAAGAACACTTTTATTATGTTCATGATATTATAATGATCATGTCTTGAAGTGATACTAACTTTACAAAGAAACATAGAGATAGGATGATTGTTATATACATAAATGTATGATACCTGTTGCTAAAGAACTGTTATCTATTGAGCCTACTGATACTTGGACTAATAATTGCAAATTACAACTTGGAAAACCTCTTAGGAGGAATGCTCCAATGGAAAGTTTGGCATCTGTAATATACGAGCCACAATTTCAGGAGCCATAATATATGTGCAGTACTTAGTTCTGATTTCTACTCATATGAATTAATTGTTATTCTTAATACTATTTGTTGACTTTACAGTAGGACCAAGTTGCAAGATTGCCAGAAAACAACGATCAGTTGTTTAGTTTTTTTGTCTTTCCTAAATCCTTGCTTTTGTTTGCAGTGATTCTACCATATTATAAGGATGGGGAATCAAAAAGGAAATTGTATACAGGAGGCATATTGTTGATCGTATGCCTGTTGATAGCTGGAATGATGTTTGGCAAAAGTTACATCAACAGGTGGTGAATGTTGATGTTGTTAACTTGAATACAGAAGTCTATTCGAGTGTTGCAACTATTGTTGTGTGGTCAATGCGACTTGCTCTTGCTATAGGATTGTATGTATGGATTGATGGCATCACGCGACCGATCTATGCGAAGTTAATTCCTTGTGATTTGGGAAGCCCGCCTAAAAAGATTAGACAGCCAATAAAAAACCAGACACTTGGATCATTAGGCGAGAGTCGGTAAGTGCCTCAGTTCTCAAGAACTAATCAACCATCCTCTTGTTGAGATAATCGACCCATTCATATGTACATGTGTTAAAATGGGCGCAGGGCGAAATTTATATCAGCAGAAGAGACAACAGGTGTCTCCTTTGATGATTTTGCAGGACAAGAATATATAAAGAGGGAACTGCAGGAGATTGTTAGAATACTAAAGAATGAGGAAGAATTCCAAAATAAAGGCATATATTGTCCTAAAGGTGTCCTACTACATGGTCCTCCTGGAACCGGTAAAACCCTTCTAGCGAAAGCTATTGCTGGTGAAGCAGGCCTTCCTTTCTTCGCAGCCAACGGCACTGATTTTGTTGAGGTCAAAGACCTTATATCACCCTTTTCACTTTATTTAAATTAGATGTTGAGGTGGCACAAAAGGTGGGTCAGACAAAATGGGTAGTCGTTGGCACAAATCAAAACAGGAGTTTATTGCCCATAACTTCTCTTTAATAATTAGTGTCTCAATTACCATTACAAAACAGGGGTACTAGCCTATAGAACAGATACTGTTCAAGTAAGGTTGTCCACACGCCACTACATAAATCACTTTAGTGACCCAATTTCAAATTTGTTTACGCATTAAAACTACTCTGCACTTGGTTCGGCCCATTTGACCTGTTTCCCTTCACAATTATTATTTTTTGATTTGTTTGACCCTTTATAGATTAAGGATAAACCTGTCTATAAGTATTTAGTTAAGGTAGCAGGATCATAGCTCAGTTTGGAAATTGTATGCAGATGTTTGTTGGAGTTGCTGCTTCTCGTGTAAAGGACCTTTTTGCTAGTTCCAGATCGTTTGCTCCGTCAATCATTTTATTGACGAGATAGACGCTATAGGTAGCAAACGTGGTGGCCCTGACATTGGTGGGGTACGGTAACAATACTTTCTTTCAACCTCTGAATAATGTATTAACACCTTACTCTCTTATTATGAAAATGAAGATTAATAATGTAAGCAGAGTTTTATTTACATATGGTCACACACATATAATTGTGTTACTGGCTTTTCTTTTACACTGATAATATTCTTCAACTTTTGCAATTACAAGTTCACAAATATTGTGTTTGAAACCTTTGAGATTTTGACAAGGACTGGAAAAGAGGCAATATGCTTCTGAAAGGAATTGTGGCATAATGTTGCATATGTATTTGTTTTATCTGTGCATATATATACATATATACAGCTGTACGTACATATACGTATGTATGGATATACCTACATACATATAGATATCATTTATAAATATATGCTCCATACTTGTTTTGATTATATGATTTACTTAATTATAGGGTGGTGCAGAGAGGGAACAAGGACTGCTTCAAATATTAACAGAAATGGATGGTTTTAAAGAGTCCACATCTCAAGTATTGATTCTTTTTCATTAGAGTTGATAGGAAGAGTTGTTGGTCCTGCACAAGCTAACCACTTTGGAGGGGGGGTGGGGGTGTATGTACTATGTAGGTGTTAGTTATTGGAGCGACCAATAGGCTGGATATTCTTGATCCTGCTCTTTTGCGGAAAGGCCGTTTTGATAAGATTATTAGGGTTGGTCTTCCCTCTAAAGATGGTAGATTTGCCATATTGAAGGTAAATGTTTTCATCTCCATCATCCACTACTCTAAATTTTACTGTTATGACCTTTTCAAGTTCATTATTTTAGGTGCATGCGAAAAACAAATTTTTTCGTTCCGAGGAAGAGAAGGAAACCTTATTGCTGGAAATTGCAGAGAAAACAGAAGATTTTACTGGAGCGGAACTGCAGAATATACTGTAACTACATTGATATCTTGTAGATGTGGATAATTGGATGGTTGGGTGGTTGATTCTTTGGGCAGGTTGAAATGGATCAGGAAGGGTCTGGCTGACCTGAAACAGTATTTTCTCTTCTTGCGGTGATTTTGATATATTTTCTCGGAAGATCATGGTGTCAATAAGATTACAATATTTTTCTTTTTATATTCAATGCTTTTCTAATTTGTTAATAAAACTATTGTGGGCATTGCATTAGGAATGTGACATGTTCAGTCCATTTGATCCATTCCTTCTAAGGGCGTTTTTTTTCATAAAATGATCGGTTAAGATTTAAGAGTAAATGGGTTGGAATTGTCACCACTAATGTATTAGTTTTTAAGTTTGTGAGAGAGAAGCTAACAATGTAGTGAACAGGAATGAAGCTGGTATTTTGACTGCCAGAAAGGATTTGGACTACATAGGACGAGAAGAACTTCTGGAAGCCTTGAAAAGGGTACATGTTAAAAGTTATAAAGAAAATAAATGGCGCATTTGGTTGAGGCGTTTTTTACTGGACTTATATTGATGGTTTGTTTTGCAGCAAAAAGGAACCTTCGAAACTGGTCAAGAAGATAGAAGTGAAGTCCCTGAGGAGCTGAAACTGAGGCTGGCATATAGAGAAGCAGCAGTTTCTGTTCTTGCATGCTACTTTCCAGATCCCCACCGTCCTTTTCAGGGGGTAAGTATGTGTCTATGTGTCTCATCTCTCATAATTTTGACACATGTAATAATGGGTCAGTTTGGGTTATATTTTATACTTGTATCTCTAAAGGGTCAAATCAAAAAAATTAGCTTGAAAGGCAAACAAGGGCCAAAGAATGCATAAAGCCTCCTAAATAGTTCTATTCAGAAAAATGGATTTTTACCGACTCAGGTTTGTAAAGAAGTTCAAAAGTTTTTGGTCTGACAATCTGACACGTTCCATACCAAAAATTTACCAGTTTTGATCCTATTTTGCCAACTTAGTCTCTTGTTATGGGTAAATTAAGATGGTTTTTCTTGAGAATTCAAAAGTTGTTTCATATGCAGACGGATATCAATTCTGTTAAGAGTCAATCAAACATGCGGTACTTAGAGATTTCAGGACGGGTGTTTAAGAGAAAAGCTGATTATGTGAACTCCATTGTCCGTGCTTGTGCTCGTATGTATACTATCAATTTTGAATTATAGATTCTTCACGATAACCCTTTTGCCCCTTTTTTTATTTGTACGCTACACTCTCTCATATCCTCTCCTCAATTAATATAATAGCCAGAGTAATTGAAGAGGAGATGTTCGGAGTAGACAATTTATGTTGGATATCCGCAAAGGCTACATTAGAAGCTTCAATGCATGCTGAATTTTTAATTCTCCAGTCTGGAATGACATCATTTGGCAAGGCTTACTACCGAAAGCAACATGATTTAGTGCCAAATGTAAGTGCCTTTTCTTCTATTCCGTCACCGTATATAAGCTAGCTAGCATCATTATATTCTGTACTCTTTTTTTTCATTCCCTGCATTTTGCTATTTTGAGTTTGTAGTTTTGTCTTCTGAAATCTGCATGTCTATCTATATTTAGCGTTTCATGTTTCTAGCCTTGAAAATAGTTTTTTTTCCCTTTTCCCTGTAGCTTGCTGCCAAACTAGAAGCACTTAAGGATGAGTACATGCGTTTTGCAATGGAAAAATGTTATTCTGTGTTAAGAGAATATTATTCTGCGGTAGAAGAGATCACAGGTTTGTCTTGTTTGATTTGTAAAAAAAAAATATTAACTTTTGATATACGAATGAAGTATTGTCGATTAGCCAAAACCCCTCACGCATAAGGCTTGTTACTGTATGGCTACAGATATTCTACTTGAGAAGGGAGAAATTGAAGCTGATGAGATTTGGCATATATACAATACCACCCCTCGGATATCTCAGGTTATTTCCAACCTACTTCCGCTTAAAGCGTGATGCATAAGCCTCTTTTTTTGCATGTTGTTTGTGATATCGTTACATTAATTCTCTTATTCTCATTAATTGTAAGACATCATCTAAATGCCTACAATATTAGAATCCATTTAAAATCCGTGTGATTACATATATTTAACATTCATATCCTATCGGATTTTCATGTTAATTTTCAATTAATAACCATTCAGCCTAGTGTGGCCCCGGTAGATGAATATGCTGCTCTGATATATGCTGGAAGATGGGGAATATATGGTGCTTCTCTTCCAGGTAGGGCCACATTTGCACCTGGCAATGTCGGATTTGTAACTTTTGGTGCCCCGCGTCCAATGGAGGTTAGTGCAAAGTTTATACATGTGATTTCAATTAGTAGAGGCGGTAAAATGCGCAGGTTCGGTAACGAGTCAAACAAGTACTATTTTGGTATGGGTTTTGGGTCACCGAAAGACGTTTTGTCCAAAAAATGCAACTTTTTTATAGATAATTAATGTGTCTAATATGGTTACAAAAGTTATATTGTTTCACTAACGATCTAATATTCCAAACAATCTGATTGAGGAGTTCTTGTACATTAGAAAATTGCTTTGGGCAATGTTTGACTCATTGCAAATAAAAGTAGCACAAATGGATCGAAATTGCCACCTGTAGTGTATACATATGTTTTAAAGTCTCATCATGCATCTTCTTGTTGTACTTGGTGCATTTTGCGGTGTGCAGACCCAAGTTGTCAGTGACGATACTTGGAAGCTAGTTGACAAGATTTGGGACACAAGGGTTCAGGAAATTAGAGACGGGGCAAAAAGAGAAATTGAAGCAGAAAAAGAGAAACCTCGGGTTTTGATCGCCAGCCATTTCCTATGATAGTTGTCACATGAAAAGATCTAAGCGCGTGTGACGGTGGGTCCCAGCAAAGTTCTAAGCTTTGTAATTTGTTAGTTGATGGTTCATGAAAAGATCATGGTGGGACTTGAAAGATGACAAGGAAGCATGGAGCATGAAAATGTTGTAATATCCCAAGTAAAATATGTAGCAGCATATCTAAATTTGAAATGAGGCTTCTGATAGTATATCGAGGCTTTTGCAACTTAACTTGCAGTTGCAGAACACATATGTGGTTAGCCAGAAGGTGTTTAATAAGCTGGTGACTTGATACAAGTTTAAACAAATAATGTAACCAGTTTCATAATACGAATAATAAGACATGACACATTAATATAATTTAATATAAGAAGTTTAATAACATGAATGATTGATACATTTAACATGATTATTGATATACTCATAAAACAAGATTATGAAACAGCAAAACAACTTGTTAAATGGAGTTTTTTCCCTAACGAGTGTTGGTACAAAATTTATTTTACTAAAATGGATGATTTAAAAAATGTTTATCAAAATGGATGTTTTTGGTAAACTTTATTTATCTCACTTAAATTTTATTGGATTAAAAAAACTTCTTTTATGAACTATTCTTCTAGGAAAAGTTATAGAAAAGTTTTAAAATTCATTTGTTAATCCTGTCTGCAATTTTTAGTTATTTGGTAAAACTTCTATTTACCAAAATGATACGAGTATCACAATCAGACAATAAATATATTCTTAAATAGTTAATTATTTCATTTAGAATTTTTTTAGATAGTTTAACTAGTTATTTCTCAAAAAAAATTGCAGACGGGATTTACAAATGAATTTTAAAACTTTTCTATAACTTTTACTAGAAGAATATTTTATAGGTAGAAGTTTTTTTAATCCAATAAAATTTGAAGTGAGAAAATAAATTTTATAAAAAACGCCTATTATGGTAATATTTTTCAAACTACTCATTTTGGTAAATAAATTTTCTAATAACACCTATTTGAAAAAAAAACTCTGTTAAACGTTAGAAACTTTATTTAACTAGCAAAAGGCCCCGCGCGATGCGGCGGGTGTTTTGTGTCATTAGTAACTGCATCAAGGGAAGTACTTTTCAACTTTAATCTACGCGAAATAATACGCGAAACATTTTACATGAACAGTAATACATAGGAGAACAACGTAGCTAAATTTCTTTTTCGTGGATGGCTACAAAAGATATATCAAAAGAGCTCGTGTTGTCTTTATCTAATAGTTCTTCAACATGTGGTAGTCAAAATGAGGTGGCTGGAAAACCTTTAGGCTCCGCATTTATAAAATATGTCATATATTAACCGCGAAGTAATATAATGTACGTGTGAGGTTGCCACACATGGTTCGCTTAAATGCTTAATACTTTTCTATTTCATCAAGGCTTTGAAGCACCTGGTACAATTAGATGCTGAACATCCAGACACTTAGGTAATAAATCTGCTAATTCGCATCATAACCGTTTGATAACCAAACATGTATCCTCAATTTTTACTTTATTTTTTACATCTCTGTTTATAGAACCATTAACATGACATGTTGATTACAATTCTGGGTTTCATAGATAAGATTCTTCCATAAAGTGACATCTAGGCCAACTCCTAAAACTTATGCTGAAAAACTCATTTCAGGAGTATTAGAGGCAGAACGACCAAATTTAGGTTAGCTATAGCATTTTTAGTGCATGATTTTCTATTGGTTTAAGTGACTTCTTATTGAATTCTCATCTTTTTTTTCTGTAGTCAATTACACGATTTTCTTTCTGCCTTTCATGTATAATTTTTTTTGTGATGCTTTCTATCTACTTCTAAGGGACAAAGTTAACAACAAACAGATCATGTATAATTTTGGTTCTAAACAACAGATCATCTCGGCTGCTGCTGCTCTGTGCATCAAGGAATCTGCAAAATTACATACATGGTGTCCTAATAGTGTTCATAGCATGCACATTTAATCATTACTGTGGAAAAAAGATGACGATAAAAAGAAAAGGATAAACATAGGCCTGTGATGCAAAAATTTGCAATGAAGGTCCAGGTTGCTCCAGTTAAGCAAACAGAAGATTCACATATAGCACCCTAAAGATTAGGGCTTTTTCAGATAGATTCATCTCAAACATGACAAATAAAGTAGAATCAGTCCAATCTATTCTAAAAATTCACGCCCTTTAAGAGAAACCTAGATCCAATACGAATAGTGAATTCAAGAAACTGAAATTGAAATAGTAATCCACCAAAACATTCAACAACAAATCAGAAACTAAACTTGAACTTGAAATTGAAGTAAAATCCTTTGATGGTAATTTCCTTTTTCATATGCTCCAATAGAACAAACTGAACTCGTAAAGAGATTCATCTCAATCACACCCAAAAAAGTAAATCAACCCAATCTTATCATATAACTCAACCCGATCAAAGATAACCTCAGATCCGATCCAACTACCAAAGTCACAAAACACAAACATCAACCGAACAATAAACAACAGAACATAAACAAAATGGAAGAAACATGATGATGAAAAACGCTACCTTCGTCCTGAACAGATTGACGATGGGATGGAGGGGTGCGTTTGGCGACTGTACGACCCACAAAGACGATGAACTCTTTGACGCTAGACCTCTGGAAGTAACCGAGGAAGAAGGCAGTGGAGGCGATGTAAGAAGGATAAAGATGTAAGAACTTGCGTGAGGTCGATGAAGGAGAAGGCAGTGGAAGAACTTGCTTGAGGATAGAGATGTAAGAAGGATGGAGGATGCCTCATAGTATGTAGAGGAAGAAGGCGGTGGAGTGCTCATGAGGTTGTACATGATGCTTTAAGGATGTTTTGTTTGGCTTTTAAAGTATATACAATTAGCGGACAATATCACTACGTCGTTTTAATACATGAGTGTGAATGTGTGGTGTTAACCTATAATTTTGCTTGAAACAATAAGTTAAAAACGTTATGTGTGGTAAAAATGGGTTAGGCGAGTCTAGTCCATCTTGACACTATTTTATTCATAGACGTTTTTATTCATAGGCAGGTTTTTATTCATGTCATTTAACATTTCTTATTTATGACCCGAACCAGTTTACATCAAACATTAACCCGTTTAACTTTGTGACGGATCATGTCGTGTTAACGAGTTGCATCATAGGACAAGCTATTATACCATGCATGTGGACCTTCTTTAAGAGGCACCTAAGGCTTTATCAAGCTCATTTATTTTAAATTAGCTTACTATCGTGCGTATTACATGCACATGTTAAATAAAAAAATATTAAATAGTTAGTAATGAAGATTTAAGAATTATAAAATGTTATTTTGAAAGAAAACATAATTGAATTACGTATATGTCATCAGAACAACTACTAATGAGCCCTAAAAGTAATCGGAACAACCACTAATTGATAGGAACATACAAACGGGAGAAAATCGTAATCAGATCAAACCAATTCAAATAACATGCAATTCTAAGAATTTTATGTGGGTGTTTGGGAGTGCTTTTTTTACTTCCTTTTTAACTTATTAACTTTTAAAAAAGTTAAATGTCATTTTATAGTGTTTGGTAATCTGATTGTTGTGAGAGAAATAAGTTAATAAATCACTCCATACTAATTTATTAACTTATTTGACAAGTTAATACGTCAAAAAAAGCTTTTTAAAAGCAATCCCAAACACCCGGAGTACTAAAACCAATTAGAAAGATAGAAGGTAAAAACACTATTACTATATTCAGAGTTTTATAATATTTCAAATGCATGAAATAGTGAAATGTCTTTTCTACACCCACAAAGTAACCACTTTGTAGAACAAAATTAATATCGTTGATATATTTTGATGATGGCAGTGTGTAAGTAGCTGTAACCTGAAAGTTACATGATATGAGTAATTGTGCAATTTTAATGTGGGATGACAACAGATCTTAATTGTTATATTTGTTTTGAGTGGGGTGAAGAATATAGTAAAAGTTTTTTCATGGTGTAGATTGTTTAAGCTAGCTAGTAGCTGTATCGTCTCCCACCATATTTTGGTTGTGAAATATAAGAAAAGTTGGTATGTAACATGGTTAAGCCTGCATATTGTAAGTTCATGGTTAAGCCTTCCACTTACTGGTGTTGGATGAGCGTGTTGGAAATCGATAGGTAAACTTGCTTGTTCTAGGAGTAGAATTACACACTAAAACACACACACACACACTATGCATACACACATTCGTCTTAAAGGAAACATACGTTAGTATTTATACCCTTTGTTTTTACAGTTATTTAACTAACTAACAGTGATTTAATGATAACTAATTTAACTAACCCTGATTGCTTATGATGTTTGGTGGTGCAGGCTGATGAAGGTGGTGGTAGTGTGGGTTGTTGATGAAAGGGTTTTTTATTTGGTTAATGGATATCTAAATTTAACCCAATAATCTACCCTTTAAAATAAACACGCCTTCATCTTCAACTTTCTTGAATTTGCTATATAATAAAGTTAGTTCATCATCATCATAAAAGAGAATAGATTCTTGCTGCTTGTCTTTGTCCTTGTTCTTTCATTTGTTATTCCATTTGTTCTTTCATTTGGTTCATTTTTATGTAAAGTGATCGAATCTACTACATCCATACACCTAAGTTCTTCTTTGCTTTTGTTTCCTCGATCGGTACCTCTTCCACGTCCTTTTTCTTATTTGGTAAAGTTTCTTTCCCCGTCCTCTACCACGACCTTGATTGTTCGAACATGCCATCAGAATTTTCCCTTGATTATTAGCCTCCAGTTCATCTTAACCTTTAAGCGTTCTTCAAAGGCTGTAATTCTTCCAACGACTGTGACAACCCACGTTTTTCAGGTTATAATCATTTTCGTAATCTAACCTCTCTCCGATATTTTTTTTTCTTATTATTAATAAATTTTATTATTATTAAATGACAATATAATAATTATTATTATGATTAGAAATTTACTTCAAATCAATTAAACAAATTCAACCTAAAATGCAAATTATGGAAACTAGGAGGCCAAAGTGTAAATTATACAAACCAACCCTTAAGAAACTATAACCCCCCTCTCTGCCTTCTCCCTCTCGGCCACCCTTCAACCGAAATCACTCCAAAAACCCCTAATCGGCAGCCTTCTTTTCCCCACACTAGAGCAACCCTGCCTCCGGCGGAACTTTTCTTCACCGACAACCGCATGACCATCTATACGGTACGTTACTTCATTCGTTTTGAGTGTCGTTCACGGTTACGGTTTCGATTGCGATGGTAGGTTCATCTCATGTTGTGTTGCGGGGTGATCAGCCGGGTTTGGTATAGGTTATGAGTGTGTGTATACCTTATGTTCACCCTTGTTCTTATGGTTGTTCTGATGCCATATACGTGTGCTCTTTAGGTAGTGATTTGTATGTATGTCATAGGTATTTATGGATGTGATTCGGTTGTGTGAGTGTAATATATTGTGTGTGTGAATGTGGCCGTGAGTTATGTGTGCTTAGCTGTGAGTGTATGGGTGCCGTGGGGGTGCTTATACATGTTTGTGTGCTTGGGTGTGTATTGGTAATTGTGGTATGTGCAAGGGGTTCGGGTGTGGGTTGCATGGGGTGGAGGAGAAGAATGTATGATCGTGAATGGGGATGTATGTATGGCTTATTGTGTGTGTGTGCATATCGAGTGTCATGTGGTGTGAATGCATCATGAGTGTGGGTGTGGTGTATGTTGTGTAGTATTCATATATGTGAATTGCATATGGTACATCTTCATTAAGTATATTATATACAAAATATATTACGTATGAACTATATACGAATGAGTATTATGCAATGTTTATTTTCCATATATGTATTGTGTAAGGACCGAAATCTTCATGAAGTATATTATATACAAAATATATATTACCCATGAACTATATACAAATGAGTATTATGCAATGTGTATTTTCCATATATGCATTGTGTAAGGACCGGATTTTATTGTGTTAACTATGGGTCACGTGGGTTTTTACGTCATGCATAATTTTATGAGTGTGAATTGTATATGATATATATAATCCATTGCATATTTTATGTTAGGGTGTGAACGCGTAGGTGTATAAATTAACTTAAAGGAGTTATAGTTGGCTAGCATACATGAATATAATTTGGTTACGTACTATTAAAAGCATGGGTTTCATTATGAATAGGTCATAAATATTAAAGTGTACTTGTATATGTGACAACCGGGTTTTTCTTCATTGGATGTGAGTTTGTGCTTGACTGTGTTACTTGTTAATAGGGGAGACAATCACTAGTCTGCCTCGTAACCGAACCGTGATCGCGAACCATATCATTTCACTCTCAAAAATTAATGCTATTACTTATTTAAACTCAATTAAATATTAAATGAAATTCAGGTGTTTAATTGACCTATTTTATGTTGCTGTGGCTTGCTAATCACAGCCGAGGCCTTCATTTACATTGTCAGCTTCGGTTGCGAACTTCATACACTATGTAACTTGTTAAGTAGACTAGCTATCTACTGATATTACTTTGTTTACTTGATCTGCCTTTGTTTATGTATTGTTTATCAAAACTTTTGAACTCACCAACCTTGTGTTTACACTTTAATATGTTTCTTTCAGGTTCTTAAGGTGCACACGGTTAGGATCATCTCATTACTGCATTCACCTTTGTTAGGTCAAATGAATAGTTTATAATTTTTACAAATTACATTTTGATTGGTTTGTGCATGTTGCGTCATATGAATCATGAATTATTATGCTTCGGCAATTAGTTTCATGTTTACGTTATTAACTTTGCTTTTGGAAAATTCTAGTATTAACGAGCAATTACGTTTTGTAATAAACGTGTCGTTTAGTGTAACTATTGGTTGAGATCCTGGTATGTCACGCGCCTAATGGTAATACTCCGTTTGTGGAAATTGAGGGTATGACAAAGACTTCTTCAAATGACATTGTATTAGTTTCTTAATATTGTTCAATGGATGCCACAATTGATAGAAACTTCTATGAAACCAAGTTAAGAAGTTTTCTTACAAGGACCTTATCTTTGAAAGTACTACCAAGACTTCTAAATTTGGCTTTTAAACTTCTCAAAGTTTGTAAACGTGCTTTCTGAACTAGATCGGCTCGAAGATATTTGACTTTATATGAGTCTTAAACTTCCTTTGCAGTCGAGTATTGTGCAACTTGCATTTATACATCTTAAGGAAACGTTTGGAAGATCATTTCCTTGGTTGTATGTACTTTCTTTTCATCGACTGTTTCTTTAACATCAATTGTTTCCCAAAAGCCATATGCCTTCAAGATTGTTTCTATCAACAATACCTAAGTAGTATAATTTGTTTCAGTTAGTTTGGGACATTGAAGTGAAATATTTCCTTGCACATGAATTGTTGTAAAACTACTTGATGTGTTTTTTTGACATTCTTCCTTGCTTTTCTCTTTTTGAAATTTTCCTTCCCAGTCTTGCTTTAATCTTTTAGAGTTCTTGCTTTCTTGTAGTGATTTTCTTGCTTATCTTGTTTGTTTTGACCAAAGTTGGTCTATCTTGCTTACTATGACCGAAGTTGGCCTTTCTTGCTTGCTATGACTGAAGTTGGTCTTTTTTTGCTTGCTATGACCACATGGGTTTTTCTTGTTGGCTTTGGCCCACATGTCTTTCTTGCTTGCTTCGACTACACGAGTCTTTCTTGCTTGCTTTAAAACACTATGGTTTCTCTTACTTGCTATTTGAAACAAGATTGGTTTGATCTTGCTCGCTAAATGAACCACAAGAGTTTGGTTCTTGCTTGCTATGTGAACATAAGGGTTCGGCTCTTGCTTGCTATGTGAACATAAGGGTTCGGCTCTTGCTTGCTATGTGAACATAAGGGTTCGGCTCTTGCTTGCTATGTGAACATAAGGGTTCAGTTCTTGCTTGCTATACAAATTTTTTAGAATTCAATTTTCACTTGCTAATTATTGAAAATTTTCAATAATTTTGTGGCAAATTGTGTGTTTTATTAGAAGCCTTGAATTTAATTGTATAGATATTTAAATGATCAAGAATTACTTTTTGGGTTTGGGTTTGAAGATATCAAGTGAAAGATTCAATATTTCCTTGATTTCATATATGAATTCTTGATTTGAAAGAGTTATAGATTCAACATGGACTTGCTTTTCTTTCTTCTTTACATATCCAAGAGCGAACACGCCTTGATACTAATTTTCGGAAATCGATAGGTATACTTGCTTGATCTGCGAGTAGGAGTACACATTAAAACACACATAATGTCCATACATACATTCGTTTTCAAATGACAACATACATGAGTATTCATACCCTTTGTATTTATAGTAATCAAACTAACTAAAAGTGATTTAAATATAACTAATTAACTAATCCAAACTGCTAACGGTATCAAGGTGATGGCTTTCACACCCTAATCTATGAGCATGACCTGTTGTATCCCACTCATAACAAAGTACAGTGGAATACTTATATTCAAGACCACAAACTGAATTAAAACTTTACAATACATACATAATCCACACAACCCTTGTGTTAATAGTACAAAATAAAGCTACATGTACTCCAAGGCAGCCTTAACTTAATCACTGTCTTCTACATAAAGTATTTATTTATTCACAACCGCTAATTGTCCATGATCTAGCTAATACCTCATGGCATTGCCTGCTCCTGCATCACGAATATTTTTGGTGAGTCATAACCAAGAATATAAAACATTAGACGATATAACTATGTGTGTGCAAGCAAATTTTTAAATCAAGTCTCATCTATACCCTAACAATCTTGGCAATGTCCGTCTACATATATGTTGTTCTTAGTTTTACAAACATAACGGTGGGTAGGTTAAAGGCACCCTAGCCTACCAAATCCCGATACCCCACACCATGCAAGTATCAGGCATCCTTCACAAGGACCCTTCACTTTGACAAATCCCAGATGACTGCAACTGGTGATCGGTGACTTAGTCTAGTGTCATTTCACACCAAACCCAAAAATATTGCCCAACTACCTAGATGGATCCAACTAAGCGTATATTCCCCGATGTAAGAACAAGTATCCCTCTATGTGACGACTTGCTATCGTGCCCGGTGCCATCCTCGCGCACACCTTGTACATAATTTAATGATTTGACTATGGTTAACAATTACCCACGCAAGACATGCATAGTCGTGGCATGCTATGTGACATCCGGTAATTTTTTGTTGCCAAACTCCGTTAGTTCCGTTAGATCTTGCATACACGTGAGTGAGTACAAACTAGTTGTCGTTGAACGTTGGTGACTTAATAAAAATTAATAATAATTATCAAATAATAACTTAATTAATAACGTTGATTATTAATTTGTGGTCATGTGATTTATAGATTTTAAATATTATTTGTGAATTTTACTTTGTAACGTGACGACGTGTGATATTTGATTCGTGTTTTATTGATAGCTAAAAATATATGGTTATTATTTTGATTAATAATACATGTGTTTTGTAATTAAAAATTAGTAAAAAGGCTAATTTTTATAAAATATAATTAAGGAGGGAATAAATGGTAACTTTTAAATAAGTAAAGTTTAACAAAACCCAAACCCTATACCCCCTAACCCATTCGGCTGATTTCAAGACCACAACCCCATCCCATTTGTGATTTTGATCCGAGAACGCACAATTTCATCCGATTTTGCTTGGTTCCAATCACTACAACGCGTTAGCAAGTCCAATTCTTGATTTCTACGCGATTAAAGGTTAGGTTTGATTTATTTTTCATAGTTTTTGATACTTAATGAACCCTAGTTTGAAATTGATGAAGAAAAGTTGAAATTGATGATGGTTTGATGATGATATGATGTTAGTTATGTTATATGAATGCTAGTCTATGTAGATTATACAAGAAATCCATGGTTTTGTCATCAAGTTCATGCATTGCCAAAAGTGGAAACTTTTCTTCATGGGAATTCATGTTTTGATGATTGGTATATGTTAGATGGATTATATGATTGCTATGAACTAGATTAGGGATGTTATTGATGAAATTCGGATTGGAATTGATGAAAATATAGATTTTAGATATCACTTTCCCGAAAGGGAAACTTTGTTTATATGAAACATGTGACTTTGTGATTTGATCATGATTAGGATGTTAGGAGCATGCTAGTATGTTCATGGATGATGACTAATGTGTTAGATTAATAGTTGGGTCATTTGATTAGTTGATGAATCTATGAGAAATTTAGGTTTTCTTAAAAATATGCAAGTGTACAAATTTTGTGTCATGATGAATTGAGATTGTTGATTATTATAATGTTGATGTCTTGGTTGTATGAATTGTCACCAAACCCAATGTATAAATGGTAGTTAGGATTTAATTTGTATTCATATTAAGTATGATGATTGGTGGAGATTAGCATGTGTTGTATGAAAGCCTAAGTCAGTATGAAGATCACGATGAGACTTAAGAGTTGTAATATGGCTTATGTGAAAAACTTGTATAGTATTCTGAGATGGTATGATGATTCATGAATTAGTGTACTTGGCTAAACAATAACTCAACTTAACATGTCACCAACGGGTCAAACAGGTCAACTAGGTCATATGTATCTTTCTTTTCAAATCACTGGGTCAATATGTTATTTGAAGCACTTAGGATATGTTAAACCATTATCGTCTGGTATACTCACAAACTCGCATGATCTAGGTAACCTTTGACAGGCTTTCTGTAAGGCCCCATTCCTGGGCACCTCACAGTTGGTCATTCATAGCACATAAATACATATTAATTTACATTTCATTAAATAAATAGAGAAATTACGTTAGCAAAAACCATTCTCTATTATTAAAAGATACTGTTATTAAGCAATACAATAATGTTCAAGTTACAAAAGATTGTTTAATTGCATTACAAAGCAACAATATCATGATATAGGAATGGATGTCAGTCTTTCCCTGCCGAGTAGCTTCACCCTCGTGCATTCCTCAACAACAATTACCTGCCAACTGAAAATGTATAAAAGTCAGCATTGCTGAGTGAGTTCTAGTTTTTAAAAGTATTAAAATACCTTGTGTAATATATATATATATGAAAATACTCTTTTTACAAACATACTTCTCTTACTCTTATACGTGAGCACGCATCAACTATACAACAAGGTAATGTTTTCTTTCTTTACTGTATGCCTTGTTCATTTTGTACTCTTTTAACTTTATCTTTCACTGTTTATGTGGACCAATGAGCAATACCCTAAACTACATGCGCGGGGAAACTAGTGCTGGACCTCTGGTCTCTCAATGGGCTCTGATTACTGTACACAAGGCTGGACCAATCATCTAGGGTATGCTGTAAAGGTCCGCCAATCTCAATTGACTGGCCCTGTGTGCATCCTTTAGGGTAGCTAACCCGTATTACAGTTAAGCTAACGACAATATGGTCATGCACCTCCTATATGCTTGCAAGACTTGTTAACATTTTAATTAAGTTCCACTTCTTTTATCGTTACTCTTTCACTTTGTTAAAGATAATAATTGCATTTATGATCATAGGCACACTACATAAGTCACACAATAATAATCACTATGATCATAGGAACAACTTATAATAATGCAAATATAATAGCAATTAAAAACCCTAAGTGAACCTTGGGTCAAACTCTAATGATTCTGCATTATTATATTTCCAGAGGAGTTATCGGGTGTGCCACCGGATCATGAAATCAAATTTCAAATTAACTTGATACCCGGTGCTCAGCCTGTAGCTAAGGCACCGTATCGGTTGGCTCCGACGGAAATAAAGGAATTGATGGAGCAACTGCAAAAGTTGCTTGATAACGGTTTCATCAGACCGAGTATCTCTCCTTGGGGTGCTCCGGTTTTATTTGTGAAGAAGAAGGACGGTAGCATGAGGATGTGTATCGACTACCGTGAGTTGAACAAGTTGACGGTAAAGAATCGGTATCTGTTACCGAGGATTGACGACTTGTTCGATCAGCTCCAAGGTGCCAGTTGGTTCTTGAGGATAGATCTTCGATCTGGCTACCATTAGTTGAAGGTGAAGGAGCAAGATATTCCTAAAACAGCTGTTTTAGGAATATCTTGCTCCTTCACCTTCAACTGATGGTAGCCAGATCAAAGATCTATCCTCGAGAACCAACTGGCATCTTGGAGCTGATCGAACAAGTCGTCAATCCTCGGTAACGGATACCGATTCTTTACTGTCAACTTGTTCAACTCACGGTAGTCGATACACATCCTCATTTTAACGTCCTTCTTCT
The DNA here is from genome assembly GCA_024085815.1 of Flaveria linearis. NCBI lineage: Eukaryota > Viridiplantae > Streptophyta > Magnoliopsida > Asterales > Asteraceae > Flaveria > Flaveria linearis. Next base: position 29,040,381 of record CM044016.1, on the reverse strand, counting down.
TCACAAATAAGACCGGAGCACCCCAAGGAGACATACTCGGTCTGATGAAACCGTTATCAAGCAACTTTTGCAGTTGTCTGTCGGAGCCAACCGATATGGTGCCTTAGCTACAGGCTGAGCACCGGGTATCAAGTCAATTTGAAATTCGATTTCGCGATCCGGTGGCACACCCGATAACTCCTCTGGAAATACATCGGGAAAGTCACACACCACCGGTACATCGTACAATTGTGGTGTTGACGTGTCCACATCTTTCACGTAGGCCAAATAAGCGCTACATCCACGCCTCATGCACTTTCCCGCCATCGCCATCGAGATCACTTTTGGAATCATCGTAATCGATTGCCGTATATCGTCACCGAACTCCCGTCAGGCGCCGTCAGTTTAATCATCTTCTTTCGACACACAATATTGCTTCATAGGTTGCTAACCAATCCATCCCTAGTACTACATCAAATCCACCTAGGGGCATCACATGTAACTTAGCAACAAACCTACAACCCTCTAGTTCTATGGCACAGTCCTCTATCATATCAGTAACTCTAGTGGACTTACCAATAGCAGTTTTTACATCGAAGGGCTCATCGATACGTCTACTACTAACAGGCAATTCAGCATAGAAAGTAGCAGAAATAAAACTCCTACTAGCACTAGAATCAAATAACACCGAAGCAAGATTTTGGTTTACTAGAAACGTACCTGACACAACATCGGGGTCCGTCCTAGCCTCCTCCCTGGTCATGGTGAAAACTCTAGCGCTCGCCTTCTGCCCTTCAGTTCCGGCTGTCTTCTTTGCCCCGGAACTCTCCACCCTCGGCCTCCTGCAATCCCTGCTCATATGGCCCTCCTCGCCGCAGGTATAACACCTCAGCGCCTTACAGTCTCTGTAGATGTGGCCCGGCTTCCCACACTTGAAACACACGTCGAGCCCCAGCCTGCACCCCCCGTATGCTCCTTCTTGCACTTGCCACACCTATTGGGTCCCGAGCTTGATGACCCCACTCTACGATCATCTATTCTCATCTTCTTGTTATTCGGGACGAAACCACCATGCCCGAACTGCTTTCCGTTCCAGTTTCGGTCACCCCCACTGGTCTTTTTCACCTCCACTGCCGTCACCTCCCTCTCATCATAGAGCCTTCCGGCCAAATCCACTGCCGACCTAAAAGTGCTTGGTCGGGCAGCGATCAAGTGCCTACGAATGTCGGCTGGAAATCCCTGGATGTACCGATTGATCTTTCAGGACACCGGCGTCACCTGATCCGGTACTAGTCTCGCCATCTCATTGAATTTGGGGTGTACTGTTGGTGGGTCATGGTTCCCGCCTCGAGTTGTAGGAACTCTCTCTCGATCTTATCAAGTTCCCTGTGAGGACAGAATTCCTCAATCACTAATTGCTTCAGCTCTTTCCATCGCATCTTCCCGATGGCTTTGGCACCCTCAGCTTGGGTAATGTTGTCCCACCAACACAACGCTGAGTCAACAAAGGAGTGAGTCGCGAACTTCACCTTCTGGTCTTCACGACACTCACTGATTTCCAACACCGCCTCCATCTCCCTTACCCAGCGGTGAGCGGCAGCAGCATCGCCATTGCCATCGAAGGTCGGGGGCTTGCACCTTTGGAATGCCCCATAACTGCACCCCTTAGTAGTCACGCCCACTACATCGTCCTCTTCTTTGTCAGACAATACAGTCTCAGGCTCTGGTCGTTCCTCCTCCCCTCTGCTTTCCTTGCCCGTTGATCCCTTCCTATTCTCCTTCTCCTTCCTCTCCTCCCTTCTCACAGCCCTAATGACTTCCGTCACCACAGACGGTAAAACTGTCTGCATGACCTGGTGTACTTCATCAGCAATCGCCTTCCTAGCTGAGGCGTTCAGGCTGGCATTCTTATTCTCCTTACTTTGGCCATGAACCTCAGGGTTCTCACGAGTCGTCTCAGGAGCCTTAGTACTACTCCTAGTCACACGTGACCGACCTCTACCTCTAGATGCCTTGGAAGACTTCTGTCCAGCCATTTCCTAGATGCTATAAGTTTCAAACACTAACACAGTCATTCAATGTAATAGCTCAGTTTATGTCAAGTATAGTAAGTCCCTAATGACAGTGGCCAGTTGTGATTAACCACTTGCTTTACTCTTGACACCCCAAGCATTTCCCATCCTGACTACATCAGTATCTAAATCTACTAAGAACACATAAGTCAAATAGCACACACACATAATAATGATTAACTTTAAGAAAAGAAATACTTGATGGCACATAGTTACTCTGGCTGACATCCCTCCTTCTGTCCCATTTTCAGTTTAAGTTTAGGTTTATTTTGAAATTGTCTACCCATTTCACTTAAACTTTGGCTCTGATACCAACTTGTAAGGCCCCGATCCCGGGCACCTCACAGTTGGTCATTCATAGCATTAATTACACAAAACGTTACATAATACAAATTTAAGCAGCAGAATTTATTTTAACAAAAGCTATTCATTTTATTATAAACTCTGTTGTTAAGCAATACACCATGGTTTAATTGTGTTACAAATAATAGTTCAAATGCATTACGAAACAACAATATTATCATATATGAATGGATGTCAGTCGTGTCCCGCCGAGTAGCTTCACCCGTGTGCCATCCTCAGCAACATCTTACCTGCCAACTGAAAAATGATAGGTTTGTTAGAACATAAAATCATAGTTTAACCTCTTAAACTTTCTGAAAACGTACCGGAATAACAACTTTATAAACTTGTTTATAAGCTGAAAAAACATGTTCTATAGGTGATATATATATGTCTAAAACAAACCCACATAACAAAGGATCATTTTATGTGAATTAGCAAGCTATGTAAGCATAAAAACAACATAATATGACAGCCACAATGGGTTGCCAAACTACCTTCCAGCGGCTTCAAAAGTCGATGAAATGAAGAGGATGATGATGTTGTATATGCATCCCTCAAAGAAGAGAACCTCAAGTGATGATACCCACAAGTTAGAACAAACACCTTACAAGTTAGGATGCAACACCAAAACTCTCTTCCTTGAATCCTCAAGAAAAGAACGAAATTTTCAGCTTCCTTTATGCTGAAAAATCCAAAAATCTTCAACCTTTGAGAGAGTTTTCTTGAGTGGTCTAGAGAGTATTTTGCATGGAATGAATTGAGAGATGTGTTAGTTGGTGTAAGAGTGTTTTCATCCAAGGCAAACAAGGGAGTCCCAAAAGAATCTTGGGCAGCCGTGTTCCCTATTAAAATGGGTTTCCATTTCAAACATAATTTTATAAAGAATAACACTCTTAACCTTGATTTTTATAAAATTAAAACCGGTTTTAATTTTATAACAATAACACATTTTTATTTGCTTATTATTTAAACAATTTAAACAATGAAACAAACAATCTCTCAAGAACAAATTATCCATATAATATTGTTCTTTTACGAAAGCAAAGTTCTAGAAACCCTATTTTCTAAAATGGTGTCAATATATAATTGTATGATCTCATCAACATAAAAAAATATTTATTGGTGTTTGTTTGGCTTGTTATTGGGTATGACCTGACTTGGATCATAACATACTAACCACATCAATCTTGTATGTGTCTTGGGCATATAAGAACCAACAATCTCCCACTTGCACAAGATTCATAGAAGATTGATGCAAGCAGTAAATACCACCTAACTACGGTTTACTACCCTTAATATGTATGACTAAGTGCCATTTAATAACATCATCCTCTTCAAGTACCATACTTGAAATGTTTTAGGTGAATCAATCATCTATCCTTTTACCACAGATGTCATGTTAAATCCTAGAGACACGGGGTGATAATTCTCATTGATTTAACTTTATCAGGCCTTAGACATCTTACTCTCAACGAATAAGAGGGACAAATCCCATCTTGACTACATACGTCTCTCACAATTACCTTATACTATACCTGAATTCAGACTTTTGTACTGCCATATTTCAGAATAGCGAAGAACTGAGCCAAAGTATAATATTTAGTAAATATCAAGACCCAATATGTATCTAAGTTCAGAGGATACCAAATGATGTTCGCCTTTACTCAAAATTACTTATGATCAACCAGGAAGATTCCATGCAGTAATATTTGAGATGCAGGTCAGTCCAATATTTGCATCCCACAAATATCTATGAACCTTGATAGCAACCAATTGCTCTATATTCATCCTTATGAATATCAACCAATCCAAATTCATAATAATCTTACCCTCACACTTGTTCCCACAAGTATGAACGACTACGGACATTTAGAGTAAAAAATTTACCCATGGATTTAAACATGCTAAATTAGAACATTGATTGAAACATTATAACCAAATAATTCTATTCAAATAATAAAGAGTTCCGCATATCCAAATACAGATCAAATCCAATCACTAGAAAATCAAAGTCCCATGGCACAAGTATGACCTTCATGCTTTGCTTTTTCAAGGAGCTTCGTGAGACGATCCACAATGTTTTGATCCGTGTGAACTTTGCGAATACATATCTTTCCCTTTTCAACTTCATCTCGTATGTAGTTGAATCTCCGCTCAATGTGCCTAGTCTTTTGATGAGCACGAGGTTCCTTGATTTGAGCAATTGCACCCTCGTTATCATAAAAGATTTCTAGGGGGTCCTGAATGGAAGGGACAACCCCTAGGTCGGCAATGAATTTCTTCAACCATGCCGCTTCTTGAGCTGCCAATGAGGCGGCGACGTATTCTGATTCTGTAGTTGATAGAGCCACCACATCCTGCTTGGAGCTCTTCCAAGAGACTGCTCCTCCATTCAGAATGAAAATGTATCCTGATTGTGATCAAGAATCATCATGATCGGTTTGGAAACTCGCATCCGTGTAACCTTTTACAACGAGTTCCTCATCACCAGATCCATAGATAATATCTCTTGTCCTTCTTAGGTACTTAAGTATGTTCTTAACAGCCATCCAATGACTGTTTCCAGGATTTTGCTGTTAACGGCTTGTCATGCTTAGGGCACATGACACGTCCGGTCGAGTGCATATCATCGCATACATGATGGATCCAATAGCAGATGCGTATGGGATTGCCCTCATTTTATCTTGCTCATCCTTTGAGCTAGGACATTGAGTCGTACTCAATATCGTTCCTCTTTGAATAGGTACGGTACCTTTCTTAGAGTTCTCCATCTTGAATCTTTTCAAGATCTTATCACTGTATGCACTTTGATTTAAACCAATCAACCGCCTTGATCTATCCCTATAGATCTTTATTCCCAGAATATAGGCGGCTTTACCATGATCCTTAATGGAAAACACAACTTCCAAGCTAGGTTTTTACACCTTCCAAGGTTGGAATGTCATTTCCAAATAGTAGTATGTCATCAACATACAATACTAGGAAAGTTATTGTGCTCCCACTAGCCTTCTTATACACACAAGCCTCATCAGCGTTTTTGACGAAGCCAAATTTCTTTACTTCTTCACCAAAACGGTGATTCCAACTTCTCAATGCTTGTTTCAATCCATAGATTGATTTCTTTAACTTGCATACTTTGTTAGGATGTTTTGGATCGACAAAACCTTCAGGCTGAACCATATAGACATCTTCCTCAAGATATCCATTTAGGAAAGCGGTTTTGACATCCATTTGCCAAATCTTATAATCATAATGAGCAACTATGGCAAACAATATCCTTATAGACTTTAGCATCGCAACAGGTGAGAAAGTTTCATCATAGTCAACCCCTTGAGTTTGAGTGAAACCCTTTGCTACAAGTCTAGCCTTATAAGTATCCAAGTTTCCATGCATATCGGTTTTCTTTTTGAAAACCCACTTACTTCCAACTACCTTGGAATTAAGAGGTGGTACAACAAGTTCCCAAACCTGATTGTCATACATGGATTGCATCTCAACGTTCATGGCTTCAAGCCATTTGTCACAATCTGAATTGGACACTGCATTATGGTATGTGGTTGGTTCATCTGAATCTACCACATAGCATCCATCCATGAAAAATCCGTATCTTTTAGGTGGATTACTAGTTCTACCACTTCTGCGAACGTTTTGTATATATTGATCAACCACTTGATCATCCTCAACATCCTCATGTTGAGTGCTAGTTTCAACCAAACGTGCATCGGGTAGTGGTTCTTGATCCTCCTCAAGATCCACTGTTCTACTGTTAGTTCCTTCCATAAGGAACTTTGCTTTTAAGAACTCACCCTTTCTGGCAACAAACACCTTTTGTTCTAGTGGATCATAGAAATAATATCCCATAGAATCTCTAGGATATCCAACAAAAATACACTTGGTGGATCGGACTTCCAATTTGTTTGGGGTGGGAGTCTTAACATAAGCCTCATAACCCTAGACCCTTAAGTATGATAGGGATGGAACTCTTCCATGCCATATCTCAAAAGGTGTCCTTTCCACCTTTTTGGTTGGGGACATATTTAGAACACGGGCCGCAGAGAGCAAAGCGAAACCCCAAAATGATAGAGGCAATGTGCTTCTAGCCATCATAGATCGGACCATATCTAATAAGGTTCGATTCCTCCTCTCAGACACACCATTATGTTGTGGTGTTCCAGGTGGAGTGAGTTGTGAGACAATCCCATAACTCCTAAGATGATCTTGAAAAGCATCACTTAGGTATTCACCTCCTCTATCGGTACGGAGAACTTTAATCGACTTGTTGGGTTGATTTTCTACTTCATTCTTGAAGATTTTGAACATTTTAAAAGCTTCATCTTTGTGCCTTAATAAGTACACATACCCATAGCGACTATAATCGTCGGTAAAGGTAATGAAGTATCTTTCACCATTCCTAGTCATTGGTTTAAAAGGACCACATACATCCGAATGTATGATTCCTAGTAAATCTTTTGCCCTTTCGTTAGTTCCACTAAATGGTGCCTTAGTCATTTTACCTTGTAAACAAGATTCACATACATCAAATGAATCATATTCATTCGTTTTTAAAAGACCATTCTTTTGAAGTGTTTGTATACGTTTCTTGTTTATATGACCAAGACGACAATGCCAAAGATAGGTATCACTCAAATCCAACTTGAGTTTCTTGGTGTTAGTTTGGTACAATGAATTATTTAAAGCATTTTCATGAACCAATTCATAGATACCATTAATGGGAATAGCTTTAAAATAGAACATACCATTTAATGAAACATGAATATCATTTTCAACAAAAGATAATACATAATCATAATGTCTTAATTGGGATACAGAAATAATGTTCCTAGTTAAACTAGGAGCATACAAAACATTCTTCAAAATAACATCCAAGCCACTTGGAAGTTTTAGGATGTATTCCTCAAGAGCTTCAACTAAGAATTTAGTTCCATTGCCCATGAAGAGGCTAACATCCCCTTGATTGAAGTCCCTACTTCTTGTGAACCCCTGCAACAAATTGCAAATATGAGTTCCACATCCGGTATCCAATACCCATATGTTAGAAGATGTAACATTAAGATCAATATGAATCATGTATATTGTACCTGAGGTCTGCCCGGCATCCCTCTTTGTTTTCAACTCTTGGAGATGGACAGGACAATTCCTTGCCCAATGTCCAATCTCCCCACACTTGAAGCATGGGTCATTAGTAGCAACCTTTTGCTTTTTCTCTTGTGGTTTGGGTGGCACCCTTGCCACCCCTTTCCCCTTTCCCCAAACGGGTCCCTTACCCTTGGCAACCTTTGCCTTAGGTGCGGGATAAGGCCTTTTCTTGTTCCCACCTTCATTGATGGTGAGAACGGGTAAAACCCTTTTACCCATGGCCGCCTCGGTCGTTTTAAGCATTGAGTGAAGCTCACCAATGCTCTTGTCCCATGCATTCATGTTGTAATTCAACACAAATGTATCGAACCTTTTGGTAAGGCCATTTAGGATCAAATCCGTGGCCAATTCCTTCGAGACGGGACAATTAAGCCTCTCGAGGCGGTCAATATGACTTTTCATCTTAAGTACATAAGATGAAACCGATTGGTTGTCGTCCATACGACATGCATGGAGTGCTCGAACCGTTTCGAAGCGCTCAACCCTTGATTGATGTTGGAATGTTTCTTTCAGCTGGGTTATCATGTCATAAGCTCCGTGATGTTCATACTCCTTTTGGAGATCTGGAATCATGCTCGCTAGCATGAGACAAGACACTTGGACGGAGTTCTCAGTGTATTTCAGCCAATCGTTATAGGCCTCCTCATCATCCTCAATAGGTTGATCGGGGATAGGGTCGTCTAAAACATATGATCTTCTCTCTTGCTTGAGAACGATTCTCAAGTTTTGATACCAATCAATAAAGTTGTTATGATTTAGATGTTCCTTTTAGAGGATCGCTCGTAATGATTGGGTGGACGCGGATGAGTTATCATGATTGTCATTATTGGTGGCCATCTACAAAATTTAACAAAGATCTATATTAGTATTTTCGATATTGCCAATTTTAATAATTAATGCCTTTTAAGGTCATTTTTATATTAAAATCTAGAACCCGACATTACATTTAAATTGTGGTTAGGTGACCTTTATCCCACGATTTAAATTAATAAGGTGGTCAACGATTGACGGTTGCAACCATTTGCAACTTCTAGAGGTATGGGATCGACTTAAACATCATATGTAAAGTCGGCATGTTAATCCTATCAACACCATTTGGAAACCATATTGTAGGTGATCCATTTAACATGGTTTGCAAATCAAGTTACCCTACTTGCACACACATGTGAATTTTACCTACATAAGTGGTTAGGTGACCTTTATCCCACCAATGTGGTATCCCCACCTTAAGTCACAAGTTCCCTCAAAATGGTTAGGTGACCTTTATTCCATTAAGAGTTTCCAAATGACTCAAGTGTTGTGAAAAAGGACGGTGTTAAACTTGTTTGTTAAGTATTTAAAGTTTTCATATTTCTAGTTTAGAAAACTCTATGTACTTGTATTTGCATGCTTTCAAATACAAGATACCCTATGGTCCTTTTAATAAAACCCATTTTATTATGTAATCATTAATCCTTTTAATAACCATTTATTAATACTTAATGATTAAGAACCATTTTTATATTAGCTTGTTAAGATCATTTTTATTAAGATTGTCTAACATATCCAAATATCATGTAATCATTCACAATCAAACAAGCATAATATAAACAACCACAATGTGCATAACCATAGCTACTATTGTGACCACACTTGTTTGCCATCACAAGTGTGGTCATTTGGTCTTTCCTAAGGGTTGAATACAACACAAAATTGAGGTTTTCATAGACCCCCACTTTAACTTGCATCCATATACTTCAAGTCCTTCTTTTGTGTCTTCCTCTTGTGCTTCCTTCCCAAGCATCTTCTTTTACAAAATATATATCCTGATACATATTTTCTAGTAAAAGAAAAATACTCCTAATCTATTATTACATCCCAATGAATAAATAGACAAATTACATTTTTAAATAAAGCACAAATTAATATACAACCCCATTGAATAAACTAAAATCAAACATTGCAAACATCCAAACAACACAAGGCCAAAAGCTAGGTTATGCACTATCATATGAACAATCATAAACATCATTCAATAAACAAAATAAACCCCATCAAATCCCAAATTTTCAGCCAACATAAACTGAAATTTGGGTTTGTTTGTCCAAACAAACAACAACCAAATATATCAACCAATTGACATTTCTATCTTTCAAAGTTTAATCATAAGCATGAAGATATAACTTTAAAAGACTTAGGGTTTATTAAATCAACCAAAATCGGCCTCTAATTGGTTGATTAACATCCTTTAAAACTATTTTTAAAGGGTAAGAACAAGCAAGCTATCCACATAACCGGATCTAGATGCCATTGATAGGTTTGTTAGAACATAAAATCATAGTTTAACCTCTTAAACTTTCTGAAAATGCAGTGGAATAACAACTTTATAAACTTGTTTATAAGCTGAAAAAACATGTTCTTTAGGTGATATATATATGTCTAAAACAAACCCACATAAGAAAGGATCATTTTATGTGAATTAGCAAGCTATGTAAGCATAAAAACAATATAATATGACAGCCACAATGGGCTGCCAAACTACCTTCCAGCAGCTTCAAAAGTCGATGAGATGAAGAGGATGATGATGTTGTATATGCAGCCCTCAAAGAAGAGAACCTCAAGTAATGATACCCACAAGTTAGAACAAACACCTTACAAGTTAGGATGCAACACCAAAACTCTCTTCCTTTGAATCCTCAAGAAAAGAACGAAATTTTCAGCTTACTTTATGCTGAAAAATCCAAAAATCTTCAACCTTCGAGAGAGTTTTCTTGAGTGGTCTAGAGAGTATTTTGCATGGAATGAATTGAGAGATGTGTTAGTTGGTTTAAGAGTGTTTTCATCCAAGGCAAACAAGGGAGTCCTAAGAGAATCTTGGGCAGCCGTGTTCCCCATTAAAATGGGTTTCTATTTCAAACATAATTTTATAAAGAATAACACTCTTAACCTTGATTTTTATAAAATTAAAACCGGTTTTAATTTTATAACAACAACACATTTTTATTTGCTTATTATTTAAACAATTTAAACAATGAAACAAACAATCTTTCAAGAACATATTATCCACATAATATTGTTCTTTTACGAAAGCAAAGTTCTAGAAAACCTATTTTCTAAAATGGTATCAATATATAATTATATGATCTCATCAACACAAAAAAAATATTTATTGGTGTTTGTTTGGCTTGTTATTGGGTATGACCTGACTTGGATCATAATATACTAATCACATCAATCTTGTATGTGTCTTGGGATATAGGAACCAACAAAAAATGCATAAAAGTCAGCGTTGCTGAGTGAGTCCTAGTTTTATAAATGAATATACTTTACTTTTCTTTAAGAACCATCCTTTACTTTTGCATGTGATCACACTTCATACGTACACGTAGGTAATATCATTATTATCTTCATCATTTGTTAATTTCGTACTTTTATCATTATCTTTCAGAGTCTTTTGGGCAACAGAGTCGCTCACCTCATTAGCAATCTCAAGGATTGCACGTTATCCGAGTCTTTTACGACAACGGGGTCGCGCACCTCATTAGGAATCTCAAGGATTGCACGTCTTCTAAGTCTTTTACGACACAGAGTCGCTCACCTCATTGTCAATCTCAAAGATTGATCCTGTGTGCATCTTTCGGGGTAGCTAACCCGCATCACAGTTGAGCTAACGACAACAAGGCCGTGCACCTCTTTACATCTGCTTGCAAGACTTTCGATCATTCATTTACATTCCACTTTTTTTTATCATTAATCTTTCACTTTATTAATGATAATACTTTCCGTCTCGATCATGAACATACCACGTAAAATCATACAATAATAATATTAATAACATTAATAATAGGGTTAACAAAAATGATAATAATAATAATAATAATAATAATAATAATAATAAGGAATCATAAAAGCAGTCATGATTATGCTTGGAATTAAGCATTTATCAACCCTAGTCAAACATCGTCCAACCCTAATTGCACAGACTCCCACAAAATTCCTGAAAATAACTTCCAAGTGTTGGGCGCATGGGCCCTATTCGGACGCATGTGCCCTTTTCAGACGTTTTGCCTGCACTTGGTCATCCTATACAAATCTCCTAGATGGTTAGGCACTATTCAGACGCATGGGCCTGACTTAGACACATGGGCATTTAGGCGGTTGGGCATTGTTCGAACGTCTGAGCCTACACTTATCCATTTTTTACATAGATGCATGGAACTATTCAGACGGTTGGATACTTAGGCTTTTGAGGAACCCTAGACGCATGGGCCCTGTTCAGACGGTTGGGCCCGGTTTGGACGTACGGGCTTACTTAGCACATTCTAAGGCAACTTTCAGACGGTTGGGGTACTGTTCAGACGGTTGGGGTACTGTTCAGACTGTTGGGCATCAAATTTGCACTTAAACGACATAAATCAGTCCCAAATTTGTCCTAAATCAAATTCCATGCTTAGTACTAACATTCTAAGCATCATAACACATTCATAATCATAATCATCTCATCATTTACCCTCCAAAACATACACCCATCCACATACACGTTCACACACACATACGGGTAGAAACATAATTTTATAAAAACACATACTCATGCATTTTCCAGCCCAAAATTATTTAAAACATGTTAAAAAGGGGATTCTAGAACTCACCTTGTTTTGTTTTCTGGTTTGATACCCTTCTTTGAGCTTCCCAGACGTTTCTAGCACCTAAGACACACACACATATACAACCCGAGCACACAATCACATTTATAGGCACATAACCAAAACCAGAAACATCTAAAACATCATAAATTCAAGATTTATAACCAAAAACTTCGAGTTTCCTGCTTCTTCTACAATCTTCCGAGAGTTTTTATGCTCTCTCTCTCTTTAGAACCGAAATGGAAGTAGTGTGCAGGCAAGTGTGGACGGCCATGCCCACTTTTGTACCAACTTTTTGATATTTTGCCTTTTTGCCACTTTAAACCCCTCTACTTGGGTTAACTTACATTTTCTTTCTTTTCCCTTGCTTTTATTCTTTCTTTATACCTTAAAAAAATAACCGGGTGTTACACTTCAATTGCGAAATCACTATGATTATTACTTATGAATATAGATTAGCTATCTATTTCAATGCACTTCTTATGTTTTACAATTACTACTGATCATGCTAACCGCAAACTCTTGAACTCACCAGCTGTTGTGTTGACTCTTTTAGGATGCTATTCTCAGTTCGAGGTTAGCAGATGCCTTAGGAGCACTCACGGGTCGATCGTGCATTGAAACTATGAACTATTACATTTTGGGTTTACTTTACATTCTTTTTTTAATATGGTTCGACGCGTGTTTTGACATTGTTACAGTTCTGGTACTTTGGGTTTAACTTATTTATAAAACGCTTCTGCATAGTTTTAAAGTTTTAAACTCTGTTCTAACTTAAATGTCGCACATAATGTCCATCTGAGTAACTAATGACTTAGATACTGGTTTGTTCACACGCCTTGCGGTAGAATCGCACACATGGAATTTGAGGGTGTGACATGCTAATCCACGGGATACAATTTAATTTTTCAACCATACACATATCAAAATATTTCAACAAAATGTTTAACTAGCTCAGATATAGCCCTAAAAGCAATAAAGAAAAGAGGACAATTATACTCACAACAATAAGCCTCCAAGAGTGTCCTTACACTATTCGATGAGCATCAAATGCATCTTACAACCCTAAACATACAAATGTTCATGAAAAGACATAATTCTATTAACCGTGAAATCCCTCGGGTCGTCCTACATGATTTAATCACCCGACATACTCTTGTCACGTCTGTGACCTTGAGCTACAGTTCTCCGACTCGGGTCGATATTTCCATCATAACTCTCGATGAACACTTCCGATACAATGATCAGGCGAACTTATTCACCACACTAAACCCCTATCGTGTAATTCCCTGTGACAAACTCACAGTTATGAAATTACACTTCATTACTCAGTTCATACTTATACCGGATCTTGTCCCGTGACAAATCCATTTGCCTAAAAGTGGTTATTTTCCTTATCACATTACCAACATGCATTCTAACCACTTAGACACCTGCTTGGATCTTTCCAAAATACCAATTACCTAACTAATCCATAATATTGTAAGATGTGGAGGTTTAGAATCTTACTACACAGATCTAAGCTTTCTGATGACCTTTGATGTCCACACTTCACCACCGAGTGATACAACACTATAATGGATTTTCACAGTAACACATACACTCATTTATGGCCATAATTCGTATGAACAATATTTTAAGGCTTACTAAAGCAAACCGAGCATCCAAACATCGGTCTAAACAAAAACAACACCCACAGACGCAACTACAAGGTTAGATCATCACATCGAGCCTTTTAACATGTTGGTATTGTAGATAGAGAGAGTGTCAGTTAAAGAGAGATAGAACCAAGATTTGTTTGTGTAAACTAGGTAAAAATTAGAAATTTCAGGTTTTATACCACTTTTTCCCGACTGGACTCCTTTGTGGACCGCTACCCAAACCTTGTTAGTCCGCTATCGACTTAGAAAGAAATATGCGGATCTTTCGAATGGAATATTCACATATTGGAATGGGATATTCCTCACGGATTGTTATGTTAACCTTTGGCGGTCGGTTACGAGCTTAGCGGAGCATTACCCTGATCCCTTAGCGATTCATTATGATATCTGAAGTCCTGAACCTGAACTCCTTTCTTGTTGGACCATTATGCCCCCATAGCGATCCGCTATGGTCCTATAACTCCAATTCCTTCGAAGTTTTCTTACTAAACCATTCATTTCACATCTCTAATCTCTATGCATGTATATCAACCTGCCCATTAGACTGAGGGTCATAATGGCGGTACAGGCTGGTGAAGGCAGTGGTTGTGTGGGCTGCAGATGAGGGATGTTTGTATTTGGTTAATGGATATTAAATTTAACCTAATAGAGTTGACTAATCACTTGGATATACCTTGCATACTATTGTTACTCTAACCTTCCCTCCATCTATACTTTCTACCTCATAAGCATAATCAAGGACTAGAGGTTTATTTCTTTCTCTTGTACATCACAAAGAAAGTTGACACAAAACTCTTATATGCATATGTTTTAAATAATGTTCTAGAATAAACATTATTTAGATGAAACATACAAGTCACCACATCTTCCTTTGCCTCCTGATCGCCACCTTTGTTCAAAACATACACTCGACCTTTTGTTGGTTCTTTTCTCCTTATTGGGGTTTCTGAATCTTAGGACAATGACTTTTATAATTCCCTAACTCTTGACAGTGAAAGAATCTAACCGTTAGACAAAATTTTGCTATATTTCCAGCTTACTGATACTTATTGCATTTTCTGCCCTGAAACTTCTTTCCTTTCTTCCTCATATCCTTGTTATCACCTTTAGCTCTCCTAAACTTATACCTTCCACTAAAAGGATTTCCATTCTTCTCACTCCACTTCCTTTTCTGATCCACCACATGCTTATCTTAACATTGACTTCATCATAGCTTATTGCACTTAACTCGACTAATAAGTCAAATGTTAATGGTGCAATTATTTTCACTAGAGTTGGAACTTTGGGTGGAAACCCTAGGATGTGATACTTAAAGTGCCTTGATTCATGAGTCAATAAATAAGGCAGTAACCTATCCATTTTGTTAAACTTTAGCATGTAGTCGTGATGCGTCATATTCCCCGCTTCCAGTCGAAATAACTCGATCTCAATCTTGTTTCGTCATTTAAAAGATAGAAATTGTTAAGCACAAAAATCTTCATCTCATTCCACTTCATCTGGCCGGTAGCATCTTTTCCCTTTTTTTGGAAAATAGTTATGCACAAATCTCGTGCTTCATCTTTGAATGAATGCGCAACATACTTAATTGCTTGATTGTCTTTACATTCATTTATCTTAATCATAGGTTTCACTAAGATGTACTTGGTTTAATAAGGCCTAAGTCAAGAAATTATTGAATCTGCTTCATCAATTCTTGTAATTCGGATGACACCAAATGATATGAAGCTTTGGCAATAGGTCTTGTCTTGGGTATTAAATCGATACAGAATTCAGTTTAATGTTTAGGAGTGAGTCCGGGTAATTCTTTTGAAAAAAAATTAGTGTAATCACGTACCACTAGAATATTAAAAATCTATCTCTTAGGCTTAGCATCTAAGGTATAGACTATAAAAGCTTCTCCTTCTTTCATCAAACACATACTAGTCTTAATCGCATATATTATATGAATCTTGCTGCCAACACTGTCTCTTTGAACTAATATCGTTTCACTACCTTTCTTACGTACTTCAACTATCTTTCGTTCGTAATCAATGTGGGCCTGGTTACCGGTTAGCAAGTCCATTCCTATAACCACATTATATCTAATTCCGGTCCATAGGCATAAAGTCAATTAGGAATTCAAAAAAATTAAGCTTATGAATGCAATCCTTATAAACTAAAGTTATTCTATATTTCCCTCATGTGTAGTTTCTACCTCATATGCATAATCAATGTCACACCCTCAATTTCCACGAACGACGTTTTACCGTCTGACGTGTGACATAACCAGGATCTCAGATAAGCATCAGTTACACCAAACGACTCGATAATTACAAAACATATAAGTTGCTTGATAATAGTGAAACAAACCAATTATGTTTAAGTATTGCAGAAGCGAAATCAGAAAACATTTAACAAGTGTTAGAACTGCGCAAACACGCGCCCAAACCAATTTAAATAATGTAAATGTAATTAAACCATGAAATCAGTTTAAAAATGAATGCCAAATGATATGCAGTGGATGTTGTGCTTCTAAACGTGCCACATCAACGACCTGAGAGAAAACATGCTAAAGATCAGTACAAAGACAGGTGAGTTCACAGGTTTATCAGAAAATAGTAATTAATAGTAATAAAATTCCAGATTTAGTAATCAAAGCATATAAGTAGGTAGCTAGCCTACAGCAAGTCACTATGTGTATGAAGTCGTGACCGAGCTGACAACAATAATAATAATAATAATGTATGCCCCGGCTGTGGAATCCCGACCACAACACTGTAAAACAGGCTAACCATTCACCCGTTTGACCTCTAGTCAAGCTAGCGCGACTAGCCCGGGCGGGGTTTGTCAAACCCAGTAGATCTACTAACAATCACCTTGCTAATAACATATTAATTGTCCGAAGAGGCATAGTATAACACCATAGTATCAGGTATATGCAGTATTACGAAATCTAAGGCATTGTCTCGTTATGAAAAAACAACATGTTTCTCTCCCCTAAAAAGAGAGTATAATGTAAAAGTGGGGCTGTAAACTCACCTTGATTGCACAACGATTAGGAAAATGCAGAGAACGGGAAATTAGGTTTCCGAATACCTGAATTTTAGTTAATATATAATTAATATTAATTATAAATTATGAACATAAAAATTGTACAGTTTCGCGTCTCACGACTCGGTTACGGTATAGGTCATCGACACTTCTCCTTTTATTGAAATCAAGCACACGCATATACCAATTCACCTTTAATACCCAAAACCCAATCACCCTCGCTTATACTAGATCATGTATAAAGGTACGCATCAACGCGTTTTAAATTTTAAGACTTAATATAATAAGACCTTATTCTTCAATAATGCTTAACACATTTATCATATTGCAAAATGACCATTTGTAACGCACTTTCGATAATATACATATACATATGTACTCACACGCAATATACACCACATTTAACACCCACATATAATACTATACCTATATATATATATATATATATATATATATATATATATATATATATTAATATATGATAATAATATTTTACCTACTACTCCTTACAAGAGCACTCACTGCCCAAAATCTACATATCCAAGCACACATGCATAATATTATATATTTAATACATGATATTCATCACAATTCATTCAAAATTCAGCATCGATGCATACATGTATCTTTACATGCTTCAAAACACAAACATACATACCATACATCACCCATATCCCCACCTAAACATTAATTTCACCCTGCATTACATCCGATATTACATCTAACACCCATAATCATGAACCCCAAACACCCACACAAACACACAAATACAGATCTATACGCACAAGATTCACACACACACCACAAATGTTACACCATACACACACACAAAGTATGTGTGCGTAACAGTAGACCCATACACACTCACACATTTATACGCATGGAAACATACACACATGAATGCGCCCTCCGCTAACTCCCCTCAACCGAAAAACCCACACATAGATACAACCCGTGCGCCCGAACACCAAAACCACCACCATTGTCGAGCACACCCACAACGTAACACACGCGAGACCCGAAAACCCTACGGAGATCACCGAAAACGAAACCGTAATATATCGAAACGAATCATGGGAAGTACCATACTGAAAATCGCTTATGAAAGAACGATGGAACTCGAATGGAAGATTATATTCTCGTTGGAAGATACTCGGTTGCGGTGGGCATCGCCTGAGGCTATCGATCTTGAAGGGGCTGCCGGGAGAAGTTTTGCTCGAGATGGTTGATCGGTACTGGCTCACGAGGACACACGGCTGCGAGACACGGTTCACGGCTGCACGATCATGGCTGCACGATCACGGCTTCAAGCTGCTTGCAACAATCGGTTGTCGCTTAATTAGGGTTGTGGGAGGAGTTTGGGTATCATGAGAAGTAACCAAAAGGAAGAAGCTGCGGTGGTTTATATTTTGGATTCAATGAGACATTTGCACTTTTAGTCCTCCGAGTTCACTTTGTTGAAGTTTTGGGTTAGCTATGTTTAGTTAAGTCTGATGTTAACTTGTTTTGTTAAGTTTAGTGTCCATTACCATTTACTAGTTATAATAATAATAACCATTATTATCTAAAAAAATGAGTAAATAAATTGCTTCATTTTTAAATGTCAGAGAGTTTTAACTATGTTAACCTGATAATTACAGGGTGTCACATCATCTCCTTGTTGAAAGAATTTTCGTCCCAAAAATTGGAACACAGAACGTAGTGAGCTAGCTGGTCAATCTTCCGAAACATAGACAATACAGAGTTCTGGAGAGTTTCTGTTACAAACCCGAAATAAAGAAATATAAGGTTTCGTAAGGAACGCGGGTTTCGCGAGAGTTACGACATCATCCCCTTTTTGAAGGGAATTTCGTCTCAAAATTGAAAGAAAATGTATCTTAAAGTAATACCTTAAGAAGTGGAAGTCTGATTGTTGAATAGTTGTGGATAATTCTTCTTCAGCTGATCCTCGCGTTCCCAGGTAAATTCCGGTCCACTCTTAGAGTTCCATCTAACGCGCACAATGGGAATTTTGCTGCGCTTTAGGGTTTTGACTTCTCGATCCATAATCTCTATTGGTTCTTCAACGAAACGAAGCTGTTTATCGATTTCCAGTTCTTCTAATGGAACAACAAGTGATTCATCAGCAAGACTAGACACATGAAACACATTGTGTATCCCACTGAGTTCGTCAGGTTAGTTCAGTTGATAAGCCACCGGGCCAACCCGTTTGACAATCTCAAACGGCCCCACATACCTAGGGTTTAGTTTCCCCCTTTTTCCAAAGCGTATTACACCCTTCCAGGGTGAGACTTTCAACAGTACTTTGTCACCAACCTGAAACTTGAATGGCTTACGACGCTTGTCGACGTAACTCGTTTGCCGATCACGTGCTGCTGCCATACGGTTATGAATTTGCACAATCTTCTCAGTGATTTCGTGCACAAGTTCAGGTCCTGTAAGTTGGCTTTCTCCTACTTCTGCCCAACAGATAGGTGATCGTCGCTTACGTCCATACAGTGCCTCAAATGGAGCTACCTTGATCGAGGTGTGATAACTGTTATTATAGGAGAACTCAACCCATAGTAAATGAGTTTCCCAGCTGCTGCCAAAATCGATCGCACAGGCACACAACATGTCTTCCAGTGTCTTGATTGTACGCTTTGACCATCGGACTGCGGGTGATACGCAGTACTCATATCCAGCCGCGTTCCGAATGATCATTGTAATGATTGCCAGAAGTGAGAAGTGAACCGAGCGTCACGATCAAAAATGATAGATATCGGCACGCTATGCCGAGAGACAATTTCCCTCAAATAGATACGTGTCAGCTTCTCCATTCGATCTGTCTTTCGGATTGCCAAAAAGTGTGCGGATTTCGTTAAGCGATCTACTATAACCAAAATGGTATCGCATCCGCTGGGAGTCCTAGGTAACTTCGTGATGAAGTCCATTGAAATATGCTCCTATTTCCACACTGGAATTTCCGGTTGTTGGAGTAAATCGGATGGTCTCTGGTATTCTACCTTAACCTTAGAACAAGTTAGGCATCTGCTTACGTATATTGCTATCTCATCTTTCATGTTCGGCCACCGGTAAAATTCCTTCAGATCCTTATACATCTTGTCTGAACCTGAATGAATCGAGTAACGTGACCTATGAGCTTCATCCATTACCAGCTCTCGCAAATTCCCATACTGTGGTACCCAGATCCGTTCCATGAAATAACGGATTCCATCAGCTTTGATCTCCAACTGTTTCTCCATGCCTCGCGTGGGTTCTGCTTTTAAGTTCTCAGCTTTCAAGGCCTCAGATTGAGCAGCCTTGATTTGCACTGGAGGGTCAGAGTGGATAGTCATTTGCAATGCGCGCACTCGACGAGGCTTTAGGTTTCCTTGCGACTAAGGGCATCGGCTACCACATTAGCCTTACTCGGATGATACTTAATCGCACAGTCATAATCATTTAGTAATTCTAACCACCGTTGTTGCCGCATATTTAGTTCTTTCTGGTTATATATGTGCTCGAGGCTCTTATGATCTATCACACCTCAGTAGGCGTTTTTGGTGCCGGCCAATCCTTGATTGCCTCGATCTTAGGCGGATCAACATGGATGCCATTCTCATTAACCACATGCCCTAGGAATTGTACTTCTCTCAGCTAGAAGTCATACTTGGAAAACTTGGCATATACTTGTTCAGTTTTCAGAAGCTCTAGAATAGTCCTTAAGTGTTCCTCATGTTCCTCCCTATTCTTAGAATAAATAAGTATATCATCAATGAAGACGATGACAAACTTGTCTGAATAGGGTCTACAAACACGGTTCATGAGGTCCATAAAGTCTGCAAAAGCGTTCGTTAATCCAAATGGCATAACTGTAAATTCAAAGTATCCATATCGAGTTCTGAATACTGTCTTGGATATATGTTCTTCTCGAACACTAAGCTGATGATATCCAGACCTCAAATCAATCTTTGAATAGTAGCTCGATCCTCATAGTGGGTCAAACGGGTCGTTGATACGTGGAAGAGGGTATCGATTTTTTTATCGTAACCTTGTTCAATTTTCGGTAGTCAATACACATCCGAAAGGTTCCATCTTTCTTCTTTACGAATAGCACAGGCCCTCCCTAAGGTGAAGAACTTAGACGTATGAAACCTTTGTCTAATAGTTCCTGCAACTGTTTCGACAGTTCCTGAAGTTCATTCGGGGCCAAACCTTTGTCTGACAGTTCCTGCAACTGTTTTGACAGTTCCTGAAGTTGATTCCTTTTTTACAACTGTTAAGCACAGGAGAAGCTTCTATGATTATACAATTAGCTATTTCAATGGTAGATTTGGAAATTAAGCTTGTAAGCACGGTTTCTCACAGTTCGTTAAACTTACTGAGAATGAAACTTCTATCAGCACCCAAATTAAATAACACTGAAGCAAACTACTATTTCCTTTATTTCTATTATTCTTGTGCCTTGGAAAGTCTCCTTTAGGGTGCCAGGTTGTCCACACTCATAATATCTTTTTGTGCTTCTTGTGGCTGAGGGGACTTGGCCGAGATGTTCACCTGACGCTTCTTGAAGGTATAGCCAAATTACCCAACATCACTCTCAAATGTTCTTATTACACGGCCTATGGCGATTATAGTTGCACTTGTCTCTTATAATAGAAAGGCTGAGATGTAATGGACGGGACTGTCATAATATCTTGCTATTTGGTTCTACGCCAAATGTAGTCAGCCAGAAAAATCCGATTGGATCCCACCACTAGGGAGACAAAAAAATGCAACGTACGCTTAAACATGATAGCTATCACATGAGATGCATGCTGGAACGCTCAAGTTACCAAGACTCTACATCTTAAGATCAATCCAATGAACAAGGACTACATGCGTAGAGAGTATCACCACTCTATTGCAACTTTTGAAGATCTGGCACATTGTAAGTGGATAGTATTGCACGATCACTGAAATGATAGAAAGGGTAACGTCTCAGAGAGACTAAGACTAATGTCATGATATGAATCTCATTAAGGCTCAAGGTAGATGAGAACTTTCATACGAGTAGAAATGAAGGATTGTTTCCATATCAATAGTGAAGTTTATGAGAAGCGAGACTCTCATGTCTTGAAGTGTAGAAATGGAATTTGTACTGACTATGACCGTTATCACCCGACAGAGTTCGCCAGACTTCTCATGCACGACAGATTACAATTACGTGTGCACCCGTAATGATAATTTGATTTGCATGGTCACCCCTGGTTCCTCCTATTGAGCTAACATACCTTGTCAAGTACAGAGTGTTATCAATGATAGAAGCATCAAAGATATTATCATTAAACCAAGGGTCAATTAACCAAGGTTGTACGAAGGAATTAGTAAAAAGAACATTCACTTGGGCAAGAAACCGTCGATATACTCAGGTTAGATGGGTACGATAGTATTATCATAAGTAACCTTGATAAGTTATCTCCTAATGCCTATGATAACTGCCAGTGCAACTATTTCCTGCCCTATAGTGCAAGGAAGAGAAGTGGCAAGATAGGTCAAGAAAGTATGACAGAAATAGCTCTCGTTTGAAAGAGCATTCAACAGGCGGCATCACATGCTCTCGATGAACCATCCAAGTAAAGTACCAATGGTATTGTATCCGTTTTCAAAATGTATGATGGAAAAGGTATGGTAAATCTTTAATCGTAACTAACCTTCTCGTGACTCACAGTAACTCGGAGTCACACGCGCTAGGTGGTAACAAGGGGAATCAGGACGAACTCGCCTTTTTCCGTTAGACTTATCATAAGAAGATGAAGACACCATCCCTGTAGTCAAACACTCATAGGAATACGCCAAGCAAACAGTTCTCAAGCAAGCAAAACCAGCAAGTATAATTTAATAATCTACGTGTGTGTAACTAATGCAAATCCAGCTATAGTCTAAGATACAATGCAAATGAGATGCAAAAGTTCATTTTAGTTCGCTATAACTAATGCTCTGACACCAATCTGTCACACCCTCAATTTCCACGAACGAGGTTTTACCGTCAGGCGTGTGAAATAACCAGGATCTCAGATAAGCATCAGTTACACCAAACGACTCGATAATTACAAAACATATAAGTTGCTTGATATTAGTGAAACAAACCATTTATGTTTAAGTATTGCGGAAGCGAAATCAGAAAACATTTAAACAAGTGTTAGAACTGCGCAAAGACGCGCCCAAACCATTTAAATAACGTAAATGTAATTAAACCATGAAATCAGTTTAAAAATGAATGCCAAATGATATGCAGCGGATGTTGTGCTCCTAAACGTGCCACATCAACGACCTAAGAGAAAACATGCTAAAGATCAGTACAAAGACTGGTGAGTTCATAGGTTTATCAGAAAATAGTAATTAATAGTAATAAAATTCCGGATTTAGTAATCAAAGCATATAAGTAGGTAGCTAGCCTACAGCAAGTCACTATGTGTTTGAAGTCGCGACCGAGCTGACAGCAATAATAATAATAATGTATGCCCCGGCTGTGGAATCCCGACCACAACACTGTAAAACAGGCTAACCATTCACCCGTTTGACCTCCAGTCAAGCTAGCGCGACTAGCCCGGGCGGGGTTTGTTAAACCCAGTAGATCTACTAACAATCATCTCGCTAATAACATATTAACGGTCCGAAGAGGCGTAGTATAACACCATAGTATCAGGTATATGCAGTATTACGAAATCTAAGGCATTGTATCATTATGAAAAAACAACATGTTTGTTGGATCTAGATAGTATAGGTCTAGATCATTTTGTATAGGATTAGAACTTGGATCAAGTCTTGTAATTAATATTTGTAACAGTCATTATATACATATATATATATATGTGCATTGAATCTATAGGTTAACCCATATATATGTGTGTTGCTTTGTGACTGTTGACAGGCAAATCAATATACTTGGTAGGAATCCTGATATTGACCAAGTGTAAGAAACATCTACGGATGAACATTATTGTTAATCCGTAGATATGTTTCTTACAAGAACAAATCACCAAGTGAAGATTCCTGCGGATGATCAAGGATTGCATGAAGTGAAGACTTCTACGGAAGACAGAGTTCCTACGGAAGAACAACACTTCTACGGAAGACCAAGACATCTACGGAAGAAAAACTTCTGCGGACGACAAGACTCCTGCGGAAGAACAGAATACGTGCGATTTCAAATACTAAGAAGTCAAACAAGTCAACACAATCAATAACAAATCCCAAAAGATCCGGTGTTTCCTTAACCGACTCAAACCGTCTATAAATATGAGTCCTAGGTTTCACATCTCGGCGAACACAATCAAGCAATATTACGGCTGTCAAGAGTTACATCATCGTGCAACCCTAGCCGCCGTCACATCAACAACAACATTATTCGATTCACAGAAATCATTGTTCATAGTATTCTTAATTATTCTTTTATAATCATTACTGATAATTAAAGAGATACTTTGAATAATTATTGAGTTCATATTTATTGTGTTTTTGTGTTTGTGTTCATCAATAATCATTAAAACAATTAAACATCAATTGATGATAATTCCGCGATCATTGATTTGATTTATTTTAATACTGATAATCCCTGAATTGAGATCCTTGGATTCACAGGTGGTATCAGAGCTTGGTGCTCATTGATTTAGATCAATTGATCTATCAGTATTTAAATTGTTTAATTGATTTTCAAACAATTAAATCAACGACTTATCATTCAGCAAGCATTCTCTCATTGCTTGTTTGATTTAGATCTATATTCAATAAATTGAATACTAGATCTGAGTCTTTGATAGATTTGTCTATTTTAACATTCAGGTTTTGATTCATAACTTTGCATTAATCATGAATACTTTTGGTGGAGGATCTTATCAACCGCCAAAGTTGGAAACCAAAGCTGATTTCAAATCCTGGAAGATCAAGTTCAGAAATCATGTGAACTACACAGATTCTGACTTGTGGGAGTCCATCACTGAGGGTCCTTATATTCCACCCACTCTTGGGCCGGATTATAATGATAAGAATCAGCCTATCAGCACAAAGGACTTGTCACCTGATGCTGTCAAGAAGGTCAAAGTCGATATTAAAGCATACAGTTTGCTTAGTATGGCTTTGCCAGAAGAGATCTTAATCAGGTGTGAAAATTACAAAACAGCAAATTCCTTGTGGAAGATACTCCACACTCTCTGTGAAGGGAGTGATGAGATCTGAAGCATCAGGAAAGACACTCTCAGATCACAATATGAAACCTTTCATCATATTGAGGGTGAATCAATTCCTCAACAACTCCATAGATTTATGCAACTTGTTACTGAGATGAACATCTTAGAGTTGAAATATACTACTGAGGAACTCAACAAGAAAATGCTCCACACTTTGCCTGAAAGTTGGAAGCAGACTGTGTCCATGTTCAAGAACACAATAGATCTTAAGACAACCGGTCTAGATACATTGGTTGCTAAGGTAGAAGCTCTTGAACTGGATGAACAGTCAAGAAACAAGAGTGTGAGAACTCATGTCTCACCTTATCACTTCAAAAAACCAAAAATGCTGGAAGTGCATTTATATCAAATAATGAAGGTGATAACTCTTGTACTTTGAATGATGGTGAAGAGGAAGTTAGTTTCTATGCCTCCAAACCAACTAAGAAATCATCTCAAAGTAAGAACCAAAAAGAAAAAGGAAGATCTGCTGAGCAAAGAGACAATACAACAACTGCTAAATCTTCTCAACAAAACAGTCAATCAGAACCAATTACTGTGATATTGGATTCTGAAGAACAAAAAGCAGCCTTTGCAGCTTTTAGTTCTAGCTTTCAAGCATATCTTGGAAGTTCACTTACGTCAGCAAACATCTGCAGCAAGATTTGGAGGAACTGCCCCCTGATGTAGTAGAAGAGAAGGATCTACAATGGCAGATGGCTATGATTGCTTACAGAGCTAAGCAATATCTGAGGAGAAATAAGAATCTGGCTGCAGCTAGTAAAACATCAAAGATTGGTGTTGATAAGTCAAAAGTCAGATGTTTCAAGTGCAATCTCTATGGACACTTTTCTAGAGAATGCAACCAACAATCATCTCAGCAGCATCAGCAGCAGCATCAACATCAGCAGCAACAGCAATATCAGAATCAGCAATCAACCTCTCAAAGATCTCTGACAACCTCAGCTGACAAATACATCCCCACCAGCCACAAATGTATCAGCAGGACCAAGCAATTCTAAGGATTCAGGACTGATCATACTTCAAGATGGAACATGTGACTGGAGCATGTATGAAAAGGAAGTCTTGGAAGAGAATCAAGCATTAATGGCACACATGGAAAACAAAGTTCCTCCTATGGCCAGAGAGGTAAAAGACAGGTTATGTTCATCAACATGTGTTGAGGAAGTTGAACGATATAGAGTCCATGCTCAACAATTGGCTGATAAAGTAAAAGGAAACAATGATTTTGAATGAATCACATTTAAGAGAACATAAATTATATCAAATCAAAATTAGTTCTTTGCAAAAAGATTTAGAAAAATATGTTTCTGAAAATTACAGCCTCAAAGCCCAAGTTGAGCATCTGACCACTTCCTTAACAAAATCCATGGCTGATCATGCATCCACTGAAGTGAAACTTCAGAAGTTTCAACTTTCATCTTAGCAATATGAGAAGTTGTTAAATTCTCATATTGAATCAAAGAATAGGTATGGGTTGGGTTACAATGCTGTTGCACCACCTATTAATGATAACTACACAACCTTACCTGAAACAATCACAAACACTTTGTCAAATCATTTTGTGCCAAGCACCAAAATTGATATAAAAACAAACATCAACAATGAAGTGAGATGAGTGAAACTGAATCTACTGAATCAGAATCACTTAACCATAATGACTCAGATTTTGATAAATATGATGACTTGGATGATTCTGATGAACATGATACTGATCAACTGAACATTGGTAAGAGTGTTCAAGTTGAATCTGGTCTTCCAAGAGTTCTTGAAGAATCAAAGCTGCAGTATCCTCCAAGCAACGAAATATGCTAAAGACTATCTGCAAAAGAATTGTTGAACTGAATGAAGGACTTCAAGAACTGAACCTTCACAAAGTGGATAACTGCGGATCAAGTGCTAAGGTACCTTTATTCTTCAGATAAAGGTAAGAAACAACAAACTTCAAAAAGAAGAAAATTCAAGTGTTGAAGATCTGCGGAAAGAGAAATCTGAAGAATCTGTAGAACATCTGCGGAAAGCAAATATTGCCAAGTCAGTAGATCATCTGCGGAAGGCAAAAATACTGAATCCGCAGAAAAGCACGGAAGAGAGAACCTTGAATCTAAGGATGAGGTCAAAAGGGCTGCCAAAAACATGCATAGAAAATGCTGAATATCAAGCAACAAAAGGCAGCCAAAGGCAAACAAGAAACAGCTGATGATGCTCCCAATAAAAAAGAAGAAGAAATCAAGTGATCCATCAGCAAATGAGAAAAAGAACAATAAAAGAAGGCTGAATCTAAAGAAAATTCAGAAGATAAATATGCAAATGGTGTGATATGAAGAATCACAATACTGATGAATGCTATTTCAGCAGCTATTGTTCCATATGCAATACGAACAATCACATGACTGCTGATTGTTAATTCAACAAACATTGTGCCATATGTGACAAAAATAACCATTCAACTCAGGAATGTTATTTCAATAAGAAGAACAAGAAAAAGAGCAAAAGAAGTCACAAGATGCATCATCTGAATCAGATTCTTAATCCTTAGAAAGTGACAAAGAGACAAAGATGCAGAAAGAACAACAAAAATCAAAGAAAAGATCCAATGCTGCGGATAAGCCTTTGAAAAAGAAAGCACCATCTCAGTCAAAACACCTCATAGAAAGGTGGATCTGTCAGATAATCAGACTGAAGTGGATGATGGTTTCTTTGATAACTTTGCAAAAGGAACTCCTGTGCCTCAATCAAAGCTAAAAGATGAAGTAACTTTCAAAAATACAGGATCTTCCTCAAAGTTAAAATATCAACCAAAACAAGATAAGTTGAAGAAAGAATCAGATAAGCATGAAGACATCCAAAAACCTGAATCATCTTCAACAGAATCATCCTCACCACCATCAAATCAAAAAGAAAAACAACTATACTGAAACTTCAAGATTAATTCATGGAGGAGTAACTATTGTTGACACTTCTGCAAACCCAAGACAATTAAGGCTTGGGTTGTCAATTCTAACTGATTTCTTTTTTGTGCAGGAACAATCATGGAGAGCTGACAACAAGTGGTATGTTGACAGTGGTGTTCAAGACATATGACAGGAAACTGTGCACTTCTCCATGACTTCAAACATAAACATGCCTCTTATGTGGCATTTGGTGGGGATAAGAAGGGAGGTAAAATAGTGGTGAGGGAATGGTAACAATGGTGTTTTAACATTTGAAAAAGTAAATTACTGTGAAAATTTACAGTACAATTTACTTAGTGTTTCTCAAATTTGTGATCAAAATTACACAACACTATTTGATAACTCTAATTGTTACATTCTTAAGCCAGGTTTTGCAGTTCCAGCAGACTGGATCCTTCTTAAAGCATCAAGAAAAGGAAACACATACGTTTTGGATATGAACAGCACATCACTCACAAGCCATGAGACATGCTTGATGTCTAAGTCTTCAGAAGATGAATCACAATTGTGGCATAGAAGGCTTGTTCATTCCAACATGAAGAACATGAATAATTTGGTGAAAAATAACTTGGTCATTGGTTTACCAAAGAAAGAATTTCATTGTTCCAATCATTGTTCTTCATGTTACAAAGGAAAACAACATAGAGTGTCTCATAAATCCAAAATAATCAACACTAATACTACACCACTCAAATTGCTTCACATGGACCTCTTTGGTCCAACCAATGTGATGAGCATTGGAAAAAGGCAATATTGTTTGGTGATAGTAGATGATTTCACTAGATTCACATGGGTCTTTTTCTTAAAACATAAGAGTGAAACATCTGAAACATTAATGGACTTCGTGATCAAGATTGAGAATCAACTTGATTTAAAAGTTAAAATTTTTAGGAGTGATAATGGAACAGAATTTGTTAATGCTGATCTGGATTCTTTTTGCAGGAACAAAGAGATAGCAAGACAATTCAGTGCACCAAGAACTCCACAACAGAATGGAGTGGCTGAAAGAAGAAATAGAACTCTCATAGAAGCAGCCAGAACAATGCTAGCTGATTCTCAGTTGCCCATAACTTTCTGGGCAGAAGCTGTGAATACAGCTTGCAATGTTCAAAATAGGACATTAATTGTCAAAGATCATAATAAACTCCTTATGAGCTTTTATTTAAAAGAGAACCTTTTATAGGATATCTTAGAGCTTTTGGGTGTCATGTGTCTGTATGAAATACTAAAGAACAATTGGGAAATTTTCTGAAAAAGCCTATGATGGTTTCTTTGTTGGATATTCATCCACTTCTAAATCATATAGGGTCTATATTCCAGAACATAACATAGTTGAAGAAACTCCCAATGTTTCTTTTGATGAATCCATGTTTACTACAAATGTAAAAGGATCATCTTGGTTATTTGATATAGATGCATTAACTGAATCATTTAACACTGGTTATTTGATCAATGCAGGTTCTGCGGATACATGCTATCCATTTGTGCCTCCAAGTTTGAATGAAGTGCCCTGACAGCTGACCCACCAAGGGCACAACTTTCAACTGCACTTCAGCAAGAATCAAGTCAGCAGCATGAAGTTACATCCGGAGAAGCAAATCCTTCATCCGCAGCACATGTAAATACATCCGCAGATGTACGTCCTGTTTCAGCCACTGATCAAAGGGATAGAGAGGATGTGTTGAATCAACAAACCATGCCAGCAAATCAACAATGTTCATCCGTGGATGGTGCTGTAACTCCTACGGAAGTACAAAATGCCTCCGTAGATGTTGCAGTTACTTCTGCGGAAGAACAAAATGCTTCCGTAGAACTTCCTGCGGAAGAAGACAACCATGCAGTAACTGAAACTCAAACTGATCCTAATGAACATGAGCCATTTGATTACTTCATAGACTCATCTTCTCAGCTGAATGCATCTGCATCCATGGGTTTCTCAAACTTAGAATCAACAATTCTAATGATGTTGTTTCAACAGCAGAATCCACAAGTCTCATCCAACAGATAATATCATTGGAGAATTGAATGCAAGAACTACAAGGAGCAAAGGAGGAGTAGTAAGCATTTGCCTGTTCACTGCTTTTTGTCTCATATAGTTCCTGCAAATATTACAACTGCTCTAAAAGACAACAGCTGGATTGAGGCTATGCAAGAAGAGCTACAACAATTTAGAAAACAAAGGTGTGGAATCTTGTAGACTTGCCTCAAGGTCAACATCTAATAGGCACAAGGTGGCTCTTCAAACAAGCTGGATGACAGGGGTATAATCGTGAGAAACAAAGCCAGACTTATTGCTCAAGGATATACTCAAGAAGAAGGGATAGACTATGATGAAGTTTTTGCACCAGTTGCAAGAATTAAAGTTATAAGGGTCTTCCTAGCTTATGCCTCATTCAAGAAATTCACAGTCTATCAAATGGATGTGAAGTGTGCTTTCCTTTATGGGAAAATTGATGAAGAAGTATATGTGGCTCAACCCCTGGATTTGAGGATCCTGACTATCCACATAGAGTATACAAGCTTGACAAAGCTTTGTATGGTCTTCATCAAGCACCAAGGAAGTGGTATGACACATTGTCATCTTTCCTGCTGAAGAATGGTTACAAAAGAGGAACCATTGATCAGACACTCTTCCTCAAACATGAACATCAAGATCTTTTGGTGGTTTAAATATATGTTGATGACATAATATTTGGATCAACCAACAAGAAAATATGTCAAAGCTTTGAAGAGTTAATGAAATCTGAATTTCAGATGAGCTCCATGGGAGAATTGACATTCTTCCTTGGCTTACAAGTTCATCAGAAAACAGATGGAATTTTCATCAATCAAGAAAAGTACATTCATCAAATCCTGAAGAAGTACAATCTTGCTGATACAACTTCATGCAAGACACATGCCTCAACAATAGACAAAATTGTGCCTGACCCTGCTGGAAAATCAGTAGATCAAAGATTGTATAGATCAATGATCGGTTCTTTAATGTACTTAACTGCCAGTAGACCTGACATAATGTTTGCTGTTTGTGTTTGTGCCAGGTATCAATCAGACCCAAAAGAGTCCATCTGAATGCTGTGAAGAGAATATTCAGATATCTGAAAGGCAAACCAGCTCTAGGACTGTGGTATTCAAAAGATGGAGATTTCAGTCTTTACTCATATTCAGATAGTGACTATGGAGGGGGTAACAACAACAGAAAATCCACAACTGGTGGATGCCAGTTTTGGGACCAAGGCTTGTTTCATGGCAGTGCAAGAAGCAAACTAATGTATCTGTATCCACAGCTGAAGCTGAGTACATAGCTGCTTCAGCTGGTTGCTCTCAAGTACTTTGGTTGCAAAACCAGTTACTTGATTATGGTTACAATTTCCTTCAAACACCATTCATATTGATATTCAGCTGCTATGTTTATAACTGCTAACCCAGTCCAACATAGTAAAAAAAACATATTGAAATCAGATACCATTTTCTGAGAGATTGCTTAGAAAAGGGTTTAATCAAGTTAGTCAAAGTGGACACAACAAATCAGCTTGCTGATTTGTTCACTAAAGCCTTTGATTCTGTTAGATTTAATTTTCTGATAGAATCTCTGGGAATGATTAACTTAGAATAAATCATCAAAAGCATATGACTGTCCTTGTGTAGAGTAATGGTTAGGGATGATTTAAGTGTCTGATAGCATGTTTATGCAAGTCATATGTATGGGAAATGATAGTACACTATGCTTGGCCTTCTTAAACAACAACTAAACTGACTTGTAACATTGTGATATGTGAGTAGGTTCATCTTGAGTGGAAACTACACTAAGAGCATGCCAAACTAAGAGAAACAGGTATCTGTCTGTGGGAACTCCATTTTGAGAGTCAGGAAAGTAAGTTATCTCCTGATGTGACCAAATCACTTGCACAAGCACACTATGTAAAATACTTTATAATCTTCTATCTTTGCAAAGTTATATTCCCTTTGTTTTGTGTGAACAAAGACCTGGGAATATGATTAAAGAGTATGATCTTCATTCTCCCTCTGTTTGTGTAACAAAGACCTGGGTTAAGTTCACCTCTGTTTTACGAGAGTAAAGACCTGGTGACTATGAAGATCATATCTCAGCTCTAAAAAGAATCACTTGTGATCAATTGTACATCAATTCAAAGAGCTTCAACATCAAAGCATTCATGAGACTGCAATATGTCTCAAGATAGAACATATAACTTAATGTACATAGTCATTAAGTGTGAAAAGTAGTGATTTGCCTCACCTACGGAGTACATACTCTACTGACAATTGAATGTGAATTTGAACTCATGACAGTTACTGATTAACAAACTTCACAACATGATAAATAGCATGCCTAGTTGATACATACATGTATGAATTTAAGTGGATCTATATACTTACAATCAGGTGTGCAATGAATCAAATAACCAACATCCGCAGAAGCCTAGTCATAGTATGATCCCTCTATATATATATGCATGCATGCAATTGTTTAAGTCAGAGGTTTAATTTGTCCTTTTAACTGATTTTCTCTCACTTAGACTGTCATATGCCTCTCATGCCTGTTTACAGCTTAAATTTATGATGAATGCAACAGTTTTAACATTAATCACAAATTTAGGGGGAGTAATTCATGCATGAAAAACAATAAAAGTTGTTAATTCAGTGTGAAGGAATTGGAACTTGAGCACTAACTTGAATGCATGATACAGGACACTTGCTTTCTTGTACTTAATTGTCACTCAAACAAAGTCAACATGGTCCAACATCAACACTTGATTCTACTCAGTAGACATCATACATTTAAAGTTTTTAACAGAACTTTAAGTTCCGCAGAAGTTTCAGTAATACTTCTCATCCGTAGAAGTAACAGTGAAATTTCTGCATCCGCAGAAGTATCAGTAATACTTCATCCGTAGAAGCATTAGTGAAATTTCTGTTAGCAGAAACAGATGCATTGTTTGAACTAAGGCATCGCAGATGTTAAGTCATCCGCAGATGTTAAGATTCCGCAGATGTTTGCGGAAGAAGTAATGCATTCGAAATAAACTTGGTATACGGACGGATAAATGGGAAGGGCCCAACATATATAATAAAAGAAATTAATATGTTGGTTAAAAATAAGGTTTTGACTCAGAATTCATTAATCAATTTCAGAACACTTTTTTAGTTTCTAACCTAGAAAATCGCCCACTTTCCCCTCATTCAAACTTTCAAAAAATCGTTCGAGAAAGCATAATCAACATTATCCAGTAATCGATTATTAATACGAAGGTAAATCATGTTCTAATCTTAGTACGGAACTGGTTATCGGTTTTGCCATTAAAACGATTCGACTTCATGTGGGTTAGTTTATGCTAACTCGATTCTCATTGTTGTTTACAGATGGCAAACAGATTCGCAAAGGAACACAATGTGTGCGTGTTCTTGAATGCTGATGATCCTGCTGCTGAAGGATGTCGAGATATCATAAGATATCTTCGACGGTCCAGGCTTCTATGCCTTAACGGCAGAGCCTGTGATCCATCAGGCACACATAATCGATTTTTGGAACTCTGCATGTTGAACAACAAGGAGATGAGGAAGTGATTGCTGCTGAGATCCTGACTGAGCGTATTAGATCAATGAAAGCACAATCAGACGATGTCTGGAACTGGGTGATCGAGAGATTGGGCACCCTGTGTATTCGAAAATGAATACATTGAGAAGGTGTTTAACGTGATGGGATATGATGGCGACTTCGAAAAGGAGAGATAAAGAAGGGAAGGCTTTGTAAGCCATATCGATTTCTATGCCATACATACCTGAAGTGCATATCCAACAGGAAGTCAGGGTTGACAAATTTTCTCGACACATATCTTCAGGAATCATGGGATCTTCGGGGTAGAACTTATAACTACTCTAAGTACATCTTCAATTGTCTATGATCAAGTCAAACTTCAGCGGAATGATAAATGTACATGTTCCCAAGATTTCTACAACTGGTGATCAACTCTGAACTTCCAAGGCTAGACAGAGTAGGAGAAGTGTTTGTGAAAGCCACTTGGGAAAATTGTGCTCAACAAAATTAGTGGGAAGTACGAGGGTGAAGACATGCCCATGTTCGCACATGTGGTGGATGCTCATGCAGATATACCACAAGCACTGATCTGGGTAGATGAAGAAGCAGAGTCATCTGCTGAATCTGTTCAAGCTTCTCACTTACCAAGCCAAACACTACCACTCCAACATCACTCACCAAGCCAAACACTACCACTCAACATCACTCACCAAGCCAAACACCACCTCACCAACCACAATCCCCAGCCAGCATCAACACCCAACCAATATCACCAATTCATCACCATGAATCGCCACAACTGATATCCTCTTCATCCACCACCAACACTCAGCCAATCTCTCCAGTTCAACAACAATCACCATCACCTTCTCATTCATTCTCACACACACTCAACCTCTCTCTCCACTCCAAATCCAATCCCTGTTCAACCACCACCAGAATCACCAAAACAAGCATCACCGGAAAGTGCTAGCACTGAACTATTTGAGATAACTGAGTCTTTAAACTCTGTGCACTCAGGAGAGACTGAGTTACTATCCCAAGCTAGTTGTGTTCCCATCTCACCCACAAACACTGAAGAACAGGTGCCATAGACCATACTGAACCCATATCTCCAGTCTTAATGATCAACCTGCTGATGAGCTAATGGAGATGATCATCCACTGATGAGCAAAGGGTAGCAGAACAAGAGGATGTGATTGCCTACCACGAGATGATTTGAGTGACAGTGACATCCCAGTGAGTAAAAGCTTTTTGGTTACTGAGTACAACAAGCTAGTACTCAAATCAAATAAGCGGAAGCAAAGAATACAAGAGTTGAAAGGAATCATCAGGAAAAGGATGAAGAGCTGATGATGAAAGAAGCAAGACTGAAAGGCTAAAAGAGGATGAAAAATGCAACAATGAAATAATCGATGCACTTTTGCAAAAAGAACAAGAGTTTGAGGCATCCTTGCAACATGAGAAAAATGCCAAAGCTCAGCTAATCAAAGTGAAAGATGAAGAGATAGAGCAGTTGAAAAAGAAATTTCTGCACGGAATCAAGGATTGCCCCAAGTACTGAACAAACAAACTACTGCATAAGCTCCAAAGAAACTGATTCTGTATTCTCGAAAGAGAAAATACTTGGGTGCAAGCAAGAAGGAAGTTGAAAATGAAGGTACTCCAAAAAGGCAAAAGCTTTCATCTCCTAAACATACACATTCAGTAGATGTATCTACTGTGAAGGTATCATCCGGAGATGATGATGAAAGTGACAAAGAATGGGAGGAGCTGACCAAGATGGAGTCCCCCACTGATCAAAAGGAAGCAAAGGCCGATAACCTTCTAACCACAGCAGATATTATGGAAAAGAGCCTGATTCAGCATGTTCATGAACCTCAACCATGGTTTTCTTATGACATGGTTGAGAGGATGAATTCAACTGAAATGAGAATCTGCTGAAAGAATTTGAACTTGCAAGATTCATAATCCTAAACTGTGATTATGAAGCCTTCACAGTCTTTCAGTCATTAGAGAAAATCAAGAAAGACTTGGGCCATTGTGACACAGCTAAACTAACAAAGTACAATATGACATGCTGGTTACAAGGTCACAATTACAAACCGCATGAGCTCAAAGGTAGATCTACTGGATCCAACTCATGACCAACAAAGCAAGTTGCTGATGATCCAATCACTGTTGAACCTAGGATCAGCACAAGAAAAAGGAAAACTGATCAGAGAGCCAAGGCAGTAATCCCCGAAAAGGTATGGCCTCTGAGAACAACAGTCAGGGAAATAACTGAACAGAAATCTACTCTGATTGAACTATAGACCATATCACAACTCCCAGCTCTACGGAAGAACACAAGATTATGGCCTGAAAATATGATCCAGACTGGGATTGTGTAGTAATCAGGAGGACAGGAAGAATCATTACTTCCATGATGTGGAAGCTTTATTGAGTCTTCCGGAGCAAGACATCAAAGACCTACAAGCATACCCATTTCCAACTACCCAATCCATCTTAGGGGAAGAGACTTCTCTGCAGCTGTGAATGGAATGAAAACTAGATTTACTGATGATGTGCTCAACAAGCAAAGAAAGATGATCTGGAGCACAAAAAGATCAAACAAAGTAAGAAAAGAAGATCAGCTGAAGTCTCATCTCTGTAGATGATGATATGTTAAAGAGGGTTGGTGCTTGAACAAAAACTCAGAGTCCATCAAAAGCTTCAAAGAAATCAATTTACTTATCCATCACAGAATGGGGTTATGTGAAAAAACAAAAGAGCTAGTATTTGAGAAATGCTGATGGGAAGAAAGTGAAAAGATAAGGTTTTGAGCAGTAGAGATCAAAACTTCATCAAGCTATACATCATATCTCCATGACAAATTCTTCCAAGCTATCATGAAAAAGCTCAGAAGATCTCTGCTGTATGTGCATAGGATTCAAGTTGTAGACAATGCATGCAAAGCATACAAGAGAAGAAACATGAAGCTGGATGCTGAAAGGATAAATAATAGAAGAAGTGTCAGAACTCAGAATCTCAGAAGAAGATGAGCTTGAGATTGTGAATAACGATAGTGTAGTGGACACTCATACTGAAGAGACAATTTGGGCCTGAGCTATGAAACACTGAAGAGATCAGCAAGATGAAGATCAAGACAGTACGATGATCAGAAGATGCTGTATCTTACTTCTACAACAAGATGATAGCAAGAGTAAAGAGTTGTAGTTTGAAGGACTGATTACAAGGAGCTAAGCCTAGGGGAGTATTGTTGGATTGATAGTATAGGTCTAGATTTTTGTATAGGCTTAGAATTAGATCAAGTTTGTAATAATATTTGTAACAGTCATATATACATATATATATGTGCATGAATCTAGGTTAACCATATATATATGTGTGCTTTGTGATGTTGACAGGCAAAATCAATATACTTGGTAGGTCCTGATATTGACCAAGTGTAAGAAACATCTACGGATGAACATTATTGTTAATCCGTATATTGTTTCTTACAAGAACAAATCACCAAGTGAAGATTCCTGCGGATGATCAAGGATTGCATGAAGTGAAGACTTCTACGGAAGACAGAGTTCCTACGGAAGAACAACACTTCTACGGAAGATCAAGACATCTACGGAAGAACAAACTTCTGCGGACGACAAGACTCCTGGGAAGAACAGAATACGTGCGATTTCAAATACCAAGAAGTCAAACAAGTCAACATAATCAATAAAAATCCCAAGAGATCCGGTGTTTCCTTAACCGACTCAAACGTCTATAAATATGAGTCTTAGGTTCACATCTCGGTGAACAAATCAAGCAATATTACGGCTGTCAAGAGTTACATCATCGTGCAACCCTAGCCGCCGTCACATCAACAACAATTATTCGATTCATAGAAATCATTGTTCATAGTCATTCTTAATTATTCTTTTGTAATCATTAATGATAATTAAAGAGATACTTTGAATAATTATTGAGTTCATATTATTGTGTTTTTGTGTTGTGTTCATCAATAATCATTAAAAAATAAACGTCAACTGATGATATTCCGAGATCATTGATTTGATTTATTTTAATACTGATAATCCTGAATTGAGATCCTTGGATTCGGGGCCAAACTTTGTCTAAGGTGAAGAACTTAGACGTATGAAACCTTTGTCTAATAGTTCCTACAATGTTTCGACAGTTCTGAAGTTCATTCGGGGCCAAACTTGTCTGACAGTTCCTGCAACTGTTTTGACAGTTCCTGAAGTGATTCCTGTTTTACAACTGTTAAGCATAGGAGAAGCTTCTATGATTCTACAATTAGCTATTTCTATGGTAGATTTGGAAATTAAGCTTGTAAGCACGTTTCTCACAGTTCGTTAAACTTACTGAGAATGAAACTTCTATCAACACCCAAATTAAATAACACTGAAGCAAATACTATTTCCTTTATTTCTATTATTCTTGTGCCTTGGAAAGTCTCCTTTAGGGTGCCAGGTTGTCCACACTTATAATATCTTTTTGTGCTTCTTGTGGCTGAGGTGACTTGGCCGAGATGTTCACCTGACGCTTCTTGAAGGTATGGCCAATTACCCAACATCATCAAATGTTCTTATTGCACGGCCTATGGCGATTATAGTTGCACTTGTCACTTATAATAGAAAGCTGAGATGTAATGGACGGGACCGTCATAATATCTTGCTATTGGTTCTACGCCAAATGTAGTCAGCCAGAAAAATCTGATTGGATCCCACACTAGGGAGTCAAAAAAATGCAACGTACGCTTAAACATGATAATAACATGAGATGCATGCTGGAACGCTCAAGTTACCAAGACTCTACATCTTAAGATCAATCCAATGGCAAGGACTACATGCGTAGAGAGTATCACCACTCTATTGCAACTTTTGAAGATCTGGCACATTGTAAGTGGATAGTATTGCACGATCACTGAAATGATAGAAAGGGTAATGTCTCAGAGAGACTAAGACTAATGTCATGATATGAATCTCATTAAGGCGAGGTAGATGAGAACTTCCATACGAGTAGAAATGAAGGATTGTTTCCATATCAATAGTGAAGTTTATGAGAAGCGAGACTCTCATGTCTCGAAGTGTAGAAATGGAAATGTACTGACTATGACCGTTATCACCCGACAGAGTTCGCCAGACTTCTCATGCACGACAGATTACAATTACGTGTGCACCCGTAATGATAATTTGATTTGCATGGTCACCCCTGGTTCCTCCTAACATACCTTGTCAAGTACAGAGTGTTATCAATGATAGAAGCATCAAAGATATATCATTAAACCAAGGGTCAATTAACCAAGGTTGTTCGAGGAATTAGTAAGAAGAACATTCACTTGGGCAAGAAACCGTCGATATACTCAGGTTAGATGGGTACGATAGTATTATCATAAGTACCTTGATAAGTTATCTCCCAATGCCTATGATAACTGCCAGTGCAACTATTTCCTGCCCATAGTGCATGGAAGAGAAGTGGCAAGGTAGGTCAAGAAAGTATGACAGAAATAGCTCTCGTTCGAAAGAGCATTCACAGGCGGCATAACATGCTCTCGATGAACCATCCAAGTAAAGTACCAATGGTATGTATCCGTTTTCAAAATGTATGATGGAAAAGGTATGGTAAATCTTTAATCGTAACTAACTTCTCGTGACTCACAGTAACTCGGACTCACCCGCGCTAGGTGGTAACAACGGGGAATCAGGACGAACTCGCCTTTTCCGTTAGACTTATCATAAGAAGATGAAGACACCATCCCTGTAGTCAAACGCATAGGAATACGCCAAGCAAACAGTTCTCAAGCAAGCAAAACCAACAAGTATAATTTAATAATCTACGTGTGTGTAACTAATGCAAATCCAGCTATAGTCTAAAAACAATGCAAATGAGATGCAAAAGTTCATTTTAGTTCGTTATAACTAATGCTCTGATACCAATCTGTCACACCCTCAATTCCACGAATGAGGTTTTACCGTCAGGCGTGTGAATAACCAGATCTAGATAAGCATCAGTACACCAAACGACTCGATAATTACAAACATATAAGTTGCTTGATAGTAGTGAAACAAACCATTTATGTTTAAGTATGCGGAAGCGAAATCAGAAAACATTTAAACAAGTGTTAGAACTGCGCAAACACGCACCCAAACCAATTAAATAATGTAAATGTAATTAAACCATGAAATCAGTTAAAATGAATGCCAAATGATATGCAGTGATGTTGTGCTCCTAAACGTGCCACATCAACGACCTGAGAGAAAACATGCTAAAGATCAGTACAAAGACTGGTAAGTTCACAGGTTTATCAGAAAATAGTAATTAATAGTAATAAAATTCCGGATTTAGTAATCAAAGCATATAAGTAGGTAGCTAGCCTACAGCAAGTCACTATGTGTATGAAGTCGCGACCGAGCTGACAACAATAATAATAATAATGTATGCCCCGGCTGTGGAATCCCGACCACAACACTGTAAAGCAGGCTAACCATTCCCGTTTGACCTCCAGTCAAGCTAGCGCGACTAGCCCGGCGGGTTTGTCAAACCCAGTAGATCTACTAACAATCACCTCGCTATAACATATTAACGGTCCAAAGACGCGTAGTATACAACATAGTATCAGGTATATGTAGTATTACGAAATCTAAGGCATTGTGTCGTTATGAAAAAACAACATGTTTCTCTTCCCCAAAAAGAGTGTATAATGTAAAAGTGGGGCTGTAAACTCCCTTGATTGCACAACGATTAGGAAAATGCAGAGAACGGGAAATTAGGTTTTCGAATACCTGAATTTCAGTTAATATATAATTAATATTAATATAAATTATGAACATAAAAATTGTACGGTTACGCGTCTTACGACTCGGTTACGGTATAGGTCATCGACACTTCTCATTTTATTGAAATCAAGCACACGCATATACCAATTCACCTTTAATACCCAAAACCCAATCACCCTCGCTTATACTAGATCATGTATAAGGTACGCGTAACGCGTTTTAAATTTTAAGACTTAATATATAAGACCTTATTCTTTAACAATGCTTAACACATTTATCATATTGCCAATGACCATTTGTAACGCACTTTCGATAATATACATATACAAA
Organism: Flaveria linearis; assembly: GCA_024085815.1. Classification (NCBI taxonomy): domain Eukaryota; kingdom Viridiplantae; phylum Streptophyta; class Magnoliopsida; order Asterales; family Asteraceae; genus Flaveria; species Flaveria linearis. Next base: position 28,999,685 of record CM044016.1, on the reverse strand, counting down.
TGTACTCACATGTAATATACACCACATTACACCCAATAATACTATACCTATAATATTTTACCTATACTCCTACAAGAGCACTCACTGCCCAAAATCTACATATCCAAGCACACATGCATAATATTATATATTTAATACATGATCTTCATCACAATTTGTTGGGTCATGATGAGGCTGGTGCAACCAAACCACTTGACATAGTCATTTTTTTGGTACTACATTCAAGGGCTTCCGAAGCTAAGCATGAGGTCTTCCGAGAGTCTGAAAAACAACAGCTGAAGATATCAGCTGAAGACAAAGTCTGAGCTTTCGAAGACAAAGTCTGATGAAAGAGCTGAAGACAAAGTCTGAGCTTCGAAGACAAAGTCTGAGCTTCAAAGACAAAGTCTGATGAAAGAGCTGAAGACAAAGTCTGAGCTTCCGAAGACAAAGTCTGATGAAAGAGCTGAAGAGAAAGTCTGCTTCCGAAGACAAAGAAACTCCAAGCCTCGGAAGAAGCAGTCTCCGAAGTATAAGTGGCTTCGGAAGAAGTTATTCTTCCGAAGCATTTTATCCTACGGAAGACATTGCTATGTCCAGTAGATATAAGTATGGTCCTGACAGTCCACTGCAGACCTCTGATACAGCATGGCATCTTCCTAAAGAGCCATGTTGTTGACCATACTTTATCTACTGTTCACCTTTTATGATAGTACATGTTACCAACTTTAGTTGGTGACAAAAGGTAAGTCAGGACATGTCCTGACTACCAACTCTCAGGCAAAATGTCTGAAAGACTTCACCTAGAATCTTGTAGTATAGATGTTAGATTAGAGGTGTCCAGCTGGTATCAAAGTATATCCGGCTGTAGGTAGTATATATATATCTTCTCCTTGTAACTCTTTAGATAAGTGATTTTGAGTCCAAGAGTCTTGTAATCTTTGAGTTGAGAAGCAATATATAAAAGTTCTTGAAAATTTACATCCTGTGTTCATTTACTTACTGTTATTTATATTGTGATCAACTCTTTTATAGACTCTTGCTGAGTGTTGATTCTAGTGAGTTGAGAGAAAAACCATCTGTGAGTGACCACCATAATCGATCCTGCAATTGGTATCAGAGCTCCAGGCTCTTGATTGTGAGATCTTACATCCAAATCAACCATGTTTTTCACTCCTCACTACAAACCACTCACTCAAATGGCCGCTCTCTCCAAGGCTGATATGGAAACTGGCACCATGACCAAGTCCCCATGATACCCCTGAAGACTTGACACATGGTGTATCAGAATGGAAGGCTTCATCAAGTGTCAAGATTCAAGGATGTGGGACTCCATTGTCAATGGTCCTTTCATACCAGCACTACTTCTGCCACTGGTAATCGCATCATTCCAAAAGATGTTGATGATTACTCAGAAGAAGATAGGAAGAGAATAGAGCTAGATCAAAGGGCTATGACTTCTCTCCAAACTGCTCTCCCCAACTCCGTCTACAGAGGTTCAAGTAGTACAAGACTGCTAAAGATTTATGGGAAGCATTGAAGCTGATGTATGAAGGATCCAAGGAAACCCAAGAGAACAAGAAGGATCTCTTGAAGCAGCAGTTTGAGAACTTTACTTTCAAGGCTGGTGAGACCTTGACTCAACAATACTTCAGGTATGTTGAGATAGTAGATACTCTGATGGATATTGGAGTAGCTCTTGAGAATAGAAACATAGTTAGGAAGTTCATGTCTTCCTTCCTAAACTATGGACACACTACTGTGTTGTAATCAAGAAGAACTTCGGACCTTAAGACTCTTACTCTGACAGAGTTGTATGGTATCTAAGTGCATTCCAGAGATGGAGATGAACATGCAGAACTCATCTGGTCACTCCAATAACCAACTAAGTTCAGCCCTTCATGTGGTTGAAAGGAAATCATAGAACCACCATCAGTTGCTGTGTTACCCTGACAACTCACACAGTGGACCTACATTACTCTACCTGAGACTCCAAAGTCTCAAAAGGTTCAACACAACTCCTTTCAGGATAGTTGTGCCTTTGTCTCTGGAAGTGGACACTCTGGTGATTTCAATACTGCTTTGATGATCTTGAGTGCTTAGTCCAGATGATGTGGAGTATGTGGACATTGTCCAACAGATGGCTCTTTTAACTTACAGAGCGAAGAAGTTCTTCAAGAGAACTGGAAGGCAATTCCCAAAACCCAGTCAACAGCAAGTTTGGGTTGATAAGAGCAAAGCAAAGTGTGACAACTGCAACCAACTTGGTCACTTTGCGGGAATGCAAGGCTCCCAAGAACAACCCGGGAAACCCACAGGCCTCCACACATCCAACTGCTTCAAGCATGAAGAGAAGTCAACTGAAACAGCTGCTGTGGCTCAAGAAGTTGACTGGATTCATGGTTCAGGATTGACTCCCGCTCAAGCACTCATGCCGGAACAGATGATGATCAGGTATATGAACATCTTTGTACTGCTGCCTGATTGCTAAAGTTAAACATTATAAGGATTACATTTCGGAAATCAGATCTGAGGTTGAGTCTTTAAATGTGTTAAAATCTGATTTAAGAGAGCTGAATCTGACTATCAAAAGAAAATTGAAGAGTTAGAGAAACTGGTCTCTTTTAAACATGAAAAAAACCAACTATAAGACTCAAATCAAAGATCTGATATCCAAACTATCTGAAGTTCAAGCCCAGTTAGTCACTGCTGAGGCTCAGGCCAGAAGCAAGCTATTGCTGAGCAAAGCTTTCAAACTATTCTTGCATCATCCTCTCATTCCAAATGTTTTATCAAAACAAAGAAGGGTTGGGAACCAATGAAATAGCTCCACACTCTTATGAGTCTATTAGACTACCTAGATGTGGTACTGAAGAGCAAGAGGTTCCAACTGCTGACCCTTCTCCATTGGAACTAGAGAAGAGGCAAAAATAGTGGCCACCACAGGGGAGAAACTGGAGGATACACTCATCTCACCTGTGAAGACCAAATCCTAACCACCAAGGCAAGAAGAAGCAGAGCTAAAGCTGCTAGAAGGACTGCCAAGAAGGTTGCAGAGTCCAAGCTTAAGATTGACCCAAAGCAAAAGGGTGTCTTCATTTCTGCCGGATTTCAAGTGGTAGGTACTTTTGATTCAGGAAAGGAGTGTAGTACCAGCACTCCTGTCCTACCGAAGGATCAGAAGTTGAAAGGGAAAGTTGCTGATGAAGAGAAGAAATCCAAGAAACAGCAACCTGCTAGTTCCCAGAAGGCTAATTGCATGCATAATGTGTGGTCTGCACAACCACATGGCTAAAGATTGTTACTACAATCCAGCAAGCACACATTATGCAAATAATGTTAGAAGAGAAGGAGTCAGAGAAGGTTTCTCAGTTGGACCACTTCAAACGGTCCAAATGATGAAAAAGGGAAAATTGGTCTCGGAAGCCAAGTTGCTTTCAGAAGGAAGTACTCTTCCGAAGGGAAAATGGCTTCGGAAGCCAAACCTTCTAAGGTTTGGAAGAACAAGAAGGCTCCCTTGAAAACCATCTCAGAAGAAGACTCACTTCGGAAGGAAAGGATGGTGAAGGCTTCTTCCGAAAAGAAAGAAGCTTCGGAAGAAGACCATGCTGCAAAAGCTTCAACAAGTCATCCTCAAAGATCAACCAAGGGATGGATTGGAAGATCAAGAGATGCTGCAGCCAAACCTCTTCTTCAACGACCTCTATTGAACCCCAATGCATATCTTTTGGTTCAATTATGTCACTATCTTTGGAAGAGCCCAAGACCAGCAAGGCTTGGGCTTCCAAACAAACTAACCATCTCATCTTATGTGCAGGGACATCCATTTGACAAGAACAACAATGTCTGGATTGTAGATAGTGGATGCTCCAGGCACATGACAGGGAACAGATCTCTCCTTCAACAATTCCAGAACTTTGATGGAGGGCCTGTCCAATTTGGAGGTGAGGCCGGAGGATATATTTCTGGCAGAGGAAGTATATCCAATGGCAGAATAAACATTGACAAAGTTCACTTTGTCAAACAGCTTGAACACAATCTGTTAAGTGTTTCTCAATTCTGTGACCAGAAGCATCAGATGCTTTTCACAGAACATGAGTGCATTATCCTCAAACCAGGGATGACAATTCCTCCAGAATTGGTGCTTCTTAGATCCCAGGAAAGGGGATATGTACAAGCTGGATATGAAAATGCTTCTCCTATGGGTGAAGTATCATGCTTTCTTTCCAAAGCTGATAGTGATGAGTCAACACTATGGCATAAACGCATGTGTCATGTGAATTTTAAAACAATGAATAAATTGGCTAAAAATAACTTGGTACATGGTTTGCCTAAAAAGGATTTTTTCTGCAAAGATAACTGTGTTGCATGCCTGAAAGGGAAACAACACAGATCATCTCATAAATCCAAATGTGTTAACTCTATCACTACTCCATTACACTTATTGCACATGGATCTCTTTGGTCCCACAAGTATAAGGCATTGGAAGGAAATCATACTGCCTTGTGATTGTTGATGATTTTACAAGATTTACATGGGTATTCTTTTTAAGAAGTAAAGATGAAACTGCTGAAACGTTAAAATTTTTATTCTTAAAATAGAAAATCAAATTGATCACAAGGTTAAGATCATTAGAAGTGATCAAGGGACTGAGTTTAAGAACTTTGTTCTTGACTCATTCTGTGACTCAAAAGGATTGCCAGACAATATAGTGCTCCCAGAACTCCTCAACAAAACGGTGTTGCTGAGAGGAGGAATAGGACACTTATTGAGGCTGCTCGGACCATGTTAGCTGATTCAAAGCTGCCTCTAACATTCTGGGCAGAGGCAGTCAGCACTGCATGCTATGTGCAGAACAGGGTCTTGTAGTTAAGCCCCATGGAAAAACCCCTTATGAGTTATGGAACAAGAGGCCACCGTTCATTGGCTTTCTAAGGTCCTTTGGCTGCAGGTGTACCATACTTAACACAAAGGACAACTTAGCAAAGTTTGCTGAGAAGTCGGATGATGCTATCTTTGTTGGATACTCTTCTAGCTCCAAAGCTTATAGAGTATACAACATCAAGAATCAACAATTTGAGGAGTCATCCAATATAGTGTTAATGAGCACACTCCTTGTGTTAGGGGGAATGGACCTGAGTATATCTTTGATTTAGAATTGTTTCCAAACTATTCTAAACAATCTTGTGAGAATGTTTCAGCTGGAACAGGTGCTCAAGGTGATGCTGATGCTGATGCAGATCAACTATTTGAGCTTCCCAGACCTCTTCCAAATTCTCCAAGAGCTGAAAGGCAACAAGCTTCAACCATTCACAGATCTGATAGTGTAATATCTCCAGGAATAGTGAAGCTTCAACAAGTGAATCACCGATGAACCCCAAAGCTCTTCAGGTGATCCATTACAACACCAGGTTGAGGGAAGTAGTATTCTGAAGGAACAGGCAACTGTTAATACTACTTCACACACCAACCATTGATGATGTTCTCAATCATTCAATCAGTCCTCATTGAATGACTTTGAAACAGTTGGACAGAGTGATCCAGTTCCTGATCAGAATATGTCCACCTAGACTTATCTCTGCAACTGGAAGTGATTCCTTCTTAGGATTCACAACACTCATCCAACTGAGAACATCATAGGGAATGTCTCTGAGGGTGTGAGAACAAGAGGGCAAACTCATCATGGGAATGTCTGCTTGTACTCATGCTTCTTGTCTCAGATGGAACCAAGAAGGTGGAAGATGCCTTAAAGGATAGTAGTGGGTTGAATCGATGCAGGAGGAGCTGCTTCAATTCAAAAGACAAAAGGTCTGGAATCTATGCCCACTACCATCTGGTCAAGTACCCATAGGCACTAAATGGGTGTTCAGGAACAAGAAAGATGATAGAGGCTTGATTATCAAGAACAAGGCAAGACTAGTAGTTCAAGGGTACACCCAGGAGGAAGGAATTGATTATACTGATGTCTTTGCACCTGTTGCAAGACTTGAGGCAGTTAGGATCTTCCTTGCTTATGCTGCATCCAAGAACTTCACAGTCTACCAACTTGATGTCAAGTGTGCTTTTCTATGGGGATATAGATAGGGAATCTATGTATGTCAACCTCCAGGATTTGAAGACCCACAGCACCCCAACTATGTGTGCAAACTGGATAAAGCTCTATATGGGCTGCACCAAGCACCTAGGCTGTGGTATGAGACCTTGTCTCAGTTTCTCCTGAAGAATGGCTACACCAGAGGTACCATTGACAAGACGCTTTTCATCAGAAAGAGTGGAGAAGACATATTGCTCGTTCAAGTCTATGTTGATGACATCATATTTGGTTCTTCAAATGACCAAATGTGCAAGGATTTTGAGAGCATTATGAAGCAGAAATTTGAAATGAGTTCCATGGGAAAAATGGACTTTTTCCTTGGAATTCAGGTGAAACAGATGAAGGAAGGGTTCTTCATAAGTCAATCTAAGTATGTCTCAGACATCTTAGATAGATTTGAAATGAAGGACTGTAAACCAGCCAAGACACCTATACCCAGAAACCATAATCTTTGCCCTGACCTTGAGGGGGAGGATACTGATCAACATCAGTATAGAGCAATCATTGGTTCTCTGATGTATCTCACTGCTAGTAGACCAGATATCATGTTTGCCACATGCATTTATGCAAGATATCAGGCTGCTCCAAAGGTGTCTCACCTAGCTGCTGCAAAGAGAATCCTCAGATACCTCAAAGGAGCACCTAAACTAGGTCTCTGGTATCCAAGAAATAGTGATTTCAATCTCTATGGATACTCTGACAGTGACTATGGTGGCTGCAACATTGACAAGAAATCCACATCAGGAGGATGTCAATTTCTTGGTGGAAGGATTATCTCATGGCAATGCAAGAAACAATCCTGTGTCTCTACATCAACTGCTGAAGCTGAATACATTGCTGCTGCTAGCTGCTGTGCTCAACTGCTATGGATTCAAAATCAGATGTTAGACTATGAATTCAACTTCATGACTACTCCTATCCATATTGACAACAATGGTGCTATCTCCATTACTGAGAATCCGGTGAAGCACTCCAAGACAAAGCACATTGATATAGGTATCATTTCATTAGAGATATTCATGAGAAGAATTTGATCAAGTTAATCAAAGTTGACTCAAATGAACAATATGCTGATTGTTCACAAAGGCATTTGATGAACAAAGATTTAAGTATCTCATATCAGCTATTGGGATGATAAATATTGATTAACTACCTCTTTTGAAAAGCTTTTAAATGTGTAATGTCTTGTGTCAATACAATTAAGCCCTGTTACAAAAGATCTTTAAATTATTCTAAGTGTAAATTCCTTCCGAAGAGGAATTAACTCTCGGAAGATATTCTTGAATATCTTCCGAAGCCAAAATTCCTAATGGAAATTTTCTTCTCGGAAGAGTTTTTGGTCTCGGAAGAAGCGATTGATTTTACATCAGATCTACTTCCGAAGCTTACGTAACTCTCCATTCGGAAAGACAATTTTACCTTCGGAAGCAATGCCTTGCTTCGGAAGAGAAATTGCCTTCGGAAGACAATTACCTTCGGAAATGTTTTACATTCGGAAGTAAAGGTTTTACTCTGTAACGGATATCTTTTGGGCCCACTCTGTAAAAAGTAAAGATTTTGTTCATGATGGTCAGATTATTTAAAATTATCCTTGCCGCCACTATCATTTCTCCGCCGTAAACCACCATACCACCCACAGTAACCCCAAACAGTTACCCTATTACCGCCACTACCACAATTCATCCCCTTTAAATAATCCAGACTGATCAAATTCATCTTCTTTTACCAATTTACTGCCCAACTATTCCCTTCACTGTCAAACCTGCAATTTCACCCAAATTCAAGCTTACCTTCTCTTCAATGGCGCTAAACCCTCAGCACAACCAAGTCGCATTACTTGATTCGTCAAGAGATGCCGACTTCACCCAAATCATCACCTTTCTTACCGAATCCACATACCTCACTACACTAACAGTTAACCCACCGTATACTCCAACCATATGTCCGAATTCTGGAGTAACGGTCAAACTGCAGTTCTGAATGGGGTTCGAGTACTGAGAACTCGCATTTGTGGCCAGGAGTTGGTCATCACAGAGCAACTCATCAGGGAGCATCTCGAGCTTCATGATGATGGGGCTCTACTGAGTTCCCCAAAGAAGACTTGGATGGAACTTACATCCTAATGGGATATGGAGGAGATGTCAGCAGGTCAACCGTATACAAGTTCAACTTCTCTTACCATTGGAAGTTCCTGCTGCACATTGTCCTTCACTGCTTATCCAACAAGTCAGGGGGATGGGATCAAATCCCATATGAACTGGGATGCCTAGTTCATGGGTTGGTGAGAGGTCTACGCTTCAACTACTCATGATTTGTGTTGACCAACCTATCGGCAATCTGAGAAGGGATACATTCTTCATGTATCCCAGATTTATTCAACACATAATCAACTGTGAGCTGGAACTGAGCAAGCTTGTCTGTGCAGCTGCTCTTACTGTTCCACAAGTGAGAGCCTACCATCTTCAAAACACTGAAGAAGATGTCCACCAACTTCACTGGAAGGTACACTCCATTACCTCCAGAGATGACTGAGCGCATAGCTCCTGGTGACATCCTGTTATCCCCACAGGTGATGAACCCACACCAGCAACCTCCACCACAATGCCAACAAAACCTTCTTTACCCATCAGAATCACTTACCAGAGACGCCCCAAACGAACCCTTGTTCAATCTACTCTGATTGAACAAGCTCCCACAGTTCAAACCAAAAGGGCTAGAGTGGAATCATGGGCTCCCACTCAGTCCGAGGTCACACCATCCTTCACATTTGACCTCAATGTGGTTTTGAGCCTCCTCAGTCTCAAACCAAGAGCCCGAACCCCAAGCCTTAAGCCCACAGGGTGAGTCTTTACACTCCCCTGTGCAGCCTTCTAGGGACAGCCCCACCATAGGCTCAATGCCTGTAGACATTGATCTAAGTCCCGGGTCAGTAGGTTTAACTTCCCTATCTTTCACTGACCTTTTACTCCGTACTGATGAAGAGATTACATCTCTCCATGGCCATGAAGTTGATCTACAACACCCTCTGAAAGATCAACAGAGCCAAGAGTGATCTTGTCTCTAGCCCCCATCAGCAGCCAATTACTGAGGTGAGTCCCACTGATGTGGAGGGGACTCATGTAGGCTCAGCTGCCACTACTCAGAGTCTCTCATTGAGCTCTCAGGACAGTGGTAACATCATTAGGACTGAGTCTACGGCAACTTTGCCCATTGACATCTCTGAAAGAGATGACTTTGAGCAAAGGTATCCAGGGTGCCAAGAAGCCACATCTGGTGGTGAGACTGAGCATACTAGGTATGTTATCTCATCTCCCCGTGATTCTTCTCATGAAGATGAGGGAAGTATGCAACTAACACTTCAGTACTTGCTTTCTAAGGTCTCAACCTGGAATCACAGGTGAGGATCTTAGAATCAAGGACTGCCACTCAGCAACTTGAGATTAACAACCTCAAGGCTAAATTAGCTGAGAAACAGACAGAGAGGTCTGTTAGGCATGTACCTGTTCAGGTCTCACTTACTTCTTCTTCTAGCTCATCTAGCTCTCAAGATGATGCTACCAAAAAGGGGAGAAAGTTCAGAGACAAACACTTGAGGAACCACAGACCCAATCCTTTACTTCCCAACTCATCACACTACCGAGTCATCTCAATCCTTTTAGAGATTGACTCAAAGATGCTTTCAAGATCTCTACAGACTTTTCACAAAGTTTGTATTGAGATCCTCCTTAGAGCAGCCCAGCCCTGACACCACACTTATATATTTTGGGGCTGAGGAGCTTCAAAGACTGACTGCACCTTCTACCACTGTGAAGAAGTTGGTCAACCTAAGGTCCACATGGAACTGAGATTAACTTCGAAGGGAAATGGGGACTGATGGCCCAGCAACTAAAACAGATGGGACAGAACTTGCAGCAGTCTCATCTTTCGAAGCTCAGGCTGAAACTTCCGAAGTGGACATTGAAGCCTCGGAAGAACAAGAAAGTCTTCCGAAGCTAAGATAGAAGCTGCGGAAGGTTTGTTCCAAATGTCCGAGGAACTGACCATCACAGATGTTATTGCTGAAATAGCATCTGAGGTGAGCAGGGAGGACATTTCTGACTTACCTCCATCCCAAACACCAGCTGAACCTCTCTCTCAATCTGAACCCTCTATCCAAGAACCACCACAGTCAAGCTCTGCCAAAGACAAAGGCAAAAGGAAATTGACTGCGGAAGAGCTTCAGGAGGAGGAGAGGATTGAGAAGCTCAAGAAGAAAGGTAGGTTTCCTACTGAGAAACTGCTAGCTGCTAGTTCTAAGGCAGCTACAGCCAATCAGGAAGAAATCAACACAAGAGAAGGACAGCACTCATTGACCAGCTCATCAGCCTAGGAGCTGCCAATGAGGAAGTACTCCTGCTACCACTAGAGGAGTTGGTGACTTTGGAGAGGTCAACCAGGCTAAGGCAAGAAGAAGAAGCCAGGTTGGCCTTGGAGAGGAAAGAAGAAGAGCGAAGGGAAGCAGCCTTGAAGCGAGAGAGGCTAGGATCAAATTCCTACTCTTAAGAGGCTTCAGTCTTCCTGAACTGTCTCCACATGATGATGACATGATCCTGCTGCCACAACAAAGAGCATGATCAAATGGAGAAGGAAAGGAAGAAAGCTGCTAGGGAGAGATGAAGGAGAGGAAGCAGAGGGAGGAAGAGAAGGGGGTCACTGCCACCAAGAAGTCCAATGACAAAGCCTGGATGAAAGACTATCTCCGGGCTCATGGCTTCTCTGGTAGGCAGGTGGGACCTATGTCCGAAAGGACACTCCAGCGGATAGTCAGTGAAATTAAAGCTGACATCGTTTGGGGAAAAGGAAGGAGATGTACAGGAGGGTACAGGGAATGGTCTTCACCCCAGCCACTCAACCACAACCCACACCAGAAGAACCAATCCCATTTCCCATCAAAACCGAACCCACTGATGAAACCTTCACCCCTGACCCCACAACTAAACCTAAACCTACCATATCACCTCAACCACCCAAAATACCCATCCTAAAACCCAAAACACAACCCAAAACCACTAAACCTAAGCCTACCCAACAAAAACCAAGACCATCCCCTCAGCTCCTCATCATCTCTCCTTTGAGGAAATAAAGGAGTTCAAGACAAGGCTCATCAACTGCACCATTTTGAGCAGCATCTCCTGTGAGGGAGACCTTATCAACATCACCTATGTTGATAACTCTTCAAGCTCCCTCACCCTAGGCCAATTTCTTGAGTTGCCTAGAGACACCTTGGGCCAGGCTGCAAGACTTCTTGGTCTCAACTCCGATACCCTCAATGCTGAGGAGAAGAGACTAAGAAGGAGACTGGTGACTCTACTGGATACAAGGAAAGAGGACAGGATTTCTAGTCAATCTCCTGGACCTAGGAAAGCTATAATCCAGTGGAGGTTCGATGAACCTTCTCACAACTTTGTTGTGGAAATGGAGAATGGTGAAACTAACATGCTTAATGCCACTTCTCTACTGCATCTCAGCAGATTTGATCTTGCTGAGCTTGCAGAGAAGCCATTCTCCAATCCCTCCAACTCTGAGACTGCTGCACACATCAGAAATCATATCAGCGGTCTCCACTTGGCTGAACTAAGTAGCAGAGCCAAGATTGAAGAAGAGTTGAAGTTGAAAAGAGCGGAAGATAAGGAAAGACCAACCACCAAAGGCACAGCCTTTCTACAGATGGTGGAAGGTCCTGAATTGGAACCAATAGTTAGATGGAAATATGACTATAGTTCCCATCAACTAACTCTTTCAGAGGGCCACAACAAAGGGTACATATAATCCAGGTGACAGAGTAGAGGTTCTGTCTACCAAGGATTTGTACAAACTCCTCAGCACCACATCTGGAAAGAATGCAGACACTGATAAACACTTACTTTCATTGGTGCTGAGAGTTTTAAGAAGAAGAGGGAAGTGAAGTTTTGGTAGCATCAGCATAGGGGGAGTTTGTTGGGTCATGATGAGGCTAGTGCAACCAAAACCACTTGACATAGTCATTTTTTTGGTACTACATTCAAGAGCTTCCGAAGCTAAGCATGAGGTCTTCCGAGAGTCTGAAGAACAACAGCTGAAGATATCACTGAAGACAAAGTCTGAGCTTCCGAAGACAAAGTCTGATGAAAGAATGAAGACAAAGTCTGAGCTTCGAAGACAAAGTCTGAGCTTCCGAAGACAAAGTCTGACGAAAGAGCTGAAGACAAAGTCTGAGCTTCCGAAGACAAAGTCTGATGAAAGAGCTGAAGACAGTCTGCTTCCGAAGACAAAGAAGACTCCAAGCCTCGGAAGAAGCAGTCTTCTGAAGTATAAGTGGCTTCGGAAGAAGTTATTCTTCCGAAGCATTTTATCCTATGGAAGACATTGCTATGTCCAGTAGATATAAGTATGGTCCTGACAGTCCGCTGCAGACCTCTGATACAGCATGGTATCTTCCTAAAGAGCCATGTTGTTGACCATACTTATTCTACTGTTCACTTTTTATGATAGTACATATTACCAACTTTAGTTGGTGACAAAAGATAAGTCAGGGACATGTCCTGACTCCCAACTCTCAGGCAAAATGTCTGAAAGACTTCACCTAGAATCTTGTAGTATAGATGTTAGGTTAGAGGTGTCCAGCTGGTATCAAAGTATATCCGGCTGTAGGTAGTATTATATATATCTTCTCCTTGTAACTCTTTAGATAAGTGATTTTGAGTCCAAGAGTCTTGTAATCCTTTGAGTTGAGAAGCAATATATAAAAGTACCTTGAAAATTTACATCCTGTGTTCATTTACTTACTGTTACTTGTTATATTGTGATCAACTCTTTATAGACTCTTGCCGAGTGTTGATTCTAGGTGAGTTTGAGAGAAAAACCATCTGTTGAGTGACCACCATAACGATCCTGCACAATTCATTCAAAATTCAGCATCGCTGCATACATGTATCTTTACATGCTTCAACACGCACACATACATACCATACATCACCATATCCCACCTAAACATTAATTTCACCCTGCATTACATCCGAAACCCACATTACATCCAATACCCATAATCGTGAACCCAAACACCCACACAAACACACAAATACAGATCTATACGCACAAGATTCACACACACCACAAATGTTACACCCATACACACACACACAAAGTATGTGTGCGTAACAGTAGACCATACACACGCACACATTTATACGCATGGAAACATACACACATGAATGCGCCTTGGCTAACTCCCCTCAACCGAAAAACCCACACATAGATACAACCCGTGCGCCCGAACACCAAAACAACACCATTGTCGAGCACACCCACAACAAAATGACCACAACGTAACACACGCGAGACCCGAAAACCCTATGGAGATCACCGAAAACGAAACCATAATATATCAAAACGAATCATGGGAAGTAACCATACCGAAAATCTCTTATGAAAGAACGATGGAACTCGAATGGAAGATTATATCTCGTCGGAAGATACTCGGTTGCGGTGGGCATCGCCTGAGGCTATCGATCTTGAAGGGCCTACCGGGAGAAGTTTTGCTCAAGATGGTTGATTGGTACTGGCTCACGAGGACACACGGCTGCGAGACACGGTTCACGGCCTGCACGATCACGGCTGCACGATCACGGCTTCAAGCTGCTTGCAACAATCGGTTGTCGCTTAATTAGGGTTGTGGGAGGAGTTTGGGTATCATGAGAGTAACCGAAAGGAAGAAGCTGCGGTGGTTTTATATTTTGGATTCAATAAGAGACATTTGCACTTTTAGTCCTCCGAGTTCACTTATGTTGAAGTTTTGGGGTAGCTATGTTTAGTTAGTCTGATGTTAAGTTGTTTTGTTAAGTTTAGTGTCCATTACCATTTACTAGTTATATAATAATAACCATTATTATCTAAAAAAATGAGCAAATAAATTGCTTCATTTTTAAATGTCAGAAAGTTTTAACTGTGTTAACCTGATAATTACAGGGTGTCACAATCAAGTACTAGATGTTTCATTCTCGTGTACTTCACAAAGGAAGTTGACATGAAACTGTTTTTTGCACCAGTATCAAATAATGTTCTAGCATAAAAATTATTTAAAGAGAACATACCACTCACCATAGAATTTTGCTATGTCCTTCTTATGACTTATAGCATTTTCTATCTTGAAACTTCTGTCCTGTCTTCCTCCTATCCATGTTACCACTCTCAGTTTACCTAAACTTATACCTTCCACCAGAAGGATTTCCTTTATTCTTACTCCACTTCATTTTTTGATCCGCTTCAAGTTTCTCTTCACTATTGATTTCATCATAAACTATTGCATTTAACTTGACTGTTGAGTTGTATGTTAATGATGTAGTTGTCTTCACCAGAGTTTAAACTTCTGGTGGAAGCCCTTGGATGTAACACTTCATGCACCTTGATTCAGGAGTCACTAAATTAGGCACCAACCTAGCCATTTCATTAAACTTTAACGTATACTCAGGATGCATCATATTCCCCGCTTCAGTCAAAGAACTCAATCTCAATCTTGTCTACCTCATTTTGAGGAAACAATTTGTTCAACAATCTCATGCTTCATCTTTGAATGAATGTGCAACATACTTTACTACCTAACCTTCTCTTAATTCACTTATCTGATCACAACAACATTTTTAAGACCCAATGTACTATAGCTATAGCATCACATTTTCCATTAAATGGTTTTATGTTACAGTCTTTAAAACCCTTATATGTGCCACCTTGATTTTGAACAACTCTAGTGTTGGTATTCGTGTCTCCATCCGCTCTATGACCTCTAGTTCACCATTGATGGTACTGCCACCAGCACCACCATTGGCAGCTCCACCACTACCTTTTGGGTTACCTTGACCATCCATCTCTGAAACTCATCATCAAATATTTCAGGCAACGTGGTTTGTAAAATCTTTGAAATCTCATCAACAGTAGTTCCTTGAAACTAAGCATCTGTCCTAACTACCTCCTCCTCATTATTATCAGCATGTTGATTTACATGCTCATCATTAATGGGTTCTTTATTCATATATTACATTATTATTTCCTCCTCATTATAATCAACTAGGTGCAATAGGTTATTTACGTGCGACATGACTATAGCCCAGTCAATTTCTCCACATGCAAGACTGCATTACTTTGGTTGTTAAATGTCACACCCCCATCCAAGCGCGTGTTAAACATGACTGATCGTACCATAATAAGACAACGGAATTTAAAACTTAATCATTTCATTAATAGCAATCTTCATACATAAGTTGGTTATATCAAAACTATTTACATAACGCTAGACAATCTAAAGAACTATCATCAAGACCCATAATCCTTTATGAGCTCTAGCATTCAATAACAACCTCTTTATTATATAACACCTAAAACATGTGTCAAAATATTTTATGGATCAACGTTACACTGGTAAGTTCATAAACAACATCTTGTAAAAACATTTTATAAATACTTCCATTAGTATCAGCAGATAAATACATAAACAAATAAAAAATAAAACTCCCATCGCACACGTCTCTACGATGGCACACACACACATCACACACACACATACACACACATATATATAGATATATAATATGTGTGTGTATGTATATCGCTTCAGCGTTTGTGTCGGCCTTCCGTTCCCGAAAAGTATTACCCTAAAATATCATACAGATGCCACTTAAGTTTAAAAACAACTGTTTAAAACATACTTCCAACTTCACATGTTTTAGATTCTTCATAACCTAAAATAATAAAACAATTTAAAAGTGGGCTGATAGAACTGAACTCACCTCAACCACCAGCTAAACCTTCACACAATCCAACAAACCTCAAAATCCACCAAACCTCAAAATCCAGCTTCTCTAACACAAGTACCTAATTTCTAAGTGTTATGTGTAATCATAGAAGGTCCTTATTACATATAACTTGATTCATCTCTTGTGTTAAGTTGTATACCTCGATTAAATGCCAAGTAGCAAAACATATGGGTATATTCATCCCAACTATAGTGGAAGACAACACAGTTCCCCTATGGTTATCTTACCCTCATTACACGGGCAATATAACACTATACTTACACATATCATTTATCTTGGTTGCTGTGGGTGTTTACCTGGCCCTACAACTATTCCCTGGGCACGTATTTGTGCCTTGCGGGTATCCTACCCACATACTCATCGGGTCCCCGACCCGACTTTCCCCTATCCTGAGAGATAGAGAGAGATAGAGAGAGAAAGAAAGAGAAATTACCTTAACGTCCCCCATTCTTCTGCTAGGCAGATCTCCACACTCGCAAAAGAAAACTACTCGCGTTGCACACTTAAAGGAGCGATAAGACACCGGATACCACACTTTATAAGCATGATTCCCAAGAAAAAAACTCACTTTTCACTCTAGAGAGTTATAGAGAGAGAGATTAAACGGTGTGGATATGAAAGAGGTCAATACCCCCTTTTATTGGTTGATTCAAGCTCCAATGCGCCCCGCATCAGCTTGAGGATGCACCCGGCATCACCTTGAGATGCGCACCACGTTCTGGGGTAATGAGTCATTGCAACGTGTCAAAAAATAAACATTTTGGAACAGCCCTCCTGATGTGTCCCATATTAGAAATTTAATGTGCCCCGCATCATCATAGTGTGGATGAGGGCCGCATCGACCGACTGATGATCAACTTACTTTCAATCTTATTTTTGCAATTCCCGCTTTGCTATAACTTGGATTTAAGTGTCGTTTTTCCTAAATTCCTCTTTTCAATCCTCTGTCATTTCAAGTTTTTTCACACTCGAAAATATCTTTAATAATGAAACTCTATATATCACTTGAACAGGTTTGTTTCTTATCATGTTAGATTCAATTATTTCTTGCTCTGCTTGAACACTTGCTCAATGAGGTTTTACATTATATGTCAAGCTCATCGGAAACCATAAAATCAAAGTTTATTTATTTATTTATTTATTTATTTATTTATTTATTTATTCTTATGGTTTTACCGTTATTGTTTTATTGAAAAATGCTTGAGTGATTGGTGCTTCATTTAATGAATTTGGATTCAATTTATAAGTTGTGAAAATTTATACTTGTTTGATTTTTAATTATTATTGCTAATTGTTTTAAGATTGTAAGTCATGAGCATATAAATAATTATATTTATCATTTGTGTGTATGTTCTATTTTACTGTAACAAAATTAAGGAGTGATTTACAATATATGATTACAAAATTTCCTCTAGAAAATTTCAAAGTTTCTAGGATATTTGAAGTAGAATTCATGCCAAATTATTAAATTGTGCATTAATATATACATTTTCAAACCGTTTACAAAATTAAAATTACCAAATAAGAAAAATCTATACATTCACTAAATCATACAAATTATCCGGATATAATTATCTAAATATAAATCATCCATCAATATAAAATCTGCGACCATGTTTTTTCGTAATTGCAGTAAAAATGTCTGGTTTCCCACTACTGATGTTCCAATCAATCTATTTTAAATCTAAATGAAAACAAAACCCAATTTTATTTTTATTAAATTTCACACTATTGAACATTTTTATACAAAATATCACTCTATCAAATCTTAATGTGAACAAACCGTAATTTCGTCTTACTTTTTCTTTTTGTTAATTTTACAAAAACGAGGCTACTTTATATATAATAACACGCCTTGATGATTATCGAGTTAAGCCCATCGTTGTGAAACCCTAACCTTGAAGCCATATCTCATGTAAAGAATGACGGAGACGTTAGGAGCCACGATATGACCTTCAACCACTTCAATATCGTAATTGTGAACAATGGTTGCACCTACGGCCTTTATTTGCATGAAGGCTACTTGTTTCCCTATGCATGTCCGAGGGCCCGCATTAAACGACAAGAACTTATACGATGGTTCATGTCTAATCGTGTTTTTATCGGTTAACCATCTCTCTGGCTTGAATTCCCTGCTATCATCGCCCCAAATTGTTTTCATTCTTCCCATAGCATACAAGGAAAACAGAATCTGAAAGTTGAAAATGAATTCAATTTAGGGATGTTCATTGAAATGGTGTTCGAATTATTCAAATCTGAAAAAAATTTAAATTAAATTCGTATTCGAACTGAATTAGAGTTCAAAGCAAGTTCGAATCAAAATTTAAACCGGATCATTAAAAGGTTTCATTTTAGGGTCGGTTCGAATAATCATATTTGAGAGGCAAAATAACAACAAAAATAGATAAACTAGAATATATAATAAATAAATAAATATGACTTTTTTATAAAAGAAGTAAAAGTTATATAAATCTAATTCCAAAATCAAATTCGGAATTGTATACGTAAAATTGAATTCAAAACAATTATATATTTCAAATAAAAATTCTAATTTTTTTTCAGAGTCCATTCTAAATAATGAACACACCTTTTTTTTACTAATTATCTTTTGGTCTTTTAGTCAAATGGAAGGTGGGAGGCATAATAACAACTAATCACTAGCATGTCATTAACAAAAAATATTTTCCGTTCAAAAAAAAAAAAAAGAAAACAACATTTTTTTTCTAATTTTAGAACGAAATATGATTCCTTAATTGTTTAAAACTAAAAGCATATTAGATTTAAATCAAAATCAGTATTTAATTTAATATAAATAACCTTATGTATAATATAATTTCACCTTCATATTAGGATCAACACGATGACCACTTGGAAGCACATCGGGTTTAATTGGAGCCTTATGTTGAAACGGTACGGGTGGGT
Organism: Flaveria linearis; assembly: GCA_024085815.1. Taxonomy (NCBI): domain Eukaryota; kingdom Viridiplantae; phylum Streptophyta; class Magnoliopsida; order Asterales; family Asteraceae; genus Flaveria; species Flaveria linearis. Next base: position 28,980,866 of record CM044016.1, on the reverse strand, counting down.
AGAGCCTCAACGCTTCACAAAATGCAGCATGTAGATACACCAGTTTGTTAGCCTCTTCGGCCTCGAAACTTCGACGTTTCCCAAGTGCATCCTTGGGAATAATCGTATTTATTTCATCTCTAATCTTTTGCTCGACGTGCGGGTGGGACACAACAAGCCACAAAAACCACGTCAGTGAAGAGCTGGTTGTGTCCCTACCCGCGATCATCAAGTTCAAGATAGTGTCTCTTAAGAACTTATCATCATTTTTGTTGAAACCGTCACTATAATATTCTCGCTCCCTCATTAAAGAGGTCAACATGTCGACTCCGTTTGCATCGGTTTCTTCTGATACAACCGGGTTGCGTAGGTCTTGTTTTTTGCGGTCGATGAGACCGCCGATCACATTGTCTAGCGTTTCCCAAGCTTGTTTTAGCTTCTTTTCTTTCCCAATGCATAGCCACCTTTGTAGCCTCCACACGCTTTTCGGAACGATGTGACGCGTGAAAATGACCTCTTCGGCTTCGTCCATGGCTCGAGAAAATGGCACGTTTTTAAAATCTACTGATAAACACCCGGGGTCGTATCCGGTCACGAACATACACGTCGTGTCAAAAGTAAGCCTTTGAAACACATCTTGCATATCCACAATCACCCCTTTCGACGCGACATGATCAAGAACCGGGATCAAGCCTTGAGTCAGTTTCTTGGTGTTGACCCGGGCCAAGAACCGGAGAAACCTTTGGTTATTAATCAAAGCATTAGTAACCTTTCGGTGATAGCGCCACAACTCGTTATCCGAGTTGAAGATCCCGTCTCCAAGAACTTCAAAAATCTCCCGAAACTCGTTGCCTTTTGGGAAATTCGTGAAGTTGGAGCTCATGATGTGGTGGATGTCGTAAGGATTAACGGTCGCCAACATGTCCATATTCATGAACCATGGTCCCTTGAACAAGAGCGTGCCACCGGTGTCCCGAAGAATCTCCGCACAACGTTCATGGACTCTTCCGGCCCCACGAGCAAAGGCCGGAAGCATCCCGAGCAACGGCCAGTCATAAAGTACTGCGTGCCGTTGCCGGTAGAAAAAGAAAGAGAAATAGCATACGAGTGCGAGAATGAGCTCAAAGTAGCCGAAGGGTAACACCATTATTAGTTTGTGTAGTTGTGTGGGGGTAGAATGAATGAGTAGAGATGAGTATTCACACATAGTATTTATAATATTGGAATTAATTAAGGAATTAGTTGGTTGTTGTTTGACGATGTATACTGTCGAGTCAAAGTGACAAAATCTAAATGAATATAAAATAGAATCTAGTAGTAGAATATTGTTGAAATTTAAAATTAAAAAAATAAAATAGAATCTAGTATAAATGAATAATAATTTTAACTTCTAACATATTTAAAATAAAATATTTTAATTTTTAAAATTAAAATACATAACTAAATCAAACTACCGGATCAAACGGAAAAGTGTGATATGGTGACCTCAAACAAATTACTTGTGTCGGATTTTGTAGCGATATGAAAGGGTTTTGAATCATTTTTAATATATTACTTTTTTCACAGTTTGTGAAATAGTTGACGATTGATTTATGAAAATGATTTTATATTTTGATCCCGTTACTTCAGATTAGATGTGCCAAATCCAAGGGTCGTATGATCCAACTCCTACGAGCATGATGATTGAATGTCATCGAGGCCTAATGCATTCAGTCAATGCTTCATAGCATTCTAGAAAATCATGATTGGTTGACTGTTTCTTGAGTAACCGTTGGATGGTAATTTCCCTTGACCTTCTTAGATAGTCTTCTATAAAAACTTCACTGTCATGCTTGTAAAACATTCATAGATATTCGAGGGTAGCAATTTCTTCAATGGATATATATTCATCGAATCATCGCATTGATCAGCATATATGCCATATGTTGAAGGATTTATTGCACATGTGAAATTTGGACGGGAAGACCTTTTTATGCACCACATCATATCTTTGTGTTAACTATGAGGAATGATTTAACAAATCATTGACAATCTGATTAAAAAAATTAACTCATATGGAACCGTGTAAAGTAGCATAAGTTACTAAAGTAATTTTATATTTTTATTTAAATATAGTCACTATGAATGACTTGTTGACTATTATTACTACAAATCATATGATTGTCATCACTACCATAGGTTCTAGGTTAGTTTTTATGTGCCATTACTACATTTGACACCACGATATCCCATAGATTATCAAAATTAAACAATGCATAATTATTTATCTATACTATATATAAGCATATGAGAGGGGCATTTTAAGATATCATAAAATTAAGAACAACTACTTTATTTAATGCATAAATTACAACTATTTTTAAAGGTAAAATAGTATTTATAACATTATTTACATATCACCTCTTACAATTAGTTATATAATAACCTTACACTTTTTAATATTTATATAAAATTTTACATTATCTACCCATAAACCAAGAAAACTGAATTTGTTTTAACATTTCAGCTATATATTTTAAAATATCACGTTTAAAAAACTTTTGAGAATATAACTGTAACCTGTGTTTTTTTTAAATGTTTTGGTGTAAACTTTTTGTTTAACCGATCCGTATTTTATGAGGTTGTTAATGCGTAAATGTACAAGTAGTCATGCAGAACGAATTTATTTAGTGTTTTAAATTTTAGCTTAACAACATATTAAAATTTTGTAAAACTACTACAAGAATAATAAAATATTAAAAACATGTGTCGCATATAAAATGTCGCCCCGCTGCATTGCGCGGGCACCGTTCTAGTCTCTATCATGCTTCAATAAATCAATTTTAAACTTCTTCACATAGAATAAAATTATGTGTGGATGGTGGTGTTGGGTCTAATGATAAAGCTATTGGAGTTAGAGTGATGATGTTCCCTTGAGGTTAAAGATTTGACGTCTACCTATGATAGATTAATATGAATAAGTTATGATGTATCGTATGAGTTGATTAGATGGGTGTGTGAGTTCTTCTTAAAAATAGAAATATATATATATATATATATATATATATATATATATATATATATATATATATATATATATAAACACACACCTAACAAGGTTAGGTGAACATCATTTTATTCATATATAATCTATACATACATATATATATATATATATATATATATATATATATATGTATAGGGGAGGGTTCCAATGAAAACCATATTATAATTGAAAACTATAAAAACCATTTATAGCCTTTGATTTAATTGATGAATGGTTTAGATCAATTAGTGGCATGATTGTAATTAAATGAATAATTAGGATGCATTATTAGTCATTAAGGGTAAGATAAGAAAACCATATTGTTTTAAATTTAGAACAATCTATTATCAAACAAAATTTCCTAAAATTACTCTTTTCTCTCTCATGTATGTTATTCACTAAACACAAACTTATTTATAAAAATAACACTAAATTGTTTTTTTTTATTTTTGTAACATAAAAAGAACTGATAGTCTCAATATGTAACGTTATGCTACATATATGTATCAGTGTTTCATGTACATGAAAATTTTGTTACGTATACGTAACACAATCAAACTTCAAAAATACTTAGTTGTGATTACTTAGTACATATATGTAACAGTAGTAAAATAATAATTTGTATAAATACAACAACACTGATACGTATATGTAAGGAATTACTCCAGATATGTTTTGATTTATAATACACGAAGCATACATATAAATATAGGTAATCAATCATCTGAATTAAACATTGGTACATATATGTATGTAACTGGGTACGTATATGTACCATACCATGATAACTTTTTCATTCAGTTGATTGTCATATTCATAACTATCACAGTTATGTATATATACTGATCATCATTTTCATAGCTATCAAAGTTACATATATTGTACCTAACAAGGTTACATATATCTTCAGAAGTTACATATACATAAACACGTATAGCAGATCATCATTTTCATAGCATGTGTTCCTGTTGAATATTACACATGTTTACGTACCTATATAATTTTTTTTTTGCTAATCATAGTTTGTTCTATATATTCAGAAGTTACATATACATAAACACGTATAGCAGATGATACAATTGTCAAAACACTTTAAGTTACATATATTAGTTACGTTTAAAGTGATCTTAAATTGTACTTTGCATATGTAACTATGGGTACGTATACATAACCCATCACTTACATCGATTTTCCATTGATGTTCTTCCCTTTAGTGACCCACATACATATATGTAACTTCAATTGCAAACACTAAATCAAGGAAACTAGATGGCCCAGTTACATATACGTACCAATACTTATATACATGTAACAAAATATAGTAACAAAGAAAACCATTGAAAAGCCAAAAAATATTTATATATATGTGTGTGAATACAAGTTCACTTACGTATACGTAAAAAAAGAAGTACATATATGTAAACAAAAACTTATACATGCATATAGTTCATCTCATCTAAACAAAAACTTATACGTACGTCATGAGTGGGTACATATATGTATCTTACCTAGTTTCCCATTTTCCATCTAGTTCATCTCCATCTTCATTAGGGTACATATACGTAGTCGAGCTCATCATCATCACCTTCTTCTTCATCTGGACTTACATATACGTACATCACAAGTGGGTACATATATGTATCTTACATAGATTTCCATTTTCCATCCAGTTTATTGTCATCTTCATTACGGTTACATATACGTACCAGAGCAAGTTCATCATCATCTTCTTCTTCATCTTGATATTACCAGTTCTTCCCTATTCCACTCATCAAAAATCTCAGCCAATTCCCCATTACTCAACCCATCAACGTTCTTCAACATATCATACTATTTAGGAATGACGTTCCAACAATGGAAGGTGTAAAAGCCTGGCTTGAAAGCTGCTTTTCCATTAAGGATCTTGGTGAAGCCGCCAATTATAATCGTGGTTTTTATTTGATCCCTCCTAATATATATATATATATATATATATAATATATATATATATATATATATATATATATATATATATATATATATATATATAGGAGGGATCAAATGAAAACCACGATTATAATTGAAAACCATAAAAACCAACATCCACCAATCATATTTTTTAAAATTAATCCTTTTTGTTTAATATCAAGGGTTGTTTTTGTAATTTTGGTCCATTTTATTTTTGGAAATAATTTTATGTTTTAATTTTAAACATTATTATCTCTGACTTGAATTTTAAAATTCCTAATTAAGTGCATAATACGTATATTCTTCTTTTTTCTCAGATTTTTTTGTTTCAGTATCTTAAGAAATCAAAGTTTGTGTCTCTGTTCTTGATCGAAGTCCGGTGGAATGTTCGGTTTTCCGATCATCTCCTCACAGCAGAAACGAGAAGCTTCAAGCTCCAACAATGGCGGATCAAATTGGAGCCAACGATTCGACAGTAAATCGTAAATTATTAAATCGGTAAACATCAGTTTTTAGAATCAGATTCTTCCCAATTTTTGTTGATTTCTTGCTACTAATTCGTAATGGTAGACGTCAGTTTTTAGAATCAGATTCAACAGTAAATCGTAGGTTAGGTTAGGGTTAGGGTTAGGATTAGTGATGTAGGTGTTGAGTAATGTACCTATTTTTGTTGATTTCTTGCTGCTAATTCGTAATGGTAGAATCAGATTCTTCCCAATCTTGAAATGTTATTATTATTATTTGTTGAATTCAGTAACAAAATGATTCATGTCTGAAGAAAACTAAATAGTTACTGACTGAAAATTATGTTGTCGGTAAAGGAATCTAGTTAAACGAAGAAGATGATGATGATGAGCTCTGGTACGTATATGTAACCCTAATAAAAATGGCGGTGAACTAGATAGAAAAATGGATATCAAGGTAAGATACATATGTGTACCCACTCGTGACATAAGTCTTGTAACCCTAATGAAGATGACTACGAAGATAGAAAATTGGTACGTATATGTAACCCCAATAAAGATGACTATGAAGATGAAGATCAATAGGATAAAAAAATGGTCATGGGGTAATGAAGGCAAAATGAACAAGACTAATACTTAGTATTGTTGTTACATATACGTAACACCACTGTTACATATATGTAACACTACTGTTACATATGCATATGTAAGTTTATTGTTTACATATATGTACTTTTGTTTGTTACGTATACACAACTTGGGTTGGTACTCTCATATATATACATATTTTAAGTTTTCTAATGGTTTTGGTTGTTATTATATTTGTTACATGTTTTTGCAGTGACATGAAATTAAGGATAATAAACTTGAATGAAATTGATGATTATGAAGATGATGATCATCAGTTAAAGTATATGTTGCATCAAAGATGATGATGGTCGGGTCAAGCAATTATCAAAACGTTTATTTCGAACACGAACATCAAATGAACAAGATGAATACTAATGTTATATATATGTAACACCGTTGTTACAAATACGAAACACTACTGTTACGCATATGTAACAGTAGTGCTTGCAGACATGTCACTTGTATTTTCCCATCAATTGTAACCTGATTTTACGATATGGTTCTAACAAAAATGTATAACTCGTTGTGTATTTATTGAATTTTACATATGTACTTCAGTTTTTAGACTCTGGTATTTTTTAACTGTTACGTATATGTACCTTAGTATTAGTTGTTGATGAATGATTTACGTATATTTATTAACTGTTACATATATGTACCAAAGCTTCTTTAGCATATAACCAAAATCCTAATCGCACCATTACACAAACAAAGACTTATTAAATGTTACATATATGTACCAAAGCTTCTTTAGCATATTAACTGTTACATATATGTACCAAAGCTTCTTTAGCATATTAACTGTTACACATATGTACCAAAGCTTCTTTAGCATATTAATTGTTACGTATCATTGAAGTTTTAAAACATTTTAATATTTTTGAACAATTATCCTATGTACACATATGTACCGTCGTTGTATTATCCAAATTTTTCAACTTAATTAAGTCTTTAGACTCTTAATAAACTTCTATTACTGTAAAAAATGTTCATCATACATCAGTCAACCGTTCACATTATTTGGTACACATATGTACCATCGTTGTATTAGGAGAGAAGAGAGAGAAGTAAAAATTAAGAAAGTAAACTTACTCAACAGGTCTTTTAATTCTAGTTAGGAAATAAAGAGGATTAGAAGAGAAGAGAGAGAAGTAAAATTAGAAAAGTAAAGAGTAATTAAGAGAGAGGAAAGAGAAATGAAAATTATGGAAAGTTAAATAGATTTTTTTTTGTTTTTCCTAAAATACCCTTTTGTATTAAAACTTGTCTTAAAAACTTCACAAGAATTACAATCATACCACTAGTGATATTAGCCCTTGATTAAATATGATCAATGGTTAGATTTTGGTTTTTATGGTTTTTAATTATAAGGTGGTTTTCATTAGAACCATCCCCTATATATATGTAACACCCGTATTTTTAGCAAGAAATAAAAGAAAAAGGAAGAAAAGAATAGAAAATAAAAGTCAACCTCAAGTTGAGGGACCAAAAGTGTAAAATGATAAAAAAAATCTTATAAAGTTGGTAAAAAGGTGGCATGGCCGCCCATTACCTTCTGCATAACATTATCATTCAACTTTTAGAGAGAGAGAAAGAAGAAGAAGCCTCGGGTTGAGAAGGGATTCAAGCAGGATTCGAATTCAAGGTAAGAATTCGTGAAATTGAGTTGTTCTTGGCAACTTTAGCCTCGGTTAAATGCTTATTTGTGTTTTTATGTGTTCCAAATGTGTGTGTAGAAGGTTTCCAGGTGTTAGAATCGATTAAAGGAGCTCGGGTGAAGAGTCTTAAGATTTGAAACAACTAAGGTGAGTTCTAGACCCCTTTTTACTGATTTTTAAATGTTTTGGGGCTGGAAAATGCATGCAAGTATGTTTTTGTAAAATTTGGGTTGGTACCCGTATGAAATGAATGTATGTATGTTTATGTTTATGTTAGATTTATGCCTAGAATCATATGTATATGTTTAGAACTAGGCATTATGATGTTTGGGACTTGGACTATGAATTATACACATGAACAGGTTGCTAATATGTCTGAAATTGGGACTTAGAATAAATAAGCACAAGTTGATGAGTCCCCAGTGCTCATACGACCAACAGTGTGGTCGTATGACCAGGTGATGCATTTTTCTAAGTGTTGAAAAGTCTAACAGGACTCATACGACCAACAGTGTGGTCGTATGACCAAGTAATTTTCTAAGTGTTGAGTCCAATAGGACTCATACGACCAACAGTATGGTCGTATGACCAAGTGATATTTTTCTAAGTATGATGATGAGTCCACTAGTGGTTATACGACCAACAGTGTGGTCGTATGATCAGAACATATTTCTAAGTCTAGGGAATGGTACGACCAATAGTACTCATACGACCAACAGTGTGGTCGTATGACCAGATAATTCTAAGTATAAGATGAAAAGTCCAGCAGTGCTCTTACGCCTAACAGGGCTCATACGCCCAGATGGCTTATACGCCCAACAGGGCTAAAACGCCCAGAATACGTAGAATTTTACAGAAATTTCCTGTAAGTCCGAAGTTCGAGGTTTTGACCAGGGTTGACTAGGGTTAATTAAATGATGATGTTTCATGCATGTAATGATGAGTATGATTAACCCTTATCATTACTGATATTATTATCAGTGTATTATTATTGTTAACAATATTATTAATAAAATATTGTTAAGTAAGGTATGATGCTATGAATGATGATAAATGTATGATGATGAATGTATGATAATGAATGTATGATGAGTGTGTTCCTTATAATTGTGTATGCTAAACTTTCTGAAACTTTACGAATAACGAGAATGAACTAATGAAGTATTATGTATCGTAAAGTGAAAGATAATGAAAGAGAAACATGATGATGAATGCATGTATTAACGAATGAAGAATGATGATGAATACATGCATTAGTAAATGAATAAACGAAAGTCTTGCATGGTCTAAGGGGCACGAGATGGATTTGACGGTTAAGAAGTCTTGGAAATGGTGCTTGGTTCTAGTAACTAGGCCTATTACGAGCCTTATGGTAGATTATGGACAGTGAGCCATAGTTGCCTTAAGAACAACGGGGCAGTGTCTTTGTGACCTGTCACGGGATAGTTGTTACAGCAGGAGTGGTGACGATCACTCATGGGGTTAACGTGACCCCGGATGAGACGTTGTCGGTCTATGGACAGAGAGCCATAGGGGCAACGAGGTTGTCGGTCTATGGACAGAGAGCCATAGGGACAACCAGGTTGTCGGTCTATGGACAGAGAGCCATAGGGGCAACCAGGTGTCGGTCTATGGACTGAGAGCCATAGGGGCACCAGGTGTCGGTCTATGGACTGAGAGCCATAGGGGCACCAGACGGATACGATATGCTTTGTCGGCTCATGGGTTGGAACCATGGGGGCAGAGAAGAAAGGTGACCCTTAGAGTTTTGCATGCTTGACGAATGAAAGTTAAAGAACGTACGAATGAATGTAAAGAATGTATGTACGAACGTGAATGAGAACGATGAATGGTACACGAATGAAAACTAATGAACGAATGATGAAGATAATAATGAAATTACCTACGTGTACGTACGATGCGTGATCGCATATGCATAACGAACGTTTTGAAATGAGAAGTAAAGTATTTTAATTACAAAACTAGAACTCACTCAGCAACGCTGACTTTATGTATTTTCCAGTTGGCAGGTGACAGGTTGCTGAGGATGGCACACTGAGATGGCTATTCGGCAAGACAAGTCTGACATCCAAATTATGTTTTACGATACTGTTGTTTTGTAATTCATTCGACTAATTTTTTTTGTGACTTAGAAACTAGAATGTATTGCTTAACAACAGTATTTGAAATGAATGAAGGGTTTTGCCAACTTAATTCCGCTGCTTAAAATTATTTTATGTATGTTTTATGCTGTGAATGACCAACTGTGAGGTGCCGGGAATGGGGCCTTACAAGTTGTATCAAGCTAAAGTTTAAGTGAAACGGGTAAATTTCACAAAATAAACCTTAACTTAAACTGAGAATGGGACGGAAAGAGGGATGTCAGCCCGAGTAGCCATGTGCCATCAGGTATTGCTTTTCTTAAAAGTTAATCAGTGTTATGTGCGTGTGCTATGTGATTTATGTGTTCTTAGTAGATTTAGATGCTGATGTAGTCAGGATAGGAAGTGCTTGGGGTGTGAAGAGTATAGTAAGTGGCTAATCACAACTGGCCACTGTAATTAGGGACTTACTATACTTGACATAAACTGAGCTATTCCTTGAATGACTGTTTTAGTGTTTGAATCTTACAGCGCATAGGAAAATGGCTGGGAAGAAACCTTCTAAGGCTGCTAGAGGTAGAGGTCGTCCGCGTACGACTAGGAACAGTACTAAAGCTCCTGAGACGGCTCCTGTGAACCCTGAGGTTCCGGACCGGAATGAAGAAACAGAGAATGCTAGTCTGAATGCCTCAGCTAGGGAGGCGATTGCTGATGAGGTACACCAGGTCTTACAGGCAGTTATGCCATCTGTAGTGACCGATGTTATTCGAGCTATAAGGAACGAGGAAAGGAAGGAAAAAGAGGACAGGAGAGGGTCGACTGAAAAGGAGAGCAAGGAAGAGGAGGAACGACCGGATCCTGAGATAGTAATATCTGATGAGGAAAGAGATGATGTAGTAGGGGTGAACCAAGGGGTGCAGTTACGGGGCATTTCAGAGGTGCAAGCCCCGACTTTCGATGGCAATGGCACTGCTGCAACCGCTCAACGATGGGTAAGGGAGATGGAAGCGGTACTCGAGATCAGCGAGTGCCGTGAGGATCAGAAGGTGAAGTTTGCCACCCACTCCTTTACTGACTCAGCACTATGCTGGTGGGACAATATTGTCCAAGCTGAGGGTTCTAGGGCCATCGGGAAAATGAAGTGGTCCGAATTGAAGAAGCTAGTAATTGAGGAATTCTGTCCTCACAGAGAACTTGATAAGGTCGAGAGGGATTTCCTGCAAATCGAGGCAGGAACCATGACACACCAGCAATACACTACCAGATTCAATGAAATGGCGAGGCTGGTGCGGATCAAGTGACACCGGTATCCCGAAAGATTAACCGGTACATTCAGGGACTGCCAGCTGATATCCGCAGACACTTGATTACTGCCCGACCAAGCACCTTTAGGTCGGCAGTAGATTTAGCTGGGAGGCTCTATGACGAGAGGGAAGTGATGGTGGTGGAATCAAAGAAGGCCGGTGGTGACCGAAACTGGAATGGAGAGCGGTTCGGGCGTGGTGGCTTTACCCGAATAACAAGAAGGCGAGAAGGGATAACCGTAGGGTGGGGTCATCAAGCTCGGGACCCAAAAGATGTGACAAATGTGGTAAGGAGCACGGTGGTGAATGCAGGGGGGTTAAACGTCTGTTTCAGGTGTGGGAAATCCGGTCATATGGCTAAAGACTGTAAGGCTGCGAGGTGTTTCAACTGTGGTGAAGCGGGGCATATGAGTAAAGATTGTAAGAAGTCGAGGGCTGAGAGTTCCGGAGGAAGGAAGGTGGCAGGGACTGAGGGGCAGAAGACGAGTGCCAGAGCTTTCACCATGACCAGAGAGGAGGCTAGGACGGACCCCGATGTTGTGTCAGGTACGTTTCTAGTAAATCAAACTCTTGCTTCTGTGTTATTTGACTCTGGTGCTAGTAGGAGTTTCATTTCTGCTACCTTCTGTGATAAATTGTCTGCTAGTAGTAAATGCATTGATGAGCCCTTTGATGTAGAAACGCTATTGGTAAGTCCACTAGAGTTACTGACGTGATAGAGGACTATACCATAGAGTTACAAGGCCATAGGTTTGCTGCCAAATTACATGTGATGCCCCTAGGAGGATTTGATGTAGTGTTAGGGATGGATTGGTTAGCAACCTACGAAGCGAATATCATGTGCCGAAAGAAGATGATTAGGCTGACGGCGATTGACGGAAGTCCGGTGACAATATATGGCGATCGGGTTACGACGATTCCGAAGGTGATCTCGATGGCGGTGGCGGGAAAGTGTATGAGGCACGGATGTAGCGCCTACTTATGTTATGTAAAGAATGTAGAGACGCCAACACAAACTATCTGATGTACCAGTTGTGCGTGACTTTCCGGACGTGTTTCCCGAAGACTTATCGGGATTGCCACCTGACCGAGAGATCGAATTCCAGATCGACCTGATACCGGGTGCCCAACCTGTCGCAAAAGCACCGTATCGCTTGGCTCCGACGGAGATGAAAGAGTTGATGGAGCAACTGCAGGAGTTGCTTGACAAGGGCTTCATTAGACCGAGTATCTCTCCTTGGGGTGCCCCGGTCTTATTTGTGAAAAAGAAGGACGGTAGCATGAGAATGTGTATCGACTACCGTGAATTGAACAAGTTGACAATAAAGAATCGGTATCCGTTACCGAGAATCGATGACTTGTTCGATCAGCTCCAGGGTGCCAGTTGGTTCTCGAGGATAGATCTTCGATCTGGCTACCATCAATTGAAAGTAAAGGAGCAGGACATTCCTAAAACAGCTTTTCGTACGCGTTATGGACACTATGAGTTTCTCGTTATGTCATTTGGTCTAACTAATGCGCCAGCTGCTTTTATGGATTTGATGAACCGAGTGTGTCGGCCAATGTTAGATAAATCAGTGATTGGTGTTCATCGATGATATCTGATTTATTCGAGGAGCGAAGAAGAGCATGCCGGTCACATTCGGGAAGTATTGGAGACTTTGAGAAGGGAGAAGCTGTATGCTAAGTTCTCCAAATGTGCTTTTGGCTACGCGAGGTGCAATTTCTGGGTCACGTGGTAAATGCAGAGGGAATCATGGTGGACCAGCAAAGGTTGAGGCTGTGATGCAATGGAAATCACCAAAGACGCCATCCGAGATTCGTAGCTTCTTGGGATTGGCGGGCTATTATAGGAGATTTATTCAAGACTTTTCAAAGATCGCCTCACCTTGACAAAATTGACTCGTAAGGACGTGAAATTCATGTGGGGTCGAGAGCAGGAGATGGCTTTTGAGGAGTTGAAGGCAAGACTAACACAAGCTCCTGTTTTGACTTTGCCGAGGGAAATGAAGACTTAGTGGTCTATTCGGATGCATCTTATTCTGGGCTAGGTTGGTGTTGATGCAACGTGGAAGGTGATAGCCTACGCATCTCGACAGCTGAAGACCCACGAAGTCAACTATCCCACACACGATCTAGAATTAGCCGCGGTGGTTTTGCGTTGAAGATTGGCGGCACTATCTATACGGGACGAAGTGCACAATCTTCACTGACCACAAAAGCTTGAAGTACTTCTTCGAGCAGAAGGACCTAAACATGAGGCAGAGGCGGTGGTGGAGCTGATAAGGATTATGATTGTGAGATCCATTACCACGGGCAAGGCCAACGTGGTGGCCGATGCCCTTAGTCCGAAAAGACGACCTGAACCGATTGGGTGAAGGCTTATCAGCTGATCATGACCCCCGATGTGATGACACAGGTTAAGGAGTTTCAAGACGAGGCTTTGAAAGAAGATCGTCTTAACTCCGAAAGGATGAGAGGCCTAGTTACGGAATTGGGTGAGAACACTTTGGTTGTTAAGACCCGATTTGGGCGAATGTGGATTCCTCGATACGGGGATCTACGTGGAAGAATTATGGACGAGGCCCATAAGACCCGATACTCCATTCACCCGGTGCTACCAAAATGTACCACGATATGAAGAAAGACTATTGGTGGCCGGGTATGAAACGCGACGTAGTGGAGTACGTGAGTAAATGCCTAACTTGCTTACAAGTAAAGGCAGAACACCAGAAGCCCTACGGGAAGATCCAACCGTGGATATACCCGAGTGGAAGTGGGAACACATCACCATGGATTTCATCACGAAGTTACCACGTACCCCAAAAGGGTATGATGCCATATGGGTGATAGTTGACCGCTTGACAAAGAGTGCCCACTTCCTACCGATCCGCGAAACGTACTCATCTGAAAGATTGGCGGATCTGTTCATCAAAGAAATTGTAGCTCGTCATGGTGTGCCGGTGTCTATTGTGTCTGATCGTGACACCCGGTTTACCTCCAAGTTTTGGAAGAGATTTCACGATGCAATGGGGACGAGACTACACATTAGTACAGCATATCACCCTCAGACAGACGGTCAGTCTGAGAGGACGATCCAAACACTCGAGGACATGCTTCGGGCGTGCGTGATCGATTTTGGAGGAAGTTGGGACGACCACCTGCCGTTAGCAGAATTCTCGTACAACAATAGCTATCATGCCAGTATTGGCATGCCACCCTACGAGATGCTATACGGTAGGAGATGTAGGACGCCCGTATGTTGGGGAGACATTGGGCAGAAAGAGTTAGGAGGTGTTGAGGTGGTCGAAGCTACGACTGAGAAGTTAGAAAAGATCAAAGCCTTCATGAAGGCGGCGAAAGATAGGCAAAAGTCGTATGCTGACAAGAGGCGAAGACCGATAGAGTTCAAGGTTGGTGACCGAGTTATGTTGAAGGTCTCACCTTGGAAAGGAATCATTAGATTCAGGAAACGAGGTAAGCTAAGCCCGAGATACATAGGACCTTTCCGGTGTCGCACGAGTAGGAGAGGTGGCCTATCGAATTGAGCTGCCAGATGAGTTAGTGGAATTCATCCCACATTCCATGTATCTCATCTGAGGAAGTGCTTAGCTGATGAAGATATGATTGTTCCCTGGAGGATATTGAAGTAGACGACGGCTCAACTACGTAGAGCAACCAGTGGCAATCATTGATCGTAAGGAAAGAGGTTAAGGAATAAAGTGGTTCCTCTTGTGCGTGTACAGTGGAAGCACAGGAAGGGATCCGAGTCTACGTGGGAGACTGAAGAAGAGATGAGGCAGCACTACCCACATCTGTTGAGGAATAAAAGGTTTCGGGGACGAAACCTATATAAGGGGGGTGGACTGTAACACCTGTATTTTAGCAAGAAATAAAAGAAAAAAGGAAGAAAGATAGAAAATAAAAGTCAACCTCAAGTTGAGGGACCAAAGTGTAAAATGATAAAAAATCTTATAAGTTGGTAAAAAGGGGCATGGCCGCCCATTACCTTCTCATAACATCTATCATTCAATTTTAGAGAGAGAAAGAGAAGAAGCCTCGGGTTGAGAAGGATTCAAGCAGGATTCGAATTCAAGGTAAGAATTCGTGAAATTGAGTTGTTCTTGGCAACCTTAGCCTCGGTTAATGCTTATTTTGTTTTTATGTGTTCCAAATGTGTGTGTAAGGTTTCCAGTGTTAGAATCGATTAAAGGAGCTCGGGTGAAGAGTCTTAAGATTTGAAA